>JAOYMU010000192.1:30211497-30226636 GCA_025802295.1 Psammodynastes pulverulentus
TTAGCCGCCCCGAGTCCCTTTGGGGAGAGGGGCGGGATACAAATCCAATAAACTAAACTAAACTAAACTAAACTAAATACTATGTGCAGCCTCAGGGATGAAATTTGCTCATGACCATAAAAGGGTTATGTGCCTATTAATCAATGAAAGTAATATCTGTTTTGAAAGCAATCTAAAATGATAACTTCTTGGCAAAACCTTCCTAATCATGTTAGTGAGGGGCATTTGATTCAAAAACTTATGGATGTTCAGAAATGTATATTAAATTTGAATATGGTTTGGTCAGATTAACTATGGTTTTATTGATTAATTCCCCCCCCCCAAAAAAAGTGTCAGGTAATATAAAAGTGGTATTTTGTATTTCCACTTTTACTCCCTATCACTGAGGAAGGCAAAATGTGACTAAGAGAACATTAAATACTTAAAGAGAATTCTAAATTTTAAGAGGCAAGAGATGGCAGCAGAACTGAGTTAGAAAGGGTGGCTTAAATTTTTTAAGAATGTTGTAGAACCCATTGATAAGAAATGTATTTATGGCTCCTAGTTCATTCAAATGCCATGATCTATATATTCATTTTAAGTGTATGATGGATAATGGGATCACCGAGTATGCATACCAGACCTGAGTAACAATTCCCATGACTGCATAATATGAAGGAAACTATGGGCAAGCTGGCTTACACCTATTCCTTGGGGATTCAAACCTGCATCCACCAGAAAGCAAATTGATATTTTGCTTCAACAAATTAAACTGCATAATATTTGTACAGAGAAAAAAATAGTTTCTCTCCTAATGTTATATCCTGAAATGATATTTCTCAAAAATGTTAAGCATTCATACCTGGACTTTGAAGGCCTTTGTGGAGTCCTTTGTGGAGATGGGGCGGGATATAAATATGAATAAATGAAATGAAATGAAATGAAGGCAATGAATGATCTTATTCTCCAGGTGCTCACTCAGGTACTTAAATAAATATTTAGAGAAGAAAACCTAAATAGCCATGCAAACATTTAGGTTTGATATGTATTATCACCAGGATCACATTATGTAATTTTGTGGCAATTGTGCTATTATAAGTACCAGCAGACCACCTGTTTAATGCTTTCTGTGAAAGAAAATATATAAAAAAACTAGACTTTGAAAGAAAAAATTATCCTTGCAGGTTTAGTCTAAATAGTTATTTTATTACCTGGGTTAGAAGTCATTCAGTCTCCTGGCTATGTGCTCAGCCTATACAGAACCCTATTTCAAACAATTAAAGTTGCATATACAATGCACAAGTGTCTACACTTTTACTAGCCTAATATTGTACTTTCAAATTACAGCAATTTTCCCAAAATTTTCTGAAATGCCTCCTTCATATCTTTGTTCCTCAGACTGTAGATGAGAGGGTTCAACATGGGAATAACCACCGTATAAAATATAGATGCCACTTTGTCTTCTTCCAGTGCATATGTAGAACTGGGTCGTAAATACATAAAAAAGATGGTCCCGTAGAATAAGCTGACAACAATCAGATGAGAAGAACAAGTGGAAAAGGCTTTGGATTTGCTTGTAGTGGAGCGGATCTTCAGAATGGTAGACAGAATGCAGGCATATGAAATCAGAATGATCAGTGTAGTACTTATACAATTTATACTTACTTGCACAAATATCACTATCTGATTGACATGAGTATCAGAGCATGAAAGTTTTAGCAGTGGAGGAATATCACAATAAAAATGATTGATCACATTTGGTCCACAAAAGGGTAAACTAAAGACACACACAATATATAAAACTGAATAACAAATGCTTAGAACATATGAAACAGCTACTAACAAGAAACACCATTTTTCTGACATGATGATTGAATAATTCAGTGGGTTACAGATGGCCACATACCGATCAAAGGCCATCACAGCCAGCAGGAGACATTCACTGCTCCCGCAGAGGATACAAAAGAACATTTGAACTGCACAGCCAAATATTCCAATTATTTTCTTCTTCTTTAAAAAATCCACCAACATTTTAGGAGCAATGGCTGATGAATAACCTGTATCAGCAAAAGCCAGATTACTAAGGAAGAAATACATAGGAGTGTGAAGCCGGGCATCAAGTCTGATTATAAAAATAATCCCCAAATTTGCTACCACAGTAACGATATACACAATAAAAAACAAAATGAACAAAGGGAGTTTGAGTTCAGGCTTACTTGTAATACCCAGAAAAATAAATTGAGTGACTCTTGAGTGATTGAACAGAGACTTCTCCATCTATCTGAACTTCCTGTTGAGGATAAAAAATACACATATTTTATTAATATTTGGGTATTAATAAATATCAGCTGATATACTGACTTGAGCCTCAGAAATATACAGTATATGCTTATTCTTCAGTAGTACTATATTCACTCAATTCAGACCATTGCATGAGTAAAATAAAAAGTTAAGCCATCAATAGGTCACTGGTACATTGTGTGTGCACTAAACATCCTTTAATTTATTTATTTATAATTTTACCTCCTTTGGGACCTCTAATGTTCTTAGATGTTATATGTTGGGGAAATTAAAACCAGGGAGGAAATCTTGACACATCTCATAGGCATACTTTTACATCAGATCAGGAAACCTCCAGCCTAAGGTTTAATGTGGCCACTGAATCTTCCTGAGTGACGTGCAGCATTTTATCCTAACTGTGTCCCTCAGATAGCAATCAGATTCTTTTGGTATCAGAAGTTTGTTTGTTTAACAATCTAATTGCATGAAAGCAATTGATTCTTTATGAGTGTGCAAGTGGTGAAGCTGCAGAGGGAAATGTTTGCCCTATCTACTATCTCTGATCCTCCCCCGCATGGCAATTACCTTTAAAGAAAGCATCCCAGAAGATCCATCTAAAGTAGAGATTCCTTGCAAGTTTAATTGCTGCACTGGGAAATTTCTTACTCTGGGAATAAATGAGTTGTATTGTGGTTCAGAAGGATTCATTTATGAGGTAGATAAAGAATGTGGGAGTTTGGGGTGTGGTATGGAATTGTCCACTTTTAACTTTTGCCATTTTTCTGATCTTCTAATTAATCTACGCATTTAGTGATGGGGGAAAAAAACTCCTTTAAGATTAAGAAAGGCAGCATGACTCTTAACATCTGCTTATCCAAAGCTTGCTTATAGTATAAACCTTCTGTAATCATGACATAGAGAGTTTCCTTCATAATACATTATCTCTACTTCTTGAGTCTGTTCTTTCTTTCAGAAGTAAGACATTCTGAATGCTAAAGATTTAATTCAATGTTATAGCAATAGCCAGGGCTTTTTTTCGGTGCCGAAAGGTGCCGGAACGCGCCCCCCCCCCATCGCGCTAGAAAAACCCGGAAGTGGTAGCGCGCGATTGGTGGGGACAGAGCACGTGATACGGGCTCCGAAAAGGTGCCGGAACGGCGTTCCGCCGAGCTCCGGCTCAAAAAAAGCCCTGGTTGGCATATATTACAGGTTGCTTTCCTGCATATGTTATAGGCTTAATTAATTAATGCTCTTGCTAGATCTTGTATTTGAGGCTGATTTTAACTGTGTTATTGTAATGTAGGTACTGATGAGTCAATACGAAATGCTTGCATCTACCTCTGTTCGTCTTTTGACTGTATTGTTTAAATATATTACATAAATAAATTCAGTAACAAGGTTTTTTTATTACACTAAACTAATCAACAAAACAAAACTATAGCTACACACAACAACATTCAACAATCAACAAAGTTTATAAGTATAGCAATAAAAGGAGGGAAGGGAGGAAACCTGGAACCGCTGTATGCAGTAAATGGTACTACTCAAAAATACTGTATACAAGTCTTGCATTTTATCAAAAAATGTTGATAAAGACCCATCAACAATCCATCACTACAAATCAAGTGAAATTTATCTTTCCTGTGCTGCATAATTACTCTCTTTAGACAGCAACCATGACCAAAAATTCCATTTTTTTGATAACTCCCAAAGGGCAAATGTGTTTTTAACAGTTAGCAATTGCTGTAGGACATACCGGTATTAACAATCCATTTCATGGTCAACCCAAACTGCATAATAATTGGACAAAATGAAACCATATTAATTAATGTTCCAACTTTCTGGCAGCAGTGTGATTGTAGCCAGTCTTTACTGAACATCTGTTGAGGCATCTAGTCATTCAGTAACCAGTTTAAGCCTGCCGAATGAGCAGCCACTGTAAGACTGTATAGAATGACGTTTGCAGTTAGCTGAAGTGGTTATGTAGAGCAGCTTCTTTTTTCAAATAAATCAGAATGTGGGATGAAGGTGGCAAGGCTTTTTGACTTCATTTTAACCGTTCTAAAAGGATTCAAGAGGGGATGGTCTGTCTGGGATCCAATCAATGAAATTCGTATTGCACAAGGAAGTCATAATAGGTCATAATCTGGGTCTATTCTGCAACATCTTCTGAACATTTTTTTCCACAATTGAAGACAGGGAGATGAATCTGGTTTCTTCTGCATGCAAAGCAGCAGCAGCCATCAAATAGCTGCATAGCTATTGTTGCTGTTTTTGTCCAATTTTAAAAGCCCAAAGAAAACTTTTGGTAATTCAATCACATATTTTTCATAGAGCAAGTTGCAGGATGTATATTTAGAAATAGGCATGTACTCCAATAGCTTGCTAGGGATTTCGGTGGAAAACTTGTCCTTTCACCCTATTTCTGCTTGGATGAATCTTGCAGAAACACGTCAACCAATTCAGGACAGACCCTCCTTGGATAGTAATCCAAATTTTGTTCACTCCTTACCCAAATTTGGCATCTCCCTTGCTTATGTGTGGCTGCTGAAGGGATGCAATTTTGGTGGAAGCTCTTTTGTTCCGGGACAAGGCAGGTATTGCTTTTTTCCTTCTTCACTTTATTTTCAACCTTGAGAATACACCGATCTCCTTTCTCTCTTTCTCTCTCTCTCTCTCCTCTCCCCCTCCCGCCCGTTGCCTGAGTGAAGGATGACGATTTCTCTTGACTTCATTCCAAAAAGGCTGTTTTCTCTTTATTGATGGGGATTGCGCTGTTCATTCTTATCGGAGGAATAGGTTTCAGCTCTGCGCTCGCTCCATTAGCTCCGATGTACCGTGGGGAATAAAGCTGCCCACCTCCTTCGCTGCGATTGCTGGCATTAGAGCACTCTCCTGGCTGCTGCCAACTCGGTGATGTCATCTTCAACTGCAATGCGACCTCCCCTCCTGGCCTTGTGCAAAACTCCCTTAATGAGGCGTCTGTGCTCCTGGCTGCTTCCTTGTTAGCACTCAGGAAAACAAAGGGCGTGCTGCAAAAACCCATCTTTGCAGGCATTCATCTTTATTGTTGCATACTGACCCAAAGAACCTCTTCTACTCCCTCCCCCCTGCCCCCCTCTGACTGATTGAAATTCAACCAGAGAAGAAGGGGGAAAAATGCCAGGAGAACAATTTGTCCTTAACTAAACACAGTTTCTTTTTCTGCCTGCTTTCTGCCATCCTCCCCACCTCCCCCAATCTGTGCAGGAGCTGCTCTTAAGTTTGCTTCCAAGATTCTCCTTCTGGCAAGGAGAAAAGATTTGAGAGTCTGAATTTCTGAACATTAGCTCAGCCTTATGGATGAATTCCCCTCCCCAACACGGAGCACCTTCCCGCCATGCAGCCTTTACAATTAACTGCAACAAACCATTGCCAAGCAGCAGAAATTATCCCAGAGAGAATAAGCCTTGGCTGCTCAAACTCAGGTGTATTTTCTTTGAGGGAATGGGGGGGGGGGAAGCAGAGTACCGAAATGAAAATAGGTTTTTCTGCCCCCTTTTCTTTTCAATGACCTCAATGGATTCTTTAGTTCAGAAAGCAGTTCAGATTATCCTCAAGGAAGATACATGTGTGAAAGAACTTAACTGAATCTGGAATTGCTCAATCCAGTTAAATTCTGTGGTGTTTGTGTATGCTTGTAATGTATTTGCTTCTTGTTAATCCTTAAATGGGAAGAGATTATAGGGTTTGGGTGTAGACAAAATACAAGGGGGAGGGAAAGTGAAAGCAATACATAAAATTATACTTGGTATAGAGAAAGAGGATAGGGAGAAGTATCCCCCCCCTTCTAATAGCAGAACTTGAGATCATCCAATTAAGCTAAATAATGAGGGATTCAGGACAAGTCATATGAAAAAATGCTACCAAACCAATTCACTACCACAAGAGCTCTCGCCTTACAATCAGGACGATGTGAGTTTGATCCTAGGTAGAGGCAAATATTTCTCTCTCTGAGCACCAGAGGTGGTATTCTACTGGTTTGCACTGGTTCAGGTGAACCGGTAGCAAAAAAATGGCTACCGGTTCAGCTGAACCGGTAGCTAAAAAAACTCTTGACGATCAGGTGAGAGGATCAAAGAGTCCTCTCAGCTGATCGGCGCGCGCATGTGCAGAAGGGAAGAAGTGTGCGTGCATGCTCAGTGAACTGATGGCAACACTGGTAGGAACCCGCCACTGCTGGGCACACTGAGAATATATCTGCTGAAAAAACCTCTGCATTGGCAACAGGAAAGGCATCTGGACAGCAAACACTAAGCTCTATTCAGTTGCCCAGACTCCACCCTGCAAAGGATTATGGGGTTGTTAAAAGAGGATGATGAAGAGAGCCAGTATGGTGTTGCAGTTAGGTTGTTGGACTAGAAGCAGGATTCTGGCCCATCCTCAGTCCAGAAACTCAATGAGTTACCCCAGTGGTTCCCAATCTGTGCGCTGCGGCTCCCTGGGGAGCCGCGGCACCATTGTAAGGGCGCCGCGCCATTTCACAAAGCCTAGTGCGCATGCGCAGTTACAAGAAAAAAATGCAAAAAAACCCGGATGTCCCTATTAAGGGAGCCGCGGAAAAAATCCGAAAATTTGAAGGGAGCCGCAGAAAAAACCGGAAGCAGGTAAGGGAGCCGCAACCCGAAAAAGTTTGGGAACCACTGAGTTACCCTCTGTTATTCCAACTGAACTCTCAGGGTTAATATTGTGGGGAAAAATTGGGGGAGAATATGCCACGTACACTGATGTGAGTTCCTGAATGAAGGTAGGATATAAATCTAGCACCTAAATAAAACACACACATAAATATGGCAATGTCATCAACTTTGACCTTTAACGAGAAGAAGAAAAATCCATGTAGGAGAAGATTATGAGTAGCTACTAAGCTCCTTCTGGAGGAGCAGCCGTATAAAAATCAAACAATGATTACTCAATGTTACCATGGTTATTTAAACTCAATTAAAGGAAGCAGTGGCTTTTAAATGGTAGCTGCTTGGGACTTGAACCATCTATTGCAAGTATTTGTCACCTAGAAAGATCTTTGGTCTGATTCATTGCAGCATCTCCTCTCATTTTAGCCTCACAGAATTGGTGTGAGTGTAAGAGTTATGTGTAAAAGCGGGAATTTGGATCTGAAACCATTTTCTCAGTTGTAAATTATAGCATCTTATAGCATCCTCTGACATAACCGTAATAAAGACAGCCTTTCTATTGCTACCATAATGCTTGAGTGATTCCGTAAGTTGCTATAAATCACTAGTCTGAGACTCTTACTGTCAAATCTGTGATAGGACACTTCTGGACAAAATAAAGAAATAAAGATACTGTACATAATGTATAAATCTAAGTTTCACTAATTGTAATGGAATTACCTTCTGCATATATATTCTCCTTGGAATGAGGTGCAAATACAAATGGCACCATTTTCCAAAATTCAAGCAAAGCTCATGTATGGCTGTTCTTAAGGTTCAAGTAGTTATTTTGTCTAAAGTGGTTGAGTCCAGCAGGAACTGGGAAATGTTTTCAGCTCTGAAAAATGTTTATTCCTAGAAATGGCTGATGGAACATGGATAGTTTTATGCAAAGGACAAGCTGAATATACCTAGGAGAAAGAAACCATTTTCTTTCAACAATCTGTTCTGTGGCTTACCACATTTGACAGCAAAAGAGTATTAATATAGTCATCTTCATCCCTGAAACAGTTAAAAGTTTCTAAAACAGGACTTGAATGGCTTGAAAGAGAATATGAGGAATAGGCAACAATGCCAACCAATGTGAGAACAGCACACCTCTAACAATATACTGGCACACTGCTTCACAATGTATTTGTGGTGTTTTTGATTGAAACTTATATGACTTCCAAATAAAATGATCAGAAGTCATCTGTAAGAATTTGCTAATTCACAATGCCATAGAATCAGTGGTGGGATTCAAAATGTTTTACTACCGGTTGTGTGGGCGTGGCTAGGTGGGCATGGATGTGGTGTGGCTTGGTGGGCAAGGCTTGGTGGGCGTGGCAGGGGAAGATATTGCAAAATCTTCATTCCCACTCCACTCCTGGGGGAAGGTTACCACAAAATCCCACTCCCTCCCCACCCCACTAACCTGCGTTCCAGCTCCATTCTCCTGTGCAGGGCAACAAAAGAAGACCCAGCCAATCAGCTGGGACTCAGGAGGCAGAGAATAGATAGGGGCGGGGCCAGTCAGAGGTAGTATTTGCCGGTTCTTCGAACTACTGAAAATTTTTGCTACCGGTTCTCCAGAACTGGTCAGAACCTGCTGAATACCACCTCTGCACTTCTTGTCATTTGTAACAGCTTTCTGAAATTTTTTGTTAAATTGCTTCCTGAGATCTTTGCCTGTATTTGCTTTAGTTTCTGTTTTCTTTTAGGCAATTTACATCTGATTCTGACATCTAGTTTTCTTTGTTCTATTTTTGGCAGTGTTTTTCACATTCATTCTTAACAATTTCTCTGATATTATTCCACATTTCCTCTGATTCTCTGACAAATTAGGTTCAGGCCTTCCAAGCAATTCCTGATACTCTCCTTCAAAATGGTGGATATATGCTCAAGATTGAATCATAGAAACAAGTTGGCTTTGTTCTTCTGCTTTAGCTTAGTTTGGAACTTCTACATGAGCAGTTCATGATCTGTTTCATAGTCAGTATCTGGCCACATTTTTGCTCTTGTAACTGAGTCTTCCACATCCTCTCTGCCAATAGCATAGTCATTTTCATTTTTGTATTCACCTTCTGTGATGTCCAGCTCTTTGGTTGTTTGAAGATTTTGATAGCAGTGAAGTAATTGGATTGGCAGAAACTGATAAATTGTTCTGTTCTTGTAGGAGAAGGAATGACAGAACTTGGGGGCAAGTCAAAAGAGCAATCAGCCTAGAGCTGACTCATGATGTCACGTTGCCATCATGTGACTTTTGTAACATTTCCCCCCTTCGCGGAGCTGGGGTGGGTGTGGCCTATGCTTGACGAATTCTGGCCCATGGGCCGCCAATTTGACACCCCTGGCCTACAGTCTTTACATAACCACAAACAGACTAAGCCTAACTTGTCTTGAATTCCATTGACCTCTATCTGGTGCCAAAATAATGCTAACCTTTAGTTGAGCAAATCCCTGTGCATAAGCAAGAATTGTAATAAATCAGTTTAATTGGAACTTCATGTGTAGTCCTGTCTTTCATGCCTGACAGTTCCAGTTCAGTTTCCTAAGCCACATGGTCCAACTATATTTTCTTCCTCATTATTTCCACCATTGACATTCCAATCTCCAAATGGCACATTTTGTTTGCATATTCTATTGATTTCACATTGAACTGGATCATAAAATTCACCAATTTCCTCTTTTTCTGCATCAGTGGTTGGAGAATATACTTAGATAACCTTCATATTAAAAGGTTGTACAGGAAGTGTAATGGCTAATATTTGATCATGCCTAAATACTACTTTTGCTATATCTTTCCTGATTATGAAAAAAAAATGCCATTTCTTCTCTCTCTCTCTTTTTTTTTTGTGGTATCCTGAATAGTAAACAGCATGGTCAACTGGCTGAAAGTATCCAGTTGGTATTCATTTTAATTTGCTAATGCCAAAGACCTAAATATGTAGCAAATACATTTCCTATTTCATTGTTTTGAGCTTTCCCATGTTCAGCAGGACTTGAGGGGGAGGATTACATTTTTACTTTAGAATTTTCAATACATTCTTGGATCTCCTTGATCATGTTTGTTATTATGAAAATCTAGGAGAAAAAAAAAAGATCAACTTGATGGCAACCTGTCTCCTTTTCTGAATATCTAGCTAACAGGTTCTTCTGGTTGTTGATTTGATAGTATTCTCAGCTTGATTGAAGCTGCTCAATAATTAACATGGCTAATGCTGTTCATTTATTAATAGTTTCCTATTTGCAGGAAATGTTTTTGGGAGTCATTATATGACTACTTATGAATTAAATGTTATTTACATCCTTCAATTTTCCTAGGAGGTCTTTAAGTAGGAGGCACCATCTCTTTCCTAAGCGTTCCCCTGCTTTATTTAGCCTTATGAGTAGACTTGTTCGTCTGGTGTCTGCTCCAAGTCCAATGAATAGTAGGTATTTGTATTAGTTCTATGAGAGGTAAAAAGTTACTCACTAGCTTTTTCTTACTTTCTCTTTGACTGGAAAAATTGAAGTCACCCTTTTACTTCCTGTTATTTATGTTCTACAGTTTCCTGGCCAGAAACTCCAGGAGATATAGAAAGTCTTATCTGTAGAGAATAGAAAAACTGCTGTTATGATCAGGACTTAATGGAAGAAGAGGAAGGATGAGGCCAGATTATTTGGTAGCAGAGCCTTTTCAGGACTGAGAGGACAAGACACACCACACAGGCAGAGGGAAAAAGGAGAATCCTAGCTCTTAGATAGATCATTTCTCCCCCGTCTTCTCCTCTGTAATAACTATGAACTGTTTATGTTTTATAAAGTTGGCAGCTGTTTTGACATTCTATTTTGGAATTCTTCAGGTGGTGCTGTAGGAGTCGCTTCCTGGGGTAAATTTTGGCTGGCTGTCTTGAATGTCTACAGTTGGGAAGGAATGAATACGTTGCTTCCTGAGATGTGGTGTGTAAATCATCATCAAGAAAATTATACCCAGCTTCTGTCTGTCTTTATTACATGGATGGATGCACTTGATAAAAAAAAAAAATTTTTTTTACCATTCCCCCCTCCCAATATACAAAGGTTTCTTAGAATTTGCACATGCTGTATGCAAGTCAGTTGATTTCCTATTTATTCAGATCAGTTTATTACCTTTCAACCTATGTTCCAGATTATGGCCCCTATCTCCTTCCAAAACAGACCACTTTTAAGTAAGTTTAAATTGCTGAAAATGTATTTATGAAAGAGTTATAGGGAAAGCTTCACAATGAATTCTTAGTTTTATTTTCATTGTGAGAACTAAGAAGCCACATTATTAGTGGAATCTGTTTCAGTATTTACTATGAAAGTAATTTTGGATTTTTTCCCCGATACGGGCTCTTGAATGTCCTCTAAATGTCAGTTTCAATTTCTCTTCTGTTTTCTTTTCTACAAGCTGAGGAGGAATTTCCTATATTTAGTTTTAAAAATTCACCTCATAGTTTAAGATAAGAATCTGATACACTATCCCTCCCCCAAGAAGGAGTGTATGGTTCTTGTAACCACTAGACAAAATGGCTTTCTAAACTTGTCTACCTATTAGAGTAGTAAGAGTAACTCGATATTGTGTAGTTCACTATATCATAGTTTTCATCTAAGACCAAAAGAGTACAATCTGATTCCAGTATTTTTGATTCTGTCCCCAAATTTGAAATTATTTATAATTGGTCAACTTTATGGAGATTCTTCAAGGTCTGATAGTTGCTAGAGATGGGCATGCCAGCGGCCAATTTTTCAAAGCCTGCTGGATGAAGTGTGTATAGGCATCCACTCCATGTTTTGTTGTCTTGATCTTTTTGCAGATTTCCTTTAGTCAAATTCTTACATTGTCTTTGCAGGCATCAATCAACTGTTGTGAGCTTTTTCCTTCTTTCTACTTTACAATAGGTTGTTTCCTTCGTGGATGCCAGCTAACCCTTCCACAATTTGGTGTCACTGCCGTCAGGTTTACCTGCCAATGGCCTACTGCTATGCTGTCCGTCTCACTGCAGAAGAAGATGAACTTATCTTGAGCCTTCGACAGGTAGTTGCCACAGCATAGCTTTCATATTAATCCAATGACTTTCAATTAATGGATCTTGTTTAAGTTGAAGGGTTGGGCCAATTTCCAGTTTCCCAGTTCCCAAATAATTCCAAAATTAAAATTTGATAGGAATATGTCCTTTTAATTTTTTCTTCTTTTTGCTCTAAAATATATATTTTTGAGTTGTATTAGACCAATTTAGAAGGGGTAAAGGGGTCCAGCTCATTAAAGCACCTCTGTATTCAGTGCTGCTTTAAAGAGGTGCTATGCTTGTGCTGTTTCATATTCCAAAGCATCTTTTCCAAATAGTTTTCAAAGAATGCACAGCCTTACTATTTACAGCTTGTAATTTTCTGTTCATAAAATACAGTAAAACCTCTGAAAGTTGACCACCCAAGGGACTGAATGAAAGTGGTCAGCATGCTACAGAACGACTGTACTGATAAGTACATGTGCCTCATTTTATTGTACAGCTTTTATTAGAAAATGTCATATAGAAACACACATAATGAAAACACAGGAAAATCATCCATACAGCACTGCATCATACAAAACCAATACATTTACGTATGTATTGTTTTCTCATGTTTTAATCATTCTGAAAAAAAGAGCCAATTTTAGTCATTTCCTTATTCTTGTTATGAAGGTAAGCGGAGAAAGCACTCTCAATGCTGTCCATATCACTCAGCATACTTGGGCATTTTTCCATGGCAAATGACTTTAATTGCATTATCAAATGACTGACATCCTCTTCTTTCACAATACCTGCAATTTCTGTGTCCTCACTTAATTCTTTCACTTCATTAGTTGATTCCAGCACTTTTCTAATGGGTTGTACCTTGATGGAAAATTGCTTCTGGGTCAGGGTTAGGGTTTTGCATTTTAGCAATGACCCACTGCAGAAGCTGGGCTCAGTAGTGCATTTTGAATGTTTTAATTAGGCCTTGGTTGAGAGGTTGAATTTTTGATGTAGTGTTTGGAAACAAAAAAAACCAGTTTCATGTTTGTAAGATGATTCACTTGGGGATGGCTAGGACAATTATCCACTACAAGGAGAATGGGCTGTTTTTTTGTCTTCATTTCTTGGTCAATACCTCTTATTCACTCCTCAAACAGGGCATCAGTCATCTATGTGGATTAGTCAGATTTCCAGGTGACAGGAAGTTCTTTGGACTGCAGGTTCTTGAATGAGGGTGGCTTTGCCGATTTACCAATCTCCAAAGTTTTTAGCTTCTCTCCGGTTAAGCTAGTGCACAGCAGAACTGAATCATTCTCTAGAAAGTTTTCCACTCTTACATTTGTCACCCCTCATAATGAGGCTCCTGTCAGGCATCACTTTGGAAAAGAGTCCACACTCATCGGCATTAAAGATGTCGCCATCTTTACTGCCGAATCAAAATAAAAAATATTGTATTCTTTGATATTCTTGAAAGAAATTCATTGCTATCAATTCTGCATTTCACTTTTCTTGCCTTTGGTGCAGACTGGACTCAGTTGATCAAGTTATAGAGAGTAAATTAATACCATGTGTCATGCTCCAGGTAGTCAAGATACAACTTACAGAGGTGGTCTATATAGAGAAGTTGATTTTCTATTATACACATGTCAACATAGGGAGATGATCAATGATGGAAGTTTTTCTGTATAACTCTCATCAGGCACATCATTTGTCACATCAGTGTGTGTTTATTTTAAACTTCCATTAAAATGAATATTATTCTACCATACAATGTTGAAAAGTGATGTCAAACGTTATCAGTAACTTGCTGTAATTATATTCCAATCATGCAACTTTATGCAGGTTGAAAAATAAAGCAAAGACCAAATTCAACAGGTTCTTCCTCCGGAATGTTTAAAGCTACATAATTGTATGGACAGAAAGCTTTGTGATTCTAAAAATTCTTGCACTGTCACCTTTATTTATAATATACTTTACATCTGATGTTTTATGCTGCAATAGTGACAAGTAATGCTTATTCTTTAATTTTTGAATAATCCTTAAAGTTGGAATCTTCAGAATGTGTATGATAAATTGGGAGCTAGAGTGTAAACAATGTGATTTTGTCTCCAGTTGGATAAAATGATTTATCAAAATAATAATTTGTGATAGAATACTACCAAGTTGTGCCCCATTTAATGACCTTTTTTACCAGTTAGTTAAAGTTAAGTGAGTCATGCAGTTGTTAAGTGAACCTCGCTTTCCCCATTGACTTTATTTCTCGGAAGCCAGCAGGGAAAGTTACAAATGGTTATCACATGACCCCTGGACAGTGCAACTATTATAAATACATGCAAGTTGCCAAGCAGCTGAATTTTGATCATATGACCATGAGGGTGCTGCTATAGTCATAAGTGTGAAAACCAGTTGTAAATCACCTTTTCCAGTGCCATTGTAACTTTGAATGGTCACTAAACAAATGGTTGTAGGTTGAGGACAACATGTAGTCCAGATATCTCTACCAAGAGGCAGCATAGCAGGACCTGGCCTACTGCTTCTGTTTTTCCCTCACGTAATCTTTAGCGGTACTGCTAAAATGACTGTTGAAAAGAGCAGGTGGAAGGCCATTACAGTGGGTTAATCTAACTTATTTATTAAATGTATTTATTAAATATATGTGATACTCATCTCACTGTAACAGTGACTATGGATGACTTACAGCGTAATAAAAAGATAATACAAAACAATTTAAAAAATAAGAAAGATTAAATACAGACTAAAAAAAACCAGGAGGACATATGACATGGTGGGGATATTATTTCTGCACTGCCAGCCCCAGCATTAAGCATCCCTACTGGAGCCCTAGGCCAGCTGGCAGAGCCAGGTTTTAAGGCCCTTCTGGAAGGCCAAGAATGAGGGGCCAACTTCACCTTCAGTGGAAGAATTTGCCCAAAGTCGGAGGCCATACAGAAAAGGCTCTTCTCCTAGATTCTGCCAAAGAAATTATTTGGCAGACGGGATCTGAAGAAAGGCTCTTCTGCTAGAGTGAATGGGACTAGCCAGTAACAGAATAACAGAGCTGGGACTCGACTTCCGGTTTCCAGCGGCAACGGACGTCTGCGGGGCTTTTTCCTTGCCCCCAGCGCCCGAATCCAACCGCCGCTGAGGCCCCTAGGGGCCAGGTGCCCCGGAAAGGGCGCCTGCCGTTTA
>JAOYMU010000192.1:30277692-30293694 GCA_025802295.1 Psammodynastes pulverulentus
CCTCCCCCGGTCAATGATGTCCCGCTTTGGAAAGCGGGACATCTGGCAACTTTATACTTGGGACTAATGTTGTAGTCTCCTATGTTCTAACCCGGTGCCTCAACCTTTACCCCAAACTGGGTCTCATGCCCCATGTGGGGCCATGCAAATTTTCTTAGCAAAGAAGAACTGATAGTTTAGCTTCGTATGTTGTAAAGAAAATAGTAATATTCCTACTTTGCGAGACAAAGATGTTTTTAAACAATGAAGAGAAAAAGAAAACCTTATGGGAGTAAGAAAGCGAGGAGCTCTTGCTTCACACAGGGGAGAAATAGTCACTGAAAGATGTAATGGCTGAATGGATTATAAGCTTCTTGACATAAGGATGGTTTAGCCTCAGACTACTGTTGCATTAATTGCACCATTATAAAAGTAAAGAAACCAAGTAGAAAATATAGCAGACCTTCAGTCCAAGAGGAGACAGCTGCATAGGACAATGACCTGGAGCTGGAGCTGAGGGGACAAGTGAGGCCCTCTTGCCATTCAAAACTGAGGCTATTATTAGAACGGAATGGAGTGCTGGAAACCATCCACTCTGAAAGACTTAAGAGCTTTGATTGGAAAATAGCATATTTGAAGTGAAACTGGAGAAACCGCTGTGGATGCATTTCAATGGGCTGGGGGGGTGGGGAAGAGAATGAAACCATCCATTTCTGCACCAAGGAAGTGGTGGGTGGCCTGTCCTGGCAGTAGTCAAGCAAAAAATATGGATCTGCCCTGTTTAATAGGATGGGGGGAGACAACATGCAGAAAGAGACATCAGCTGACTGAACATCTTTGGCAAGTATAGTGAACCTAAGTCTATTATAACACCACAGTGGCTTTTCCTTAGACGGTGGGCATTATATTTTTTTCTCTTTGTATTGAATACATTTACATTTTAAAAAGAGTAAAAGAACATGACAAAAATAGTCTGGTGGTTCTTAATCTGTTTTTATTGCAAGATAGATGCTCTCATAGCTGCTGCTTTTGGGCTTCCCTGGGTTGGGATTTATTTCATTGTTTTCTTATTCCATGTCTGCAGGCATATAGCAGCCATGCAGCTAGGCCTGAAGAATGCTGTTGATGTCCCTTTCTCCTTGGCAGAAAAAATTAATTCTTTATGGCCTTTTTTGAAAGAAATGGCACAGCATGGAAACATAGCCTGCAAATCAGATATCCAGGTATTTGTGCCGTCCAGTCTGAAGACAGATCTGATCTTCAGTTGTGTAACTAATTATTTTATCAAGCTGAGCTCTTGTCACAAATTGGTTGAGGCCATAGTTGACTGCATGAAATTGGTAGGTTCCATTCCCCCAGTCACTGGCATCTCTTCTCCTGTTACTGATTTTAGGTGGCAGCTAAAGCTTTAGAAGCAGGTGTGTTTGGGGCCTATTTCAATGTCATCACCAACTTGAAAGATATAACTGATGAAGATTTCACGCAACAGGTAGGAATTGTTTGCATTTGCTTAAAACTATGGACAATTTAGCATTAGTTTTATTCTTAAGAAAGGCTGAAACATTTCTGCAGCTATGTTGAGATTATTTGAATGGTTCTGGGTGGTGTCAGTTGGACTGGAGGGTTGGTGATTCCCTTGCTAGACTCTGTTTTTTTTTTACATTTTTCTCTAAGATAAGAGACACTTGACAGAAGGTGTTTCCCAAATGACTTTCTTAAAGTCAAGGGTTTCAAACACAGTTTCACAGTTAAGGAAAATCTGAGAGATAACATATGGTACAGTTTTTAGACATATGTCTCCAGGTCTAACAGTCATTGTCCCCTTTCTCAATCTTAGTTTGAGTTCATGCCTTAGAACTTATTTTTAACTATGCCTTACTTAGTTCAAGTATGGTAGGAAATGAATGCTTCACCACAGTGACTCAAGAAATTCACTAAACATCCCCCTCATGACGAAGACCTCCCTTTTTTTAGAGCACTGTTTCTCAACTTTGGCAACTTTAAGATGTGTGGATTTCAATTTCCATAATTCTTCAGCCAGCATTCCTGGCTGAGGCATTCTGGGAGTTGAAGGCCACATATCTTAAAGTTGCCAAAGTTGGGAAATAGTACCTTAGACTAGAGCTACTTGTCAGGGATTTGTCAATTTTAACTGGTCTTTTGAGTCAAAATAGTTTTAAAAGGAAAAGCTCTTGCCTCACCCTGTTATCGTTTCATGTCTCCTTCCTCGGCCACCCCTATTTTTTTCTGCCTGTCTGAACATGGGTGTTTGTTTTTTTGCTTTATTGCTTCACACTAATTGACTACTCTTGAGATCTACATGCTGTGCTTAAGTCGCATTTTATGCATGGTAATTACTAGGGCAGCTGATCTACATTCCATTCTGAAAATCTGATCTTCCTTTGTTTATTTTGCTATACTTATACATTAATATATTTATGCTATCATTTTTGCAAAATCTTATCATATTATATTATACAGTTTGAAATCAATCCAGAAAAAAATCCTTTTCTTACTGTATCTGGCAACTTAGTTGCAGTGTCCTCACATAATGTGTCCAAATAGGATAATTTGAACCTGACTTCAAAATACTACTCCATGAGTAATTCATCACTAAAGTAAGTAATTCATTCTCTCTTTGTCTTTGTCTCTCTGTCTCTCTCTCTCCCTCCCTTTCCCTCTCTCCCCTCTGCCTTCCCCTCTCTGTCTTTTGCAGATGCACAGGAATATTTCGTACTTCTTGGAGGAAGCCCAAAAGAATACAACAGTTATCTTAGATCATTTGGATAAGCGGGCAACATGAAATATTGTATTGTCAACCAATTGGTTAAACACATATAATTCTTATCTATAGTACTATTCAGCTACATTCAGACAAATTTGACCCTTTTGAGAAAAAATTAAAAAATATAACTTTCTATCCTATACATGCATGAATTTTGTTACAAATCCAGAGTTGTTCTGATGTGACTAAAAGGGATCTCTTTTTGTTGCCTGTTATCCCATCTTAATGGTCATGATAGCAGTAGGAAGCAAGTTTTCAGTGACACATCTATATTCAAAAGTCTTCTGTAGAAAGCTTTAAATCTACTAAAAAAATATGAGCTATATAGCTATCATTTCAGCCATTATGCCAAGACTGATAAATTAAGCAAAGTTCCTGATAGGAAAATACTGAGACCTCCAACACAATCCTTTGGTTCATTATTTGAATGACAAGTGTATCTTGAGCGGAATTTGGTAAAGTGGAAATAAATCGTGTTGTCCTCAATAAGGACTGTCTATGAGGAGGTTTTTTTGTGTCCTAATACATACATCAGTGCGTAGATATATATACTGCTGTGGCATTATGATTAGGGAAAGATGTACTGCATTAATTCTTATCCTGATTGCCTGGTCTCGTCATGACACTTTCTCTTTTATAAGTATATTCTTCCATAATTTTATGAAGAATTGCTTGTGTAGTAATATTTCAGCTGACTAATGTTATCTGATGTTATTTGGAGGCCTTTGTTTTCCAAAAGTTGGAATGGACAGTCTAAGCCTTTGTACATAGACAAAATAAGCCCCATGGTCTTCCATGGAGAACTTGAAGGAAAAGACTTTTTGCAAGCCGGTATGAGACTTCCATCTCCAGTGGGATAGATGAGGAGGGCAGGGGTTGCTTCTGAGGACATTGGCAGTGTCAACTCTCCCATCATGGAATGGAAGGGGGCTTGTCTGGTTCTTGTTTTTGTGTCTTCAGCTGCCCCTCATAATCTCCCATAGCAACCATTTTACATGTTTCCCATCTTGATACAGAAATGAATATACACTGTGTTTATCAAGTGCTTGCAATCAAATGATTTTTTTCATTACTCCAAATTTGTCAATGAGTGGGCTTTTTCACTATGCTCAAATATTTTTTTCACCTGAATAAATAAATTGGCATGCTGTACTACCTATGAAACTCCTTTTTTTGCCTTTATACTTTTATTGTTTATATATAAAATACAAAGGGAAATAGAAATGAGAAATTAGGGGAAGAAAAAGAGAGGGGAAAATAAAATGTGAGATACAAGGGGAAAAAATCGACTTCCAATTCTTTTTAGCACAGTACAAGATAAAAACACTTCAGCCTCAATTTTTTGCTTTTACACTTTAATATATAACTAGCCATTTCTATAATGACAAATCTTTCTGATCAACAAAATTAAAGTCAAAATTTCATTTTTTTATCACAAGCACAAAATCCAGAAGTGATATACAAATGAAAAAGATACTTAAAAATATTCTCCTCTTTGAATAAAACCTATATAACTCAACAATGAACAATATTCGTACAGTATCATTGATTGCTATTTATCCTACTAAGGAAGATCAGTGTATTTATCTCAAATGTTTGAATGGCACAATCATTCCTTCTGGCCTGCATGGTGCAGTGGAAGCTAAAACCAATTCTAGCCTGAATATACTTTGATTTCTAATCACAATTCTATACCAAGGGAACTTTATATAAGAACAGGCAAAACGTGCATCTTGAGTACAATTGTAGAGATCTTCTATGAGCTGAAAAGTCCTTGTATGTGGAATCTTGGCATCTGTCAATGGGAAGGCTTGCCAGCAGAACAATTTCCCCCAGTGTTGCCTTCCCCTTTCAGGACTAACTCCTAGGTATGGTTATTCTTTGACAGGGCAAAGTAATAGTAGTGTGATGAGGACACAGTATGTATAGCTGCAAAGAAAACACTTTCTCCATCCGCACTTTCATAAACTCCAATGTATGCCCTCTTGCTTTTCATCAGATTCCTTATATGAGTTTGCCTTCAATTTGAATTTTTCAGGATAGACTGAGAGAAAATCTGGAGTGAAAAAGAAGCTTTAGTCAGATTTTAAAAATGCTCTTCTAGCATATGTTGACCACTATTAAAGGCATTGTTTGCTTTTTTATATTCTTGATTACAAAATTAGCTGATTTAGTAAAATATAGCCAAACTTATTAACTGGAAAAATACATTTTCCGTAGCAAAAACAGATTCTATACTGAGTTGGTAAATCCACTTGAACACTTCTGTTTAGTGGACAAGAGTGGCTGACCACACAGTTTACTAATGTAATTACTTACCTTTCTCATCAACAAAACCAAAGTTTCGTTTTTTTTCATCACAAGCACAAAGTCTAGAAGTGATATCCAAATGAAAATATATTTTCCTGTTTGAATAAAATAATCAATTTAACCATTCCTGCTTTATCTTCATTGCTATGGAAATAGTATGTATTTCTACTTGCAACTAATAATCTTTGTGAAGTGTCACCATTGTTATTAAAAAGATTCATTATAATCTTTCAGGTTGACCTTATTGGGAAAAAAACCCCACTTTTTTTCACCCTTCTTTTTTGAAGTGCTAAGCTTTCTTTAAACCCTTTTCTTAAGTCAACTTTTTAATGCATCGTTTTCTTTGACATCTTAACATAGAAGCTTTAAACCAGTATTAAATTTAAATCCCTCCCTCCAAACTACCCTAATTTCCAATACAATCTGATGACTTTGCGCTTGGGTATGAACATGCAAGCTTGACTTTAAAAAAATGTATTGCAAACTGAAATCTTGGAAGGAAAAATGCAAAGTCAATAAAAAGGATTTAAATTACTAGTGGATTAGTCTGCCCACAGTTACACTGCATGGACCTGCTCTCTGATTGGCAGGAAAGTCTGTTAAGTGTTACAGGATGGGTTATATAATTGAAAATCCAGTAAGTAAAAGGCAAGCCAGAAAAATGATGTCCTACAGTGAAGTCTTGAATTTAGTTAACCTTAGCTTTAAAAAAACTCACATTAACAGAGTTGCAAGGTCATCTAATCCATCCCCCCTGCACAAGCAGGAGACTCTACATCATTTTTGACAGATGGCAGTCCAGTTTCTTCTTGAAAGCTTCCAGTGCTGAAGCTCCCACAACTTCTGAATCCAAGCTGTTCCATTGGTTAGTCTTGTTTTAAAAGAAAGTAAAACGTTACTAAAATTGTTTCTATTTGTGATGAAAGGGGAAATTATTTATTTATATTTTTCATTTCTTTGTCTTTACTATATTCTTATTTCGTCTATTTTTCTCTTTTTTCTGCACTTTCTCATTTGTCTTTTTACTCATTTAGTTAGTATTAGTTTTATCTTTTTCACACACAATTCCATTGTGTAGAATTAACCATAACCTTTCCTTTGACTTCTATATGTACATTGAATGAAAGCTGTGCCAAAGTGCATAACAATTACAGTGTGCATCAAGGTAATTTGGATGAATGAAATATAGGCATGCACACTCCCTTCGCATTTGATGCTTGTGCAAGTGGGTGAAGGGGTGGGTGCCAAGGCAAGAGGCACCAGAGGCAATTATTTGAAGCCCAGCAGTCCTGCAAGAAGAGGATTACACTTCTAACCCGTAGTATCCCTTCATTGCAGATTGAGGCTTTTTCTTCTCTTCTGACATATGGAACCCAATTGCAGGTAATACTTGGGGATCTCTTGCTCCAGTGAAAGGATAATCATGTTTAAATCATTTTGTACTTCTAATAAAAAGCAAAAAGAAATCCTCAAAGTCTGCATGAAATCTGACCTGTGGCTTTGTGAGCATTTCTCCCAACAGGTATATTTTTCTATGCCTTTTTCATGATGTCCACTTTTTTCTTTCCTATATTCCAGTGTGTTTTTAAAGCATAGGACTAAGACACCTGGTCCCCCAAGCGATCCTCAAAAATATTATTTGCCAACCTATCTTGAACAACAACAACAACAACAACAACATCAACAACAACAATACAGGATTAACATCTCAACAAAGAATCATGAGAAGTGGCAGCAAACACATCAGTTTTAATTTTTAATATAGTAAATATAAATTAATATAACCTATACAAATAAAAGCTCTTTTGGGATCCTCCATAATTTTTAAAAGTGGGAAGGGGGCATGAGAGAAAATATTGTAAGAAACACTGCTGTACTCAATTATGTTCTCCATTGTTGTTCATGCTTCTCCTAAGAACAGTTCAGTATACACTTTGAAGGTTGAAAATCCCACTCCAAATGTTAAAATATGGGAATTCAACATGCAAATTTATGTATGTATTTGTACATTCATAATCTCAAATGTTATTTTAAGCAGAAGGAGATACTTCCTGTCCAGACTCCCAGTGTCTGTGCCTTTGTTTGTATCTGAAAGCCTGTCTTTTTAACTCTTTGTCAACTGCCCAGTTGGAGAATTCAGGAAAAGAAATTCCTGGGACATTATTTTACCAAGAGTATAAACTTTACTGAATAAACCACATTGGCACAGAAGAAGCGAAACCAGCTCTGGGTTTCCTGATGAAAAGCAAGCAAAGTTAATTCCCCCTTTCCTTATGGGCCACACAGTCCATTATGTCCACCAATCACATCTGCTCATTTTGTTATGGGAATCTGACGGCCATGCTGGGAAGTCTGCTCAATGTGTCCTTGAAATGGGAGCAATGCCTCACAGGAACAGACGGATGCTTGGAAGCCATTTTCCCCACCCTTGCTTTCCATTCCATCTTCCTCACTTTCATTATTAAGCTGTGAGTGAAGCAGAATGTAGGTGAAAGTGCAAGTCAGTCTTGACACTCTTCCACTATATATTGTCTCTTGCATGTACTTATTATTATTTCTTTTTATAAAACTTGATATTCTTCAAGATAGTTGTACAGTGAAATATTTTTATTTTGGTATCTAGGAGCTGTAGTTAGTTAAAAGCCTTATCTTCAAGGATCCTTTATGTGGTATTGAAGCTAGAGACATTCTTTCAATTCAATCAGAATAGAGCTGGAAGGGACCTTGGAGATCCCCTGCTCAAGTAGGAGACCCTATACAATTTCAGACAAGTCTCCTCTTAAAAAATCTCCAATGATGAAGCACCAGCAACTTCTGAAGGCAAACTCTTCCACTGGCTAATTGTCCCCACTGTTAGGAAGTTTCTCCTTAATTCCAGGTTGCTTCTTTCCTTGATTAGTTTCCATCCATTGTTTCTTGTCCTGCCCTCTGGTGCTTTGCAAAATAAATTGACTCCCTCCTCTTTATGGCAACTTCTCAAATACTGGAACACTGCTTTATAAAGCGGTACTAATACTTCACGTGATTTTGATTTTATGCCTGTGTTTATACTACCAAGGATTGTATTTGCTTTTTGACTGCTGCTGCACACTGCTGACTTGTATTTAAGCAATCATGCCCTAAGACTCCAAGGTTCCTCTCAATTACTGTTTTTGAGCCAGGTTTCACCTAATATGTACTTGTACCTTTGATTTTTCCTGCCCAGGTATAAAACCTTGTTTTTCTCCACCTGTTGTATAGGGCCCATTGTTCAAGTCAGTCAAGATCATTTTGGATCCTGAGCTTGTCTTCTGGGGTGTTGACTATTCCTGCCAGCTTAGTGTTATCTGCAAATTTGATGAGTTCCCCTTCTATGCCCTCATCTAAGTCATTTATGAAGATATTGAAGAGTACTGGGTCTAAAATGGAACCTTTTGGTTCCCCACTGCTTCCTTCATTCCATGTAGATGTAGTATGCTAAGGACTACTCATTCAGTAAGTTAAAAATCCATCTGGTGGTGATACTGTTTTTCCCACATTTTTCTAGCTAACCAAAAGGTAGATTGTAGTCTACTTTATCAAATGCCTTGCTGAAGGGTAGGATAGTGTTGCTGACTGAAAAAATAATCTACTTTTCCAACTAATGTATTTAAACTGAATGAAATCCCTTTTAAAAAATATATCGGCAACTAAAAATGGCTCAGTATCTACACGTTTATATTGCTGGCAGGAATGCCAGTTGGGATGCCATGATCACAGCCCATTCCTCCTGTTCCTGGACCACAAACTGGATCATACTGGACCAGGAATGCAATCATGCCCAGGTCCTGGTTACCCTGGCCAGCCTCTTCCTCCATATGGATTTCCTGGGCCATTGGGGGGTCCTCTTCAAAGTCCATATCATCACAGACATCATCATGGATCACATCCACCATCTGGTTTATCTGAAATGCTCCCTGGAGGGCCTGGATATTAATCTCCTGCACCACCTCCAGGCTCTCATCCCCCTATAAGTCATCCTGGACATCACAAAAAGAATAAGCATTATAAGCATTATAATGGAAACCATAGGAAGAAACAAATAAAAATGAAACAGTTAATATAGAAGTTAAATAAATAAGGAAAATAGATACGAAATGTCAACAACTGTAATAAGCTTTAATTATTTTTTTCTTTCTTTCAGCATAGTGGCAGTTCCAGCAGCAGCTCAGATTTAGACTGAAGAACGTTCACCCCAGCAAGAGTTCAGCTCTTCAGGAACTCCCCACATCAGTCATAAATATTTCAAAATTCTTCCATCCTTTGTATTGTACATTCTTATGCTCATGAATCATAAGACATGTAAATTAGCTTATACCAACTTGGTGAGCTCTAAATATGTTGAACTTCAATGTAAGTTCTCCATCCAGCAGAGCTTTTGAATTAAAAGCAACATCTAGATTCACTACTGTGAAGAAGCCTGATATAATATATTGTTAAATTTATAAGAATTCCTGGAAGAAATACTAATGAAAAATATTTTTTGCATCAGCTATTCAGTTTATCATTTATAGATAGCAGAATTGTTAAGAGTCTATCATTAAGTCCAAAGGTGTAGACTAGATGTCCAAGTCTAAAATTTTAAACAACTAAATAAAGTAGCAGTAACAAAGTATTTCCATATTTTTCTCATCATATCAATGGAACATGTTCATATAGTACCCAGGAACTAAGCTGCACTTGAGCGAAGCATTATACAAGAGCAAAGACTGTAGTACAGCATTTTGTGTCAATTAAAAAAAAAGAGCTTTGAATTTAATAGGAAATTATGAATTAGAACTTATATTACATAAACATTTGCTTTATATTCTTGTTTATTAATTCTAATAATTAAGAAAACAATAAAGCAAGCATAAATGGTAAAAGAGCTATATTGATTCTTCCAACTTTAAATTGCTACAAAATGAATGACATTAAGATATTGTGAAAAAAGTTTTTATTTATCAGGAGTGCAATTGAGGCTCAAGTAAGGATGTTATTCCAGAAACGGTATATCAGGAATACATTGACATTGGGTATTCATTGCTTATCAATTAGTATGGCTTTGCGCAGTGGCCCTTTGGACAGCTCACACTATATTTCAGAGAAAGGATAATCTATGATTTACAAAAGAATGAGATTATTAGCAATTAGAAATAAGACCACAGACATATTTTCACTAGAAGATTGAAAGTATAAGAAAGCTCTGTGGTGTGGAACAAAACAACAATAATAAAGAAACCCCAAATTATTTGGAGCTAGAAGTGTGCAAACCAGTAAAATATTCTCCATGTTAATAGGGCAGGATTTTGAATTACAACCATATGCTTATAAAACCATATTTTTGGTTTCATATGTTCATAATTTACGGAATTTTTATATTCATCATCTTTGTTATGTAACACTTCCATTACCTTTCCCCCATTTCTTTAAAAATGCTTTCTTTCAATTTTTCATGTAAATTTGCAGGCTTTAAAAAAATTGATTGTTATGCAATTTCTTTGATTGGGGAAAGCAATTTGGTGGAACTGTTTATTCTAATGAAGATCTAATAAAAGCAGAAAGCTCATATACAGTTCCAATAAACTCCTTTATGCACACAGCAGTATACTTTAAATTGGGGTTCAGTTTAATAGTGCTTATCATCTGAAGCCAAGTGTCCTCAGCTTTCAATGTTCCATGTATAAATCTGGAATTTCCCTGACTTGACTTGGCAGACCATTTCAATTAAATGTAGCAGTAAATCCAGAAGAGAATCCAGCAGAATCTCTTTACATTATACTGACGTCCATTTTCAATGAAAATCCTTCCTTGGGAGTAGAACAGTGCTGGCACAGGAAGACTGGATGCCATATCTTATCAGTACAAGTAATCCTCCACTTACAATCAGTCACTTAGTTATGACAGACTGCCAAAAAGTGACTTAACGACCCAAGTACAACCTCACCCCTCCCCTGGTGCTCAACAACCAGCTCGCATTTATGGCCATTTGCAGCACTCTGCAATTTACGTTTTTGCCAGAAATGGGCTTTTCTTCCAGTTTCCAACAAAAACCGTATCATAGAGAACAAAGAGTTTGTTTAATGACCATGGAATTCACTTTATAACTACTGTATTCACTTAATGAGTGCCATAAAAGGTAATAAAAATTGGTGGATCATATAGTGAGTTGCTTTACAACCATCATGACTTAAGACTGTAATTGCCAGGCTCAATTACAGTCGTAAGTTGATGACTACCTGTATAGGAACAAAGCTTCTTTTCCTGGATCTTTCTAAGATGAAACAGCTACAAATATCTTTGTGAAGTCCATTTATTACATGCATCATGATACAGGGGAGACCATCCAATGTTGCAACCCTGAGGCAAGTACATGGAAAGAAAGCAAGGAAGACTAGGTGTTTACTAATGGAATAGAACAAGTGCAAGACTCAGTACTGATAAAAAATATTTCCTGTTATTGTTTCAACTGCAAAATATTTCCTTGAAAAAGAGGAAATGTTAGCATCACAATCAAGGCACAATGGAATTACCCGTCTACCGGTAAATGGATGAGTGGGAAATAATGGGAGAGGAGGGTTAAGGTGGATTCTTGGGGCACCTGGAGATTATAGTTCTTTATGCTTTACATTGAATGCATGGTTCTTCTATTCAGCACCAAAAGTATTACAATATAAAGATCCTAAACAATGTTTTAAAGACTGACAAATGATACTGTGTTCGTTCTGTAACCTCCTATTATTTTGTTTTCAATTAGCACCATAAACATTATTTGAAATGAGCCTACCAATTTTGAATATAAAAATAAATTCCCTTGAAAATTTGAGCTTGCTGCCTTCTGGCAGTGTACTTTTGCTAAAAAGCCCCATGTAACAATATAGGAGCTTAGAAGCGTTGGTGTCTAACTCACAACTAACAGATCCACTTAACAAATCTATCAAAGAAGTCAGGCTGGGAGAGACTTAGGTAGTCCTTCTCCCGGAAAATGGCTGACCGGTCTCCTAGACTGATTTTCAGCAGGACATCCATGTCCACATCACTGCCTAGGGCCACGGCTGTGGGCATAACATTCTGCTTCTTCATAGAATCAATTGCCTCTTCCAGGTTTTTGTTGCTTGTAATACCATCTGTAATGAAGACAAAGGACAGCTCCGCATTACGCCGAGCTGCCTTCTGCCTGTCTTGTATGTTCATGACAAGGTTGTTGACAGCATATATGATGGCAGACCCAATGTTGGAAGAGGAGTCCAAATATTTGATCTTGGCTAAGTGATCTGTGATGTCGGTAATATTGTATGTCAATGGGAAAACTATGTCATGTTCGTCCTCATTTCCATATTGTAGCAGGGCAATGCGTGCATTCATGTCGTCACTGTCACTTCTGGCCAGGATGAGCTGCTCAGCCACTGCTTCTATAAAACCATGGGCCCTGCGGAAGTTCTGGCTGCCAATTCTTTCAGAACCATCCAGGAGGAAGACAATGTCAACTGGACGCTGGATGCACTGGGTGACAGAAAGCTCTATGAGTAGGGAAAGGAAAAAACAACAACAATCAGGACTCTAGAACACATAACTCAAAAAGCTCATTCCATTCTGAGATTCTAAGAGATCAGGTGGGTGAATGTTTACTCTTTTCTCATCTTCTTCCCTCTATAATATAAATCCATTTCAGTAACTCCATAGGGACACTGAGACTTTAAACTCTGAGAATGGCAGAGTTTGATGTGTGCAGTGGAAATCCATGCAACCAAAAAGAAAATAGAAATAGAAAAAAGAAGTTGTATAGTTAAAAAACACTACTAGCCCCTTAGTAGTCAGGTTTTAACTGAAGAACATTTTTGACTAGTATATTTGTGCTAAAAGTTGGTATTATTATGGCATGGAATGTACAAAAAGATTCAAGTGGTAAAATACTTAATTTTGATTAATTTTGTGTGTGCGGCATTTATCTTAAAACGTATTTAAAATAGAGGAAACAGGAAGACAGACATACATGACACTGCAGCCATTAACCTCTTCACCAAAAGCTCTGAATTCCCCTGGGTTTAAAGAGTAAAACATAGGAAAGGGGTATATTTCCAATTGTTACTTTAGTGCAAAGAATTTGAGAAACTTTGCAAGTTTCTCAAATTCTCAAATAAGAAAGGGATGTATTGGGAGAGCACTACAGGTAGTCCTTGTTTGCTGACTGTTTGCAGTTACAATGGTAATGAAAAAGTAACCTTGAGACAATTCTCACATTTAGCATCTTCACATGTCTGTAAAACAGAGAAAAACTGAAGGAAGATCATAAGCACAGTCACATTTCCTCTTAGTGACTACTTCAGTTAATGGCTGTGTTGTTGGTCCCAGTTGTGGTTGCTAAACACGGATTATCTTTACTTGGAATAAGGCCTAAACCTAGCTAGGTTTTGTTTGAAAATATTAAAGTTGCAATAAATAATACTCTATTAGCCAAGGTTTGCACTTTTTATTGAGATTTCATCTCTTTTGCTTTCACATATGAAAGCACATTGCACATATTGCTACTGGCATGATTAGCAAAAGTGACAATAACAAAATCAGAAAACATATTCATAAACCATTTTATGGAGAATAAAACTTTTACTGGCTAAATAAATTAATTGCAAACTTTTAACCAAAATAAAAGCATTTTTGTACACCAATGTCTCCTTGAGAAGAGCATGCTAAAAGTCTCAAAATCTTTCTTTGTTTTCTGTTACATCACAACTAAAACAGATTTACACAGGGAGCTTTGCTGAGGTTCCTTACCACTGGCCATGAATTGCCAAAAATGAAATAACAAGGAACAATTTCCATCAACTCTCTTTCAAATTATCTCTAAGGTCATGTAAGGCTGTGATTGAAGCCTATGTTAGTGGAAGTAAACAGAATAAAACCAGTCCATAACTGTACACACAATATAACAGACTGGCCAGGCAAGTTCCTGACCATGAACACTAGGTTCTGAGTGGAATTTTCTTCAGACTGAGCCTGTTTATAAGGAGTGTATCAACATGTAACCAATTGATGTAAATGGTGGGCAAACATTTACAAATTAATTAGATAACATACTTCTCTATATACATTTTTCCAATTATTACTATTTCTATAGATGCCAGGAAATGTTAGAAGGCATAGTCCATACCAACAAATGTATGCCAAAAGAAGTTTTACACTATTGTTTTAGTTTATTTTGTTGTTCATCTGCCTGAATGATACTGTGCCAAGTCTTTCTTTAAAGTCAATTTTGGCCTGCTTACCCATTACTTCCTGGGATTATTGCACATGTTGATTTGTAGCCTTTTTTGTTGTGATCTGCTGGCTGAGTCAGGTATTATTTGAAAAATGCAGAACCAGAGGTAAAAGGGAAAGCCTATAACACACCTATCTCTACGCTTTCCCCCCAAATAAGTGTTAATTTGTATTGTTTTGCTTGTATGTTTTGGTCCACTCACACAGGTTTCTTGAAAGTTGCCACCTGTATTTGTAAGACTAGTAAGCAATGAGAAATGCTATTAGCATAATATAAAATGTTAAAAGAGGAAGGTTAACTGGGAGACAATAAGAAACTGAGCAAATAAAAACAGAAAGGTTGCATTAATATAGATTTCTTTGAAACTAGAATCCAATCAATTCCAATTATCTTCACTATGGTCTTTTGATAACTCCAGACTAGAAACGAGGTTGTTATATCAGTAGATGTGCTGGTGGACCACCACTTAATTACAAGTCAGAGCGTACAATTAATAGAATAGCTTGTCTCTTGGGATTGTGGGTGCTCCATCACTGGAGTTTTCAAGAATAGACTGGACAACTATTTGACTGCATTTGTGTAAGACCTTGAGCAAGGTGTTAGACTAGAAGACCTTCAAGGTTCTTTCCATATGATTCTATGTGCCTTACACAATTGTTGAGAGCTGTGAGAGTTTTCTGAGTAGAGTAACAGCTTTTCATGCCATATGGGAACGGTCTTATGAAGTGAGAAAGAAAACTCCAGAGGTTTAACTTAATATCTCTGAGTCTCTGAGATAATCTACAATATATGGCAGGTGACAGCAGTCATATAGACTGCCTCCAGCATGCTATTTGGGGGCCCTATATTTCTGGAATTTCTCAGAAAGGCAGCAAATCTTCAGTAGCATCAGGTTGGGTACGAAACTGCTTGCTATCTAATATAAAATGTTTTAATTTTGGGGCTCTAGCCTTACTTATTCTTAGCACAATTTTTTTAACATGCTTAGAATAACTACAGATAGTCCTTGACTTACGACCACAACTGCGCTCAGAATTATGGTCATAGGTCATGGTGGTTGTTAAGTGAGATTGGTGATCCTGCTCTTCCCTTGCAGACATTAAGTAACCACATGCATCATTAAGTGGAGCATGGGGTGCACTGCAGCATCTCCCAGCTCACCCATGGCCTGCCCCAGTCCTTCCAGGTTCTCTCCCACCCCAAGGGAGCCTTTGCATAGTTTCCCTTTCTGCTGGGTCACACACACAGACTTGGTCCTCTTCCCCTCTATCATGCCTCACTCCACTTATTTGTTCCAAAAATTACCTTTGGGAAAGAGAAGCACCTAATGTGCTACATGGTCTTCCTATATAGAGCTGCATGATGCTGTCCAGAAGCAGGTGCCATTTTGGTAGTGACTGCAATTGTTGGGTCATTTGTGGATGCCCCCCAAATAATACCTGGTTCTGGGACAGCACCATGCAGCCTCTGTATAGAAAGGTTGCACAGTGGACCTAATGTGGGATACATTTATGGGATCAATTTTTAATTCATTTTATCTGGGATAAAGTTTGATTATAGAAAGACACCAGCTGTAGGAAAATTACCAGCTTGTCTTTTCAGACAAAGGAAATGCTGTTTTGCAAAAATGAGCAGACTGGTGGTTAACCATTGGCAGGAAGTTGGTGAGCTGTGA
>JAOYMU010000192.1:30349251-30360741 GCA_025802295.1 Psammodynastes pulverulentus
TCAGAGTTTATCCCATATAAATGGATTAATACATGGATTAATATATGTATCCAATAAATGCGTCCACAATAGTGGGGCTGCTTCATCCTTTCCCCGGGAGTGTCTTACCAGTGTCTCCTTACCAGGAGAGGAAGGAATATTGTGTTGACACAGCTTATCTCAGCTGGTTTGCTATTTGCTTTCTCAGCGTGGTTTGCCAGCCACTAAGAATGCAAATACAAAAAACCCCCACATTTGCACATATTCATACCACACCATCTCTACTCCTTGCTCATTTAGTTCTTGTTTTGTTTTGTTTTGAGTTCCCCCTTTTCATTCAATATCTCTTTATATCTTACAACCTTTTCCCTGTTAATAACATTTGGGTGGATAAGTGCTTCCATTGTCGAAAGCCAGACTGGTATCTTCAAATAGTTTTGTTTTCTAACTTTCTCCCATATCAATAATAAGGCATTCCTTATATAATGTGTTTGGAAGTAACCATGTATCTTACTTTTACCATACCACAAGAAGGCATGCCATCCCAACTGTAAATCATGTCCCTCCAAGGTCAATAATCTTATATTCCTCAGTACAATCATTCTTTCAACCATGTTAACCTCGCTGCTTGATAGTATAATTCCCAGTTCAGTAATCCAAATCCTCCTCTAGTCCTTATGTCCTGTAGCATTTTAAAGTTAATTCTTGCTTTTTTCCTTTGCCATACATATTTTAATATTATTTTGTTAAAGTCTTCAAAGTATTTTTTCTCTAGTTTTATTGGAATGGTTTGGAATAAGTACAGTAGTCTTGGTAATATATTCATTTTGACTGTTGCTATTCTTCCTGTTAATGATAGTTGCAGATTTTTCCATTTTTCCAAATCTATCTTAACTTGTTGCATCAATTTAAAGTAATCATCTTCCTTTATCGTTACACATCTTGCTGTCAAATGAACCTCTAAATATTTTACTTTCTTAGTAATCTGGATATCTAGTTGTTCTGTTAATCTTTTTTTCTGATTTTCTGTGATATTTTTCACTAAAATTTTAGTTTTTTCTTTGTTTATTTTTAGTCCTGCTACCTCACCATAATCTTCTATCTGTTTTATCAGCTTGGGTCCTGATACTAACGATCCCTCTAGTATAAATACTAGATCATCTGCGAATGCCTGTAATTTATATTTTTATTTCCATACCTTTTATCTCCTCATCTTGCCTATTTTCCCTATTTAAGACTTCTAAAGTCAGTACAAATAGTAATGGCGACAAGAGACATCCTTGTCTTGTTCCTTTCTTAATATTGACCTTATCAGTCACATCTCCATTTACCATCACTTTTGCTGTTTGTTTACAATATACTGTCTTAATCATTTTAATAAATCTTTCCCCAAAGTTCATTTCTTCTAGTTGCATTAGCATAAACTGCCAGTTCACATTATCAAACGCCTTCTGTGCATCTAAGAAAATCAACGCCATTTGTTTTTCTGGGTGCACCTCATAGTATTCCAAGGTGTTCAAGATTATTCTCATATTGTCTTTAATTTGTCTTTTAGGCAAAAAGCCATTCTGATCTGTATGTATGAATTGGATTAAAAATCTCTTTAGCGGTTCTGGCATTATTGAAGCAAATACCGTATAATCCACATTTAGTAAGGAGATAGTTTTTTATCTGTTGTAGATCTGAGTCTTCTTTTGGTATGAGTGTAATGTTTGCTTCCATCCATGCATTTTGGTACCACTGTATTTTCTTGAGCTGCAAGTTCATTGCAGACAGTGACTGCAGCCATGAAATTAAAAGATGCTTGCTGCTTATAAGGAAAGCCATGGCAACTCTAGACAACATATTAAAAAGCAGAGACATCATCTTGCCAACAAAGGTCCATATAGTCAAAGCTATGGTTTCCTCAGTAGTAATATACAGCTGTGGGAGTTGGACCAATATGAAGGCTGAACGCCTTCGAATTGTGGTGTTGGAGCAGATTCTTGAGAGTCTCTTGGATTGCAAGATCAAATCAGCCAATCCTAAAAGAAATTAACCCTGTTTTTTGGAAGGACAAATACTGAAACTGAACTATCTGTCCTTTCAAAGTATCAAAATGAGGCTTCATTGGAAAAATCCTGATGTTAGGAAAGATTTAAGGCAAAAGAAGAGGAGGGCAGAGGATGAGATGGCTGGACAGTGTCACTGATGCAATGAACATGAATTTGGGAGACAGTGGAGAAAAGGGGAGCTTGGCTGGCTATGGTCATGGGGTCAGATATGACCCAAGTCTGAAGAAGAGTCAGATATGACCTAGTGACTGAACAACAAACAAAATTATTTGCACGATGCCAATGTCTTAAGCTTTATCAAGTGCTGCAGCTGAGTACCAAAAAAGTATTATACACCTCAAGAATGTCAAGGCCTGACCAACGTCATTGGAAAAGAGGGAATAAAGATCGCAGTTGTGGAAGCCAGACAATACAAAGTGTAGACTAGGTTGGGAAAAATTTTGACAGGAACACAAGAAACGAAGCATACCAATTCTGGAAAGATTTAAATTTAACTTTATTGTAATGCACCTACATTGCAATCCTTCAAGGATGCAGCAAAAACTGACTCCCCTCTCACCACCATCAAAAGATCAAAAATGATTGATTTGATTTGATTGTTCCTCTAATCTTTGTGAAAAGGGTATTAATAGTTGGCATTTTTAAATAGTAATTTTAGTCTATTTTTGATAGTGTTTTAATGAATTATTATTATGGTTTGTCACAGCCAGCCAAATGTTAGATTGGATTTGCATTTGTATCCACCTATCTAGTTCTTCCAAGGACCTGAGGGAGGCAAATGTATTCAAGTGGTACTCCAGTTGTTTTGGGATTGCACTGATGGTGCCTGTTACTATTGGTATAACTTTGCTTTCTTTTGCCACAATTATTTATTACTTCGAATTTTGTGATTTTCTCCAGTTCTTTCTCTTCTCTTCTTCTGTCTCCAGGTACTGCCATGTCCATTATCCAGAAGTTCTTATCAACCTTTATTAAGTCTGAGGTCTTATGTGGCAGGTAATTATCTATTGGAATTCCAAAGTCAGAAGCTTCTTTCTATTTCCTTTTATCTTTATCTTTCTGCATCTTTATCTCATTTTCTTTCCCCCCCCTTTTACTCTGTCTTTAGTTGAGGTTACTTTTTATACTCTTTGTAAACTTTTGATAATGTTTTTATATATAAAGAATTTAAGGCTTTTAAAATGTCATGTATGTATAAAAAGCCAAATGAACAAAACCTGCCACTAGTACCATCACTTTTATCATTTAAGACTGATGCAGAATCACTTTCCCTTCCATCCAAGAGAGTCGTATTAGCCAGTGGTGGAAAAAAATCAAGAGTCTGGAGGCCCCTTTTCCAACCAACAGAAGGCACTGAAACTATGGAACAAAATTTATTTGCAGAAAAATCTCAAAAGTGAACATTGGTCAGTAAAACAAAGGAATAAAACAAAACGAAGTGGTAAAATGAATATTGATTACAAAACCATACAAGCTGTAATTCTGAAAACAATTGCTTCATTTTTTAAAAACCAAACAGCACCATTGGAAATACTACATGAAACCTGTCCAAACCAAGTTTGAATATGTAAACATATCAATAATGTAAAGCTCAATTTGTGAAGTAAATGTAGCACCTTATGATAATATTATATTGAAAAAACAATAAGATCCTCTGACAACAAGAGTCCTGTATTGGCTTCCAGACAATTTTATTTAAAAACAATTTAGATAATGCCAAACAATCTTTGCTGGATTAAAAATCTCCATTGCTGGAGATTTTTAAGAAGAGACTGGACAGCCACTTGTCTCAAACAGTATCAGGTCACTTGCTTGAGCGGGGGGGTGGGGGTGGACTAGATGACTTCCAAGGTCCCTTCTGACTCTTGTTAATAACTCAATCACATTTGTGAGTTCATTGTATTTAAATATCATGGTTGATTAAATGGCTTGTATCTTCTTCTCTAGTTCTAGACTGGGCTAGATATTGTGAGCTTATTATTGCCAAATCACCACCACCACCACTTTTGAACCAGATCATTCACCTCATGAATTGGAGGCAATAAATATTCTCTGGAACTTCTCGTTACTAAGAACAGAATATTTTTTCAGGATCTGCCTAGCTCAGGAAATGCTTACTGTACTGTATTATATTGTATCTTTTAAGTTACAAAATTGAAAAAAGGCAATGAACCATGTGGCATTTTATTCTGAAAATAAGATCTTTATATTCATGTGAGGAGTACTACCAATCCTAGGGATAAAGACAGTGCATTTAACATTCCCAGTTAGCCTGGTTTATCGCTTGTCAAATATGAAACAAAATTCTTCTCTTGGTTACAGTCATGAACTAGAGCGACAATAAATCAATTTGTATTTCTTCCTGTAGGCTGGAGGAATTCATGGACAACAAAGAAAAGAGGAATGGACAGGGATAAACATAGCACAGCCTGAAAGCAAGAACAAAAGATTATGGCTCTGTATAAAAACATGGGTTCCACGGGAGGTTAACAATTTATTCCTGAAATCATAGAATATGCACTAACTTGCTTCTCTAGGAATCACCTCCTCAGACTATAGCTAGTTTTCTGGAGACAGTTTGATAGAATACACCTTTCAGCAAAGATTGATAATCCGGTACTCTGAAAAGGTGGCGCTCTCTGTAGGCTACATCATCCTGAGCTGCTTTTTGGGAGACAAGCAAACGGAGGTTGGGCTCATTGACTTGTGTACCAACAGCAAGTACATAAACTTCAATGTCTGCCTGTTGAGCATTCTGGACTGCTCTCTCGATGGCATTTTCAGTGATACCTTGAGAATTGCCATCAGAGAAGATCAGCACCCTCTTAATAGCAGGACGAGAGGACCTCCGAAACAGGCTGGTGACATAGTTCAAGGCTGCAACGACATCTGTGCCATCATTTATAAATTTCATTTTGTCAATTATATCAGCTATCACTGTGTAGTTCCGTTGAAAGTCCACCTCCAGTTTTTGCTGTGTGTTGCCACTGTACTGTACAACAGTGATGCGCACAGAAGCCCCTGGACTCTTATCAGCTGATATGAATCGTTCCGCAAGACGTTTCACAAACTTCTTGGTGATATTGAAGTTATGGGCCCCAACACTGGTAGAGCTATCCACGAGAAGGGTGATATCAGCCGAGTTAGCAAAAGTAACTGAAAAGAGAAAAGGTTATTTTGGGGATATCCCTGCTGCGTATGTTTCAACAGTTTGCTTTCAGTAATTACCTGCAGTGCAAACCAGCTTCCATCTATGCTTTCCTTTCCCATCTTTGCATATCCCTGAAAAGTTTCTAGAGACAGGTTAGACTAGAGCTCCTCAGTATAGGAGACTGAGTTATACTGGGCTGAACTGAGAAGGAGCTCTCTTCCAACACAGAGTGAAAACACCTGGTTTTCACTGAAGCAAGAGCCCTCTTGCTGATCTGGAACAATTTTCTCTTCCCCCGCAGCTCTCTGAGGTCCATATCTTAGAGGTTTGGGGTGGGTGGGAAATGCTGCCTTCCCCTGGGCACTGATTGTATAATCAGAAAGAGAAGCAGAATAACATCAGGGATTAGGGACTTTTCTGTTGTTACACAATATAGAGGCACATTGACTCTACCTAATATTCTAAAATTCAATTTCTTTGGGAATTAACTGATAGATATTGCATATGGTTAATATTGACAAGGTTTTTAGCATTTGATTCATATAGTTAAAATTATGTTTGTTTAGTAGCATTTTTACATTCTTATTAGGGAGACTAGAGCAGCTGCAAATGAAGCAATTGCAAAGCATGTCTTGTGCTTTTGTGATTTTCTTCTCTATCATGTACAGGAAGTGAAATTGGGACACTAAGACTCAGCTTTCTCTAATCCTGCTCACAATGGTTTTGGCCAGAATTTTAATAGAAATCTTTTTTAAAAAGGCCAGGAAGTATTGGCTGGGCAGACATCACTCTGGTGACAGGAATACTGCCCAAAGAGGCTGATAAACAACAAATTGCAGATGATCACAATTTATTGTATTGCTGCAGCTGGCTGAAATAATTTATCCATCATGCTCAGATGGAAATGATCCAATCAGGCCTCATGAAGCAACCCAGAAAAATGTTTTATTAAATAAGGGAATATTAAGTTTATACATGGAGCAAAGAAATCAAAATAAGGCACATACAATAGTATGGGATACTCACTTGGGCAGGTATAGTCGGGACATTGTTTTTCTGTAAAACAAAACCAAACAAAAATCCCATTAAAGCACTCCTAAATACCGATAGAATGAAATAGATGTTTTGTAATTCCTCACCAACTACTTCTTTCTAGTTAGCATTGTATAGCTTAGACTGCCACTGTAACTAAATGGCAACTAGCCCGGGCTGTTTATTTTATTGATTTTATACATGGCTTTTCCTGCAGAGAGGTCAATACAGTACATAGTATCCCATCCTATATTTGATTACAAATGTAAACACAATTAATATTTGGTAACTTCATTAAAAGTGTTTTGCGGACATTAGCACACAGTGAACTATTTAAGATGTTTCTTCTGCGTCAACATGTACTTAATTTAAAATAGTGCTAATTTAAAATAATAACCACATGCATTCCACAATTGTCATCTTATTTGAAAGTAGTTGGTAGTCCTTTAAGAAGAATTGAAGAACCAAGAAAATAACTGGTTTGGGCTACCACAGGTGGGCTTCAAAACTTCAGACAATCATTAGAAACAAATGACTCTAACCTTTTGCACTCATATAATGGTTATGCAGCAGAGAGAAGTAGAGACCAAAGGCAGAAGTCTGGGAGAACTGTGGGAGCATGGAGGGATGTAGAAGGCAATGAGAAGTGGTATGGAACAAGCACAGGATGGTGTGGGGGAGAGGAAGGGACACTGCAGGCTTCATTGGACATGCTAGAAGGCTGTGCTGTTTCACTCCTGTTTTAGCCAAACCAAATTAGCAGCAAATCAATTTATTCACCCACCTCGACAAACATAAGAGGTAACATTCTGAATGAAGTTGTCATTCAGCAAGGCGATATACTCTGGTTGGGTAAATGTGAGGCCTCCACAGGATATTTCACTTAATTTTTCAGAATCTGGAGGATCTTGGAAAATATCACTAGAACCCACAGGGACAACCTGAAGAATAACAGATATTATAATGAAGGCAAATAACCTTATATTATAATGCTTACTTTTAGATAAATGAGTGTTATAAAGTGCCCCCAAAATATGAATGAAACATACTCTTTCAACATGAAAAGAATACAGCACTATTCCGGAAGAATACAGCAATATTCCTAAGACAATAATACTACAGCACAAATATTTGTAGGTTTTAGGTAAAAACACCATCATATTATGCACTGTCTGTAAAGCCAAGAAAGCAGCCCTTTTTAGAGAGTCCAACATCAATCAAGACTTATCAAAATTCCAGAGCACTAAGCATGTATACAGATTCTTCAAAGAACATGAAAGGAACTTGATGGTCAACATTACCTTCTCATCAACCCCCATCATATCTTGATGGTTTCTGGTAATTTACTTACAGAAGTGCTGTTCTTATACAGTCTATATCTGTTATTACAAAGACGTATGGTCTCATGAGATTTTGTTTTGTCTGTCTGTCTGTCATCTACTTACCTACTTATCATCATCCATCTCACTTTTATTCCTTTTTTAAATAAATTACCCAAGTTGGCAAACATACAGTATATAATACTCCTTTCTCCTCCCACATCAACCCTGTGAGATGGGTTGTACTAAGAGAGAACAACTAACCCAAAGTCACTCACTCAGCCAACTTTCATGCCTAAGGCTGGACTAGAACTCAGTTTAGCACACCTACTACTTCCCCAAACTTATATTGATTTCACCTTATTATCTCTTTCACAAAGAACAGTGATGGGTGTTCGATCGTGTATTATGTCAGTCCGTCCATCTGTGATGACAATGATAACTCTTTTGTGAGTGAAAAATGGGGGCAGACGTTTTTTGGTGTAGTCAAGAGCCTCTCCAGTAAAGGTGCCACCAGCAATCCAGTGAAGATTCTTCACAGCCCTTGCAATAAAGCATCAAATGAATCAGAATCAGCAAATTGTACCTTATCCAATAAAGCTTTATACTTTATAGGAAGATTTTTGCATTCTTTCTTTCAGAAAGTCTAGTTTGTGTTTTTATTCCAGAAATTTGGAACTAATACAATAAATAGCAATAAATTAGTCTAATCTATTGAGTGAAGCTCAAATTCCTTGTGATAAGTACTTCATCTGTTAGCAAAGTAATAGTCCTAACTTGCCAAGACCCAACCACAAATAAAGTATTTTATTGGCTATTTCTTTTTAAAGCAGAGAATATCTGAGCAGGATATTTTTAGGCTACAGATCAGTGGGTGGTAAAGGTATGGAATTAGGAAAGGTTCTAGAATAAACTATCCAACAGAACAGATGTCCTTTTTTCTGGGATGAATGCAATAAACTGGAGGATATCATAACTGTTTGTCCAGAGAATGAAAGTGGTGTCTTTCCAGAAAACAAAGTTGTTGTAAATATTTACATGAACAGCAGATGCTTATAATGAGAGAACCCAAAGGATGCATCTTTGTCTATATGAGCCCAATAACATTAACCAGCTAGTTCTTATTCATCATTTTGTTAATATATACTCAAATGTCATATTTAACACTTATTTACGTTATTCATCTTTTGCAGATGTCATGACTATGTCAGTGTTACTGGCACAATACAATACTCTATTCTCTCAATTATCAATAAAACCAACTGGAGAAGCTAAGGTTTTTTTCTTTAAAATTATGGATTTTGCATACAACTTACCTGTACACAATACTCCTAACACTTATATTTTTAAAAGCTGTCCATATTCTAATCTTCTTAAGTATGCATTTCTTTCATGCTGCAATACATGCGTGCAAAGACATTCAACCTCCTCAGACCTTTGAATGGAATTCTGGTGGAATCCATGCAGCGCTGATTGTTTATTTTACATTGGTTCCATCTTGTTGGCTGATGGCTTTTTTAGACTGATAGAAATACATATAAACTTTCTTTTGCATCCCTATCAGCTCTTTACTGATGTAATCAATCCAATTGATTGATCAATTGACAATCGTGACCCACTATAGCAGCTGGATCTTTTCATAGCTTTAAGACATTGAAATGTTGTCTCCAAAATACCGTATGCTTCCGCCAAATCCAGTTCTTTTCCTTTCTTTCCACTAAAGAGCAAGGCAACCCACAAAGTGTCCAAGTGCAACTCAAAAACGCTTTTAGATTGGCTACTAACCCTGGCATATCATTTGACAATCCCACCAAAAGAAGGCTTTAATTGTGTCTCATCCACAGAAGCATATGATGGAATCCTAGCAAGCAGCCTTTGGCAAGTAGTGGCTATTAATATTTGAAAATCTTTTTTAAAAAGTTAAATAAATACACCACAAAATGCCACATAGAAGGCAAAAAAACCCCAATAATTATTTCATCCGTTATAAACTCACTCCTTGAAACCTTGAACATCTCCATCTTTCATGAGCACCAATTCCTCAGTTCCACCATGACTATACTGCACAATAGCAAGATTGGAATCTTCTCTGGAAAACTGTCAAAAAATATTCAAGGAATAGTTGTAACTAAAGCCAAAAATCAGAGATTACACTATCTGGATTATGATAGCTCTAGAGAAACCTGTCTAAGAAGTTTCATGCATTAACAATGCATTACTGCATGCTATTCAACAGTTGTTACTAATTATTAGCCTTATCCATACAGATTCTATTCAGAAAAAACTTGGAGATAGAAACCAGGGTACTGCTCAGCAGAATGGGCAGGAGGACCCAGTTGATAATACTGAGCCCAGAATTGGGATCATAGGTTGATGCAGTTGTAAGTCAAGGGATCACATGACTGAATTTGAAGTCGCAACCTTATTTTATGGTAGTCATTAAGTAAATGCTATGGTCGTTAAGTGAACTATTTCCCCATGGGTGTTTTTGCCAGAAACCAGAAGTAAACGTTGGAAAGTAGCAAAAAAAGGTCGTAAATTATGGTCACATGACCATGGGAGACTACAATCAGCCATAAAAGGTGACCTAGTTACCAAGTACCCAAAATACAATCATGTGACTGCAAGGCCATGTGTAGCCATCACAACTCCAAAAACAGGTTGTATGTAGTTCTGGGGAGATCTGTTGTAACTTTGACCAGCTGTTAAGCAACTGGTTGTAAATCAAGGAATAATTGTACCAAGACTTACCGTTACATGTTCTTCTGTGCGCAGCCTGTCAATAACTTTAATTATAAAATCCTTTGCAATACCAAAATTTGTTTCTCCAATACTCTCAGAACTGTCTAGTACGAATATAATATCAATGGGACCACACTTACATTCTGTAACAAAACACAGGATACAGTAGAAGCACACACAGAAGTGTGAAAATTGTATTTTCAGATGGCTAGATTCAGGTATGTCAAACAGGGAAATGGCAGCCTGACAAGGTCCAAAGCTCTCCATAGTGAGAAGAGTCACTGCAGCTTTTAAAGCCACCAAAAAAGGGATTGCTGGCCACTGTTTATTTCCTTAGGTATAGGGAGATCAAGAAATTAACCACATCAGTAGCTCCTTTTGATTAACCTGCAGAAAAGTTTTTGCAGCCAGATAAGGAATTACATTACTGGGACCCTGGATTTATGCTCCTAACTGCAGCAGAGTCCTTATGAGGTTTACAGATGTGTTTCCCCCCACCTTAATCAATTTAAGAAGTAATCAATTACAGTTGCAGATTTCTTTTGCAAAGAAAAGAAAAGAAAAGAAAAGAAAAGAAAAGAAAAGAAAAGAAAAGAAAAGACTCCCTACTGTGAGCTAAATACAAGAGAAACTTTGGTTTAAAGATTAAAAATTTATTGGCTCAATTAAAAGAGGACCTCTGAAAAGGTCCAGCAACAATGTTTATGTTTTAATCTGCTATTTTTTATTTTTACAGGTAGTCCTCAACTTACAACCAAAATTGAGCCCAGCATTTCTGTTGTTAAGAGACATTTGTTAACCTAATTTTGCCCCATTTTATGACCTTTCTTGCCACAGTTCTTAAGTGGATCACTACAGTTAATAACCCAGTTGTTATGTGAATCTGGTTTTCCCACTGACTTTGCTTGTCACTAAGTTGCAAAAGTCGATCACATGACCTTGGGATACAGCAACAGTCATAAATATGAACCAGTTGCCAAACATCTCAATTTTGATCACATGATCATGGGGATGCTGCAAAGCTTGTAACACTGAAAAACGGTGTTAAGTCATATTTTTCAATGCCATCGTCATTTTGAATGGTCACTAAACAAACTGTTAAGTCGAGGACTACCTGTGCTATTTTTACTTTTGATCAGGGCTTTTTTTGAGCCGGAGCTCGGCGGAACGCCGTTCCGGCACCTTTTCCCCACCAATCGCGCGCTACCACTTC
>JAOYMU010000192.1:30367228-30378948 GCA_025802295.1 Psammodynastes pulverulentus
AGAGCTCTAGTCACAGGACTGGCCCATTGGTCATCCCGGAGCAGCTCCTCCACCCGGGTGCACTGCAGACCACCAAATTTTTCTCGCAGACCACCAGTGGTCCCCGGACGACTGGTTGGAGACTTCTGCTCTAGTCATCCTTTTTGACCATCTAGAAGGACTGCAGTCTTCAATAATTCTAATGATACTAAAACTTGATGTTCTAGTGAATTGAAGGTAATTTTTCCTTAAGGTGAGGTATTTCCAGAAAAACCCTTTTTCTTATAGAAGCCTTAAAAAGTACCGGTCATTTGTACCAGTCAGAGGCTAGGTTTGGGAAACCCTATCTTTCCTGATAGTATCATGGTAGCATAGCCTGTTACTTTCTTTAAGATCTAAAATGGAAGGAGGGGTGAGATGTTCTATTCTTTGTAATACTGGAATTAATAAGAAGCTTATTTGCTACTTACTGGCTCTCCTTCTGGTCCCCTGTAACCTTTAGTACCTTTCTTGCCTTTGATCCCAGGTTCAGTTATCTGGAAGGGGAAAAACAAAACAAAAACAAGGCAGATTTTCTAAGCGGATGGTTGTGCTACCAGTTCTTTTCTATTAGAAAACAGGAGAAAGGCTCCTTTACTTTCTTTTGTTCAAATTTCTAATTACAACAATAGAATTGAAAATTATAGAAAGGACTTATCTAATAGATAATTTGGTGTTAGTCCAAACCTCACAAGAGCCTGGAAAGGCCTTGAAACAGCTATGCTGAGCCTCTAAGTAATTATTTCACAGCTTCACACTACAGAGTTGCTGTAGGAAGATTCACCTCTAGAGAAGTGCTTATCAATTTTTTTCTTAAACTAAAATATCATATTTGATGTTCAATCAGTATCAGTCGTTATTATCATTCTGTATCAAGGCTCATTCACTGCTTTCATGATTTGGTGACCAAAGACTTGAATCTTTCCTTGGCTTATGATCCCAAAGACAGACTATACAGATGAGCATTTCTCAACCTCAGCAGTTTGAAGATGTGTGGACTTCTGTGTAACTCAATTTACTCCCAAATAATTGGCACAGGGTTTTAAGCTGAATCACAATAGATCTTTCATCTTCTAAATTTGCTGCAGTTGAACAATTTCCACATCCATTCCAGTCATTTGTAAACTATAATGCATGGGTCTTTGCAGAATACCATCCATCTAATTTACTACATAATTCTCATTTCAAATAAATAGGTAGAATGGGATGAAAAACATGGATTGCATTATCTAAAGGAGTTAATTCTTGATAAATATGCTCTATCCCATTTTTTACCTACTTGTTTACCAGGCTCTCCAATTTCACCATCATCGCCTTTGGGCCCAGGGTAGCCTTTGGTGCCCTAAAGAAGACATGGCAACATTTAGGAAAAGCATATAAAGTATGTGGGACTGACTCCTGCAACTGACAGTAGATAACTCCATTCTCCTAAGCCTTCTTCAGAAAAGTGGCACTCGTTATTTTATTTTATTTATCAGAATATTCAACTGCAATACCAGTAAGATTTTGGTTTCCATACAGTGAGCTGTTTTTAAACTATTTATTGTATCAAATAGGACTGTGGGCAAAGGAAAGTTTTTCAGAACAAATGACAAAGTCCACCCAACTCATCTCAAATATACTTGGCAGGAATACAATTTTACAATATTTTGTGAGAACCCTAATAACCTTTCTACAGAAGAAGGCTCTTTTGGACCTGTAGAACTTCCCTTCAGTGGCTGTCCCCCCCCCCCCCATGCCTTCCTTTACAACTTGAGTTGTGCAGCACTGGACAGGTGAAGCATACATCCATGAGTGGTCAGGGTAATCCTGATGTCAGCTAGGAAGGACAGAAAGCTGTTGGGATGGGAATAGTGAGGACAGAGAATAGATCTGATCTCAAATCCGCTTGCCCTGTATATCAGTATTTATGAAAAGGTACCAGAAAGACACATCCTTGAGGTATGCTGAGGCTCCTGCTACATACAAATTGGTATTCTTTGTTCCCAAACATGGCCAAAAATACACTTGTGAGAAAAATCCTGCTTCTTTCAGCTTCCCATCTTGAGGTACCTCACAACAATATTATGCCATGAGGCAAAATTATCACAGGAAACTAACAGCTTAATTGAGGCCCCTTTTTAAAAAAATAGATACAATTGAGAAATCCAAATGCTGCAGAAATGAAAAGGAGGATGACTTTTTTTTGCTTCTTTACAAAACAAACACCATTTTCTCAGAAAAGAAACAAGGGGTTCTCATTTCACCTGTTCAGTAAGGCAAGGAGGAGAGGGATACTTACATTAATTCCACGGTCACCTCTGATTCCAGGATCTCCCTGGAAAAGTAAAGGAAGATTGGAAAGTAAAACTGAAATAGCATAAAGAGAATAAATTCCATTTAAACTTTGCAGTATGAAATGAAACTTACTGGAGCACCAGGGTAGCCAATGGTCCCATTTCCTGGTGGGCCATCATCTCCCTAAGAGGAAATTGGGAGATTAATAGAAGTGTAGAGTTGGCAATTAATTATTATAATCCACATTGACAAAAAAGCAAAAAACTGATTAAAAATGGATGTGGATAAAATATAAAACCTTTGAATGCAATGAAAAAAAAAGAGCAAGTTGAACTGACGTCTTGACCAATATGCGATTTGAAACTCAAAAGTTAAGAATCTGGAGGCTCAAGTGGTCTTTTTCATTCTTTCCAGTCCATTGAGAAGGACAAAAATGGGGGAAAAAAGAAGCTAAGAATGAATGCTTGGCTGGACAAATGAAATGTAGGACCATTGAGTTCAGGTTATTGGGATTGAAGATCTGCTGGCATAACATAGCTTGCACCTTAGAAGCGCTGATAAAAATGTGGTTTTTGCACATGGCAAAAGTGGCTGGAAACTGATTTCTTGAGGATATTGGAAGCAATCTCCTTGAAAATCCATTTTTTATTAATGTTTCTGCAGTGTAGAAGGAAAACAAGTGTTTTTCTTTCATGGTATCCATTAAATTCCATTCAGTAAAAAAAAAAAAAATCTCTCCCACCAAACACATTGATTCATCAAGTTAAGACATTAATTGTCTATACATTAATGCTTAGATTATGGCAATTTCCCAATAGCAAACTATTGTTCTTTCAAAGAAGTTTGAAGCAGGAATTATTGAGGACTTTAGTAACCGTAGATTAGAACATACTATTCCAAAAGAGAGGACATAGAAGACAGTTCAAGAGCCAAAATGGAAGCACAAAAAGCTTGATAAGATCTGAAAATTACAGAGTATTGTAGAATCCGAGGACAATAAACCAACCCTATTTAGTTACGTTCAAAATGAAAGAGAAAATAATTAATATACCAGCTGCAAGATGCCTATGACAACAAAGAAAGACAGCAACTGCATTCTTCTTTTGGCACAATTGTGTGGTATGTGGTTTACTAAACAATTGTGAAGAACAGAAGGGGAGGTTATGATTGAAGTTTATGATTGGTCAGAACAGGGAATAGAAATTTGAATTGTTTTAGATCTTTAGTATGCTTAGCTCACTTGAAAATCATCTGTAAAAAATACACAGATACAGGATGATTCTTGACTTGGTCCTTAACTGTGCTCATGAAAAATATTGGAATAATAGTCGATTGCAGTTGGGTATGAATTAGTAATGCAATATTTCTTTAAAAATACAATTTTACGCTTATCAAGAGAAGTATATTTTCCAAATCACATGAATGGATGAATTACTCTTTACTCTACATTGGCCATACCCTATTTTAAACATTGTATCTAGTGTCTAGGCAGTGTATTTTAAGACTGAGTTAGACAAACAGGAATAAATTGTAGAAGAATAGTCAGGTGCTTAAAACGAAGTCCTCTGAATAGAGAATTAAAGAATTGAAGAAATGTTAGCTTTGCAAAGACTGGGTGAGTGGTGGTGGTGGGGGAAACAACACAGTTCTTCAAGGACATAGAACAATGTCAGATGGAAAATCATGACTTATTTCTTTCATTCCAGAGCACTGGGCAATCATCTGTCAGGATGCTTTAATTTGCATTTGTGCATTAAGCAGGGGACTGGAATTGCTGGCCTCAGTGCCCTCTTTCCATTCTAGAATTCTATGATAATGAGGAGAAGGTAGCTACAATCCTATGAGATTTAAAGCCTTGAGGGTTAAATGATCCCTTTGAACTCCAGTTTTCATGAAGCTCAACCATGTATGATTATGGCTGGGAGTGTCTTCCCTGGAAATAAACACAATTGGAGCACCAGCCAAATTAAAATTTAGCATTCCCAGGTATTATATCACTCACTCTATCACCCATTAAGCCAGGGTTTCCGGTTATTCCAGGTGGTCCAACCTGTCCTTTAGGACCCTGAAAAGTAAAAAAGGAAATAGCTACATTAATATCTAGTGTTAATTTAAACCGAATGACAAGACAATCATAATTCATTTTCAGAAAAATAGCTATACAAAATCTATACTGTAATATCTTAAGAGTCTAACAACATATCACTTTATCTTTAAGATGCTGCAGACTCTTACAATTAATATTTTGTACATTTCTGTTACATTGCTTTCCTCTTTTGAAATGAGCCTGATATATTGAAGGATAGTAGATATAAAATTCAGAAATATTTTGGGAGCCAACTTTTTTATTCTTATTTTTTCTGTGCCAAGTTTATCACTTATTTTCCAGGCCTCACAATATGAATATCATACAACACCAACCAGTAATAAAATACTCTCAAATATTCTAAATATATAAATTCACATCTTAAAATGCACAATGTTTCCTTGTTTTAGTTGACATCTGTATGCATCCTGTAACACTGTTCTGAGAAATGTGTGTGAGAGAAATTCAGTGAGATATTGGATTCTCCCCAACCACAGACACTAACCTCTGGTCCAGGAGGTCCTTCATCTCCTCTAAAACCCTTAGGTCCAGGTGCACCTACTTTACCCTAGAAGAAAAATGTTACGGTAGTTCAGTGGTTTCATCCTTCGTAATACATGGTCAGAACCAACTAGTTTTGCAGAAATCACAAATCTTGTCCTGCAACCTCACAAAATGATCTGGAGGGAGTTTCCTGAAGCTGCTGTTTGTTTCATATCCTTTCTTCCTACCTACCTACCTACCTACCTACCTACCTAATTTGGAGTGGGCAGACTTAGGAAGGAGTTTGAATTAGAGGCCTCAAGTTGTTTATACTTTATTAGTATAAAAGACTCAAATTCTTTCGTATTGCTAGTTCTACAGGGACATTCACCACCGGTTGATTACCCCCTTTTAAACTAAATTTCAAGGGCATTCCACTAATTTGTATATGCATTATTTGTTTGGACCTGAGCCAAGTCCAGTACAAACAGTGTGCAAATGCTAGGATTTATATATATGTACATATATATTTGGCAGGTGAGATTACAAAACTTTAATTGCATTTTAAAAATGAGATTCCATTAGCATGGGGTTCAAATATACTTGCATTAAGTATAGATGCAAGTCTGAACCATTGGTTTACATATGCAGCTAGTCCTCTAGACCATAATTGAGCCCAAAATTTCTGTTGCTAAGCAAGACATTTATTAAGTGAATTTTGTCCCATTTTACAACCTTTCTGGCCCCAGTTGTTAAGTGAATCACTGCAGTTGTTAAGTTAGTAACATGGTTAAGTGAATCTGGCTTCCCCATTGGCTTTGCCTGTCAGAAGGTCAGAAAAGGGGAACCCATGATCCCAGGACACTGCAACCGTCATAAATATGAGTCGGTTGTCAAGCATCTGAATTTTGGTCATGTGACCATGGGGATGCCGCAACATTTGTAAGTACGAAAAATGGTCATAAATCACTTTTCAGTCTAGTTATAACTTTGAACACTCACTAAGCGAACTGTTGTAAGTCGAGGACTATCTGCACTTGCACAGCAAAGGGATGCAGAAGCCTGATCTTACAATATTTTAGAAGGGGCATTGGTCCTACCTGATATGTGTGGGCGATGGTATCCAGGTAAGTATGGGTTGACTCTGTTCTATTCATAGCTCTAGACAGAGTGTGCAAAACTGAGGACACACCCCCTTCCTCCCAGTTTCGGCGATGTCGTAGCGAAGCTAAAGGTTACTGGTCTAAACCGTCCTCAGTTGCACCGTGGACCAGCCGGACCCAGGGTGGGCCTGGATACCATCGCCCACACAGAGAAGGAGCATATCAGGTAGGACCAATGCCCCTTCTCCTGTGTTATGCGATGTTATCCAGGTAAGTATGGGACATACCCAAGTTTACGTCCTGGTTGGGTGGGCCTCCGACTGGTCCCGACCTGTGGCCCCGGACACCACCGACCCCAGTACACGCCTCCCAAAAGCCGCGTCTGCCGACGCATAGGTGTCCAGCCTATAATGCCGAATGAAAGACGAAGGAGACACCCAAGTCGCTGCCCGGCAAATCTCCTCCACCGAAGCCTGGGCCATGCCGGCTGCTGTTGTTAGCTGCACTGCGCGTGGAATGCGCCGTGATACCCTCCGGAACAGGAAGCCCCTGACTGGCATAGGCCCTTGAAATAGCCGCTCGTAGCCAACGGCCGATCTTGGAAGAGGAAGCCTTACACCCTTTAGCTGACTCAAGGAAGGAGACAAATAATGCTTCAGAACATTATTTGCAGTCCTGTCTAAATAAATGTGGAGAGCCCTCCGGACGTCCAACCTGCGCCACGAACGCTCCTTATGATGGGAGGGGGCAGGGCAAAAATCAGGGAGGACCAGCTCTTGGGATCGATGGAACCAAGTATTAACCTTTGGGATAAAGGAGGGATCCAGTCTGAGGACCACCCTGTCCGGGAAGAAAACACACAAATCGTCCCTCATGGAAAGGGCAGCCAACTTCGAAATACTCCTGGCAGAGGTGACCGCCACCAAGAAGACTACTTTGTAGGTTAATAAGTCCAAAGGTACCTCCCTAAGGGGCTCAAAGGGGGCCGATGTCAAGGCCTGGAGCACCATGGGGAGATCCCAAGACGGGAACCTACGAACCGGAGGGGGTCTCAAATTGGTAGCCCCCCGTAGAAATTTCTTGATCACTGGGACCTGAGACAATGACTCTGATTCCTCACAACCCAACACCGAGGATAGTGCTGAAACCTGCCTTCGTAAGGTATTAGGCGACAGACCTTTATTGAGACCCTCTTGCAAAAATTGAAGGAGCTGGGCGATGATAATGGACCTGTAGTCATAGCCTACCCTCCTGCACCAAGCACAAAAGGCCGCCCACGTGGCTTGTAAATCCGCACCGTAGACGGCTGGCGAGCCGCCAAAATGGTGTCAATCACCTCCTGGGAGAAGTGTTCTGATTCCAGGTTGAACCGCTCAATAGCCACCCTGCTAGTTGGAGCCACTGTGGCTCGGGGTGACTGACCAGGCCCTGAAAGAGACGTACTCTGTCCCCTGGAATCCTCCAGGGCCGTTCCACCGACAGGCTCACCAGGTCGGCAAACCAGGGTCGTCTGGGCCAAAAGGGGGCAACAACAATGACGCTTGCTCTGCCTTCCACCACCCTCCTGATGACTGCCGGAATCAGCGGAATGGGGGAAAAGGCATAAAGGAGCCCTTCCGGCCAGGGGCATCGTAGTGCGTCGACCCCCTCCGCCCCCGCCGATGGGAAGCGGGAGAAGAAACGGGGTAACTGTGCGTTGAGATGCGAAGCAAAGAAGCCCACTTGTGGCCTGCCGAACCAGTTGGAGAGTTCGATGAACAGGTCCGATGTAACTGCCACTCCCCGGGATCCATCCTGGACCTGCTCAACCAGTCCGCCCGGACGTTCTGCACGCCTGAAATGTGTTCCGCCTGGATGGATAAAAGGTGTTCTTTCCCCCATAGACCCAGTAACCTGGACTCCCCCCTTGACGATTGATGTGCGCCTTGGTGGCCACATTGTCAGGATAAGGACATGGGAGTGCGCCACCCTCTCCCGGAACTCGACCAGAGCCAGCCGGACTGCCTGAAGCTCCAGCCAATTTATACTGTTGAGGTGCTCCTCCGGAGACCAGAGACCTTGGGCGACCGCCTCTTGGCAGTGGGCCCCCCAGCCAGAGAGGCTCGCGTCTGAGGTGATGGAGATCCTCGGAGGGTCGTTGTATGCCGAACCCAAGGACACGGCGCTGGAGGCCCACCAGAGTAGGGATCGACGGAGCTCCAGAGATAGTCTCACCCTCCTCTTGCTCGTGCTCGTACCGCTTCTCTGAAATGGGAGGAGAAACCACTGAAGCCAACGGGCGTGCAATCGAGCCCAAGGGACGATACCTATGCACGAAATTAGCTTGCCTAATAGCTGGGAGAGGAAAGCTGGGGACTCGGTCCTGGATTGACGAACCTGTAGAACCAGGTCCCTGATATCCCTGCATCTCTCTGGAGACAAATAGACCTTGCACTCCACCGTATCAATTACAGCTCCTAGGTGTTTGAGTCTAGTGGTGGGGTCTAAGTGGCTTTTAGCCCAGTTAATGGAAAAACCATGCTCCTGTAAGGCCCGAGTGGTTATCTGGAGGTCGTAAAGGGCCTGTGGAACTGAAGTCGACTGAATTAGTATGCCATCCAGGTAACATTGGAGACGAACCGGCTGCGACCTTAGGGAGGCCGCTAGAGCCTCCAGGATCTTGGTGAAAGTCCTGGGCGCGAAAGCAAGGCCGAAGGGAAGGGCTCTATACTGGAAGTGCTGACGCCCGTAACAAAACCTCAAGAAACGACGGTGAGCAGGATAGATCGGGACGTGTAGGTACGCCTCTGTAAGGTCGATGGAAGTGAGGAAGTCCCCTACCCGCAGACCTTTCAGGATGGAAGCCAGGAAATGCATCCTGAACCTGCAGTACCTGAGGAAACAATTTAGACTCCGCAGGTTCAAAATGGCTCTCCAGCCCCCCGACGTCTTTGGTACCAGAAAGAGGGAGGAGTAGTAACCCAGAAAATGCTCTTTAATAGGAACTGGTTCAATGGCCGCAATGGCCAACAGATGGGAAATTGCCTCCTGCATGCGAAGCCTATCGGGGGCGACTCTGGCGACTGGGCACCTGAGGAATCTCCTAGGCGGTTGGGCTAGGAACTCCAGTCTGAGACCGGACCTGATCGTGGCCCCAATCATCAGAGGTGGATGAATCCCATTTGTCGCAAAAGGCGCCCAGCCTGCCACCAATCGGAGTCTCCGGGGAAGATTCAACGGGACCGACGAAAGGGCCAGCCACCAGCTCCACAAAAGGGCCGCTTGGCCTGGGGCTGTGATCTGTTCCTGTCCCGAAAACTCTGGGGAGGCTGAAACTCTGACCTCTGCGAGGGCCTCTGGAAAGAAGGTCCAGGATAAGTCGGTCTAGGGGAATAACCCCTGAAGTGAGGTGGGGAAAGCCGCTACCCCCTCCTGGACAAGGCCAGCAAACGCTTCTTCTTGTCCCTGGATTCGACGAGGATCGGATTCAGGGCGTCGCCGAAGAGCTTGCCCGCCCGACAGGGGGCCGAAGCGAGCCGCCACTTACGCTTGGCGTCCGCCTGCCACTGTTTCAGCCAAAGAAGGCGCCTAGCCGCGATGGAGGAAGCCATGGCCCTTGCTCCAAACTTGGCGGAATGGAATGTGGCGTCCACCGTATATTCAGTGGCCGCAACCACCTTGTTGAAATCTTGGTGGCTGCGGACGTCCTGAGCAGGGACCCTCGCCTGGATCTCCTTCAGCCAGAGAAGAGCAGCCCGAGAGAATAAGGAGGCTGCAGTCGCTGTCTTGACTGCCCAGGCGGCCGCCTGGTGGGCTTTGCGGAGGGTGAACTCAGCCCTCCTGTCCTCCGGCCTCAAGACCTCATCAGCCTCCGCCAATGAAACCGACGGTGTAGCAAGGGCAACTACAGGCTCGTCCACCTCGGGAGTGGGCAGGAACTCGGACAAATCTGCTGAGACATTGAAGAAGCGCTTGTCAAACGCCGTCGGGTTAGGATAGGAGCCAGGGGCCTCCAGCTGCTTGGCGATGATCTGCAGAAACAGCTTGGATGCGGGTATGATGTCAACCGGATCTACAGCCGCTGAAAAGAGGAGATCCGCTGGGTCCCGAGGGGCCCTTGGGGCAGAGGTGGTATCCAGTCCGAGGCCAGTGACCACCTTGGCCTTGGCCAAAAGGGCCCTAAACATATAGGGTTTAAACAACCCCTTGAAGGCCGGAAGATCCTCTTCAACCCCTTCGTCGGAGAGTTCGCCGTCCAACTCTCCCTCCTCCTCAGGCAACATGGGATCCCCCAGGTCCCCGGGGAGAAAGGCTTGCGATGGTAAAGGCCTAGAGGGTCTGTCCTGGGGAACAGCCCCTTGGAGAGCTGACTGGGCTCTTGCCCTGGGCCGCAAATAGGTGCTGGTGCTGCTGAAGGCACGCTTCGTATCCCTTCCTCATGGCGTCTGCAAACATCCATTGAAAATCCACCGGAGGATGTGGTGGATAGGGAGCAGTTGAGGTGGAAGGGAAGGCTGGCAGGGTTGGACCAGGGGGCCAGGCCGGTATACCAGAAGGCCCAGGGCCAGGTGAAAGTCCAGGAGACAGACCGGCAACAGGGGGAGGCTCCTGGTCTGAGGTCGTAGAAAGAAACACCTGTTTAGGGGCCTGATCCGGAGGATCTACATCCGGCCTTCTCTTGTGTCCCCTGTGGCCTGCAGAACCTGAGGTCGAGGGGGAAGGACTGGGTTCCAACAAGAGAGGTTCTGCTGGAATTAGCAGCCCCGCACATTCTGACTCTCTGGCGCCCCTCTCGACCTGCCTGTCAATCGCCTTCTGAAGGCGCTGCTCGGCCTTCTCCTGGGCCTTGGCGCCCCGGACGTGGGAGATGGCTCAGGTCTTTATCGTGGCCGCCTTGGTATTGGTGACCTTGGAGGCCTTGGGTGGCTCTGCAATGTCCTCTAGGGGCGGGGTAGGCTCCATGACCTTCTATGTCCCAAGGGCCCCTCACTCAGCCGGGAGGCCGGACGCTGGCCCCAAGGTCAGCTGCCACCTACTGTGCACAGTTCTCCAGGCAGCAGAAGAAAAACCGGAGGCAATGGAATGGCTAATTCACCGTAAGGAACCGATGCAGCTGAGAGAAACGGCAACGCTCCGTAAGGTAGCCTGCTCGTTCCCTGAATGGCTGACAGACAAGTGGTTGCAGCGCGCATGCAAGACAGCGCTTCCAAAATGGTGGCCGTCAGATCGAAATGACTCAGGCCTTCCTGAAACACTCTGCCCCGACGACGTCATTTGCCTAGGAACAGCCGTGCGTGATCGTGCTGCTCACAAAATGGCGGCCGCCCAAGGACAACGCCCAAAATGGCGGCGGCCTGTCGTCTCCTGGCCTGATCCTCCGGCGGCGCTAATAACAGCTGTAACGTGGAGTTGCTACCTAGCAAGGTACGCCCACACGCTTGAAATCACTGTTTTCCCTCCTTTGCTTGCCAAGCCGGTAGGGAATTGCAGCCTAGCCAGGAATCTCCATGCGCTTGGAATCGCTTTTCTCCCTTTGCATGCAAGCCGGTAGGGAAAGCTGTATATGGATCCAATATGGCGGACGGAGCTCCAGAGAGCACCTTAAGATGAAGTCCCGAATTCATTCAGGTAGCGGTCTCGAGCCGAAGGCTCTTCACGCTGCCCTCCTCAGTACTGTAACAGACCTCTAATAAATATATTAATCCAATCTGTCCCTAATAAAAATGCACACTTACTGTCCGGCCCCAGAGAGCCGGAAAAACCTGTCTAGACAT
>JAOYMU010000192.1:30455013-30480406 GCA_025802295.1 Psammodynastes pulverulentus
AGCATAGCTGGCTGGGGAACTCTGGGAGTTGAAGTCCACAAGTCTTAAAACTGTCAAGTTTGCCCACCCCTGCTCTACAGTAACAATAATATCTCACAGGCCGTCTAACCTCCTCAGTGGTAGGATTCAAATAATTTAATAACCAGTTCCCTGCCCTAATTACCGGCTGGGTAGGTTTGGCTGGGTGGTCATGTGACTGGATGGGCGTGGCAAACTCAACATCATTCATATCAAGGGGCGCTTCACCTCGCCCGGTCTCTCGTGACCGTGGGAATGCTGCAACAGTCGTAACTATGAAAAATGGTGATAAATCACTTTTTTCAGTGCCATTGTAACTTTGAATGGTCACTAAATGAACTGATGTAAGTCAAGGATTACCTGTACAAAAATGCAAAAAGCTTCATTAAAGTAGAAATAGGGAATACACACTGAAGATCAAAGACAGTCACAGATATCATGGAAACCTAAATCATTTTTTCTGAATACCTTCCTTTTTATCAGCAATACCTGTAATCTGGACTTTTAAATCAGGCAGGGTGCCAGAGTACCTTGAGGAATTAAAATAGTTAAAATGCAGCAATAACTATCAGCAGCCAACTACTGATAGTATCAACACAGGTCATCTAAGCTTTCCAGAAAGTGGGTGGGCATGGTTGGGCTACAAAATGCCAAGCTAAAGAGACAAATTAATAAAGTATATAGGAGACCCAGGTTCAAGCTTGTCAGGATCACAATAAAATTAGTACATGCCACAGATAACTAAACAAACTTCAAGCCTCTGTTGAAAGAAATATTCATCTGGTTCAGTTCCAAGCTGGGAGAAAGACACTAGAAACATAAAAGCTGACTGGACAGATGGTTTAATGATGAAGCAGAACCACAATAGAGCTATTTATCTACCACATGGATGGTTCTGCTACAGCTGACCACATAGAGTTGAGAGTGAGGGGTTTTTATACTTTCTCTTGGGCTTTGACCTTGGGCTTCCTGTTCCTATGCACTTCCTAGGTCCTGTCAGATGACATTTTCCAATTCAGGGCACCCCATCTGCTAGAGATGGAGGAAGTATAACTGTTGTCATTTCAATCCCATACCCAAGTCTGAAATCCAACTGAAAAGAGTCCATATTTTTTCCCAGATGACATGGGAAGAAGAGATAATTTGTTGCATATTAAAAGAAGATGATAAGTTACTAAAATTGCTTATAGTTGTGATGAAGAGGGAAGTTATTTATATCATTTCTTTTTCTTTACTATTTTCTTATTTTTTCTTCCTTTGCTTATTTTTTCATTTTCTTTTTCTTTTCTATATCTTCTATTTTTTCCATTCTTTAATTTTTAAAGTTTGTATTATTGTAAAAATTTTGCATTTTTTATTCTTGTAATTGTAATTTTCAATAAAATAACTATAAATAAAAATGTATTTTTACAAAAGATGGCTTTGCAGTCAGATTAAGGTGTACAATTGTGGATAGTCTCTTCATGAGCAAAATTTAAACACTGAAATTTTATTCTTGCACTGTTGGTTATCCTTTGTTTTAGAACTGGGTGTTGCTACAAGAAGCAATGCTAGTGAATAAAGAAATGTTTAAAAATCCAGCCGGAGTTGAGCAAAGCTCTTTGCTCATTAGAATCCAAATGTATTTATGTGCCAAAACATACACTGCCACAGGAATCCAAGATGTAGGTCAGAGATTCAGGCTTCAAAACATGTTTCCAAAATGAGAAGATATATGTGGAAAATTTTCTAAAACCAGGACAATATTGTAGAAGCCCCTACCCTCATCCCCATTTTCTTACAGTAACTAATTAATGGAGGACCAAAATCATCTGATATCACCGCCTTCTGCCTGAAACTGCTTAAGCTACAGAAGATACTAACATCATCCCCACCCATTTAAAAAAGTATAGGGGGAAGAGATGAAGATGACACGTTCCCAAGAAATAGACATTTATGCTACTCAGAGGAACTTTAGTCAAGAACAATTTGAGCACAGTGGTTTTGTGCTCAACTTCTAACTGCTTTGATAATTTTTCCATTGTTCAGAGTTATAGCCACACATTTTAAAGGGAAACAACTCTCTCCAATGGTTTCCTACCGGTGTTGCCACCGGTTCACTGACTGTGCACATGTGCATGCACGTGCAAGCCTGCGCACACACATTTCCCCTCTGTGCATGCACTTTCCCTCTCTTCTGCACATGCACGCATCTACTGATGCATGCCTACTTTCTGATCCTCTGAACCTCTGACCCTGTCAGATGATCGGTGCATGTTTTTTAGCTACTGGTTTGGCCAAACTGGCACTTTTTTAAGTTAAAAAATGACGGTTCTGTCAAACCGGTAGCTAAAAAAAGTGCACCAATCAGCTGAGAGGATCAAAGAGGCCTCTCAAATGATTGGCGTGCACATGCGTGGAAGGGAGGGGGAAGTGCGCACACAGTTTGGCCAAACCATATTTTTCTATCAGTTCGCCCGAGCAGCAGTTTTTTCTGCTACCTTTCAGCTGAACCGGTGCAAACTGGTAGAATACCACCTCTGACTCTTTCTCTCTCTCCCCTTCCCCTCTTTCTCTCATCTAAAAAAGAGGGAACACCACAATAAAGAATAATAGAACAGAAGATCTATTCTGGGAGAGTAGGCTTTTTGTACAAGCAATTTTGCATAGGCATGCATATATTTGGCCTATATTTTCAGTGTTTTAAATGAAAGCCATGTCCTCAGAGCCAGCACATGATCCAGGAAGCAAAAAGACATGTAAACATAGTTGTCTTGATGGGATGCTTGAAGATAACTCATGAGAGTTGTGTTGCTTTCAAGTATTGTCTCTTGAGTATTCAGACTGAGTGGTCTTTGAAAGCAGTCTAGAATCACCCCAGGTTTTGTTGTTATTTTCTAAATATAGATTACTTGGGAACAGAGTTTTATATCAGTGGGACAGTGAAGGGACAGATACTCTATTTGAATTTATATGACAGCTGTAAAAAATGCCCCATTAAGACTTGTGATACCTTGGGTCCTAAGCCCACAATAAATGATACAACTGCTTTTTCCATCAGGCATTGTCCAGATATAATGAGCATGCTATGCTCAAAATATTGTTCGGAATGATTTATTATATAATGACAAAAATAGCTACCACTGTCCTAAAAAGATAGTTTGTCAATTGTGTGGTGCTACTTTGGTCACCAAGATTCATATTTATTCATTATAAACAAATGTCAAATTATATAAATGTACATTTGGAAGGAACCACAAAAATCAGCTTCTCCAACTTTCTACAAGTGTAGGAAAACTAAACCATTCCTGAAAGATAGCTATCTTCTCTGTTCTTAAATTGATAGTCTTGCCATTTGGAAATTTTCTTTATATTTAAATTAATCTAAAGAGCTGTTCATTATGCCTCTTGATTCTGGTTCCTTTTGTAGTAATGGAAAGTAAATCTCAAACCTTCCCTATGGCAGCTTTTTTTGTACTGAAGACTGATACTATGCTGACATTCTGAAGTTTCTTCTCAAATTCTTGTAGCTTCTTTGTCACCCTTCTCTGTTCTTATCTATGAATATTCTTTTGGAAATACATGTCCACAACTGTACACAATATTCCATTGCGATCTCACTAGTGCATATTGTATGTATGTCTTAACTGTAATACTTTACACTGATCTTGGTTGAAGGACATGAATTTTCAATTTTCAGTCTGGTCTTGTCTAGGCTAGATTAGATTGCAGTTACATTCTGCACGATTCCCAGTCATCAGCCAGACTTTTCAATTTTTTGTCATTTGCAGGTTTGACAAGCAGCCCATCAAAACCCCATTATCTCAGTTATTAATAGAAATGTTAAAATAAATTGGCCCCAACAGTTCCCAATGGCACCTCAATGGTTATTGCTGTCCTAGAGACTACGGTCCTAATGTTCTCTCTTATTTGTATTCATTTCATATATTCATAATTATGTTTATACTTATATGTATTATCCAATGGATGCTTGAAAAAATAAACAAACAAAACAAAGATGCGGATTAACTTAATGCAATTAGCAAACTGACTGCAGATCCACTTTATGGCAATATCCAAGCCAACAATTTATCAATTAAAATTTATGTGGAACCTTGTCATTTATCATTAATTTTTACTAATGATGAGGCCTACAAATGAATATCTTTTTTTAATGACAAAGTGACCATAGAAGGGGCATTGGTCCTACCTGATATGCTCCTTCTCTGTGTGAGTGATGGTATCCAGGAGAAGCATAGGTTGACTCTTCTATTTACTAGCTCTAGACAGAGTGTGAAACTGAGGACACGCCCCCCTGTCAATCAACCCCAGTTTCAGCGATGTCTCAGCAAGGTTCCCTGCAGTGTGTCCTCAGTTGCACCCTGGACAAGCTGGCCATAGGGCGGGCCTGGATACCATCGCCCACACAGAGAAGGAGTATATCAGGTAGGACCAATGCCCCTTCTCCTGTGTGATGCAATGGTATCCAGGAGAAGCATGGGACATACCCAAGCTTACGTAGATGACAGACGGGCCTCCGGCTGGTTCCGACCTCCAGCCCCTGTCACAACACTCTGCAGAACGCGTCGCCCAAACCCAGCGTCCACCGATGCAAAAGTGTCTAAACGATAGTGCCGTATAAACGACGATGGTAAGGCCCACGTGGCCGCCCGACAGATCTCTTCCACCGTCGCTCGCGCTGCCCAAGCTGCCGAGGTGGCCGCACTGCGCGTCGAATGAGCCGTTATACCCTCTGGTGGTTCCCGGCTCCGACAGCGGTAAGCCCGAGAGATAGCCGCTCGAAGACAGCAACCGATCTTGGAAGGCGAGGCTTTCAGGCCTTTTGAGGGACCCTGAAAATCTACGAACAGGGCTTCCGTACGGCGAAAAGGAGTTGTCCTGTCCAAGTAATAGCAGAGGGCCCGACGGACATCCAGTCTGTGCCATATTTGCTCCTTTTTATGAATGGGGTTCGGAGAAAAGTTAGGAAGGACCAACTCCTGAGATCTATGGAACCAGGAGTTAACTTTCGGGATAAAGGTGGGATCCAGTCTGAGAACCACCCTATCCGGGAAAAAGGTACATAAGTCCTGTCTCATGGACAGCGCCGCCAGCTCTGATATTCTTCTGGCCGAGGTGACCGCCACTAGAAAGACCACCTTATAAGAGAGCAGCTCCAAGGACACAGTTCTGAGAGGCTCAAAGGGATCTGAAGACATAGCACTTAGCACCAAGGGAAGATCCCAGGATGGGAACCTGTGAACAGGGAGTGGTCTTAAATTAGTGGCCCCCCGAAGGAATCTCTTAATGACCGGCACCAGGGCTAAGGAATCAGATCCCTCACAACCCAGCACTGACGAAAGAGCCGCCACTTGCCTACGTAAAGTGTTTGGGGCTAGCCCTCTCCTGAGCACCTCCTGAAGAAAGTTAAGCAGCTGGGCTATGGGTAAATTCCTGCAGTCCAGGCCTGCTTCTGTGCACCAATGACAAAAGGCCTTCCAAGTATATCCTCCTAGTGGCAGGCCGCCGGGCCGCGAGGATGGTCTCAATCACCTCTTGAGAAAAGTTCTCCGCCTCTAGGCTGCCGCGCTCAAGAGCCATCCTCTTAACTGGAGCCATTGTGGCTCAGGATGCCTGATCGGCCCCTGGCTGAGCCGAATCCTCTCCCTTGGAATCCGCTAGGGGTGGTCGATGGAGAGGCTGACCAGGTCGGCAAACCAAGGGCGCCTGGGCCAAAAGGGGACCACCACCAGAACAGTCGCCTTGTGGTCCAAAACTTTCCTGAGGAAGGCAGGAATCAGAGGGAGGGGAGGAAAGGCATATAACAGGCCCGGGGGCCACGGGCAACGTAGAGCATCTACCCCCTTCGGCCAAAGCACATCCTCAGCATCCGCCAAGGAGGCCGACGGAGTGGCAAGGGCCACTACTGGCTCATCTACCTCAGGAGTGTCCAGCATGGCTGAGAGGTCTGGAGAAACATTGAAAAACTTTTTATCAAAGGCCGTCGGGTTGGCGTTGGAGCCAGGGACCTCCAATTGTTTTCCTATCACTTGAAGGAAGAGCTTGGATGCCGGAATAATGTCCACTGGCTCGGACGTCTCGGAAAACAGCACATCAGATGGATCGCGTGGCTGGTCTGTGGAGGCCAGGCTATCCAATCCTAGCCCAGTGACCGCCTTGGCTTTGACCAACAAGGCCCGAAACATATGAGGCTTAAACAAGCCTTTAAAGGCCGGTTGATCCTCCTCCAGGCCTTCCTCCTCTGATAGCTCCCTGTCAATTTCGCCCTCCTCCTCCTCCTCCTCGGGGATGAGTTGGACCTGAGAATCCCTGGAAGAGAGGGTTTGAGACTGGGAGGGAACTGTAGCCTGGACCCGGGGCCCGGTACAAGGAGGGATGGCCCCAAGGTCCCCCATCTGATGGCCCTGTAACTGTTGTTGCTCCTGTTGAACCCTAGCCTCGTAGCCACGTTTCATGGCCTCGGAGATAAGCCACTGGTAATCAACCGCAGGCTGCCAGGGCATAGGAGCTGATGAAGTAGAGGGAATTGGAGCTGATGACGTAGAAGGCTGGGCAGGCCTAGGCACATAGGGAGGCCAGATAGGCGGCTGAGCAGGGAGGGGCCGAGGGGAGAGGCCCGGAGAAAGAGAAGAACCAGACCTCTGATCTGAGGGGGCCTGTGATAAAATCAATTGCTTGAAACTCTGAGAGTTGGGCTCGGTCTCATGCCTCCTCTTGGATCCTCTGGGTGAAGAAGGAGAAAGTAAGGATCTGGGTGTAACTTCAACATTAATGGAGAGAGGCTCAGTAGTAGTGAGGAGTCCTGCTCTCTCTGTCTCTCTAGCCCCTCTTTCCACCTGCCTTTCAATGGCCTTCTGCAGATGTTGTTCTGCCCTCTCCTGGGCCTTAGAACCCCTGGCCTGTGAAATGGCTCGGGCCTTGATCTTTGCGGCCTTAGTCGAGGCCGCCTTCTTTGTCTTGGCCTTTCCTGTTGTCCCCTGAGAAGAGGGCGAGGTCTCCATCGTGCTTGTAGCACAAGCAAACACCCCCCTCGGGCAAAACGGCCCTCAGGATAGAGAGGGAAGAAGTGAGTATAACCTACTGTCCAAAGTCCTTCTCCCCTATGCACACCAACAATAGTCCACGATGTATTTGAATTGAATCAATCAATAAATAATAACTAAATACTAACACTCACACTCACTATATTCACCTATCCTTTAAGGAAAATAGGTGACACATCTATTTCTAGTAAAAGACAGAGCGAAACTGGGCTTGATTGACAGGAGGGCGTGTCCTCAGTTTCACACTCTGTCTAGAGCTAGTAAATAGAAGAGTCAACCCATGCTTCTCCTGGATACCATTGCCCACACAGAGAAGGAGCATATCAGGTAGGACCAATGCCCCTTTTCTGGAACATGTCTGGTTTTGGTTCATCTTCCTTTTGGAGGGGGGGGGAACCTCCCCAAAAGTCAAAGAGAGAAACGATGTAAACCTTCAATCACTCAGGTGAAGACTGTCTCAGGCGGCCAAGCCTCCACAAAAGGTGGCAGCCCAGGACCAAAGCGCCAGTGGAGCACCAAAGGGTCGGGGAGGGTGCTGAAGCATGTGGATGTCCTGCCTGCAACACCCATGCCAGCTGCCACTTCCCGGCCAGAGCTGGAATGCTGGGAATTAAGTGCCAGTAGATGCCGGCCTTTCCTCCTGTGGGCCAGGGCAGCTGCTAGAGAGAGATGGGCCCATTTCAGTGCCTGGAGCCCAGATACCCTTGCTTCCCCCAAGCATTTCTTTGCCTACCTGATTTCCAGTTCTCTCGCATTTCTTGCTGTCATGTGCAGGGAAACAAACATTTGTGGGACTAAAAAAAAAAGTTAAATCAATCAATTCCAAGAAGTTGGAATTGATTGTTTTACCTTTTTTTTTAGTCCTACAAACTTGTTTCCCTGATGAGAAAAACGATGGAGAAATGCGATGGAGCTGGAAATCAGGTAGGCAAAGAAATGCTTGAGGGAAGCAAGGACATGTGGACAATGGTGGGTGGGGCAAGCTCTGTGGTGTGGCGCAGCACTGCAATGGAGAAATGGGAAATGGAGCAGCTGGTGCAAGGGAAGGAGGAAGCCGCTTTCCCTCTTTCTCCTCCCTGCTCCACCTCCCTCATGCCTGCCACTTCATTTCCCATTTCTCCATTGCAGCGCAGCACCCAGGATCTACTTTGATAGCACAGGTGTGTGTGTTTAATTTAACATCTGGTTCGCCCAGCCGGTGGGAAGCTCATCCTGCATGTGCGACGGAGCTGGAGGACGGGAATGGTGTAATCAACACTGATGATGTTACCTAGTTTGGGTAATGAAACGTTTGCAAGAAAACAATCAAGCTCAGAGAGCACCAAGGACCCCTCGACTAGCACTTTCCTTTCCATATCAATTTCCCATCCCTGCATGAGAAGTAGGCTTAAGTTTGTTTGAACATGTTTCCATATTTTTTCCATATTTTTATGTATTGTATATTTATCCTATTACATTCAGTGTTATATGTAGTTGATCAGATAGACATTTTCTAAGCAATTGTTAATTTATAACTGCATTTTGTTACATTTCTCCTACAACATTTATTTCTGATCAGGGAACAGTAATTAATTTCACATTCTCAGTATTTAGGCTATACATTTTTTCTTCCATCAATAAATACTTAAGCAAGCAAGTGTAAAGCCTAGACATTGAAAACAGGTGAAAATGAAGCCTTAATTTTTTTCTCCCTGTATAAAATTCAGTGTGAGCATCCATTGGCAGCATAGAATGGGCTAAATAAAACTCATTCATAATCTTCATTTTGCAGCTGAAAGAGACAACAGTTGCTACTAATCTCATTTATGAGAAGCATTTTCACAAATGTTATGTATATGGGGTTTTTTTTAAGAAAGAAAGGAACATAAAGTTAAGAGCTGTGCTGGTGCAGTGGTTAGAATGCAGTATTGCAGGCTAACTCTGCTCACAGTGCCAGAAGTTCGATTCGTTCAATCCTGACCAGCTCAAGGTTGACTCAGCCTTCCATTATTCCAAGGTCGGTAAAATGAGGGCCCAGATTGTTGGGGGGCAATATGCTGACTCTGTAAACTGCTTAGAGAGTGCTATAAAGCACTGTGAAGCAGTATATAAGTCTTATTGCTATTGCTATTAAGAAAAAAAATATTTTTGCTAAACATGTAAAAAAAATAATGATGCCCACTTCTGGTTTGGCATGACAACTGGAGAACAATAACCAACTAACCAATAACCAATAACCTACCCCATATTCTAAAGATAAAGGATTTAGCATCAGCAGAAATTTACTGTCATCTTTCATTATAACTAAAGAAATGTAAATGTCTTGAGCTCTTGGCAAAAGATGGAATATAAATTAAATAAATAAGCAAAGACTAAGGGACTAAGGCAAGGATTCTGGGTATAACTACATCATAAAATAAGAAAACGCATAAATTCAGGTTGTTTATCTTATTAGCAGCATTATGGCAGAAAGAAAATAAAAGGAAAGGCTCTTTAATGGCTAATATCAGGGAACAAAAAATTTAGCAAAGGGATAGCACAGAAATTTTTTTGATAATTTAACAACAGGCCAAGTCCTCAATAGAAATATAATTGGGTCCTAATTATTACCAATACTACACATGGCCAATTATTTTGAGAAAAGCATATTAATATTAAATATTAATATTAATATTGCTCATTTGACAAAGCATGCAGGTAACATAAAATACATTTACAAATAATAAAGAGAAACTCACATCTGGATGTGGAATTGCATATTGTCCTTGAATTGTGTAGGCCTGGAAAAAAAAGCAGTGTAAGACACTGACACAGTGACCAATTGCTACACGCTTCACTTCACGCTAGACTTGTATCACTAATCTACATAGCAGCAATATGTTAGGATCCTCCATAGTCTGCAATATTTCAGTCTGTCTTTTACATCAGGGACATTGTTATAACACTGTTTTATAGAGTGGGTGTAGGCATAAAGTATATAATAAACTGGAATTTAACTGAACTCTTTAAAATATATTTACCCAATGAAGCTCTTTCTAATGCTGGTAGAAATTAATCATTTCTACATCTCCTAAGCTTTTGCTTGTGGCCCACTTGGGCACATAGGCAAGTGAAACTCAGGAAGGACTCACCAACCAATAGCGAAGCCAGAAGCTAAGACTGGGACCAGACAGTCCCAAATGCCAGTTAAGCAACTTCCCTCCCCTCTTTATCAGGCAGCCTGAGGTTCATCCCCCATCTCCCTTTAATGCAGGCCTTTCAGCTAATTTGGAGGGACAAAATGTTTGAATAATTTCAGTAAATAGATTTAATAGATTAAAGAGTTTTCATCAAGAGCGGTCCTTGTATGAGTGAAAAAGAGTAAGTAATTACAACCTTACCAGTCCTCTCAGTTATTCCCTGTGAAATGACCTCACCTAAGTACCTGGCAGTTGAATAGAGACCTTGGACTGGTAGCTGGGAAATGACTCACTTTAGCTCTTGCATAGCAAGAATGGCATAGTTGAAGGGGAGATATTTTCAAAAAGATATTTGTTCCCATACAGGCCAAGTTTAAACTATTGCAACCAGGCCCACAAGAATATCTATTTTCTTTTCATGCAATTAAGTCTTGACCTTAATTTCCCTCTTAATTCAACTAAATAGTTTTACAACTCCATTAGGGAAGAGGGAGAGGATCTTTGGCACAGACTCTGCCATATTTATGCCATGTTCAGATGTAAACAAAAGTCCTTTCTGAAATGTCCTCAATACGACTCTCCACTCTAACTTCTACCCAGAATAAATAGTTGTCTTAATTAAGCTTCGGACTGCTTATAGAAATAGTTGTTGGGTGGCATTTGTCTTAGCCAAGGGTAGGAACAAATTAGTATTTCCTTCTGGATTTCACAGCTAAAAATAGCAATTTTGATTAACTTTGCAATAGGGACTTCAGGGAAAGACCATCAGAGCTAGTTAAGGAGGCCTGCACCATGATTGTGCACGTCTTCCATCCTTTCTAAGAGAGCTGCTTGACTGGATTCAATTGTGCAAGTCTTGGGCAGCCATAATTTCCTGTATTGCAAAATTGCTGGGACTGGCAGTAGGCACTCTGTTGTGAGTGTAAACAATGATTGCTTTGTGATGCCCATCCATTGCAACATTGTTGTTGGTAGGCCAGGCAAATATATTTAGATATTATTATGGTTGCCCATACATTTAGCCAGATATTTAGACTGAATTTGGCAAATCCTTCCCAAGGATGTGGGATAAGCAGTTGTTGTTTGATGGTATTAAAGATATTGTTACAGAATGTCAGGTGTTCTAAGTAATGCCTTTCATAATTGAATGATAATAATTTTGTCAATGCCAATGATGTTCAAGTGATTCTCCAGTTGGTTAGTATATAAAATTATATGGCTGATCACCAGACAGAATTTTACACCAGATTGGCAACCAAACTTATAATATTATATAATTTCATATAATTATATGATTTTATATATATTATATCAGATATGGTACTCATCATCTAGAAAGCTACATTTGATGGATTATAGACAGCAGGCCTTTTCTGCTGTAGCACCAGTATTATAGCATCTTCTTGCATCATTACTCCTAAGTTTCTGAAGATCCCACAAGACCTGAATACTCTCTTCAGTTCTGCTTTTTAGTATCATCCCTTTCCCAATTTTAAGCAAACAACAATGTTATGACATCAGTTAGGTTGCAAATACTGCTACCATATTTTAAACTCCATTGTTGAATGGGGACATTGAAACAGAACAGAACAGAATAGGAGAGTTGGAAGGGTCCTTTTAGGTCTTCTAGTCTAACCTCCTGTTAAAGCAGGAGACCCTATACCATTGCAGAAAAGTGGCTGTTCAGTCTCATCTTAAAAGCTTCTAGTGATGGAGCATCCACAACTTCTGAAGGCAAGCTGTTCCACTGGTTAATTATTCTCACTGTCAAGAAATTTTTCCTTAGTTCTAGGTTGCTTCTCTCCTGGGTTTCCATCTATTGTTTCTTGTCTTGCCTTCTGGTGCTTTGAAAAATAAATTGACCCCCTCTTTTTTGTGGCAGCCCCTGAAATATTGGAACATTGCTATCATGTCAACCCTTGTCCCTCTTTTCACTACACAAGACATACCCAATTCCTGCAAATGCTCTTCATGTTTTAGTCTCCAGCCCCTAATCATCTTTGTTGCCATTTTCTGCACTCTTTCATCATCTTTTTTATAATGTAGTGACCAAAACTGGATGCAGTATTCTACATGTGGTCTTACTAAGGCTTCATAAAATGGTACTAATATTTCATGAGATCTTGATTCTATCCCTCAGTTAATGTAACCTTTAACTGAGGGATAGAATTTAAGCTTTTTTGGATGCTGTCCATACTGCTGGCTTATATTTAACAATAGCTTAGACTTATATACCACTTCATATTGCTTTACAGCCCTTTCTAAATGTTTTACAATAGTAAGCATATTTCCCCCAACAATCTGGGTCCTTATTTTACCTACCTTGGAAGGATGGAAGACTGAGTCAACCTTGAACCAGCCAGAATCCAACTGCTGGTAATTGTCAGAGTTAGCTTGCAATACTGCATTTTAACCACTGTGCCACCACCTATCTTTTAAGTGATTATTGATTAGGACTCCATAGTTACTGCTATTGAGCCAAGTTTCACCTAATCTGTAACTGGACATTTCTTTTTTCTTGCCTGAGTGAAAACCTTACTTTTCTTTATATTGAATTTCATTTTTTTTTAGATAGGGCCCAGTGCTCAAGATCCATCTGGATCTTGATTCTCTCTATTGGGATGTTGGCTAGTCCTGGTAGTTTATTGTCATCTGCAAACTTGATGAGTCCCCCTTCTATTCCTTCATCTAAATTGTTTATGAAGATATTAAAGAGTACTGGGCTTAAAATGGAACCTTCGGGTACCCTAGGTTACTTCCCTCCATATAGATATCTTCCCAGGTATTGATGTCAGGCTGAAGTTTTTCCTTTTTTAAGATGGGAACCACATCAGCTCTTTTCCAATCTTCTGGTAGTTCCCCAGTGCTCCAAGAACTTTGAAAGATATGGTTCAATGATTCCGAGATCACATCTGCCAGTTTCTTCAAAACTCTGGGATGTAATCCATCAGGTCCTACCGGTGAACCAGTAGGCTTGAGATCCAGAATGTGGCTTCATTATTTACATCCAATCATGTATTATTCTCTTTACCTGTTTTAGGTCTGCCTCTATAACTCCTAGTTCTGTTTAATAGTATTATATAATAGTTTTAACTAACAATTGTCTTATTCATTTACTGTTTTTACTAGTTTGTTTTTCACCTTCCAGATGAATTTCTGTGATGGGCAGCCACATAAATTTGATTAATAACATAAATAAATATATAATAATTATCTGGAGTACCACTTAAATACAATCAGCATTGACAAAACCATTTCACGGTTATTATTTCATCAAGGAATAACACAATGCAGAGAACAAACAAAAAACCACTTATTTTCCTGTTGTTCTTTGGAAATTTGAGTCTTATTGAGGAACCTATACCTGTGTGACATCATAATGTGCCTGATGAGGTAGTTTGCTGATCCACATTGGATATAACCAAATTATTTAGCTATTGTAAAAATGTATTTAATCTGTTATTCTGCCTAGTGTGCCAGAAACTATAGGGTTGAGTTTTTTCATGAAATATCTTTTTCAATAGTTAGATTATTATTTTCTCATTACTATTACCTCTTCACAAAAAGGCTATAATGGTAATCAATGTATAGGTATGAATACTTCCATTGTAAAGAATGAGGAAGTCTGGCAGAAAAACATTTTATTTCCCAAGAGTTTATGGCTGAACTAAATAGAATTCCCAGTACCTAATTTTGCATTTTCCTTATTTAGGATTTCCCAGCTCTAAAAAATCTACAGTCAAATATTCTGTTTCTGAAACTCAAAGACAAGTATTTGATAAAGGGATGTAAACAACAAGTACATCAGTAATAATAACACTGTAATCTATAACCTCATTAAATAGAACCTGCTGTGAGATTTCTTAGTGCAAGATGCTTAGATTGGCTTCATACACTTCCCTTGTGGTCCAATTTGTAGGGCTAGACTCTACCCAAGCCTAAGATCTTAAACATATTGCCCAGTAAATAACAATATACCTTCTATTGTTTGGCTGTTAAAAATGTGGTATTAGCACATTTTCACTTACACTTGTTTTACACACTTCTGATCCTTTTTGTGAAAAAGAGAATCACTGATACACGTAAGGTAATTGAATACAGTAAGAAACACAACCACAATCACAAAACCCTAAGCTTCTAATTCTTATTAATTTTTTTCCATTGAGGAACAGATACTTTTCTCTTTTAGCTTCTTCTCTTTTGGGGATTTATAAATAAAAAGTTTTCAGACTAGAAAAAAAACTTTCTTTTTGTTGAAAACTTTATAAGCAACAGTAGATGTGCCAAAGGAAAGCATTTTTCATAAGTGATTTAAAGACAGCTGTATTTAAATAGGCTAGAAAGATGAACAATCACACATAAAGGGAGAGTAAGAACAGCAAAGGAAAACAAATGAAAAATTTATTTGAATTTCAAAATCAAACCAACTGGGTTCCTTAACTTAAGGTCCAATACTGTTACTGCAGAGATCGGTGCTTGGGATGAGATGGAGGGATTCTCTTTCAATTTTTTTCCATTCATTTCTCTTTTGTTTTAATACTTATATTTTATCATTTGCTGTTTGAAGACACTGACACCAACTAAACAGGAAAAAATTTCAGCCATATAATATAGAAAGTGTGTTGCTTTGCAATTAAGCAAAGTAATTCTCCATTTCTATTCCAACACATTCAACCTTTTGGGTTATATAGAGTAGGGCTATTTTTTTTAATATAAATAAAATCTAGATAAAATAAGCAAGAATCTTTCATACAGGTTATGACATATGGACAAAGATTTGCAGTCTTATTTTTCTGTTACGGTATCTTTTATTAGCAGGATGATTCGTTTATGGGATCTTTACACGCCAGTACCAAAGCATAGGTACTGGCTAGTTGTTGAGTGGGTGGAGGTTTCATTTGCTCTTCCAATGGAGACAGCCAAATGTTTGTTTTTTCAACCCTGACATAATTTGCTACCTGAAGGAAAACTACCTATCAGTTGGCTGACTCCTATGTTTGAGCCAATAATAATCAATTTTGATGATTGCCAAAATGGCTCGGTGGGTCAGTTGTTATGTGAAAACCTTGCAATGGTATTTCTCTATTAAATGGGTGAAACTAATTCCAAAGATTGTTGGCCTAGATTAAAAAGTAACAATTGCCCTTCCTGCAAGATATATCTTGCTGACTGCTGAATTGGATTTGGCTCATGCTGTTATTTCTTTTTTGCAGCTTGTTGGATTCTGACCTTAAGATTAGAGTCCAACAAATACCAATGTATGAAAATATCATACAAATCTTTTGTATTTAAATGGTAGCAGTAACGTTATTACTCCACTGTATACCGAATATTTATTACTGCCTTGATGCTGTTGCAAGAGGCAGGAAAGTTGATGTTTCTGCACTTCCTCCTTTGCCTTAGCCAACTAAATGAGCCTATAAGATAAAGTATTAAGTGATGGAGATCCCTAATTGTTTCCTTCTATTGAGGCACTTCTACTCAAGGGACTTATACTTCATTTATTATAATAGTTCCTTCTGTCTTACTCTCCCTTTTGAGAAGCAAAAGCTGGACCCAAAGCTCTTTCGCCAGATTGAGAGTTAAGAGTAAAGGCTGCCCTGGACAAATATTTCCAATTATAGTTGGCTGGGTCATTATAGCATTTTTGTTCTTCAAAATTGAACTTTAATTATTTATTTTTAATATATAATTATAACTGAGGGACTGCAAAGATATTAAATTTTTAGGTAAGCTAGGAATGATCAATTAATGAGGAAAAGAACATGATTTAGATTGAGAACAAATGAGTGGGGGGGATGTTGTCAAATAATTTACTATTTAACAATCTGACTCACCCAAGTCTCTGTCAGTTGCAAAGGAAAATACATAGGTACTATTTTGGTGAGATAGACCTCTTCTTCCATATTGCTATCAAATCCAACCCTGCCCACACCATCATGAAAGCAGCATTTCAGAGAAGAAACTCCCAACATGATGTGTTCCTTAGCTTAATGCAGCCAGAGGCTCTGTTGTATGTTAGCTGTGAATGTATTTTAGATTGTATGTCTATTAGTGAATCAACCACATTATTCACTTTGTTTTAAAATATTATATTTCCTGTTTTCAAGCACTAATCTTATTTGGCCACTGGAACGGTCAAAACATTTTATTTCATTAAATGAGAATGTACAATTACTTGTTATATGGAAAACCAAGATTCATCCAGATAAATTTTATTATTTAAATTAGCTAACAATCAAGACACGGTGATGCAAGTATTTCAAATAGACCCTGGTGCACTTGGGATGTTTTTCTGAAGTTAACACAGTCAAAATTAAGCAGAAAAAAAAAAGATGTACTATTTGCGAGGATAAATTTTAGAAGAAATGCTGAAACAGGAGACATTAACTACCTGGACATATGTTGGAAAACCATTTAAAGCAAAATGGCAAAATTTCCAAAATCCTTCTATAGTCTTTCTGACTGCTTCATTGTCAAGAAAGTTGCAGAAGAAAGAAGAAAATTGATGATCCTAATGAACAGGGAAGAGTGTTGAAGTAGAGAATAGCTATTGAAGATGCAAAATCAAGGAGAACCTTGGGAAGAATGTTGATATCATCTTGGAGTTCAAGTGTTCCAGAAACAGATTGGAGCATAATCATAAATGTACACTACAAAGTTAATTTCAACAAGCTGAGAGAAACGCTAAGTCTGACTGCATTGAAAGAAATCCTTAGGTCAAAGGAAGTACAGGAAGACTGGCACTGGAAATACAACAACACATCATTCCATTGAGGCAAAAAATGGGTAGCTTAGAAAACTGTTGTAGGTGTATCGGGTAATTTTGACTAAGCTAAATGTAGAGAAAATATAGAGAAAACAGAAATTGGGTTGTAATTTCCAAGAAGTATCAGCAAGTGGTTAATATTTGCAGAAAGAAATCAAGTTTAAATTGCAAAAGTAAACTTCAGCTTGCAAGGAAGCTGAAAGCAGTAAAAAGAGCTTTTTTGACTATTCTACCATTTTCTCTGGGCAGCGGACCATCTCAATGTGAAAAAAAGAGGCTGGCTCAGTGTAATTCTGTTGTATTAAAATAGAAATATGGAGGACAGGCACATCGTTAGAGAATTGGAGGATGGTAAATGCAGATATTTTCAGAGAAGGAAAAAGGAGGACCTGAGGAATTACATGTTACTCATCCTGATATTGAAACTGGAAAAATTCTGGAATAGATTAATAAGCATTTTTTGAGCATTTAGGAAAGAATGAAATGCTTGGAAAGCTAGCAGAGGCCTATCAAGAATTATGAGGTTCAAAAACCTGATCTTTTTTTTTTACTGACCATTTAGTTGATCATGGGGATATGTTGCATGCAATGTATCTTGACTTCAGCAAACATTCAACAAAGTCTCCCATGAAATTCTGGTAAAGAAGACAGCAAAATGAGGGCTACACAATGTTGCCATTAGTAGATTACAGACTGGTTGAATAATTGTACTCAACAACTGTATATTTGTGGTTTGCCATCAATTTGAAAAGTAATGTCAAAGTGGTGAACTGCAGGATTCAATTCTGTTCAATATGTTTGAGAACCAGTTTGGTCTAATAGTGAAGGCACCAAACTAGAAAGCAGGAGACCATGAGTTCAAGTCCTGCCTTATCCATGAAAGCCAGCTGGGTGACCTTGGGCCAATCCCTATTTTTCTGCTCAACTCACCTCACATGGTAGTTGTGGGGGAAATAGGGAGAGGAAGATGTGTTGAATATATTCTCTGCCTTATTTGTAAAAAAATAAAATCAGGATACAAATAAATGAATAAATATGTATAAATGACATGGATGACAAGTTACAAAATGATACAAATATAGAAGGGATACCTTAGGGTTAGAGTCACAAGATCTTTGACAGGCAGGAAGAATGAGGAGAAACCCGTAAAATGAATTTCAACAAATTGAAGGCATAAGTCTAAAATAGAGAGACTATATTGGATCGCAGTATGGCAAAAAGAAACTTATAATTGTCAATACAGTCCTTGACTGCATCAGCAGAAGTAGCATCTAAATCAAGAGAAATCATTGTTCCTCTCTATTCTCTGATAATTACATAGCATCTAGTATACTGCATCCAGTTCAAGTCACTGCATTTCAGAAAAGAAATGGGAAAATCTGAGCATATGTTGAGGAGAACAACAGAGGTGATTGAGGACCTGGAAGTAAGGAACAGTTGGAGGCACTGGTACGTTGAGCTTTCAGAAGAGAAAAATGTAGGAAGACATGTTAAATGTCTTGAACTATTTAAAGGGTTGTCATTTGTTGGGAAGAGAGTGCAGATTCAGAAATAATAGATTTAAATGGCAAGATTGGATAGCAGGAAGAATTTTCTAATGTTCAACAATGGAAGTGACCGATTTGTTAGATGATGGGCTTACTTTACTGGAGGTTTTTGAACAAAAGCTACATCAATGGGGGCACTTTAGTGATAGATTCCTGAATTAGAGGTTTGGACTTCAGTAAATGATTTCCAAGATCTCTCCCAAATCTTATGTTCTCTGATTCCATGAAGACATGCTTCATGAGCACTGAGAAGTAAATAAATCATGTAATACTGAATGTAAAAATAAACATAAGCTTATGAAACTTTAGGACAAGATAAACAGGAATTACTTTTCTCCTATTTGCCAGCATCTCACTAAAAGGCCATAGTGCAATAGATAATCATGTGGCATGATTTTTGTGGCTATTTTGCCCCAATTCTTTCCTTAGAAAAAAGCTGACAAAACAACCATTGCTATGTATTGTGACCTCTGAATTCTATCTGAATGTTATTTTAGAAAGTATCCTTACCTTTCTGTGAGGTCAGCCAACTCCCAATTATATTTATGGGTAATGAATTTATGTAGAATCAGCTCACATATATCTATTGTTCTAGATCTTAGTTGATAACGTTTATTATCTTGTGATTTAAACGAAGACTGAGGAGAGTCTGCCTTGTGTGATCTAGATCCCTATTTCCTTTTGTTGTATCAGATGGTATTCATACTGCTTATTCATTGCTACCCCCAGTATTTTGCAAATAAAGAGCTTTGAGTCCACTTGTCCTGGTGTAATGCGAATGGGATGACACCATGCAAGTGAAAAGGCAACAAAACCTGAGTGCACTAACAGGCAGCGGCTGGTGCTGCAGTAAAAGGCTGAGGTTGGCAGTGGAGGCTGCAAGTGGGTCGGCTCTTACCTGACCACCTGCAAAAATGACAGGGGTGGAGGCAGGCTTTGGGCGATAGGGGATGGTGGCACCTTTCGGTGGGGACTAGGAAAAGGGACAAGGAGAGGGAGAGAGAACATTAGACCACGTTTCCTAAAACAATAGCAAAAAGAGTGTTAGAGGGCAACCAAACATGTACAAATGAAACCATACTGAATATGAACTGATAAAGTTAACTCTCCAAGGTTTTGTTACCAGACCAGAAACTAAAGACAGAATCATTTAATGGACCATTGATGGTGGCCAGGTATTCACTTGTGTTGGGACTGCTGGGCACAAGTTATAGGTTCTCCTTTCCATCGATGATCTGCTTAAGACAGCAGCAGAGGGATTGTGGGTTTGCAAGGTTTCCAGCCCTCTGAAGACCACTTCCAAGAGCTTTCTCTGAGCCTTTAGACCAAATTATGTCTTCTATTTTTTCTGCTGCCACGAAGCTGCCCCTTTTTATTTTAGTATTTTTGGACAATCACAAGATACATTTTAAAAACTATTGCAAATAGTTTAGTAATATAGCTCACTCACCCACTTCATTTTTTCCAAAGAGCCACCAATCTCGTATGAACTGTTTAGCCAAAAGGCGCAAATGTGACTACCTGAGACTTTCAAAAATTATTACCCAATTCTAATTTTTAAATAAGGGAGAAGAAGAAAATTACAAAATATATGATTGGAAAGTAACTAAAGTAAGTGTATTTAATGACATTTAACTACAAATAAAATCAAATTAAGTTTTAATGCTGGCTTTATTTGATACTTTGGGGGGCACTTCTGCCCTTAGCTACTATTCAAAAGCCAAATACAGCCCAAGAAAGAATTGCACATCCCTGTGCTAAAGTTACTTATTGTTGGATTAACATTTGCTCCTCCACCTTGCAGTCAAATCTAACTGTGTGAACCTTATTTTTATTATCATGTACTGCCTATCAATCTGAAGAATTTTTACTTTCTTTCAAAACTTGCATATGGTTATAGTTTGATTTTTCAATTCCTCCCTAATATTTAGAATGAATGTGACTTCTGATGCTGCATAAACGAAGCACTGCAAGTCACAATATTTGGATATTCTAAGAAGACATGTCTAGGGCTGTAGCAGGAACAGAAAATAATACCAAGTGTAGCAACCATTAATTTCATCATTGAAGTTCAAGACAGTGAAATTCATGAAGGAAAATGTAAATCAGAATTCTGGAAATAATGAATCCTGGCCTGGAGCCAATGGAGCATAATGAAGTCATACATAGAAAGGTTATTTAATTACATGAAACAATTAACATGCTGGAGATGGGTCTAGGTACTGTCTTAGCTGAAATATTCATGAAATGTTACCTTGAAAATCTGCAATAAAAAAAAAGATAAAGCACTTGCTTTTTTGGATACAGTTGGAAAGACCCTTTTTGATTTCAGTGAGGTTTAAGCACCCTACTATTATAGTAGCTAGAATTGCTCATTAACTTCAGCTATCAGGAATCTGGACTTGTGCCGATTTCTTCAACATTTTTTCATAACCATGAATCCACTTCCAACCCCCACCTAATCCAGTACTATCAAAGCCCATTCTTGTTTCTAGATTTTCATTCGCTAGCATATACATTCTGATGGTAATTCCAAAGCACATCACCTAACAGGTATTGGTAGTTTGTTTTATTTTTCGATAAAAGTGCTCTAAAATCAAAAGAGTTTTCATTTGGAAACAGAGGATGAAGACAAATAGGAATTATGTATTGGCCATATGCTAGAAATATCCTTGATAATTGAAGAATATAAATAATACCAGGAAATTAATGAATTAGAAAAATAGAATTATATTAGTGCACTCCTTTCATTCCTGTTTCTTTGGATTTCTGAAGAATATAATTGTTTCATATTAAATCTGCAAAAATGTATCTCACTGCATCTTTTATAACTAAAGTATATTTAATGACAATATAAACCAAATGGGCTAATAGGTATTGCAAGCCTCCATACTCTGTCTCTCTAAACCAGTAATGGCTAATCTTTCTCTCATGGCATGCCAAAAGCGCACGTGCACTGGCACCCACAATGCAATATGTGCGTAACACTCCCTGTGCACCCTGCACATGCACGCGTGACCTCCCCCACTCCCCCCATGCATGCACACGCAGCCCCCCGCACTTCCCTCGCACATGCGCATATGACCTTTGGAGGGGCCCCCGGAGCCTGAGCTCAAGGGTGAAAAGCGGGCCTCCTGGAAGTCCGGAAATGGGCTGAAAATCAGCTGGCTGGCGGCGCGGTGCAGGAGAGCTGGGCGACGGCTCACATGCCTGCAGAGAGGGCTCTGCATGCCCCCTGTGGCACATGTACCATAGGTTCGCCAAACTATTATTTTACCCTAAATCTTCATAGAATTACTTTCTCATGTAGCCACCCAAAGCTGTTTTGAACCCCAGATTGATGGAATGCTTGAGTAGGCAAGGACTAATAACAACCCATTTTCAGTTAATTAGTTACGTTCCTTTATACTTTACCCCTATTGTTACAGACTGTACCTCCAGCATCACCACACAGATCTGTTTGACACACTGGATAATTGCATCGGGGGTCCCTGAAATGGTCACTGCCCTTTCTGTAGAGTTGGGCAGCATATCCCCTGCCACCTGAACCTGAGCACCTGTGGACTGAAGAAAGGAAACATCTTATTTTTTCTGCACAGGCGCTTAAACATCCTGGTATAGTCACTGTTTGCTCTCTTTTCATGTATATAAATTTGTGTGTGTGTGTATGTGTGTGTATAGCCATAAGAACCAACATTCTCTTTGAAATGAAAAAAGCCTAAAATAAATGGTAAATAAATAATGGATAAACAGCGATATTGTGAATAGGTCTGAGTAGGAACAGCGCATGAGTAAAATAAAAAATTAAGCCCAGTGAAAAGTTTGGCATTAAAAAGATATGAATGTAGACATCAAGTGAGCTTCTCTCAAGATGACATTCAACAAGCCCACCATCCCTCCTTGTTTCAGTGACCTAGGCATGGAGGCAGCTCAATGAAAGCCTTCGGTAGTGAACTTCGGTACCCTGGTCAAATGCTCTTTGGTTGGCTTTAGAGATTAAACCACCCAGGCCTTTGAATTGAGCCTATACAAGGACTGATATCCAGGGCAGTTTTTAATGGATTAGTAATAACGTGACCAGATTAGCCACTCTCAGATTACTTTCAATTGATCATTTTGGATCAATTTTATTTTCTAAACAATTTTCAACATAAAATCTAAACAGAAAATTATACATAGCAATAGCAATAGCACTTAGACTTAGATACTGTTTTACAGTGCTTTACAGCCCTCTCTAAGCGGTTTACAGAGTCAGCATATTGCCTCCAACAATCTGGGTCCTCATTTTACCCACCTCGGAAGAAGGGAAGGCTGATGCCTGGTGAGATTTGAACTGCCAAATTGCAGGCAGCCAATAGTCAGCAAAAGTAACTTGCAATACTGCACTCTAACCACTGCGCAACTGTGGCTCAAATCATAGAATAACCATTGCAACATACTTTTGTCCAAGTTTTAATTGTATATTATCTGGAATAATTAAAAATCACTCTGCTAACATGGGCTAGCCATACCATTAGGCAGAGTGAGGCAACTGCCTCATGTAGTCATTGTAGACAATTGACCATCACTGCTCCTGCCCTCTGGAATAGCATTCCCCCACTCCCCCTGAGAGACAAATTTTCCATAACTCTTGTGGTTATGGAAATGTGTTCTGGCTGGGTCCCCAGGTATAGGGTTAATGTGTTTGTGTTTTCTTGTTATTATTATGGCTGGTTTTAATCCAGACCTTCCATTTTGTTTTACATTTGTCATTGTTTTAACAATCCATTTAGATTCACCCCAATTTTACTAGAATGGATGGCCATAACAAATTTAGATAGATAAATAAATAAAAATAAATTACTAATATTGTATTTTTTCTGGCTGCGCAACAATGTTATATAAAAACTGAATGGAGCAGGTGGAGGGCAGTTATTCCCAGAGAATGTCCAACTAAATTATTTACTTCTTTTAACGTATAAGTAATATATTTATAATTGGACTTTTGTCATTAATATTAACACCATTTCAACATAGAGATGAACTTAAAGAGGTTGTGGCCAAATGAAATTTTCTATAAGTGGAAACTCTTGCCCTCAGAAGACGTGAAGGTTCTCAATATGATTCCTGCTTCACTTTGTGACAATTGACTTCATGAAGATTTATGAATTAGAGAGGTTTAACGACCGCCTTTTCTTTTATTTCTCATAGAAAATAACTTTCTCTGCACATAGGGAAATCAGAGACTTACCTCCCTGATTTCCTTAATCTTGGAGCCTCCTTTGCCTATTAATGATCCACACTGGCTTGCTGGTACAACCAACCTTAATGTAACTGGTGGTTTACTTGTAGCTGTGCTGTTACTCATTGAGTTGATTATATCCTTTAGGAAGGAAGGGAGGAAGAGAGGGAGGAAATTTGATTGGTACTTTATTAAACGAGCCAAGCATTTTTATCACATTGTAGAACTGTGAATGAGCAAATGGGAAAATAGAATTGGTTGTCTTCTGCCTAAGTTGTTAAAACCAGCAGATCTTTAGGAAATTTGTATCTTATATTTTACAATAGTTCCTCATCTTTACCACTATTACACATTGAAGACAATGTCAAAGGAACAGAATATGAACAAACATATTTTCTGTTAATATTCCTAATACATTAAAGGCTCAGTGTGATGGCTCAGTGGTTAAAGACACTGACTTTGTCAGCTGGAAAGCTGACAGCCTGGATTCAAGACCCAAGCACTGCATAACTTGCCCCAGCTCCTGCCCACATAACCATTTGAAAGCATGCAAATGCAAGTAGACAAATAGGTACCACTTTGGTGGGAAGGTAACAGAGTTCCGTGTGCTCTGGCCTATAGTCATGCTGGCCACATGACCACAGAAATGTCTTTGGACAACACTGGTTCCCATGGCTAAGAAATGGAGATGAGCATCGCCCCTTAGAGTTGGACATGGCTGGACAGGGGAAACCTTTACCTTTATCTTAAAGTTATTTTGCATTGCTAATCTCCTGAAAAAATGTCTGTACAATTCAGTGAATAAATGTTTTTCAGTCTGATATATCCATATCACAAAATTTTCTCTGCTAGGGGTATTTATTAGAACCCATGCAGATCCCAAACTAAACCATATTGAAGTGATAGGCCTGGTGCATATGTACCAATTGTCATTATTCCTATAAGTTTTTTAAAGCGTTTTGAGGAGTTTTTACCAAGAAAGGGTCAGTAGAAAATAAACATTTCAATAGATGTTTATTACCTCTTCAAATTTATAAGCAATCATTGCAAACGCTTTGAAGATGGCATCAGTAGGGCCTGTAATGGTCACAATCCTTTCTGGACAGTTACCTTCTGAGATATTGATTCGTGCTCCACTCTATAATTGAGAAACCACATCTTGTCATACATATGAGGGATGTTGAAAATATAGTATACTCAAGACTTCAGTAAGATATTTGATAAAGTAGACCAGAAATATTTTGGAAAAATGTGGGCTAGATGGTCCTATTATTAAATGGATTCATAGTAGATGAAAAACCATAGCCAAAGGTTGTCTTTAATGGGTCTTTGTCCAGATGGAAGGTGGTATGCAATGGGGCTCCTCAGGTTCTGTCTTGGGCCTATACTATTCAACGCTTGATGAATGACTTAGAAGAAGGAATAGAAGGGATGCTTATAAAATTTGCAGATCATACAAAGCTAGGAGGGAAGATAGCTAATACCTCTGAAGACAGGCTCAAAATTCAAAAGGATCTTGATAAATAGGAACATTCTGCCTTTTCTGCTTTGAAGTCTGGCTCTAACTTCTCCACAGACAGCTAAACACTACAAAGGCTTCATACAAATATTATTTATTGTCCATTAGGAATCCTCTT
>JAOYMU010000192.1:30578800-30590920 GCA_025802295.1 Psammodynastes pulverulentus
TCAGCTAGCTTTGCTGGCTGAGGAATTCTGGGAGTTGAAGTCCACAAGTCTTAAAGTTGCCAAGGCTGGAGACCCTTGTTCTAGTGGTCTTATTTTAAGCAAGGATAATGGAGATGCTTTTAAAAAGAACCAAGCGACATTTTTAAGCAAACCAATGCATAAAATTTCAGAAAGCTGTCCATAAATATTTTATAGATTGTATAAGGGTGTTTTTTTTCTTTTAGTTTTCATATTTGTATCGTGGTTCACAATGCAATTCTTGCCTCAGGAGTGCATCCACTAGGAAAGATAGATCCACTGAGGAAAATTGAGTACAAGGATGTGTTAAAATTATGGAATATGTGAACAATCGAAGCCAAGTGTTTGCATATTTAAAATAAGAAAACGAAAAACACGGATGGAGAACAGAATGATGCACACCCCTTCCCTGCTTTTCCTGGGGGACAGCTTTCTGATATAAGTGGACTTTTGCTATAGTGCCTTCTTAAATAGAATGAGCTTTGTATTTTATTATTATTGCTACTGTCAGTACTATTGGTTTGCTGCTACTACTACTACTGTTTACAGTCTCTTGGTTTATTTTTATCTTTATCTTTATTGTATGCACACCTGTATATACACTTGGTGCTAAGGGCAGTATATTTATGGAGTAATTTAGAAAGGTAACCAATCTATTAAACTATGTCAGGCCTGATAATATCAATAAAATAAAAGCAGCATAGAGAATATAGCTGTCTAATAATATTAATAATAGAGTCATCCATTTATTTCCTAAAACAGCTGAGGTAGGAATCCCTCTAAAATAAGATTAGTAATATGGTACCCCCCAATAAATCCCATGATCCTTTGCTCTTGGCCATGGTGACTAAGACTTACAGGAATTAATCTCTAAAACAGCTGGAAGCCATCCTTCTCTAAAGAACATTTCTTATTTATTTTTTTCTTTGATGTTATCAATATCTGGAGCAATCCATTTGGTGAGAGAAGCAAAACAGAGAAATCTTTTCTGAAGTATAAGCTTTGTAAGCCTCAGTCAGCTGTGGGATCATCAAGAAGTGGTTCTGATTTAAACAAAATTCAACATATATGTAAAGTGTAAACCTGTGAGCAAGAAATAACTATCATTGCTTTCTTTCTTTTGTTTTTCAATCTATCTCTAGAAATGGAGCATGGCTGGCTGGTAAAAGGGCTACCGTCTGTTTCAATGCAGTTATGAAGTCAAAGACATAATCAAGAGAGGTTAGGTTTTTAAAAATGCATAAGAATGTATTCGTTAGAGAGTCGATAGTTATATCTGGCTCTCAAGAATTCAAAGACAAATGGCCATATGATAAAATGTGAAATTTTATTCCCCTTCTCTCAACGAGTTCGGAAGTCTTTGAATTTCCTGTGTGTGGGAAATCAAAGGCCAGAACAAACACTGTTTTGATATGGCTTTGAAGATGTTAACAGCTTCTATTAGAGAAAAGTGAGGCTGCAAGGAAGCCATAATTGACATGAGCCACAACCCAAGGAAAGTTTACCTTTTAAACGAGTAAGCAGTCAGAACTGCCAGGAGGGTATTTCTTACAGTGATGAAATAAAGCACTCTTGAGAATACGACACCCATTCTTTGAATTAATGACATCCATCCAACAAAAAGGAGCATGTTCCAGCATTTCAAAATCCTTATAGGAGAAGGGAGGAGGGTTGCCCAGTTTCCCTTCTAGGAGGGCTGTTTTGAGTAGATTTTCTTTAGGTACCAGCTTCTGGAACTGGTGTTACATCTTCAGCAAAGGAAGTGCAGTAACAATGCAGTAAGGAAGACCAAGGAATGCCTAGTCTTCTTTATTCATGAATGAATGTTGAACACATAAAAACAAAACTTAGCACAGGACACTCAAACACTAATTTGGATGGATTTGTTTTCATTTTTCCCCTCCACTTTGGGTGAACCTCTGCTGTGTTGTATTATATGTGGAATTTTATTGTATGTAACTTTCTTAGTTCATAGAATAACAGAGTTGGAAGGGACCTTGGAGGTCATCTAGTCCAACCCCCTGCTCGAGCAGGAGAGAGTATTTCAAATATTAGCCTCTACCTAGGATCGAACTCACAGCCTCCTGAATGTGAGGCGAGAGCTCCATCTCTAGGCTCCCCTCCAGACCATGTAGAGGGTTTCCTCATCAGCTTGTCATATTTTTTAAAAAAAGGGAGTGTGTGTGTCTATGTGACTAAACAGATCATAGTGAATAGTTTCATGAGGATTGCCCAATCAAGTGCTATGATACAAGGATGTTGATGTGATTTGTTTGAGAGGAAGTGCTCTTTGCTAGTTCAGAGCAGGAATATTGAGAGCTGTAATAGAATTTGTGTCATCTTGATAAGATTTTATTCAGAATTTTTTTTTAAGATGCTCAAATTCCTGCCTGTCTTTGAACATTAGGTACATTCACTGTTCTATTGCAGTTATAAACCTACTGCCAATTGGACTTCACATTTTACAACGAAGTTTCCTCTATGCAACTGTCTTTTTTGTAATAATTATTCAGAAGTGTAAAATAAAGGGGGGGCGGGTAACACCTTTTTCCAATCTGTGGCTCACACTCTTCATTTAAGTGTCATATTGGAAGTAGCATCCGAAAAATCAGCAGAGCCAGAGCAAAGTGGGTGAAGTCCAGTTGAGATCTAAATATTATTCCATTTCATTTACATCATGTGATTATGCACATTGGTTTGGGAGACACACTCACAGTGTAACCACAGTATTTGCATTAAATGATCTGTACTTTTATCATCTGAAACTTTAAAAAAATCATCTCCTATAAGTTCTTCTCATGAAGAACAATTATCAATAGTTCTCTTTTCAAAACAAATAAAAGATTTATATTTCAGTATACCATTAATTTCTCTGATACCTTGGAAAGATTACTTTTCTTTAGGAGCTAATGTGCCTTTGAATATGATCAAATTCTATCAAAGAGGAAAAAAAAGCTTACAATCATTTGTTAATTTCTAGTTAGCAGAAATAGGATGCAGAATTTTTGATTTCCAACTAAGATTTGGGTGGCTACCAAATTGCTTTGAAGTGAAGCAGGGTATTTTTCAAATTCCTGTATTGGGAACTGAATTGAATCTGGTAGCAAATGTGAATCCCAACTCATCTTACACAGCAACAATTTACATATCCCAGAAAATCTGGTAAGAAACCTATGTGATAGAAAACTTTTATTATATCTATGTTGCAGAGGATGGGATAAATGTTAAGAATTGTTTGAATAAGGCAAGCTAGTAAATTCAAGACTAACTTGAGATTAAAACTTGAGATTTCCTGACAAATTGGCCACCATAAATTAACTGGCTTCTTTTTTCCCCACATGCTTAATTTTATGGATTTGATACATATATGAGCAAACACTGTGATGCAATAGATAAGGTATTGAACTAGGAGTGGGGAAACCTAGATTCCAGTCCTCCCTTGGGCATGGAAGCCAATTGGATGATTTTGATCCACTCTGTCATTCTGTCTTAGACTGTGAAGTAAAAAAAAAAATCTATTGACTGAATTATATTTGATCAATGTTAAACAGTTCAGACTTTCAACGAAGAGATCTTCATTCTACAGTATATTGATTTGGGGTACACATACATACATTGTATAACATCATGATTCCTGAATGATGTTTTCTTATGACAAATTTTCAAGGTGAAAGTAGTTTGAACAGGCCAATTCTTCTTATTATTATAACAATCTGTTCTGAGATGGGCAGTATTTTTCCTTCCGGTTCTCCAAATATGCTGATCTAAAACTCCCCAAGTATAAGTTGTAACTTATAGTTAAGTGACAACTTGTGGGATGAGGGAGACAGAGATTGGACACCTCTACGTTGTGCTTCCATACATTTCTTTCTAATACTTCCTAGGTTGGAGGCACCGGTTTCCTATTTCTCAAGCTCCATAGAAGACAGAATCACCATCCAACATCTTCACCCTTTCAAGAAGACATTCAAGGATTTCTACATTGTGTTAATTGGTCTCAAGTGCTTTGGCTGTGATGCCACAAAAAGCCCTAGCTGGTGACCTCTAGGTTTTATGCTCAACTAGTTACTTTGTGTGCAGCAGAAGGGGAATGGGGGAATTAGAGAAAATGGGAGGCAGGAAGGTGTGCGGTTGCTTTAATTAAAGGGTTCGTTATCCATGGAGGACTCTTAACCTGAGGAAGAGTAACAGCCAGATAATACATTGATCCTAGATGTTGCTTTGCAGAATATAGCAGGGACAAAGGCACCACCTCAAACCGCAAGTGAAAAGCTCTCATTAGGGTAATGGCTTATGTGTGAGAAGCACTTTTTGCCTCAGAAGCAGAAAATATGAAAGGACTGTTCATGGTGACCATCATATTTAGTACAGTACATTTTATTTGGGTCAGTCTGCTCTTGAGAAAGCCAGATGGTCTCAGGAAAGAGATGTCCATGGGGGACGGGAAATGGAACTGGGAAAGTATATAAGAATACACACATTCCACATATAACACATTTAGACTTTAAACTCAACATTGAAGTATTATATTTGTGTAAGTATTGGTATAAAATATGTGATTTTATTTCATAAGATAGTATTGTCTTACATCGCCTTTCTTTTGAACTGGGCTGGAACAGTCCCAGCAGATTAATCTTTGGAATAAGGAAACAAATATTTCTGAACCAACAAAATCACCATTGTTTTGTGAAAATGCTTTTCAGAATAACTCGCTTAATGCACCATGTGATGACTCATTACACAAAAAGCTTTCTGCCCAGAGGGCATTTCTTATCAAACCTATATACTCCTGCTAACCTGACAGGAAAAGTAAGCCCTGTTAAAGAAGACAATTAAGAGGAATGATCTTGCCTACAGCTTGTGACCCCATCAGAATTAAAATTGGGTAGCAGAAATTACTTTTATTTGGTTTTGTATGTACAATTTATTTTTAAGGGAGGTGAAATCCTAGAATATCTGGTGCCCTTGATAGCCAAAATCTGTTTAAATAACTAGGGACCATCTTCTCACCACTTGGCAACTAGATATTGAAAGTAAGCAATCAAAACAAGAGGGGAAAGGATCATTGGGGAGGATACTGAAGTAGAGGACATTATGATCCTTCAGTACATGTCAAATTGGAGTAAACGTAGTACTATAGGTGAACTACCTATAAGTTATGATTGGTTGCTTAACAATTTGAAATTAAGACAGGCCCAGAACATGTGTGTAAAGCACTTCTAGCCATTGTAAAATGTCATACCCTCCCTGTGATCACATTACTGCATTTCTGTGGTTTGGCAATTGGCTTGCCTTTACAACTGGCTGTAGTGGTCATGTGGCTGTAATTTGTGAAGTTTTTGCCAGTTTCTGGCAAAATCCTCTCATTCAAAAGAATGGGTTTGCACTTACAACCACAGATTCACTTAAAGACTGTGATGATCTGCTTAACAATTGCTGCAAAAAAGTCATAAAACTGTCCAATCACGAGTGCCTCAACTTATGACCATGAGAACTTATGACCATAAATCCAGTCCCAATTACAGTTGTAGGTTGAGGACTACCTGTAGAGACAGTAATAGAGAAACCATATTTGCCCCAATTTGACCATATATAATGTAAATCAATGTAAAGCATTCTAATCTTCGATACATAAATCTTCTTCTTTTATATAGTCTTGCATTTTAATAACTGCTCCAAATCTAGCTTCTGCAGTTAGTTACAAAACAGATAAAATGGTTACATCGAAACTTGTTCCATCAGGAATAGAATTTTCACTAAAGAATGGGACATAGGAGGTTGTCTTCTGTTATATCATATTGTTGCTTCTTCAGTTCAGGACTCTCGTGTGTTGACAGTAGTCCTTAAATACAGAGGTTTTTAATCAATTCTGTTGCCTAAGATACTAAGAATTGAAGACTGAGATATTAAGGACTCTTCTTTGGTCAATGCACAACACTACCAAAGTTCCAGGGAACACACTGGTTCAGGAAACTGACTGCCTTTGAAAAGGGATTATTATAGTATTTGCTTATCTTCTCCATCTATTTTATATTTTATGATTGTGATTGTTAGAAAGTCAAAGTTACAAGTTCCATAATTTCTCAGGCTAAAAATGTATCCATTTTCAGATTTGAAACATACATCAAGTTCCTAGGTCATACATTAATGGGCAAATGCCAACAGGAATCAAGAAACTGGAACGCTACATTTTTATTTAATAAATTTTAGCAAGTTAGCAGAATAAATATAGCATCGAAGGGTTTGCTGAAATCAAATACCATCCTAAGACACACATTGCTAAATACAGAGTTTTATGCACCATGACAGAGTAACATACAGTAAATGCATATGCTACTAAAACTTTTGTCTTCTTGTTGTAACCTTCAATTGGACAAAACAGGGCATCAAGTTGGCTCAAATCTGCCAAATTAAAGAATGAGTCTAAAATCCATGATCCATGACGCCATGGGATTGACATTTGACAAAATTGTGAAATTCTGGTTATTTCAATGCTGCCGTGCTGCCACAGACATGTGATTGTCATTTCCAATGCTCCTTGTCAGCTTCTTATAATTAAAGTCAATGGGGAAGTTGGCAGCAAGTCGAAAGTCCCAGGGTGGCAAGCAGGTAAATGGCTGCAAATGGGGGAGGGAGGGGATGTGTGGGAGGTGGCACATGGGTTGGTTGTACAAGAGGTGCCACTTAGGTTGGGGAGAGTAATGGGTGGTGGTGGTGAGAGATGCTACATTGGGTCAGGGAGGTTGCATGGGATCCAAGAGACTGCATGGCAAGTGCTGCGTGGGTTTGGGAGGCTGCTGAGCACTGTGGTGTGGGTTGGGAAGTGTGGGTTGGTGTGGAGAGGGTGTGTGATAATCTTAAGAAGCACAGTGAAGATTGGAAGGATGCATGAGTGGTAGGTAATGACCTCTGAAAACAAAAGCCAACAGGTCATGGTTTGTCTAGTATATTTCTAAAAAAAAACCCTTACCCTTATTATTATTATTTTTAAATAAGCCTTAAGTAGTTATTCATTACCTGTTCTCCTGCAACACATTTAAATCCTCAGAGCAATACAGAACAATATTTTAGATGTATGGACTATCCTTCATAGAGAATGCAGGTCCATTTATGTATGGGATTTATAGGCTGCTCCAAGCTGCTAAAACTCTGGGTGGGTACTTTTCTGATTATGGACAGCGTTTGCAAAAAGTGACCACTATAGACACATAACAGGCCTACTTTATCTTCAGGGGAAAAAATGGTACTTTGCTAAAACTTAGGGTGTCTTAAGTGCCTACTTCCTTCTTGTATAACCCAGAAAATAATCATCTGAAGGAATGCTGACACCATTCTCAAGGGCAGTGGTGGGATCTTACTGGCACAGCTACAGGTTCAGTGATCGCGTGTGCACATCAGAAACATGCGAGTGCCTCGCTTTCCAGTTGCCAGCTGAGACCTGCAGTGTCAATCAGATGAGCTGATAAAGACCAGGTAAGAACCAGGGCAGGTGGAAGGGCCCAACATGGATTTTTCGCTTCCTTTTCCTCTCCGCGGAGGCTTTGTTTTGCTACTGGGATGCCTGCATCAGGCTGACCCGGGAGATCCCATTCTTGCCCAAGGGGACATCACACCAGCTTATGTCAGAGGCAAACTCTCCCATCTTTCCAAAAGTAGTACAGGAGCATTCATCACTCCAGATTCAGTGCTACTACCAGTATGCAAATCTGCATGATATTGCTTGTTCTTCTTTTAGGAAATCATGTGTCAGAATGTGAACTGTGATCAGATTGAAATCCCCCCTCGCCCCTTTTTATTTGAGGTTTTCCACAATTTATGGCAAGGATAGATTCTTGGGTTCAGCATAAACTTGTGCTCTTCAGTCTTGATATGATTTCTGATGGGGTTCACTGTGCTTTAACTTGTGGCTGCTCATTCAACAGAAGGTAACTTGTTATGTCTGGTCCAGTTAGCTTTTAAGAAGTGTTGTCAATTTGGATTAGGAAATGCATTCCTACAAGGATCAATATGAACTCTAAACTGACAGATGCTTTGCATCTATATTACAAGCTAACTCTTCGTGTGACTTTAGCTTTGATGAAAAGGATTTAAATATTATGATCTTTACACAACCAATGTAGGTTATGAAACATCAGTTGCAAATAATGATCATTGTTCAAAAGCATCCTCTGCTATTCTGTAACATTTTAAAGTAATTGTCTTACATCTTGGAAGATACTATTTATTGGTATTTTGTAGAATAATACTAGCCAATATTAGGAAATTTAGGTTTTTAATAGTTAGTTTAGAATGAAAAGAACACGTGGAAAATGGCAGTGCTGCTAACCTCCTGATCTTGGGACTTTCTATTGGAATGGAAAGATAGTAAGAATACAGAATAATAGAGTTGGAAGAGATCTTGGAGGTCTTCGAGTCCTGTCTAGTGTTATCTGCAAATTTGATGAGTTCCCCTTCTATTCCCCCATCTAAGTCTTTTATGAAGATAATGAAGAGTACTGGATCTATGACAGAACTTTGTATTTCACTACTTACTTCCCTCCCTGTAGATGTTAAGGACTGCTAGTTGAGTATGGTTTGTCAGTCAGTTACAAATCCATCTGGTGGTAATGCTGTCTATCCCACATTTTTCTAGCTTACCAAGAAGTAGGTTGTGGTCTATTTTGTTAAATGCCTTGCTAAAATCCAAATATATTATCTCCACAGCATTTTGCCGGTCCACAATTTAGTCACTTTGTCAAAGAATGAAATCAGATTTGTTTGGCATGCTCTGTTTCTGACAAGCCCATGTTGGCTTCTGGTTATAACTTTCCTTGCTTCTAGATATTTGGAAATCTGTTTTTTGATTATCTTTTCCAGGATCTTCCCAAAAACTGATGTCAGGCCGATTGGTCTGTAGTTTCTTGTATCTGTTTTTTTCTTTTTTGAAGATGGAAACCACAACAGCTCTTTTCCAGTCCTCAGGTAGTTTCCAAGTGCAAGAACAAGAAAATGATCAGGAGGCCGGCTGGTCACTAGACCAAGGCAGAAGATTGGGAAATGTCACATAAATAAAATGCACAAAGATAGTTATATCAGTGCATAATACAACAGTATGAAGGACATGGGATTAATATATCCCTGGAACTAGAAAGGAAATACTCTTCTATGTTTGTGTATGTACATACATACATACACAGAAACTGACATTCTAATATGCCAGACATATAGCTGTGAAGATCATAGATTTTCTGTCTAAGAATGGGAAAGTTTAGTATCGTTACCATTGTCCAAAAGGAGTGTGAGCCTTTCTGCTACTCTCAATGATTTTCCTTCTGGCTGTAGTCTCTGTGCTGATGAGGCAAGTGGAAGAGCTAAAGTTCACAAGGACACACCGAACAAATTGATGTGTCCAGAAAGCAATGAAAACCAAACTACAGGAAATGGAATGTAGGCATAATACATAATATTTATGTATTATTTTGTAATATAGTCAGTCAGTAGTAGTTTAACAATACATTCGGTGTCATCATGAATAGATTGATGAGCCTGGCTTAATCACTGTTTTCTAGCTGCTTTGCCTTCTTTCCATATCTTGAGATTCTGGGTGAATTCAGGAAGGCCAGAGCGGTTTATATTCATTCTTCAGAACCTTTTCATATCTAGTTCCCATAGAACACATGTTTCAGGGCTGCAGCCCAGCAGTTCACAAACAAAAGTCCTTTGAAGGAGGCAGAAACAAAGATAAAGATAATGAAGTCCATCTTGCTTTTGCAATGTGCAGAGCCTCTACTGGGATGAGCGATCAAAGTGAATAAATTGTTGAAATCTGTGTCTATTGTAAGACTGTAATTACTGAGAAAGTACTGTATACAGGCTGCAACAGTTGCTATTGAAAGCCTTAACTGCCAGCATAGTTGTTGGCTTTTTGTTCAATGCTCCAAAAATGATTGCCTTTCCTCTTTCACTGTCCATATTCACATCAGTTTACAACTGCAATGGGAATAAAGCATGATTAATGAGCTAAGAGAAGGTGCAAAAATCACAATGCAATAATCATACAAAAGTTTTCAGAATTCCTTTAAGTTAAGGCGGAGCAATGTTATGTCACAAATGTAAGATGTCTGAATAAATGACTGTCACATGCTTGACAAGACTGGGCGTAATCTTGAGCGTAAGACAAATCAGAGAGAAGAGAGTATTAAGGAACTGCTAGTACAGACAGACTTGTTAATCATCTCTGTAATTCAGAAATAAGTCAGATGAGCTGGAGGGGTTACCAAAGACTCTGAACTAAATTCAGATTAACATTTTGGATTGCCTGACATATTTCCCCCCCTTTCCTCTACTTCAAAAGTACTAAAGAGCTGGAATGCAGTAATGATCTGAGTGCTGTACAGTAGGACCTGCTTCATTTTCTAAGGGATTTATGCATTTAAAAAACATCAACAAATTTCTTACCATCTTTCCACAAGACAGAGGTGCAATGTAAAATATTTCATAGAAGAAAAATGTTTCTTCTATCTACTGGCAGGGTAGACAATAGCCTTTCCTAGATGGAGGCAGATAGCTTAAGTCAAGATCAATTTCTACATGCTAAAGCTGTTCATTAGAAACATCAGTAATAGGAGAAAAACCATTAAAACTGAAAAGCATACACAGTTATCTATCTTTTGTTAATAAATTACTTCAAAAAGATGAGCATATACTGAGAGGCTAGGAGGTAGTATAAAGATGCATAGATCCTTCCATCCTACAATTAAATTTGATTCTATTGTAATCAGAAACAGACCTTGCTAAAGTGCCAAGGCATGTCCACAGATTCCTGGAATCAAAGATGGAAATGCCTCATTAATCTTTGCTTGAAGTAGTAATAGTGAATAATATTTCTTTAGCAAATCTTGATTAATGGGTAAGGCAAGGCAATTGACTAGCATTTTAAAAATTATGCTGCAGGAGGGTTAGTATATATTCATTATTGCATAATCCTGTTCATTTTGATTCTGAAGAAAGTTAAAAGTGGGTTGAAAGAAGTGTGTTTTGAAGTTCCACTCTTGGGCTGCAATGAATGAGCAATTTCACAGCTAAAGAAGCAAAGGGGAACAATTGAAAAGACATCCCCTGAGCATTCTTAGCTGCTATTAAATTTTACAAACTAAAGAGCAGGATAATTTATCATGGATTTCCCGATGTTAAATTTTGTTTGTTATATATCAATGGAACACAAGAATTAGATTTACAAACTATATTGTATACATGGTGAATCAAATAAAATGAATTTTTGAAATTTCTGTTGGAGAATAATAGCGGGCTGGTGCATGGACAGCAAGCACAGCAGAGAACTCTGGCTAGGATGCTATTCTACCCAGCACAATCTTCCTGAATGAAAGAGGATGAGATGAATGTGTGCTATGGACGATAGTTTCTTCAGACCTAACTGAAGAAATGGGGGAAAAAATTGCAGTCATTCCAGGAGCTGCTGGGAAACCTATAACTGCATTACAGCAGAAATGAACATTAAAATCTTGCAGTTCTTAATCATTTCAGGAAGTAATTAATTACAGATGAAGAAATAACATTTCTTCTACAGCGAAGATAAAACGATGCAGTGAGTTAAAACTTCTTATGAGATTAGAAAAACAACCAACAACCCAACAAGGGAGATTTAGATTTAAGAACTATATGCAAAAAATTAAGAACAGATACAAGAAAGTTTTTAAAACAGTATTTTAGTTCTTGAAATGTTGAATAGAGACATAAATGAGTGGATTATAGGCATACAGAGTTATACGAGAACTTTTGTGGATGAATTTTTGGAAGACTCTTTAAAAGAAATTGAACTTTTAATGAGAAAGCTGGAAGAATTTGGGGCATTAGTTGGTTTCAATATTAATAAACCAAAGCCAAAGAAGTTAACAAAAAAAATGAAGATAAAAGATTAAACAGAATTAATAAAATGGATTTTTAAGGTTTAGAAGAAGATAAAATATCTGAATAGAACTATGACAAATATAAATTGTATGTTATTTAAAAATAACTACATTAAGCACTTGGTGGCGCAGAAGATAGGATGCAGTAATTGTAATTGCAGACTTCTGCTAACAAGCCAGCTGCCTGTAATTTGGC
>JAOYMU010000192.1:30723883-30738265 GCA_025802295.1 Psammodynastes pulverulentus
CCAGACCGGCAGCGTGGATGTAAAAAACCCCCGTTACTGGCGACCTGCTTCCCCCGGCCGAGATCGTCAGCCCGCCAGATCTGCTTCATCTAGGATACTCAGTAGTTGACTTGCTATTACTATCTCAACAACTTTCTTAACAACTTGCTGAGTTATTCTTCTGTTGGGCCTGGATATGTATAGTCTGAAACACATATGTATATTATTTATTTCTTATTGATACCAATAGGTAATTAGTTTGCTTCCACTCAGAGCTGAGTTCACTCTGTATTCATTCATTCAATCAATCATTCATTCATTCATTCATTCATTCATTCATTCATTCATTCGTTCGTTCGTTCGTTCATTCGTTTGTTCATTCGTTCATTCATTCCTTTACATGCTGACAAGCTATCTTCTGGCTTAAGGTAGCATACAAATGTCTATCTACAGCAAAATTAAATGTAGCAATTAAAACTATTTTAATCCTCGCAAAATATTTTCAGCCCCGTCCTAAAATGTAACAGGGAAGGAGGGTAATGAATCAGACTAACCTACCACAGCATGTTGTTCCATATTTGAGGAAGAGTGGAAATTATTGTTGAAGTTAAGTGTGTCTATGGCAGACTGGGCAAAAGGATCCCTGTGGAAACTCTTTGGGACAGTTTGCATAGAAGTACATGATCTTGCAATAATAAAGCTTTCTTCACTATTCCATATGAGAACCATTACCATGTCATTTCAAAATGATAGGTTAATTTATTTTTAATGGGAATATTATCAAGGTACTAGTATCAAATCTCTTTAACTTGATCTTGGAATTGTGTGCTTATTCATAAATCTGTTCACTTACTGATGTTAATTTTCTGCAGGTTTTGGACCTAGGTATGTTTTTCTGTTATAAAGCTATTTATAACAGCTTCTCTTGGTCTTTCTATGCATGGTAGTGGTGATGTGGGGGGAAGGTAGAATTTTATAGGCTTTGATGTTATACTACTGTAAAACCAAAAATGTAGTTGCATGAATATTACCCATGAATTTTAAGTAGAAATACTGAATTGCAAAAAAATCGTACACATAAAGTTAGATTGAATATATTTGAATGTACTGTAGCTTAACAATTAAAGTAAATGTCTTGTACAACAAATAGGAATGTTTATCTAATAATGCTTGCACCAATTCAGAATTTATTAGTGTTCTTCAATGAGTAAGCACACTGACTGCTTTTATATTGTTGCTTACAGTTGTTGAAGTCAATAAGAGAGACATAGTCTTCCTGATAGATGGTTCTACTGCATTGGGAACTGCCCCCTTTAATGCAATTCGTGATTTCGTGGCCAAAATCATCAACAGAATGGAAATTGGACCAGATCTCATTCAAGTTGCAGTGGCACAATATGCAGATACTGTAAGACCAGAATTTTATTTTAATAGCTTCCAGACGAAAAAAGATATTGTCACCAATGTTAGGAAAATAAAACCAATGGGTGGTGCCACGCTTAATACAGGCTCAGCATTGCGGTTTGTTAAAGACAACTTCTTCACCAGTGCCACTGGGGCCAGGATTGATGAAGGTGTCCTTCCCATGTTGATTCTGATCACTGGGGGGGTGTCCAGAGATGATGTTCTCCAACCAACACAAGAAATTAAAAGGAACGGCATCGTGGTCCTTGCTGTGGGAGCCCGAAATGCTGATCGTACCGAACTTGAACAAATTGCCTATGAACCAAGCATGGTTTTCACCCCCACAGAATTCCGCACAGTTGCATTAACAGTCATCATTCCTGATGTTTTGTCACCTATAAGGTCACTCCCTATAAAAATTATGGAAATACCGTCAACAGAAGGTAATTTCTGTTCATTTTACTTAGCACTTTAAAAAAAATGAACAATGTATATATGTATGTATGTATGTATGTATGTATGTATGTATGTATGTATGTATTTATATTGCTGTTTGATTCCTGTCACTAGTTGGTACATACAGGTAGACCTCTTTTAGCAACCACAATTGGGGCTAGCAACTTGGTCATTGCAAAATAGTTACTAAGTGAAACTGCAACTGTATTTATTTTACTTCAGCCTTCTTTTGCATTACTAACCTGTGAAAGTCATAAATGAGAGGATTGGATATTATTTTTTATCACTATCATAACTTGGAAAAGTTATTATACAAGGCAGTCGCTAAACAAGAACTGTCTATGGTCTATTCATTGCTTGAAGTTATTTATGGATAGGTTTTTATTGTTCATATTTAACTAATTTAATTTAATTTTGACAATTAAAAGTCGGTATAGAAAATATTGCATGCATTGTAGCTAACATTTGAAAACATTGTTAGATATATTTTTCCATATATTTCTTTTGCCTTACATGTAAAAATGGCAGATTCAAAGTTATTAGCATTGTCCATTTATTAATTTGATCACCATGATGTTTCTGCTAGATTGAGTTAGCTGGAATCAGGTATCACTTAGTTGCCATACTATTTAATTATTCAGTGATTATTTACAGCTATTAGTTCTTTATTAATATCCATAAGATGTTAGTAGAGAAATGCATAGATTCATTATTTTTTCTAAAGACTTGTATACCCCCCTCCAAATTAATAGAAATACTTTTTCTCTCCCATCAATGTTATAATTAGATAATAATCAGTTCGTTAAAACTTTAGCAATACATAATTTATTTTAAGAATTGAGGGAAGGAGATTTTTTAAATACGAAATTAAGAGTTGGTCAATTACTTTCTTCTCCATCATCTATCCATCTGGCAATGTAACTGTTCACTCTAATCTTATCATACGATAAACAAGGAAGATGAAAGCATTTGTTATAACCACAAAATGTTAGTTTTCTAAATGGCCTCTCCAATAATGTTGAATGTTCATAATCACTTTGAAGTTACAGTACATCATCATTAATTTGCATTAATTTCCAGATATTGCTTAATTACCCTTAAGTTAGAATATAGTAAAATCTGCAACTTAAACCTTTTTCAAAATGTACATTTCTTACTAATATTTTCTTGCATGGTACATATCACTGATGACATTTTTATTTTAGAATGAAATTAAAAATGCTCTTAAATGTTACTTTATTTGTGAAGATACATTTTTTTCTTCTTCCCTTTTCTCTTTGTAAATATGTAATATGGATGTACATTCCTCCTTTTAAAGAAATGTTCACTTCTGTGATTAGATTAATCCAATTTTGCATAGAAACCAATTGCCCCAACCCATACACACCAATCTTTTCAATCTCTTCAGTGGATTGGGAAAAGTTGTTGAACAGTGTGGGTGGGGTTTTATAGGGCAACAATAGGTACTAATGGGGAACATTGGATAATAGGCAGCAAAAGATTTTACTTTCACTTTTTCCTTTTTCTAAACATTATATTCCTAATATTTATAAACAAGGTCTCCATTTATGCAGACATTCCTAGAATTTTGATTGAGGAACATAGAATTCTCTGTATCTATATATTACTATCTCTCATGTCTGTCTGTAACCATCAATTGGACAAAATGGTGCATCACAGAACAATTTTTTCAACCCAGGGCTAAATTACAAAATGCTGGCACCCATTACTCCTTTGGGAAGGAAATTTGGAAAGGTTGTAGCCACTGCACTGCTGCAGCTAGACATGATCATATGATTATCATTTCAAACTCTCCCTGCCAGTTTCTCACAAATCAATGGAGAAGCCAGCACTTGATCAAAATTGCAAAGAAAATATTTACTTGTGGGAAGCTGGTAGGGGGTGCTGACCAGGGCTTTTTTCCAGCGCCGAAAGGTGCCGGAACGCGCCCCCCCCATCACGCTAAAAAAAAAACGGAAGTGGTAGCGCGCGATTGGTGGGGACGGAGCACGTGATACGGGCTCCGAAAAGGTGCCGGAACGGCGTTCCGCTGAGCTCCGGCTCAAAAAAAGCCCTGGTGCTGACAATCAAGCAACTGGCAGGGAAGATCATAAATTTCTTGGATAAGTCTCCCCCAGCTGTGCAACCTACTAATCTGCACTCATACTACACTGGCCACTTGGCCACCCCTGTGCACACCCATGCACTGACCACTGACCCATACAGCACCTTTCCCACAACTGCACTCATCCCCACACACCATTCCTAACTCATTTGACACTTCTCACACACGGGCTGTGCATCCTTCCTGACTTGCATGCCTTCCTTGAGTGTGCAGCACCTCTGATATATTCCCATATACTCTTCCTGACCCAACTCAATTCCCACATGCCCTAGCTGACCCATGCTACATCCAAATCCTGTACCTGCGTGGCACCTCTTCTGCACCCTGTGCGCCCCATGCACCCTTCCCGACTTGTGCTGCATTCCCATGCATCCTCTGCAACCTACTCACAATCTCTTGCATACCTCCCACACCCCTCTTGATCTGCAGTGTGCCTTACATTCCTCCCCATTGGGGGTAGTGTGTGGGAGTATGCAGAGGTGTGCAAGAGGTACCACAGAGATCAAGATGGTGCATGGGATTGTGTGAAAGTTTCCATGCAGAATGGGAAGGCTACACAATAGTATGAAAAGGGTTCCATATGAGTCAGGGAGTTTGCATAGGTGTATGCGAGAGGTACAAGTCAAGGGGTGTGTGAGTTGGGGAAGGTGCATGGGAGTGCACAGGGGTACACAAGGCTATGACAGAGTTGTGGTGAAGGTCAGGGAAATTGCATGGGAGTGTGCAATTGTTAGGTAAGTTATGTCTCTGAAGTGATGACCCAATGTGTTATAGTATCTAATCTCATCTAAAACTCATCTGTTAAAATTGGATTAATTGCAGATTGTATTCTTTGACTTTTTATGCCATAGTCCATGCCTAGTAACATGGTTATAGGCTCGCTTGTGATCTAAACATTTCTAGATAAAATTCAAATTTTCAACTGGTAAAGCGGTATAAATAGGCCCAATTCATGGCAGGAAATTTAGCTCTTTGATACATTAAGTGGCCAAAACAGAGCACTCCATCCTGAAAAGTTCATGTTGCCAATATACATGTTTTTCCCCAAATCATGTCTGATTTTCAGATGCTGCCTGGATAAGTCCCTGCAGTTTTCGTGGCAAGATTTTTCAGAAGTAGCTTGCCATTGCCTCCTTCTTAGAACTGAGATAAAGTGATTGACCCAAAGTCATCCAGCTGGCTTTGTGCCTAAGGCAGAACTAGAACTCAAGGTCTCCCAATTTGTAGCCTGATGCCTTCACCACCTATATCAAACTGAATCTAACATATAGGTGAAGATTTTCCAATTGACCTTATTTAACCAGATGATCAGTCTTTGGAAGACTTTCTAGCTCACTTGCATTGTCCACTGGATTCAGGAGAATAGAATCTTAATATCAGATAATCTATACACAGTTCCACATGCACACATGCAATTAGCAGTCATTACTTGCAAATGGAAATCTGAGAAATATCACAACATTTTAAAATGTAGTTGGTGTGTTTTGATTAATCGTGTGATGGATGGCTCTTGATACTCCTCTCGATTCTTCTTTTCTTCTCTTCATGGCTGTCCTGTCCTGTCCTGTCCTGTCCTGTCCTGTCCTGTCCTGTTGTCTCTTGAATGAGGTATACATGTGTGTACCGCAGTTGCAAATGCACACATGACCAATACTGGTGTGTTTTTCTATGAAGTCTCATGTTATTTTCTGTGCTCTACTGCAGTTGTAACCAAAAGAGATATCGTCTTTCTTTTGGATGGATCAGTCAACGTTGGAAATACCAACTTCCCATATGTCCGTGACTTTCTTGTGAACCTAGTTAATTCTCTTGATGTTGGAGTTGATGATGTACGAATCGGCCTAGTACAATTTAGTGAGAACCCCAAAACAGAATTCTTTTTAAACTCTTTCCTAACCAAGGCAGATGTCCTTTCTCGTCTGAGGCAGTTGAGACTGCAAGGGGGGTCAATTCTGAATTCAGGAGCTGCATTAGAGTTTGTGCGTTCCAATCACTTCACTGAAACAGGTGGGAGCAGGAAAGATGAAAATGTCCCTCAAGTGCTAGTCTTCCTTGCAGCAGGGCCTTCTGCTGATGCCTTCCAAGATGCCGCCAATGCCTTAGCTCGTGCGAGAGTGCTCACCTTTTGTGTTGGGGTTAGGAACGCCAAACTAGCAGAACTTCAGCAGATTGCATTTAATCCACAAATAGTATATTTTAAGGATGAATTCAGCTCTCTGCCAGCTTTACCACAGGAAATGCTTAGTCCACTAACAACATATGTTAGTGGAGATGTGGAAGAAATTACGATCACATCAACAGGTAATTTGCTTTTTTCATATTATGTTGACTTTCATCATGCAGATATGTTTTGAGTGACACACTAATTTTATGAACTGTTAATTATATCTTATTATATCTGACATTTTATATCTTATATGATATATTAATAACTAGAGGCAGTGCCATGGCTATGATGCTGGGCCAGGAGTGGGACAGCCAGGCTCTGCTCTGCCTTTAGGTATAGATGGCACAGTGGATGACTTTGGGCCAGTCCCTGACTCTCAACTGTGGGCCAGGAAATTGAAAAACACCCCCCACTGGTCCAGCATCATATAATTTTTATTACTGTTATTATATACACACACACCCTCAAGAGGGAGAGTGGTTGGTGACTCTTTTCTAGCAGAGAGAAGCGGGAAGGCCCAGCAGCAGAAGGGAATTGTCCAGCGGGAGAACAAAATAGCCTGTTGCCCAGACTGAATATCTTGCATGCCATTACCAAAATGTCTCAGTCCAGAAAGTTTTTTCCTAAACCATCTTAGAATCAAGCCTTTTGAGCAAGTGACAGGAGCAGCTTAAATTGTAAATATAGGAATGCCAATAATCTTTCTATGTCCTATTAGAATCATAGGAAGCATTCACCTGAGTCAAATTATATTTCTTACTAATCAAATGTGATTTGGATTTCTTGTCACTTATTATATTCATAAATTCTGTAATAATCTGAATATTTTTACCTCACTTTATTCCAGAAAACAAGATTGATATTTTATTTTTGATTGATGGCTCAGTGAACGTGGCTGGCCAGTTTCCTGTTATTCGAGAGTTTGTGTCCCAAATTATTTCTGACCTGAATGTGGGGCCAGATGCTGTACGAGTAGCTGTAGCACAATTTAGTGACAATATAAATGTGGAGTTCAACTTTGACACCCCATCCAAGATAGAAATCCTTCAGAAAGTGAAAAAGATGAGGATGAAAGGAGGAAGGCTACTGAACATTGGAGCTGCACTAGATTATGCTGTAAAAGACATCTTTGTAAGACATGCTGGGAGCAGGATTGAAGAAGGCGTGCCACAATTCCTGGTTCTTCTTGTGGCTGGGAAATCAGATGACATTGTGGATGAAAGTGCTGATACCCTGAAACAAACTGGTGTGATTACTTTTGTTATCCAAACCAAGACCTCTGATCCAGTTGAATTAGAAAGGATAGTTTATGCCCCACAGTTCATTCTAAAGGTTGATACTCTTTCTCAAATTGGAGACATACAACCTGAAATAGTCAATCTGTTGAAAACCATAGAACTTAAACCTCAAGGTATATTTCTTTATTTTTATTTATCACTTGATGTTCATTATTTTTTAACTATTCAGATTGATTGATTGATTGATTGATTGGGGTGTTACCCCACTGCAATCAAACAGGCGTTCAATGATATGAAAGATCTGAAAGATCTAAAACCAATCAAAAGGTGACATTTAAGCAATCAGTTATATTTATAAAACCAATGTACTTTGGCAAATTTGCAAACATATTCTTCAGCTGAAAACTGACAAACCATTGTGAGCTGAATCCAAATTTATAACAAAGTACAGGACCATTTTTCATGGTCAATAAAGTTGGAATGGGAAAAGCTAGCTAGTTCTCCTTTTAGGAATTTTACTCTGGGAAATTTTCAGGTACATGTTTTGCTACAGAAATGCATTACTCATGAAACCCCTAATAATCCCATCTCAAAATAATAACAGAAGATTCAGTCAGGGCTTCATAATATCATAGAAAAACCCCAGTTGTCAATAAGTGCAAGAAGTGAAACCAAGGTAAATAAAGATTCTAGGACTCTAGGAGTCTGAGAACTTGAAGATTTTTTCAGCCCTGAAACTTGTATCTAGTGTTAATTTATTTGTCAGGGTTGTGGAAATACAAAATCATATGGGGGAAGGAATCTCATTACCAACTCTCCCAAGGACTCTTTGTATATAAGCTGCTTAACTCTGGCCCTAGTAATGGAAAAGCAATATTCCTTAGGAAGTATTTCAGGGTAGAAATGTACCAGCTCTACCCTCTTTGTAATCCTGCTGCAGATGACATCAGGAAAGCAACAATTCAGAGCATAGTCATTGGGAAGTGACTATGCAATGTAGAAAGCTGAGAAAAGAAAATTTGAAAATATCAAAAACAGTTGTATTAGGAAAGACACAATGTTATTCAAGTCAAATAATTTCTTCAAGTTCAATAGCAGAAGATTCCTCTGAGAAACTACTAGGTCCCATACCTAGTATCTGGCTTATCAGCAAATTCTGAAATGAATATCTTTGGGTTTCATGTCATTGTTCCTTTATGATGCCTTATTCTTTCATTGTTTTCCTAGGTTTTTTAAAACTGTGTTAGTAGAACAAGCAAAGTTAATTCACTAAAAGATAAAAATGAACACATTCTAAGAAATGATTGATATGAAGATGAATCTCACTTTTTCCTTCTGAATCTGTGAATCTGAAGTTCAGAAGAAGAATGATGTATGTCTGATAGATGGTTCAGGTGGCTCCAGAAGTAGTTCTACAGAATTTAATACTTTTATACAAAGAATTGCTGATAGTCTGGATATTGGTCCTTATAAAGTCCAGGTTGCTGTGGCCCAGCACAGTAATACTATCAGCCTAGAGTTCCTTCTGAATGAATACTCTGTGACAAGATTGAGATGATCAAGATCATTCAGAGATTATCTCCTATGGGCTTTTCACTTAACACAGGGGCAGTCCTTAATTACCTTGTTAGGGATGTGTTCCTGAGCCCACCTGGAAGCAGGATATCTGAAGGTGTCCCACAGTTCTTGATTTTGCTGTCAGCTAAAAAGATAAGAGATGATGTCAAAAAAGCTTCCTTGGATCTGAAAATTATCCTTTTAGCATTGGCATTAAAAATGCAAATGTCATTGAGCTGCAGACAAATTCTTTTGTTTCTGAATTTGCTGTCCTTGTTTCTGGTATTAGTGAACTGAATACCTTACAGCAACTCATTTTAGGGTCACCCAACTGACCAGGGCAGAGATGGAAGCCTCAGCCCCCGATCTGATTTTTCACTTGGCTCAGGGGAATTTTTTTAAAAAAATTATACTGTAATTTGCAACTTAAAGCAAATAATGAACATGGGGTGGCCAAAATTAATTGCTGCTACTTTTCAAAGAGCATTATTTTCAACAGCCCGCTCGCTTCAGAATTCTGGATAAGACAATCACATTTCTACAATCATATAATTAGTAAAGCCAAAAGATATCTTTATGAACATTTCTTGAGATTTTATTTTTCTCAATCCCCCCACTTCCAATTTCCATAAATAAGGCCAGTAAAGATTTTTCCTTTTTTTTTTTTTTAACAATCACTATTTCTTGCCTAATGCCCAGAAAGGATAACAGTTCTAGTCATTATGAAAAATGATTATTGGCAGCCAGGTGTCCACCCAACTGCTATTCTTCAAAATGCAGTGGGACAGAATGAAAGAAGAGAGTTGAAGGGAGGGAGGAAGAAAACAAGGAAATAATTTTACAACTTCAATAGCCATCAATGAACTCCATCCACAAAATATTGGATAACCTCTTCTGTTCCTGGAGAAATTTATTGAAAACTTTCCCCCACTATTTCCCTGCTTATAAATGGGGCAGAAAATGTTGAATAACCAGTGCATAATCAAATCATTGGAGTGACTACATAATTTTAGGTTATGTTCCTAAGTCACATTTCTTTTTCTTTTCTAAATATTTTTTGTATAGGGAGTAGAGCATGCTTGCATGCATTTATAAATATAAAAATTATGCATATAACTTCTGTGTTACTTTACTAGTGACTTGACTTCCCATGCATATTGACATAGAAAAATAGGCAAATATCCTTTATAATGATGATAGTCTTTTATATATTGGATATGATAGCCTCCTGCATATAGCAGTAGAATAGCTGATACTATGTGGTATTCCAGTTCAGAGGGATTCTAGGCTAACTGGAGTTGTACCTCACCACAAACCATTATTTATTATTCTAAATATAGGTTAGAATTTCCAGATTCAAGCCATCACATAGTTTTTGGTTAACATTTTATTCAATCAGTATTTTTATTTCTATGATACAAATGCTCTGGAAATGTCTTACATACATTCAATTCTAATAAACATATATTACATGAGTCAACAATTGCATACTTTAGTAAAGCAAATAGTGTATATGGGTACCCTCTATGTCTTCCCCTGACAATTTTATGGAAGAAATAGGCAATAGAAAAGTAAAATGTATAAACATCATTTATCAATGTAATCAGAAACACTGTTTTCCAATCAAATCTTCAGAGTTTATTTTCTATAGCTTTTAAACAATATTTTGTAGTGTGTGATTGCTAATATTAGCTAATTAACCCCTTTAATCATGTTGAATTTATTTGCTAGTATAATTTTGACTGCCATCTAATACCATTCTTTGTTCCACAGCAGATGCAAAGAAAGACATCGTTTTCCTTATTGATGGCTCTCAGTTTGCAATTTCTGAGTTCCCTTCAATTCGTGAATTTATCGAACGGCTTGTAAACAATATGAATGTGGGTTCAGATGCTACTCGAGTAGCTGTAATTCAATTCAGTGATAATCCCAAAGTTGAATTTTTGCTGAATGCACATTCCACCAAGGAGGAGGTGCTAGCTGCAGTGAGAAGACTAATTCCCAGAGGTGGGAGGCAAGTGAACCTTGGTTCTGCCCTAGAATATGTGTCAAAGAACATCTTTACAAGGCCTTCTGGGAGCCGCATAGAGGAAGGAGCACCTCAGTTTTTAATCCTTCTTTATTCCCACCGACCTCATGATGATACAGAGAACCCGGTACACCTGATCAAAGAGATTGGTGTGGCTCCACTTCCTATTGGAAAGAATGTGGATCCTGAGGAAATGAACAAAATAGCACTTAGTCCTGAATATGTATTTCAAGTGTCAACTTACCAAGATCTACCTAGTTTGGAACAGAAAATATTAACCCCTCTTACAACATTAACTACCCAACAGATACGAAAAATCATTACTGACACAAGTCGTCCTCCAGGTAAGGTGATTTGTAGGATTGTCTGCGTAGAACATTCCCCCATGACTAGCATAGAGGTGCATCATTCTCAGCATTTGGCAAGACAGAGCTGTAGTATTTCTCTAGGCCCAAGCCAAATTTTATTTCTGTATTGGGACCAGGATGACAACCATCTCACTTGGGAGCCAGGGTTGCCAAATTTTCAGGGATCCAAAGCACCAAACAGAATTGTAAGAGGTGTTTTTGATTAAAAAAAAAAAGCAGAGGAAAATAAAGTGTAAGTTCAGCATTTGACCACTGGTCCTTTTGGACCAGCTTACTTCTCAACTGACAAGATTTTAAATTGTCTACTACTGCTACCCCAGATTCTCTTCACTGAGACAGGGGCTAGCCAGGGGTTGAAGCTGCATATTAAACATGAACTCCTTTCTGTGAGAAAAAAGCTGGTCTCATTCTGTTTTCCCATTCTCCCCACCCCTCTTTGTAGACATTGACAGTAAAGCAAAGGACATCGTCTTCCTTGTCGATAGCTCTGATGATGTCAGACAAGATGGACTTGCTCACATTCGCGATTTCATTTCCCGGATTGTCCAGAAACTAGATATCCAACCAAGCAAAGTGAGAATTGCTGTTGTCCAGTTTAGCAATGAAGTGTTTCCCGAGTTCGATTTAAAAACCTATCTGACCAAAGAGAGTGTGCTACAAGTCATACGGCGCTTAAGGCACAAAGGCGGTTCTCCCCTGAATGTTGGGAAAGCTCTGGACTATGTCATGAAGACTCTCTTTATCAGATCAGCAGGAAGTAGGCGAGAGGATGGAGTCCCCCAGCATTTAGTCCTCTTGCTTGGAGGGAGATCCCAGGATGATATCACCAGGCCTTCTATTCTGGTGCAGAACTCTGGAATTAGTACTCTGGGAATTGGAACAAGACAAGTAGACAGTGCGGAATTGCAAAGGTTCACCAGCAACCCCCAAACAGCATTTATTGTGAGAGATTTTACTGAGCTCCCGGCAATAGAAAAACGGTTCCTTGCATCATTTGATGGACCACAACAGCCAACTGAACTACCTACTGATGTTATCACTGGTCAGTCTTTCATTTTAAAATAAAACGGTGGAATTGGACTAATATTCAGGGGGATTTAAAAAATAGGTGTATGAAAATGAAAATTGCTTTTTGTTTTCACTTTAATAGTACCTATAGCTGGAGTCAACATACTACTTTGTGTAAAAAAAAAATAGACAGTTTGCAACAGAGCTATTGCATGAATAGGCTAAAATTTAGCATTCATTTTTCTGTATAACATTCAAAGATCAATATAGTTTTCACATTGTACTTTTTTTGCATGTTTAATAAGAGGTTCAGTTTAGAACGTGCTTTTGTGTAAACAAGTTAGAATGAAACTACCCACCTCTAATTGACAAATCTTGGGTAATTCTGCCTTCCAGCCTAAGCTGCTTGTCTCTGATAGAGCTCCAGGTGACTCTCAAACCAATTTCAGAATTTCCAGTCTAAATTTCAGTGGGTTGGCAACAGGGCCAGAATGTTCTCAGTCTAACTTTGGCTACTTGTATGACCTAATTGGTCACATTACTGCTTCTGGCCCTTCTCATGCATACCAGAAAGGCAAGGCTTGGTGCTTGGCAATTGGGTAGCCGAGTCTGCTTCTGCCTGCCTTTTCCTTTTATGGTTTTTTTTCCTAATGAGCTCCTTTTCTTTTCTTTTCCAGACTTTTGTCCACAGACTCCACACAAACACCTTCATCCCTTTTTTCCATATTATTTCCTCTGTAATCAACACAAAACCCTTTCTTTTTCCCTTTTATGGTATCACTATACCCTCCCATACTACCATAATTAAAGCAATAGTGAGTGAGTTGTTCTTTTGTTCCTATACCCCTTTACTGGTCCATGCACAATTTGTTAATAAGGAAGAAGTGATTGTTCAGCTTCATACACATAAAGGAGCAACCTTTAAAATAAAAGGTGTTAAAATTAAAGATGTTTTAAAAAGTAGTAAAGAAAGGAGTAAGAGAATCTTTGTAGTACTGTGGGCAGAGGATGGAAAAGGAAGGAAGCATGCTTCACCCATTCTGGGCAGAAGCCAAAATGGTGAATGGGTCGAATGGAACATGAACTTGAGAGGTGAGTATAGTTCATTGACTGAATGAGCCATTGATGGGTCAACTGAAAGATTATAGAAAAAAGGTGGAGAACATATTGAGTGCTGCGATTCAAGCTGAAATGGCTACCTAGAGCAGTGATCAGTCATTGGAGGGGAGGAGTCTTGGTACTAGAATAGAATGAAATGCCAGAGATCATATGCTCTGGACAGCTTAAGACTGCTTTGCTTGGGGAAATAAATAGCTTTGAATTGTATTTAGAAAACAGGTAGGGCTAAATCTGCACTGGGCTGGCTAGAAAGAGAAGAGGACAGTATCTGTTCCTGCAGTTAGAAAGAGGTCAGTGACCTGCACTGATGACGAGCCAAGCAAAAAGTGGGGATCTGCACCTTGGCTATACACCAATTTCATCTTCTGTTATATTGCAGTTTCGTCTGCAGAAATTGAAATCCATGTACAGTACTTGGGAAGGTGGATTGGGCTGTTTATTTAATTAAGATAGATGCAATAGATTTTAAGTAAGGAATTTTTCAGAAGGCAAAATTATTAAAATCAAAACTGTTTCATTTATTTATTAACAATGTAACAACAGAAAGCCATTCCACTAGACTAGAATGGAAAGAAAATAACTCTTTCCCCACAATCTCAAACCCTCTCCACTCTACTTTTATTTCTTCTTTCTGTACTACCTGTGGATAACAAGCCACTCCTAGGCTTACTTCCTCAGAACTGGACTTGATCTGTTGCCTCAAATGGAATGTGGATTCCAGATCCTGAAAATTTGGGAAATTTATCCTTTATTTAGAATAGGATAGAAGGGAAGGGAAGGGAATAAAAACTTCATTGTCACTTTAAATGTACCCTGATCAGCATACATTAAAATCAGTGGTGGTATTCTACCGGTTCGCAGCTAATCATGCGAGCCAGCAGCGCTGGTGAGTGGTAGCTCCGACGATCGGCGTTTGTGTGGTTTTTTTTAGG
>JAOYMU010000192.1:30759592-30769933 GCA_025802295.1 Psammodynastes pulverulentus
TTTTAAGGGAGCCGCGGAAAAAATCGGAAGCATTTAAGGGAGCCGCAAACCGAAAAAGATTGGGAACCACTGGGTTACATGATTATTTCCATGACTTCTATGAATTGGTTTAACTCTTTTCTGAAACAAAAAGGTTGAGGGAGCTACATATCAAAGAGAAGGATTAAGGGGGGGGCATGATAATTCTCTTCCAGTACTTGTGGGGCTACTTTAGTGAAGAGGGAACTGACTTATTAAAGAGAGATCCAAACTAAAAGGAAGGATAAATTTTCCAACAGTGAGAAGAATTAATCAATGGAATGGAAATTCATGGAGATTTGACTGGGATGGCATTAGGCTCCTTGAGCAGGGAATTGGACTACCAGACATCTGAGATCCCTTCCAGCTCTATGATTCTATATTCTGTGAAACCATCCAAACTGGTAGCCAGTGCCACCTCTCATAGGTGAATTACAAGCTCTGTCAACAAACAAAACAAACGAAGAAAACAGATTTATTTCTAGGACAAAATTTCATTGGGTAACCTCTGCTTCCAAATAATCTCCCTAAATTCTTCACCCTGTTTATGGTAAAAAAAAACCACCCCTAAATAAATAAGAGGATTTCTCAGGTTTTCAATAATTTAGTCACTTCTGATGAAATCCTCTATTTTCAGAAGGCTACCATGCAATTTGCAACTCATAAAGTGTACATGGAAAGGCCCTAACACAAATGACAAAAATGTTAGAGCAGCATTTGTACAAAATGTCTTAATGCAATTGTTTGAACCAGCTTACTAGGAAAAATACATCAAAAAATAAATGTATTAGATGCTCATGTACAAGCCTACTAAATTTAATGCAGGCTTCTTTTTAATACAAAATTTATAATGATTTAATTTAGCCACGATTTTTTCATTTATCTGATACAGATATAGATTAACAGAGTTGGAAGGGACCTTATAGGTCATCTAATCCAACCCTCTGCCCAAGAAGACCCTACACCATTTCTGACAGACGGCAGTCCAGTCTCTTCTTGAAAGCTTTCAGTGATGAAGCTCCCACAACTTCTGAAGGCAAGCTATTCCACTGATTGATTGTTCTCACTGTCAGAAAAATTCTCCTTATTTCTAGGTTGAATCTCTCCTTGTTCAGTTTCCATCCATTATTTCTTGTCTGGCCTTCAGGTGCCTTGGAAAATAGGTTGATCCACTCCTCTCTGTGACAGCCCCTCAGATACTGGAACACAGCTTTCATGTCACCCCGGTCCTTGTTTTCATTAAAATAGAAATACCCAATTCCAGCAACCATTCTTCATATGTTTATCCTCCAGTCCCCTAATCATCTTTGTTGCTCTTCTCTGCACTTTTTCTACAGTTTCAACATCTTTTTTTATACTGTGGTGACCAAAACTGGATGCAGTATTCTAGGTGTGGTCTTACTAAGGCTTTATAGAATGGTATTAATACCTTGTGATGTTGATTAAATCCCTCTGTTAATGCAATTTAGGATTGCATTGCCCTTTTTGGCTGCAGCTGTAGAGTGGCTCATGTTTAATTGATTGGCCACTAAGACTCCCAAGATCCCTGTCACAGTTATTGCTATTAAGCCTGGTTTCTCCCTATCTATATGTGTACTTTTGGTTTTTCTTGCCTAAGTGTAAGACTTTACATTTTCTCTACATTGAATTTCATTCAATATATTGTTGTTTCAGGTTTTTAATATACAACATTTCATAATGATTTATTCATTTTACTGCAATTTAATTCTTTTGTATTTTAATACTGAAATTCTAAGGAAGTATTGTGGTGTTGTTTACTTCAAATTAAGCCAATTCCCCAGTTAATTAGCATTATGTGTAAAACATGCAATTCTGACCGCATCCTTCAATGAAAATAGTTTTTCCTTCAATAATCTGATCATTAAGGCATTCGTATTAGTTAGGTGTAAGATCCCATACCATATTCTTTATCAGCCATGCAGATTCAAAATGAATTAGTGCAAGTTAAAGAGAAACTTTGAATTAAGTTCTTATTAGCCAGGAACCAACTATAGGCAAAAAGAAAGTAGCATTTCATAAAATTGGAACCAAATATGTTCTTTAAGTACCTTCTAGTCACAGAATAATGTTAGAACTGTGAACATTATGTAAGCCTTGTCAAATTAAACCCAGTGATACTCATTTGCTTGTGTAAAGAAGCTAAATCATTGCTATAAATTGAAATTATGAGTATTATAATACTATGAATAATCTTACATACCTATCTGCAAATAGTTATCATATTTTTTTTACACTTACTGAATTAGAGATAGCAATCATTTTTAGTCAAGGACAGTGCTCCAAACTTTTTAAATAGGAGAAAGGCTTTAATGACAGACTGACAATTAATATACTTATGTATATGTAGGTGTGTGCATATAGGAAAAAATACAATACCCATGGATGAATCAGGATTTTCTAGAATTGGATGAGTTAAATTATGTTAGAATTTTAGGAGGCTTACAGTTTTTGTATGTTTTTCTTTTTTTTTGCTACAAAAAAAGTTGAAAACTATGTTTTGGGGTTTTAGTAGCTGCCTCCCCCAAAAGCAATCTTTCACCTCTAATCTCTACATCATGAAATAAATTATTTTTTATTATTTATAATATGCTTTTAACTCAAGAATTATTTAAAAAATTACAGTGATATATAATCCAAATCCTTTTCATACAACTAAGACTGAATTACAATAAATAGAAGAGATGTGAAAAATAAATGATTGCTAATTTAAACCAACTTTCTAGATTAAAGTAACTCTTGGGTATGTTAGATGCCTAGTGAATATGGGATCATGAAGGTGGAGAATCTATGGATAGGAGCAATGGAGAATACTGCAGAAGAATCTTCAATGTAATACTAGGAATAGATCCAGAAACCTGAACAAATGAGGACGTATTTAATTAACTTGAAAGAGCTGTGATGAATAATATGAAAAAATATTTATGATCTGAATCAAATGCCTAGTTTTCCCTTTTTAGGGACGTTCAGGGGAACTTGGCCAAAGAGGACAGAAAGGAGAGAGTGGCTATCCAGGACCACCTGTAAGTTTTTGCTATGCTGGTTATTGCTTTAGTAACTACACTTTAGTAGTATACTTTGCCCTTTCTTTTCATACAATTTGAAAATAAGCTCACATGCTTCCTATTTATCTTCAGTTGTAAAGTTAAATTAAAATTCATTCTCTCTTTAGTAAACTCATAAGAACCACAAAAATTGAGATGTGACTTTAATATGTTTACTTTGCACATTCTTGACTTGCTTGCATCATTTAAAAGTATTCTAGATTGTACATAGATTAAGTAAAATTGTAGGAACTGATAACAGTTACTGAACTGATTATGGTTAGCTTATGTGGGAATTCTGCCATGAGCCTGTTCAGAATACCAATGTACTGCCTACATTTTTTTCAACTACACTTACAATAGCTAAAGACCTACATTTTACTGAGCTACAATAAAGGAAAGTACAGCTGTGAAAATTCAGAAGTTATAAAGTTTGAACCTTCAGTTTCAAAATTTCCCACTTTGGATTTTGAAATAAAAATTTTGTAAATATTTTAGGTTTTGCATTACATGTCCCTCATTTTGTTAAGAAAGATACATTTTTGAATTGCTCAGTGAGCTTCAGCTATATAGAAATGTAGATGTAGAAATCTAACGTAGTGTAGATAAATGTAATGTATCTATATCCATGATGGCGAACCTATGGCATGCATGCCGGAAGTGGCACACAGAGCCATCTCTCTGGGCATGCCAGCCATCATCTGTTGCTCTTCCAGTTTCCAGCATGTACATGCGCGCTGGCAAGCTGGTCTTTGCGTGTGCATGCATGTCAGAAACTGGAAGACCAGATGGCTGGTGTGCATGCGTGTGCTGGAAACCAGAAGCTCAGCTTCCCGGCGCGCACATGCGTGCCAGGGAGCTGCTCTTCTGGTTTCCAACATTCCTGCGTGCGCGCTGGGGAGCTGCTCTTCTGGTTTCCAGCGCTCGCCTCTGCACGCTCACATGCTCATGTTTCGGTACTCAGTGCCGAAAAGGTTTGCCAACACTGATCTATATATTTAATGTACATTAAAAGTAGAAATCTAATATAGTAAACCATCAGGATTTTGTCTTCCTCTATGCACACAGATAAGGAACATATAGCAATAGTACCTAAGATTCTGTACCTAAGATTTTTTTTGCTGCCATCAGTTTTCCATGTTTCTGTGTTTCTATCTGAATTCATTATATCCATTAGACATGGCAAGATATCCCAATCTGTAAAATGAAAGAGGAGGCATCCTTTAAAAAAAACCATGCAGAAGAGCCCTTAAATTTGTGTTCAATTTCCATTAAGGAGATGTCACAGTGAAACTGGATGTACAGTATTATTTTGGAAGAAAGCTCTACTTGTTCCATGAGTGGTTTCCTTCTGGGTCAGCCTGCACAGAATCGGCCTCTCTGATTTTTTGTGCTCTTGGCAACTCACGGATAAGACTTTCTCCCGCAACCTCTGGACTTTGTTCTCCCATATGATTAATTAAATGTCTGAACTTGTCAAGTCAATTTTAAACAAGCACAGTTAAATTTATTCACAGTAAATTATATCTACTTTTAAATCTTTTCTTTCAGGGATTTATGGGTAGCAAAGGAGAGTCTAGAGATGTAAGTCAACCATTAGTTTATGGTACCAGATCTTTTGTATTTCTTCATGCTGGAAAACTTTGTTCACTCACTCTCTCTCTCTCTCTCTCTCTCTTTTTTTTTTTTTTTACTTTAAAGCACTGCACTCTGATACGCAACATCAAAGATAAATGCCGTAAGTCTATTTCTTTTGCCCCTGGTCTTGATGTAGTTGGCTTTTTGATATAGATTATAAAAGTAATTTCTTTCTTTTCCTTCTTTCTCTTTTATTATTATTTGCAGCTTGCTGTTATGGTAAGTTCATTTTAAATTACTCAGTATCTGCAACCAGTTGAAAAACTGACAAGCATTGAAGTATTCACTGGTAAACTCTGTCCCTTCCTTTTTGGTGGTGGTGGTGGGATTGTAGGGCTAATACCTTTTTTCTCATAATACTTGTTTTTTTAATGTCCCTGGTTTCTGCAGGTCCAAAAGAATGTCCTCTTTATCCAACTGAATTGGCCTTTGCTCTTGATACTGCCGCTGGTGGAAATGCAGACACTTTCAATAGAATGAAGGACACAGTAGTGTCAATTGTTAACAATATCACAATTACAGAAAGTAACTGCCCCAGAGGTGCCCGAGTAGCACTGATTACATACAACAGTGAAGTTACCACTGAGATACGTTTTGCTGACTCCAGAAAGAAGAAGGATTTGGTAAAACAAATCAAGGACCTCCAATTTGTTCAGACCTCCAAACAACGTAGCTTAGAAACAGCCATGGGCTTTATGGCCAGGAATACTTTCAAGCGTGCACGTAGTGGCTTCCTTATGAGGAAAGTTGCTGTGTTCTTCACCAATGGGCCAACAAGAGCATCTCCACAGTTGAATGAAGCAGTACTAAGACTCTACACTGCTGGAGTTGTACCTGTATTTCTTACAAACAGAGAGGACAGGGTCCTTATCAACGCATTACAGGTCTGCTTCCTTTTGTTTTTTTTCCCCCTTGCACAGCTTTTCCAGGATTCAATCAATCAACCATTGTTATAGGACTCAGTCATTCACTTCTGTCTTTCAGGACCACTCAACAAAATGGCTTAATTTTGTTATTTTTTGTATTGATTACTGTCCCTGGATCACTGAGCATGCAATATTTTGGATTTGAAAAGGAAAAGGTTGCTTCAGCATATTTGCAGCCATTTGCAGAGCACTTGTGGTCACTCCCTAAATTAAATGCATCTTTTCCCCAAATTATGCTACAGCTGTGAGCAACAACCACTTAATCCTGGGAAAAGATGCTGCTGCATAGGAAGTTCATATATGCATGAATCAAACTTACATCTGTCAGTCTGAAAGTTTTGTGGTTTATCAGCAATAGCTAGGCAAAGTCTTAAAAGCAGTGGACAAGGTAGATGCTTTTGCATATAGTTCTTTTTGCCCAAGAAAAGCCTACAAAACTTCCCTCATAGGTGTTCTCTGAGCAAGGTAAAATAAAAAAATCAAGATGACAGCCACAACTGTGCAATGAAGCTCTGCACTGTTGTGACCATCATCTTGAATTTTTTTTAATCATATGCTATGGACACCCATACCACCCCTTAAAACCATCCACAACAGGAGATTGACTGTCTTCGGAAAAGAGTGGGGGGCTGCCAGTTACTGTGGCAGCTTTTCTGTTTTTGTTCGTTAGTTTCCTAAATTCAAAATAATAATTTGACTCCAGAGATCTACTGTATATTTAATATTCTGTGTATCCAGTGAGACTTAACTTCTACCTCCTGTATCTGTTTGCAATTAAAAAAAAACAGGCCTAAAGATTAAGAAAGTGTGGTGGTGGGGAATACCCTGAGGATGGGGAAGTTGGCAGAAATGACTGTCTATCCAAGCAGGAGCATCTGGCTTCTGATCATGTAAACAGTTCTTTGGATATAAGCCATAAAGTCCATTAATAGTGTATGGCTGCTTCTTTACCAGTTGAAGCTGTCAAATCAGTATATACTGTGGATGAAAGAAGAGACTTAAGGAGATGGCAATTATTATGTCATTGTTTTGAAAACGATGGCCTTGCACTCAGATTAATTAAAACATATGAAAATTTCTTTGTTAAAATACTGTGTGGCAACCTTTATTTTTGAAACTATCCTTAGAAGGATTAAAAGAAAACTTCTCAGACAATGATTGGAAACCTACATAGGACAATAATTTGCTGAAATGGCTTCCTAATTTGAATAGCATCAAGATAAGCACTCTTTTCCAGAGATGCATGGTATCCCAATTAAAATTGTCCTACACAAGTTTTTCATTTCATAGTGCAGTCACATTAATTGAATTTTGTGCATGATCTAGTTTTTAAGATGTCATTGTTGGCATCCCCTCCCCCCTCATATTCCCGCTTATCTCTTCTACTAGGGCTCAAGATAACGATATCATAATTCCTTCTCCATTTTATCATCACAATAGTTTTAAAAACTAGTTGGGTTTGTACTTAATTCAAAGCCACTTTATGAGTATTGTGGCTAAATATATATTGTTAGTTTTTCACATCACATTTCTTGTGAATAAGTTAATATAGGTGGTGGATAAGCCAAGAAGCTGCATTTGAGATTTCATTTTCAAGTCCTGGCCCACATGTTGTGAGTCCTATCCTCAGGTGTTCTGGAGGTAAAATAGGAGATAAAGAATAGGCAAACTGTTTGTTGCATGAAGTCTGATTTGGACCTTATGTCCAACTGCACATTCATCTTGAATCCTTCTCTCAATGATGCAGAAAGGTAGGCTTTGAATCTAAAAGATAAATATATAGAACAATCTACAGAAATGTACTGAGTTCTGTATCTATGTTCAAGTGGAATTAAGAAAAGCTAACCCTTTTCTTGATATATTTTAAAGACCCTGGACAATTTAACAAACTGTTTTCAGTATTCCATTAACTGCATGTTTCTCTTCTTGTTTTTAGATAAACAACACTGGTGGACAAGCTTTCGCATTTACTGGTGGTGCTGGCCAATTGGCTGCAACTATTAGGAAAGTGTTCACATGCCATATTTGTCTAGGTAAAATATGTGACATATTTTTTTACTTGAGATATTTGTGTACCATGACAAAATCAATTTGTAACCAATCTGTTTGAAGTTTTTTGGTGGAAACCGAGGAAATTTGAATGGGTTTTTTGTTTGTTTTAAGCTCTGCCATGTAAGGGCCGTATTGTAGGACCATGGGTGGATCTACCTTCTTTTCAACTTTGGACTAAGTCAGAATGCCTTATGAACCAGCGGTTCAGTCCAAGCAGGCTTTAAAAATCTTGTGAACAATTGTATTCATTTTTTGACTGTTACTAATGCTTCCTCTGTTTCTAATAGTGCTATTTAAGGGACATTTTGTTTTTACATTTCTGTTCTCAAGATTATTCACTACTGGTGTTGCTTTTGTAGTGATGAAATTTAAGTCTACAATTAGCCTCGTTAAAGCAATGCTACAATCTGCTCATAATGCAGTCATTCAATTCCATTGTAATGGAAAATTTTATGGTGGAAAAGAGCTGTGGTGGTGCAGTGGTTAGAATGCAGTACTGCAGGCTATTTATGTTGATCACCAGCTGCCAGCAGTTTGGCAGTTCAAATCTCACCAAGTCCAAGGTTGACTCAGCCTTCCATCCTTCCAAGATGGGTAAAATGAGAACCCAGCTTGTTGGGGAAAATATGCTGACTCTGTAAACCGCTTAGAGAGGGCTGTAAAGCACTAAGTGCCATTGCTATTATTGGCCGGTCAAGGATTTTTAGACTCACTCTGAACAAATCCCTAAATATCTAAAGCATTTTTAAAAGCATAAATGGAAGCTACTAGATGCTTTGGTTTGTGGCACAAATGAAGGTTTGTATATCTTGCTGTTTATGTCCAATTGAAAGACAAAAAAGGGCACTGCAAATATTAATTATGTAACAATTATATATTTATTTGTCTAGATGTATGTGATCCTGATCCCAGCTGTGGTATCCAGAGGGGTAGCTTTGGCAGAGACAGACGGGCAGCTCCTACAGATGTTGACATTGATATAGCATTCATCCTGGATAGCTCTGAGAGTACCACTCAAATGCAGTTCAAAGAAATTAAGAGCTACATTTCATATATTGTAAACCAACTGGAAACTAGTTCTGATCCCAAGGTATCTCAGCATCATGCCAGGGTTGCCATTGTCCAACATGCTCCCTTTGAGTTTCAATCAAATTCCAGCATATCTCCTGTCAAAGTTGAATTGTCACTCACAGATTATGGCCCAAGGGACAAATTAACGGATTTCATTCAGAACCAAATGTCACAACTGTATGGAACACGGGCTGTGGCAACTGCAGTAGACTATACAATGAGGCATATTTTTGAGAGTGCACCAAATCCCAGAGATCACAAAGTCATTGTTTTGATGATGACAGGAGGCATTGAAAAGGAAGAACTTGAACACCTTCAGAAAGTTATTATAGAAGCTAAATGTAAGGGATATTTTTTGGTCATTATTGGCATTGGTAGGAATATTAATATTCCAAGTATCTACAGCTTGGCAAGTGAGCCTAATGATGTCTTCTTCAAATATGCTGATATGGCATCAGAACTTCATGAAGAACCATTGCTACGTTTTGGAAGCCTGTTGCCATCCTTCATCAATAGTAAGTAGATGCTTAATTTGTCAGTGAAAGGGAGTTAGAAGGGTTAGACCGAAGAGAACCTGAACCTGGGAGGGGAAACTTCCTTTTATTGTTTTATAGTTTAGGGTGCAAGACTCTATAGTCAAAGAACAAGGTTGCAGAATAAACTTAAAACCATAAGTTTGACTGAGTATGTCAATCAGTGTCTGCCTGCCATCCATCCATCCATCCATCCATCCAACTTAGAAGCCACCCAGTTCCTCCACAGAAGGAGTCTGGGTGGAATACAAAGTATTAAACCATAAAAATTATATATAAAATTTAAAAAGAGGCAAAGATAGTTAACATTCAATGTTAAAAATGAATTAAAAGGTGGGGAGGGAGGGCCTTCAGGCCACTAAGCAGTCCCATAACTGTGTGTTCGTTCCTCTGTGAGCCCCAAGCAAAACAGCAGAACCTGAAAAAGGGCAGGTTTGGCTTGGATTAAGAGGATTACATGGATCTAATTACTCATATTTAAATAAAACATTTGCCAGCCAAATTGGATGCTTTGATCCTAGAATTGCAGAATCAGATGGATTTCTCTGAAATGATTCCTGGATTTTGTATTGATTAAAATAATTATTGTCAAACTTGGAATCATTAATCCTTCTGAGTAAACACAACTTGTATGCATCTTAGATTTCTCTTAATTCCTAGTTCCTCTGTTATAGATATTACACTTGAAAAAATGTATCAGTGTATCTTTAAAGTATCCTGTTTCCTATTTAAACAAATAGCAAACCCTTTAATTCTACCTAAAGAAAAGGCCCATGCTTGCTCAATTTCGATCTCTCTTTTCTTTTTTTGCTTTAAAAATTGTTAACAAGTAACATTTAAAAATAGTAAGAAAAAGGTCATGCAGCTGTCTATCCAGACATATAATGGGTATAATTTGAAACAGCAGAACAAAAAGCAGTTCTTTAGTTCTTGATAGATTGATGCCAAAAGAGAGCTCATGTAAGCTACTACTGTATATCTCTATATTAATAATAGAGAAGACATTGGGAGATGCCCAGCCAGGAAGTGGCGGCGGGGGAG
>JAOYMU010000192.1:30836812-30848306 GCA_025802295.1 Psammodynastes pulverulentus
ATTATTATTATTGTTGTTGTTGTTGTTGTTGTTGTTGTTGTTGTTGTTGTTGTTGCTGCTGCTGCTGTTGCTGCTGTTGCTGTTGCTGTTGCTGTTGCTGTTGCTGTTGTTCTGATATAATATGCAGTTACAAATTTGAGATTTTGGATGGCCTTATAAATTGATTAAAATAATAAATTCATGTTTACCAACTGTTTTCATTTAGTTGACTGCTGAGTAGTACTATTCACCATGTTATTACTCTATTTATGTATGAAGTATCATGTTGCTATTTTTGTTGTGGATTTATTTGCTGATTGATTATATGCCATTAAGTTGACGTTGAGTTTTAGCAACTACACAGATATTCTCCATGATCATGTCATTCCAGAGAAATCCATTTCAGAACTTCTCATATATCCCAATTGTGCTTTTAATGCTTAATTTCTTGTTGCTTTGGATGAATTGATTTTGACACAAGTTCTTCCAGCAACAGCAAACATTTATTATGGGAATTCTACCGCAATCAATTTGACAGATTATCAGTGTTCTCTAAATGTGCAATCCAGCTTGATCAAAAGCAATAAAAGAATTTTGGAAAAGTCCTTTTTTACTTTCATTTTGAGTACATGTAAAACAAAACACAGCATTCCATCTCAAGAATTGGGCAGGCAAAGAGAAATGGTTAATATATCAATATTTGTTAGTATAGGAATTTGGAAAGCTTAAAACAAAGTCAAGATACAACTGACTGCAGAGAAATTTAGAACAGAACAGAACAGAACAGAACAGAACAGAATAGAATAGAAGCTGGAAGGGACCTTGGAGGTCTTCTAGTCCAGCACCTGCTCAAGCAGGAGAACCTATACTATTTCAGATAAGTGACTGTCTAACCTCTTCTTAAAAACTTCCAGTGATGGAGCACCCATAATTTCTGAAGGCAAGCTGTTCCACTGGTTAATTATCCTCACTGGTAGGAAATTTCTCCTTAACTCTAGGTTGCTTCTCTCTTTGATTAGTTTCCATTCCAACCATTGTTTCTTTTCCTGCCCTCTGGTGCTTTGTAGAATAATTTCATCCCCTCTTCTTTGTGGCAGCCCCTCAAATACTGGAATACTGCTGTCATGTTGCCCCTAAGTCTTCTTTTCTTTAAACTAGGCAAATCTGCAAGTCCTGCAGCTGTTCTTCATAAGTTTTAGTCTCCAGGCCTTTGATCATCTTAGTTGTTCTTCTCTGAACTTTTTCCAAAGTCTCAACATCTTTTTTGTAGCATGGTGACCAAAATTGGGTGCAGCATTCCAGGTGTGGTCTTACAAAGGTTTTGTAAAGCGGTGTTAATACTTCATGTGATCTTGATTCTATGCCTCTGTTTATACAATCCAGGATTGTATTAGCTTTTTTGAATATTGCTGCACACTGCTGGCTCATATTCAAGTGATTGTCCACTAGGACTCCAAGGTCCCTCTCACAGTTACTGTTTTTGACTAGATCTCACCTAATCTGTTCTTACACACTTGATTTTTCCTGCCTAAATGTAAAACTTTGCTTTTCTCCTCATTAAAATTCATTTTGTTGGATAGGGCCCATTGTTCAAGTCTGTCAAGATCTTTTTGGATCCTGAGCTTGTCTTCAGTGGTGTTGGCTATTCCTGCCAGTTTAGTGTCATCTGCAAATTTGATGACTTTAGAGTAATGGTTTAATCTGGTGAGTTAACACTAGCAGTGTTCCAATATTTAAGGGTCTGCCACAAAGAAGAAGGGGTCAAGCCTATTTTCCAAAGCACTAGAAGGCAAGACAAGAAACAATGGAGGGAAAGTAATCAAGGAGAGAAACAACCTAAAACTAAGGAGAAAATTTTAATGGTGAGAACAATTAACCAGAAGAATGGTTTACCTTGTATTCCAGTTGTGGTCTGCACAATTGGAGCTTTTAAGAAGAGACTGGATAGTTATTTTCCGAAATGGTATACTGCTTGAGCAGGGAGTTGGATTAGACCTCCAATGTCTGTCCCAACTCTGTTATTCTGAGTTGTCTGCATTTATTTTTATTGAAACTGAGCTAGAAATACCCAGATGACTTTGTCTTTCTTCAGAATGACAGGATCTGAAAATACAAAGACATGAGAGCTAAGGGAGACCATTATGCATACCACTTTCTAACTGTATCAGAGAGACAGCATATGTTTTTGGAAAGAGTTTATGGAACAGGGCCTAGAACATATTCAGCTAGGCAATGCCAGATTGCCAAGATTGTATCCTAATAAAAATGACAGGACAAATATTTTTTTGAATAAGTGTTTCAAAATGTACAAGAGTTTTTGGGAAGTTGATTTTGGAGAAAATTTAAGATTTCAAAATAGGAAGTCTAGATTATTTCATTAATATGAAATGCAGTTTCATAATTAAAATGATAAGATTCTCATAATTAAAAAGATAAAATAGTTTATTGTCATTGCACCTCATACAACGAAATTAAATTATTATATATAGATATAAAGAGAGCAGCTGGTTCCATTCCAGTTAGGTAAATAACTTGATCCTAAGCCTGGTTGGAATCATTCACACCAAGCAGAGCAGCGTTCTGATAACCTAGCTCCTCAAAATGCATAAACTGCACATTTGTGGACTATCATCTTAACTGGATTATCCATGGATTACTGAAACAGTTCTACATTATTTGTATTTGAACAATTAAATACCATTTGTAGACAGTGTTTTAGAAAACAGTGTGCTACCTATTCCTGATCCAGTTAGATTTGGCAACAGTTACCCATACCTTAGGTAAATTGTGAAGAATCTCCAAAAACTCTAATTAATGCTGCTCACCATAAATAATATGATGCTGATTTTGAAAGACTTGCACTAATTTTCTGTTGTTTTCTGGGTACAGTTTGGTATAGGTTTCACTTATTTGTTTATTTACCATATTTATGTGTCTGATGTTCATTGGGGAAACAAAACAACCACTTCATAAATGCATGAGACAACATAGGAGAACAAACATATCAGGACTAGATTCAGCAGTCCATCTGCATTTAAAAGACACAGGCCAGCAAAATCCACATTTTGGCAGAGAGGGCTGCTGGTTTGAAAGAGGGATCAAAGAGGCCATCTATGTCAAAATTGAACAGCCCTCTCTCAACAGAGGAGGAGGGATCTATCTCCAATCTACAACACAATCCTTTCAACTTTCAACAGTTCCAAGGTGGCTCCACCCCCATTTGCACCACTCAGATGACCCTGATGACATAGATAAACCTTCAGGTGATCTTAATGACTCACTAAAAGAATGCAAATGACCAGCTGTCTTCAACGAGTATAAATCCTTCTATTCCCCACCATCCAGTCAGAGCTAAAGAAGCTTCTTGGATGAGAAGTAAAACATATTGAAGGAAAAATCAGAAAATCCAGTTGCCTCTTGAGAAAAAAAAAAAGTACCTTTGGAATTGGTATAAACTGAAAACTATAAAGATGCCCAATCAGTACTGGAATCAGCAAAATTAGAAGCTGAAACTTAATTTTCACTAGCTAATGGATAAGCCTCCACTTTATATGCATAAAACAATGTGTTAGGAGGATGGAAATATATTCCATTTTACATACATAAAAAAATGTGTTATGTACTCCCTCCCAAATATAAGAAAATATTATATTCCCAATTCCAAAAAGCAAATGGAAAAGAGACTCAAAACAGCTGTGCTAAGCAATAGACATCCAAAACAAAATAATTCCATTAGAGAAAATACTGTTTTGCAATAGATGTACTGTAGTTGAAGGTACATACCATATTCTCCATGTGCAACTACAAGGCACAGTGTGAGAATTTAGCTTTAAGATGTCGTTGTTTAAAGATTTGCCATTCTTTTGAATCAGCCTAATGATGCTTAGGCTAACTTTCACATTTAGATAATGTTAGCCTATTTAGCTGAGTAAAAGTTGAGAAGTGGTTTTATACAGGATTTTACAGAACCATTTAGTTTTACACAAAATGTGTTTAAAAGAAAAGCAGACTTATTTAGTCATAATCTATTTCCTTCTCAGTGAAAATCATTATGGGAGAATTCATTGAATAGGAAACAATTAGATAAAAGAATACAGTGAGTGTTTGTTTTAGTCTGAAGTTGAAATCAAGTAATTCAGTGAAATGTGCTTAAAAAGTTGCTATATTTATATATACTATAAAAATGTTTCTATTCATTTCAAGAATAAACATCCACACCAACCTGCAATTTCAGCTCCTGATTCAGGGATTACTGTGCAGAGTCTTTATATCTAAACTCTGCCATTTTGTATTTCAAAGATTCAGCAACAGAAGAATTTGGTTCTTATGCTTCTTGCACAGAAATAATAGCTACCAGTCAATTAAAGGATAAGCTCTCCGTCTGGGCCTCCTTTTCTGGCAAGACTTGCATCTTTTGTTCTTCAAATGCTCCATACTCAGGAGAGGGCAGGACACAGACTTTGACTTGTTATGTTTGGCCAAGAAGAAGGCACAAGTGTCCCAAATTCACATGGGTTTCTTAAAGTATTCTAACAGTTCAAATGCTCAGGAGACTCCAGGACACAGACTTTGATTTGTGTCCCAAGCTCCACTGGATTCTTAAAATATTCCAGTCCCACCCAATATATCAACAGGACATCTTCACAATGAGTTTTGCTTATATTAACATTATATGTCTGCACAGGAAATATAAAGCACCTGTTCCTCTAAAATGTGCAAATAGAAAAAAATAGTTTTTTTTAAAAATGGAAGTAGTGTGGATTTTCACCTCTTAACATTTTCTGGTTATTTTCTGTGCACTTTATCTACAGTATGGAGTCCAACAATTCCCCAATTTGTATTTTTTATTTTAGGAATTTTCACTGACTGTACAAGGTAAATAATCAGGTTTGTTGTTTGTGGGAACTGTTCAGTATAGGAGGTTGGAAAATTACAGGATGGAGCTTGAGGAAACTATGGGGGAAGAAAAATTGCCAGGAGGCAATCATGTGGTGATAGCCCAATAACATCAGAACATAACAAAATGGGAAAATGAGCAGAAGAGATGAATCCTGGGAGGAATAAAGATTAACAAATGATTATGGCAAATGTTCATGGACCGGCAACTTCAGAAGTGTAACTAGAAACATACATTTGACTTACATTGCGTTTCTGCCAGGTTGAAATATGATGGAGATTTTCCTCTCAGTCAATCTTCTGTCAAGGGAAGAAGGACACCCAATATCCAAGAAATAACATATTATATTACATTGCTTTTAACGATGTATGGCATTTAAAACCCAAACCAAAAAAGCTGATGTGGATAGTCATGGGAAGTGGTTTTCTTTCAGCAGTCCCTGCACAAGCAAGAAATGAAAGTCAATATGTCTTGTAAATGGTTTTTGAGGTTATTTAATTAGGATTTTATTCCTCCATCTAATTTAAAATTCTTTCTCACTCATATACTGTAACAGTCATTAGGATGTGGTGTGGTCAGTTCCACTTCTGTTAAGGAATGGCTGTCATTATCAAAAATTTATCTTGTTTTTTATTCATACTATTTTCTATTGTTTATACATGGTTTTTATGCAGCACTTGTTTGCTGTCTTACCCAACTTGTCATATTTGTGATGTACAAACTAAAAAATTGCAAGTGTAGATTCAGATAACCATTTGGTTTTCTTTCCCCATGGCAGAATGTATGGAAGCAAAACAATGTAATCACCAGGATATCCCAAAGATGGCACACCAACCTCAATGGTTTGCTATGGCAAAAAAAAGGGATGGGTGGGGTGAGTGACCCATGGAATCTGACTGATTTGCACTTAGTTGTCAAATGTCTGCAAAATGAGGCATGAAGTAATGCAAAATCTACCTGTTCCCAGGAGTGAGCTTGGCTTAGGGCCAGAGAAAAGTCATAACAGTCTGGAAATTGCTAGAGAGATCAAGGCAAACAACAGAAACAGCCCTCATATCAGGAGTGTGGAGAAGTTAAACTTCTTCTTTTCTTTACCCTATATGTTGTGCTTTGATACTTTTTAAAGTGTGAACAAGAAAGAGAAAGAAAAAAGAAGGAGCAGAAGACAGCTTATTATTGTATCTATATTTGTCAAACCCAGGAACACACGGACAGGAAAATTGACACTGGTGGTTCTTTTTCTAGAACCCTATAAACTCTGTTAGCAGGAGACCTATTTTCAGCCAATGTTCCTGTTAACCCAATTTTCATTTAATTTGATAATTTGATTAATTTTCATTTAATCCGGCTCTAGGCAAATGTGATGGCAAAGGTTGTAAAGTAAGGGCTATGTTCTAATCCTGTTCATGCATGTCAGGGGCACCACATTGGAGACTAAATTATTTGGTTGAAGAAGATTAGAGAAGGGCAGTTTCCTTCCCCCCTAGCCTTTGAGGTGGGAGATGTTGAATATTCTAATAGAGTATTGACTATTCTAATAAGAAGTGAAGGGTAGGAATGAAGGCTTCACTCAGGTCTGCCATTCTGGAGGGAAGAAAGGTTTAATCTCATTGGCTGAGCTGTCCGACAGCTCCCTTTAAAAGCTCAATACAAGGCTGTTGTTGCTGATCTCGGTGTCCTGCCTCTTCAATCTGCCCCAATTTAACACTGGCGAGAAGGATGGGATCAGAAGAGGACTACAAAGACAAAAATGCACCAATTATCACATCAAACAAGAGGAAAACCTTCTACGTACGAAATCCACCCGTGCCTTCTACAATTTTGTAAACAACAAACTTAAAGACTCAAGATCCATCCCACCCCTAAAAGACTAACAATAATAACTGTAATGATGAAACCGTTAAAGCCAACGTCTTCAACACATTCTTTGGCTCAGTCTTTGTAAATAGCATCGGCTCATGCTCAGTGGTGGGATTCAAAAAATCTAACAACTGGTTCTCTGCCCTAATGACCAGCTGGGTAGGAATGGCTGGGTGATCATGTGACTGTAAGCTCAGGTGACAGTAAGTCTGGGGATAGCAGCAGCACTTAGCACTTTAGATTTATATACCGCTTATCAGTGCTTTTTACAGCCCTCTCTAAGCGGTTCACAGAGAGAGTCAGCATATTGCCCCCACAATCTGGGTCCTAAAGAACCTTTAGCCTTTATATGGGTTAATTGCGAGGCAGTTTCTGTAAGCAGGGCAATAAAGATTAGGCTACAAACAACACCAGAATGTTTCCTTCCTGCCTTTCTTACAGGATTAGCCCTGTAAAGTGGAAAAAAACCAAAAGGAGATTTCTTCCAATAATCGGTTCTCTGAACTGCTTAGAAAGTAAATAACCAGTTTTTGCAAACAGGTGTGAACCTGTTGAATCCCACCACTGCTCCTGTCCAATATTTCCTAGTCGTACTACAAACAATTACAATGATCTAATAAATATCAATTTTACAGAAGACAATGTTGAAAAGGGAATAGGCAATCTAAAACCATCTCTATCCATTGGATCTGACGGACTATGTGCCTACTTCTTAAAAAATCTTTCTGCTGCCATAGCACAACCTCTAAGCATAATCTTTGATAAATCTTTCAGAACAAGCTTCTTGCCCAACATATGGTCATTAGCTATGGTCACCCTATTTTCAAAAAGGGAGATCCTAGCCTAGTTGAAAATTACAGACCAATCTCTATATGTTGCATCACCTGCAAAGTCATGGAATCCATCATTAATCAATGCATTACTCTCCACTTAGAGACAAACAACCTATTACCTAACAAACAATTAGGTTTCAGAAAAAAATTATCCTGTAATCTTCAACTCCTACACTGCAAAAACATATGGACTACACAACTTGATCAAGGCAAAGCAATAGACAGAGTTTACATAGACTTTTTTAAAGCCTTTGATTCAGTGGTACATAACAAACTACTTCTAAAATTAAAATCTTATGACATTTCTGGACCCCTGTGGATAGCTGCGTTCCTGTCAAACAGGCAACAAGAAGTAAAAATAGGAAATGCACTATCAAATCCTGTACCAGTAAACAGCGGAGTCCCCCAAGGTAGTGTTTTAGGGCCAACATTCGTTATACTTTACATAAATAACCTTTGCGATCATATTAAAAGCAATTGTGCTCTTTGCAGATGATGTAAAATTATTCAACACCACCTTGACTAGTAACTGAATGGTCAAACAAGTGGCAACTTCAAATCTCAACTTATAAATGCTCTATATTACACATTGGCAAAATAATCAGAACATAAAATACAAGTTAGATGGTCACAACCTAGTAGATGACCCTCACTCTGTAAAAGATCTTGGAGTACTTATCTCTAATGATCTAAGTGCCAGAGCCCACTGTAACCACACTGCCAAAAAGGCATTAAGAGTTGTAAACTTAATCCTGAGAAGCTTCTTCTTGGAAATATTGAATGACTAACTAGAACATATAAAACATTTGCTAGACCAGTCCTCGAATACAGTTCCTCTGTCTGGAACCCACATTGCATATTGGACATGAATACAATTGAGAGAGTTCAGAGATATGTCACAAGAAGAGTTAGTTCCCCACTCTACTATTTGAAATAAAATACCTTATACCACCAGACTTGAAATTTTGGGCTTAGACCACTTAGAACTATGCCATCTTTGGTCTGACCTAAGTGTAATACATAAAATTATCTATTGCAATGTCCTACCCATCAATGACTACTTCAGCTTCAGCCACAACAATACACGAGCACACAATAGATTCAAACTCAAAGTAAACCGATCTAAACTTGATTGCAGGAAATTCGACTTCAGCAACAGAGTTGTAAATGCCTGGAACGCACTACCTGACTCTGTGGTCTCTTCCCAAACCCCAAAAACTTTAACCTTAGATTGTGTACTGTTGACCTCGCCCCATTTCAAGAGGTCTGTAAGGGGCTGCATAAGCACACCAACATGCCTATCATCTCTGTCCTAATATTCTTTTTATTCGTCCCTGTTTATACTTATATGTTTATATGTTACGTTCATACTTCTACTTGTTTTTCTCATATATGCTTGACAAATAAATAAGGGATTTCAAAAGACCTCTGAACAAAAATCTACTGATCCTTTAGATTTCCCCCAATCTTAGAACAAGGGGAGGTTTTGCCCAAAGAGGCACCCTGAACCCCAAAATGCATTCAAAGGATGAGTCAGAATGCAAATCACCTCCATGCGAAGAAGGAAAAAGGAATTATAAAGAAGGTGGGGATTCTTATTGGTCTTTGTGACGGATGTGCAAGTTCACCGCCCCTCCAGCTGGCTCCCAGAAAATTACACTCAGCCATCCCCGCCTCTCTAAGATTTCATGAGAATTATTGAATAGGTCCAGAGGGAGAATTGTGCTTCATTTGCATAGCTCCGCCCCTGCACCTATTTTTTTTTTGCTCGTAGTACAATGGGAAGGCTCTGGCCTTGCAAATCAAGCTGAGCTTGGTTGAGAAGTCCACTCTATGCCTCTCTTCATAATCCTGCCACTCTAGGCTTTCCACTTGTTCCCACTTGCAATGGAGCCAACAGTGTTTTCCTGCAATGGAGATACCCAACTCTCATTGGGCCTTGGCCAACAATGTTTCACTGCAACAGCCAACTATGTTTCACCGCAATGGAGATACCCAACTTTCATTGAGCCTTGGCCAACAATGTTTCAGGGCAACAGCCAACCATGTTTCACCGTAATGGAGATACCTGACTCTCATTGGGCTTTGGCATTGTGGAAGTCTTGCCATTTTTGTTTCCACCACCCCCTGGCCATCTTCTGCAAACTTATCCTTGCTCATTTCTCCCAATTGTGTGTGATTGTGTGACTTTTGACTACTTCTGAATGTTTAGAGAGATTGGTACAAAACGCTGCAGTATCAACAGAGCATGGAAAGTTGACGCAGGATGGGTCAGAATGCAAAGGGGTTAGTTATTTAAAATCTGAAACCCCGTGCAGCTCTCTGAGTCTCTGGCTGATAGGCAATCCTCTGGAGTCTCCAACCTCCCTCAAGAGTTCAGTTCTGCTCGAATTGATTTGCAAAGGCATACAGACACCCAGCCACCAGCTGCTCTTTGAGCGGGGTGGCATGTTAAGAGAATGGAATCGGCAAGGAAAATAACAATGCCGCATTGGCGAGAGGCCTTCTTCGGATGCATGGAACGCACTGAGCCAAGTCAAGTTTGACTGGATCTCTGTAGAATCCAGTCTGACTGTGATGGGTTCTGGTTTTCAAAACCCAACTCAAGTGGCAATCATGAGAGTTGCCCAGTGGTGGGATTCCAATAATTGAACAACCGGTTCTCTGCCATAATGACCAGCTGAGTAGGCATGGCTGGGTGATCCTGTGACTTGGTGGAGCTCAGGCAATAGTAAGTCTGGGCGTACTGCCAAGAACCTTGAGCTGTTCTATGGGTTAACCAAGAGGCAGTTTCTGTAAGCAGGGAAATAAAGTTTAGGCTAGAAACAACCCCAGAATGTTTCCTTCCTGCCTTCCTTACAGGATTAGCCCTGTAAAGTGGGAAAAAACAAAAGGAGATTTCTTCCAACAACCGAACTGCTTGAAAAGTTAACAACCGGTTCTCGCGAATAGGTGCGAACCTGTTGAATCCCACCACTGGAGTTGCCTTCCTAACACATCTGGAAGAATGTTGGAAGAAGTTGTCCTGAATGTTAAAACTTAAAAGCAGTTAGGTGAAAGGATGATTGAATGGAGGTTGCATTGGACTGTGGGGCTGTAGCTTATTGTCCATATCTGTGGCCCAATTCGGAGTTAGCAACAGCAGTGGCACTTAGATTTATATACCACTCCTTAGTGCTTTACAGTGGTCTCTGAACAGCTTACAGTGTAAGCATTATTTACACATTGCCCCCAACAATCTGAGTCCTCGTTTTATCCACCTCGGAAGGATGGAAGGCTGAGTCAACCTTGAGCCGGTTATGATCGAACTGCTGACAGTCGGCAGACTTAGCCTGCAATGCTGCAGTCTAACCACTGCACCACCACAGCTCTTGGTACCATCTTATTAGTTTGACTGAGGTACAATGGTGATATGTTGCCAGTTTGGCCCAGTTCAAGCAAACCGGGAACCCAAAATTGCTAACTGATTTGGCCGAACCGATTCCTCCGACGATCAGCTGAGAGGATGAAGAAGAGAAAAACACAGAAGCGGCCCTCCCACCCATTGCTGTGCTTTTCTCTTCTTTAGCCTCTCGGCTGATTGGTACCGCATGCCTCAGCTGGTGGGCGGGAAGCGGTGTGTGCATTAAGTGTGCAAGTGCACGTGGACAAAGCACGCGATCACCAAACTGGTAGCGACACAGGTAGAATCCCACCCCTGCTTAGGTACCTCCTTAAGGAAGGGGAGAAGGGAGAAATACAACGTGGTTTTTTTTCCACTGTTGTAACTCTGGATTGCTGGAAGGGAAGACAGATCCTTGGTGGCGCAGAGGAATGATTGCAGTAATTGTAGTAATTGCAAGACTTCCGCTAACAGCCAGCTGCCTGTAATTAGGCAGATCGAATCTGACCAGGCTCAAGGTTGACTCAGCCTTCCATCCTTCCG
>JAOYMU010000192.1:30891917-30908127 GCA_025802295.1 Psammodynastes pulverulentus
CTGCTCTATCAGATCTTCCCCCCCCCCATGGAAACTCAAGAAAAAGCCAGGAATGCTTTCTGAGTTGAAATTATGGGCTATGAGGGATCGTATTCGATCATTCAGCATTCTGTTCCAGTGCACGGATGGCCTGAATATTACTTTTTATTTAATAAAAGTGAAGGTTGCCTTTTTATTATTCTTATTATTAATAAGCAGTCTGCAAATGGGAAGGCAAACACCATCCAAAACAATTTAGCAGCAAACCATATTTCTGGAAGTCCCTTCAATCTGCATACTTGAAGTACCATTGCATAAAGCAATTTGGAAGAAAATAACACAGGGATAAACAACTGGAGCATGAAGATGAAAAAGAAGACATGGCAGGACAGATTAAATAGACAGTTTAGATAAAGGGACCCATTTTCAGCACATACACAAAAATCCATAAGGGTCTCCCAGCAAATCCCTGAGAAATGCGAAACTTGACTAGGTTCCAAAAAGAAACTGAACAATCTTTGGTTTTCCTTGAAGATGTATCAACCTACCATCCATGAAGCTTCTTTGGTTCTAACTGAATGGTGGAGGATGGAAGGGTTTAAATTCCTTGCAGTCATCTGGTCGTTATCTTATAAAGTTACATTAGGGGTTAAAAGACTCAGATCCAAAAAAATGAATTTATTTGAAATATAATTGTAATTGTTGGTACAAGATGAAATGAAAAAGAGGATTGGATATACAGACTATACAATGTTATCTTTTTATATGTTTATCCTTTCCTTTTAAACTTGTAAACTTATGAAGTTTGGGGAAGGCCGTCATCAACAGCAGGGAAGCTACCAAAAAGAAATTTTTTTACTTGTATCCCATACCCTTTTCCTTTTAAAAATTTGAAAACCAATAAAATATTTAACAACAACAAAAAAGAATGAACAGTCCTTAACTACGGAGCAGGTGGCCAGATTATGCACAGCAGCTCTGGGGATTCATCACAAACACATGTCTTCTCCACCTTAATTATGTTATATAACAAATGTGGCAAACCCTTTGCACTGCTTCATCTTTTCCCTTTTAGCGTTGAACCTACAGCGGGCCACAGTTTATGGATTCTAAGTTTAGTATAGTTAGACCATGTATAATTTGATAGACTGGATTTTATTAAAATTTTCAATTTTATATTTACTGAGCATTTTAATTTGTTCTGGTCTCTGGTCTAAGACTGTAATAAACTGATAAGTTTAAGCTTAAACTTAAGCATTCATGAAAGCAAAAAAGAAGAGAGGAGGGAGGGAGCAGAATAGTAACAGTTAAACAATATCAACTGAAGAGTGTCATGGCTAAGGCGGATTAGCTCCAGCTGTCTCCTTTCTCTTGTGGAAGGTGAGACATGGTTCCCTGGCTTTTATTAATACTCCTTCAGCTGAAAAAAAGCTTTACAACCATTTTGGTATCAGTAGTAGTGGATTTGCTTCTCAAGATGACTCATTTTATTTCTTCCAAAGGACTACTGTCAGCTCAGTTGATTACACACTTTTATACCACACTGTAGGGTAGAGATTTAGTCAAGCCTGTGATCTCTGACTGTGGCTCTCAATTTACATCCATGTTTTGAAAATGCTTTTCTATTTACTGGACATTTGTCATCCTCTACAATCTAGTGAATAATCAGAGAAGACAAATGCATTACATGAACTCTATTTGTGCTGTTGTTTATCAGCGAGACAATTAGACATCTCTTGTAGAATTTGTAACTTGCTGCATTCTTTCATTGGCACATTTGCCTTTCAAAGCTGCTTAAAATTCTCTATCCATCTTGCCTTTCAGGGCTCCTACCTCCATTACTCATTGGGCCTCAGATTTCCCCTGGGAGTTATGATTTGGCACAAGTATGGAGGGGCAAAATAACAGCAAGATTGTGGTGCCATGTTTGATATGGCTTCCCACTGCATTTTCACCTTCTTCCCACCTACTTAAGCTGGACTTAAGTTTATTGGGCATTTTCATTACATATTAAGTTAGCCCAGTGGCATTCTGGCTGCAGTTACCTGCTTCCATGAAGTATGAAATATGAAGAAATTCAGTACTTCATCAGTCACTCCTTGTTCAAGAGTAAGCAACCTGTCCCTTGCATTTGCCACCTATTTCTCTTGGTTCTGGTGGATGCAGATCTCAGGGTTTCAGTCTTGATCCAGAGAAAGATGCTTAGAATATCTCTAGAAGAGCTATCCTGAATCAGGTTGTATGAGGATGTCCATGCACCACACAACTTATCTGCCATCTGAAATTACCCAAACATGACTTACAATATGGGTGGACTGGCTATTAATCAGAATAGAGTTGGAAGGGACCGTGGAAGTCTTCTAGTGCAATCCCCTGCTTAAGCAGAAGACCCTATGTCATTTCAGACAAGTGGCTGTCCAGTCTATTTTAAAAAGCCTCCAGTGATGAAGCACCCACAACTTCTGAAGGCAAGCTGTTCTATTGGTTAATTGTCCTCACTGTTAGGAAGTTTCTCCTTCATTCCAGGTTGCTTCTCTCCTTGATTAGTTTCCATCCAGTTTCTTGTATTGCCTTCTGGTGCTTTGCAAAATAAGTTGACACCCTCCTCTTTGTGGTAGCCCTTCCAATACTGGAACACTGCTATCATGTCACCTCTAGTCCTTCTTTCTCTAGACCAGGGGTCAGCAACCTGCAGCTCTTGAGCTGCATGTGGCTCTTTCATCCCTCAGCTGCAGCTCCATCTCAAAATATGCATCACAACTGCCAATATGCAATACCCACCGGCACGCGATTTATTAAGCTTTTTGACCCCCGGTAGGCCAACCATGGATAAATCCAAGAAAAAAAAATTTCAGAAGAAAACAGAATCTTTTAATTCAACTATATATGCTAGTTTTGTGGCCACTTAGGAAATAGTCAGGCACGGGAAGGGTTTTGTGGCTCCTGGTGTTTTCTTTTCTGTGGGAAACAGGTCCAAATATCTCTTTGAGTGTTTAAAGTTGCCGACCCCTGCTCTAGACTAACCATACCCAATTCCTGCAACAGTTCATGTTTTAGTCTCCACACCTTTAATCATCTACTTGATAGAGATGGTAGGATGGGGACCCAGAAAGGGCAGAGCTTGTCAACTATTTTACTTCATTCTTCTTTCCAAAAGAGGGCTATGATCAGATAGACCTAGGCAGAAGAGTTCACAGAAGCAGCAACTCTAGAGGAACAAAAGGCTGTTGCTCCTTTTTCTGACACTACCAACATTACTTCTCATACTCTTTAAGGGCCATGCAGGTTTCTTTCATCCATCTTACCTAAATCAGATTAGAATAAATATACCATTGCAGTAATTTCAATTTCTTCTAGTTGGACCATAAAAAAATAACTACTTCTACAGGCACTTTTTCTTATTTTTTCCCCCAGCATTTTTTTTTGTTTCCTAAAATTATTCCCAATTTTACATTTTTTAAAGATGGATTTTCTACCATCTCTTCTTTCAAAAACTGGGCAAGCCTAGCCAATCTCTTTTCTATATTGGCTACATTTAGAAAGGATGCCATTCTACCATTCTTTTTCTTTCAACCTTCATCCTTCCAAAATAAACCATATCGTCCTTTAGCAATAACAATAGCACTTAGACTTATATACCGCTTCATAGTGCTTTACAGCCCTCTCTAAGAGGTTTACTGAGTCAGCATATTGCCAACAATCTGGGTCCTCATTTTATCCACCTCCGAAGGATGGAAGGCTGAGTCAACCTTGAGCCGGTGAGAAAACTACTATTTTTTCCTAGTGGAATCACCTACAGCCACAGAAAAGTAAAGTTAGAAGGAACCTTAGACATAATCTACTCAAGCTCTTGCTCAGGATGTATTACACTATCTCTGACTTAACTTCTTTTGTTGTAGTTTAAATCCCCTGGTTCTGGGGCAATATATAGAATAAGTTCATTCCTTCTTCCGTATGAGAACCACCACCACTCCCTCTCTCTGGCAGTTTTCTGAACTCATTTAATGAATCTGATCTCCTAGTATCCTGGGATTTCACCAATTCTCAAAGATTACTGAAATAATCTGTTAACTTCAGTGCTGTAATATCCTCTGCTAATTACTAAATACTGTAGAATATAAATCACTTTGGTCAGAGAAACTTGAATTTAATGCAATTTGTTAAGTTTTCTCTTATCATATCCTTGTCTTCCCTAAACAGCAGCTTCCTCATTCTTCTATAACAATGCCCAGCTAAATTGATTGTCCTTCACAGAATATGAGATACAAAATCATTATATATGGTCACTTCATCACCTCTTTCATTGTAAGACTTAAACTTTGGCTTTCATTTTTATTTCTAATATATCCAAAGAACCCCCTTTTTGTTGTCTTTGCTATGTCTCACAAACCTTAATTCTCAACTTTAATCTTTTCTCCCCACTGAAACCTGCTGCATTTTAATTGTGTTTTATGTAACATTCTAATTCCTATAGTATATGTTCGGAATTTGGATAAGAGTTTTAAAACAGTTGCCCCTGGATTTACAGGTTTTCTTAGGCACCCATGATACAATGCCACAGGAGTCTACATTTATATAGTAAGCTTGAACTATTCAAATGAAGACATTTCATAACACAACGTTGTATATCATGTGGTTTGAAATGAATAAAATTCAAATCAGTGAATTGGTCACACTATGCTACAAGCTCAAAGCGATTAAATAATAGTCCTTTCCTCTCTAGATAACTGTCTTATTTTATTAGAGAAGGGTACAGACGTAATTTACCAAAGAACAGCCCTAAAGAGTCTCTTAGTCTAATAAATGACAGATGTATGTTGACTGTTAACGAGAATTCATGTCTACAGTTATCTGGGAGACATTATATAGAAATCATATACATAATGTTTTCCATTTCCATCTATACAGGTAGTCCTTGACTTACAACAGTTCATTTAATGAGTTTTCAAAGTTAAAACAGCATTGAAAAAGTGACTTATGATCATTTTTCACTTTTATGACCGTTGCAGCATCCCCATGGTCATGTGATCAAAATGCAAACACTTGACAGCTGACTCATTTATGAAGGTTGCCATGTCCCGGGGCCATGTGATCATTTTTTGCAACTTTCTGATAAACCAAGTCAATGGGGAAGACAGATTCACTTAACCGTGTTACTAACTTAAAAACTGAAGTGATTCACTTAACTGTGTCAACAAAAGTCATAAAATAGGGCAAAACGAATTAAACAACTCTCTTGCTTATCAACACAAATTTTGGGCTCAATTGTGGTTGTAAGTTGAGGACTATCTGTAGAAATCACTACATATAGCTATCTATTTGTATCACTTTTATCCAATACACATATTAAGAATATACAGTACTGTAAATCATATAATCATGCAATATATAAATACCCTCCTTGTACCGTGCAATATAAAATAAACATGACCACCCCCTCCCACACCTAACCAATAATAGTTTTATAACCATTTGCTGCTTCAAGCTACTATGTAAAAATAACAGTATAATATTTGTGTTAAATCCAAGTTCTTACTATTTATAGTTTTGCCTGCCTTTTTTGGTTCTCCTATTGTGCTTCATGTGATTAACACAGATTCCTACATTCTATTTAACTCAAACCACCTAAATATCTTTTTGTTCTTAAGGAACAAATGTTGTCTATCTTCTGTAACTTATTTCTTCATACTTACATTGTAGTTAAACAGGTTAACATTTAACATGGTTAGGATCTTACCATTAAAACATCACCAAGCATTCTTTAATGTACATAAATTTCACACATGCAAACTTGCACAAAGAAACTCATACATAGTCTGAGTGCTAAAGTAACACTAAACCTAAATATGTCTCTTGAAGAAAAATTAACTTTAAAAGTAGACCAGAATGATGTAAATATATTTTAATAATACCAAAACTAAGCTTCCCGTCTATTCTGAGGTTTTCAAATAAATAGCAAAATCAATGGTTAGTCCTCTTTACATACTCTTAAAGTAACTGTGCAGAAACTAGGACCATTTTGCACTCAAACACATCAACAGTTAAGAACATACAGTAATAATGCACTAGGAGAGAAGTCTCACTACAAAGGACAGATATCAGCAATTTCTGAACAGATCGTTAAATGAGGGTGTCTAGTAACAAGGGAAAAAAACCACAACTCTAGGATCATGCCATATAAAAATGACAAAGCAAAATGTGCCCTTTCTTCCCATATTAGCAAGACTCCCAACACAGAAAAGTTCTACTGAAGTTCAAGGATCATTTCATCTACTGACTTCAGCAATCAGATGTTGTTTCTTATGAGCACAAGAAACATCCAGAAGGCAATCTAAATCTTCTGGTTTAAACAGAAGCAAGCTATCAGTTTGAGAAATCAGCTGACGCTTTTTTAAGTCTCAAACCAGAATGCTAACAGAACTGTTATGCATATATTTTACCAAATACATATTTTGCTACTTCCCAGATTTAATGTGTGCTTATATTCAAGAACAGATCTTTTAAAGTATATCAAAATCTGCCATTAGATATTCCAATGTGTCACAAGTCAAAGCAGAAACTCATTGTAAATGAATAGCAATATATGATCAAACAAAGACACTGCAATGTTTTCTGATAGACTTAGTTTTAAGAGCATTGCTTGACTGCATTTTGGTCTTCCCTGACCTTTTCAATATTTGGTTTTCAGCTGAGCCATGGTAGTGGTTAACTTTTCTTTCAATTTAAGATAGATTACAAATGGGAAAGAGCTACCTCTTCCACAATGAATTATTTAAGTCTACATACTCAGCCAATTAAATATGGGAATTAAATTGAAAGTTTTACTCCAATAAAATCAATATGGTTAAATGTAAAATTATGTTCCACTGTAGTACATACACTGCAATACTGAACAGAATAAACAAAATGCAAATGAATCTCAAAAGTACATAGCACGTCATGAGTGATCAGAATTTTCAATTTTCAAGGAAAGCTACATAGTCAGTTAATCGAGCCAATTGCTGTTCATTAGGAATTGGTGGAACTGGAGCAGGTTCTACAAAGAAAGCAGAAAACATGATGAGAACAGAAACTACATTATTATTTCCATCCTACAAAAAGATAACAAGCTGTACTTCTGGAGACTGTAGGTATATCCTTTGTCTCTTTCTGCTGCTTCTGAATGATCTGGATAGATCAAAATTTCATCACAGTAAATGGGTAATTAACAAATCCTTCAAAGCCCTCATCCACATTATCATTAGAAAGTCTACAAATACTAAGAATTTAATGCTCACTCTTAGATATTTTATAACTTTTAATACAAGATCCTGAACACGATATTAAGATGCCAATACAAGAATGTGAGCGGTATTGAAAAAAAAACACCCACTGGCTATGTGCTCTGTAGCACAAGGGAAATAATTATTTCAGCTTCAGAAGCTTCCACTTCTGCATAAAGGAAAAACTGAGTAGGCTTCAAATTCCTACATATAACCTTGTGCCATGTTAATTTATTAAACAGACACAAATACAATGTTAGAACATTTTTAGACAGCAAGGATATAAAAATTAATACATTTATTTAAAAAATGTATTCAGCCACCTATCCTATGTACAAAATAATTCTAGGTGGTTCACAGCAAGCAATAAACAGTATTCACAAACCTTTTTTAAAAAAATCATACTTGCCCTACAGTGCCCAACATCTCATCAACTCCACGAGTTGCTGAACTGATTTCATTCTTAGCCCTGTGCTTGTGGGAAAGCCTGGTCTTGAAGACCTCTGTAAGTCTAAGATGATACACGCCCTCTGGACTTCCAAACAGGGGGAGACTGTTTCAAAGGGCTGGAGCAGCTACAGAGACAAACCTGATATATACATACCTGATAGTGGATGAAACCTATTAAATATAGGCTCCTGAGGACCTGAAATACATAACAGCAAAACCCATCTATCAAACAAACACATTGTTGGAGGTTTTGGAAATTTATAATACAGAACTCCCCCACCACCAACACAACCCAAGGCTCCTTTAGTTTAAAAGAGAACATAAAAGGTAACAAGCTGATACAGAGGTAAGAAAACAGAAAAAGACAAAAAGAAATAAGCACGATTACAAAATTATCTCTTATTCTATGATTATAAAAAAGCTCAGTTTTTCCTATTATCTCAGTATTTTTCTAAACATCAAGTCATAAGTGCAGGTTTTTTTCTGTCTCATGCAAGTCTACAAGGAATTTCCAATCAGTCATATATATGTTTTCTGTAAATTAATCCCAAAAGTTTTCAATTATACATTCGTCTTTAAAATCTAAATTAGTGTATTCATTTGTACCCAATTTTTATTGCTTTTTTCATGTCCATCATTCATAATAGAAAGTTTCTTCATGTTGTTCATGATTCAGTGATACAAAGCAATGATACATCCTTTTATCAAGGTTAGAACACAATGTAAATTTCAGTTCTTTCAACCATGTATTTTCCCATGGATGCCTTTGTATCAGTGGTGGGATTCAAACAATTTTACTACCGGTTCTGTGGTTGTGGCAGAGGGAGGATACTGTAAAATCTGGATTCCAACTGATTCTCGTTATAAGCCCGTTCGTAATTCATTCTTCTGTAATGCTCAATCATTTTGCGTTCTGAAATATATCTTTATTTTCTCCACTGAAATATCATGTTCTCTACACAAATTAGAATATTGACAAAATATTTGTATATAGCCATATTATCCATTAATACAGTATCTCCTTCTTATAATTTTAGCATCATTTTCTTTCTCTTTATAGTTTATAAGCCAATCACTTACCTGATTTATTCGCAAATTCAAAATTTCTTTCATATAATTCCATTTTATTTCCATTTCTCTTATTGCTAACATGGATACTTGTTGTATAAGATCTTAATTTGTTCAGAAATACTTATATATCCTGTGGATTTCTTTAAATCTTTTCTTTTTATCTCAACCAAAATATTTTGTATTTTCTCTGAAAAAGTCTTTGGTAAGATCTAATATCTCTACCTTGGAAATTTTAGTAGCCAAATATCTTGAAATCCAAATCATGTCTATTTTTGAAAAGGATCTGTGTCATTCTGAAAAATAAGTGTACTTTCTTGTATTGCCATTCTTCTGTCTTCATATATCAACCAACCCTCAATTGTCTTATCAAATCAAAGAAGACTTATGGTAATTTGCCTTGAGTAATTGTAATATTTTTCTCAGAAATCCTATCTAATTGAGGTGGGGGGAGACTACTCCACTCCAAACCCCCATCAAACACCAAATTTCATAAGAAAATTATAAAATTATCTCATTAACCTGTTTGTAAAAAGTCACTTAACTCCTCCCCAAAGCTCTTAAGCAAACTCTACAACCATGGGGTAAAAGAAAAGTGAGTTGACACTAAGTACAGAACGCAAAATAGAAATAATAAACTAGAAATAATAAACTTATAAATTATGAAAATGTGCAAGTTGGATCTACTGTATGTTCCAGTCTAAGCTGGTAGCAGTACTTTTAAATTTATTTATAAACTCTCTGCAATGTGCAATAAGGTAGTGAAGGTAATACAATAAAAATACTAGGATTTCACTCCTAATAAAATAAAAAAGGTTTTGTTAGAAACAAATGCAATTCAAAATGCAAAATGATAGTTGTAACAGACATGGCCCACAGTCATCTCAGATAGTTTGAACAACAATTTTCAGCAAAGAAGTAAACCACATTACAGGTCTTTATTATTATCAATATAGAATATAAATTTAAACTAGCAAAAATGACTTAATTTGACAACTTAAATGGCATTCAAAATTGTAACATTTAATTGTAACTACATTTCACTCAATTCGGCGTGTCAGTTAAGGTCACTGAAAAATATGCTCAACTGAGTCTTTATTGCCAAGAAGCTGAGGCACTTCCTGTTTATTTCTATTTAAGCTTTACATTCTAAAATATCAACTTAATTAAAATATCCTGCACCCATTCAAATAGATCACTATTTCATTTATTTGACATGATACCTTACGAGTATCACCCCCACTATTTTAAACATTTGAAATAAATGTTGGCATGTAAATACTAATTGCGTTTTCAATTGTGTGCAGCAAAGACAGGCAAGCAATGTTAAGTTGTTCTGAAATGTCACCTCCCTTCCCTTTCCCTCCCCCTTCCACAAATCCTCATGGAACTAGAGCTCCACCTACCTGGCTTTTTAGGCATAACCATTCGAGTTGACAAATCTGCTTGCCATCCCTGATCAAGAACTCCTAAAATTGTAATATAGTTCATTAGCTATAATTAGTTTCATATACATGCTTCAATATGGAAAACATTGGATGGGATTAATTTCCTGATTTGTTTTTATCTCTTGGTTTTTTATTCCTTGCTATATTTTCATTTCCTATAAAGTGAACTATTAATGTTCGTTTTCCTTTTATTCAGCTTTTATATAGCTTTAGAAAGTTATGATTCATTTGTTTAGAAAATACAGTTGTAAGAACTGAAAGTTTGTAACACAATTCTAATAAAATCCTTGTTTAGGGACTGCCTCAGATATTGTTCACTTTTGCAACAGAGATGAAAAAGTAACTCTGACCAATCTTCTCATGTATGACCTTCACAGATCTGTAAAGCAAATGAAAGCTGAAGATCGTAAGCAGTTCACTTAGTGACTGTTTCGCTTAACAACCTTAGCTTAGCTGGTCTCAATTGTGGTTGCTAAACAAGATGCATAATAATAAGGTAAAAATATGACTATTATTTTACAAGGGATTTTTCAATCTAAGCCACAAGATGATTAAAGATGTCATAAACTGTAGAGGAAAGTTATTATAACGTAAAATCAGCTCACCACCACCACCAAATCATATAGAACAGTGTTTAGAGAACTGGGTGTCTGAGCTACCAGGTGTTTAAATATATTGATACAAGCTCAATGTTGAGTATATGCAACATTTATTTGCATCTCAGGTATTTTCAGTACCTTTTACTGCTTCTTCTACAGGAAGTCCAACGAAGGCTGCAAAGTCATCTGCGCTTATGGAAGGATATGCCCGAGAGACTAGTCCAAACGCTCGCCGCCTCGTTGCATCTATTAGAGGTAATTAATGCAAAACTAGCTTACCAAGGATAGGAAAACATCTTGTGTTCTTAAATAAGTTTCTCTGAGAAGAATCTGAAATGTGCACATTTATATGGAAGATGATTGGTTAGATGTAAATTCTGATTCCTACAAACAAGCAATGACCCTTTATATACAAAGTATCATATCAAAATACATGAAAAATGTATTTTACTTCAACATTTGCTTTTGATGAACTATAATCAAAAACTTAAAGAATTAAATACTGAATTCCAATTTATAAAGCATGTCAATCTTAATCAAACCTCACATTTCTGATGTCGTATATTATCTCAAATTAAGTAGCAGTGGCAGCAATCACTGCTGAAAATGACAACATTTCTCCTGGGAATTGGTATCAGGGTTTTGGAAATGGAGGAGCCTGTCAAGATATATTTACCAATGAAGGTGAAAATCTGTTAAGCATGGCTCCAAAACTGAATAGAATAATGATATGATGGTATTTGTTGGCTTGCTGAAAACGGATAAAGTATAGCTCAAATGTAAATTCTCTAACAAATGTTCAATCTAATGCTGCATACATTTACTTTGCCAAAATACAAGTTGAACTTTCTGCACAAACTGCAACTTGCATTAACCAATATATCATCATATCTGAGTGGAAATTTTCTGTTAAAGATAGTTTGCTCTTAGCAGAGTAAAGACATGAATAAAAAGTAATTCAGAAACAATACTTGTGCTTGATGCAACTTTGGGGGTTCTTTTTCCACATTTCATTCCGCAATCCTTAATCTGACAATAACCATCTTCACAGGAAATCATCCAGCTCTAACTACCAACCTTAGCTACATCATATAAGGAAAACGTATATAAAATGTTCTTCCGGTGGCACCTACCGCCAACGAGACTGGCTAAAATGCACAAAAACCAATCATCAACTTGCTGGAAGTGTATGCAAGAAAGGGGCACATACCGTGTTTCCCCAAAAATAAGACCCTGTCTTATATTTTTTGGAACCCTGAAATATGGCCTTGGCCTTATTGTCGGGGAGGTCTTATTACTTTGAGGTGCAATTTGGGGGTGGCAGGTGGAGAGGGGTGAGGCGGCAGACCCAGTGACATGCGCCTCGAGCCCACTCCTTATCTGCCACCTTTTACTCCTGCAGCTGAGTGGTGCTCCGCTCACTTGAGGAGGGAATCCCAGCTCATGCGTGCCATCCTGGACCCGAAACAGCCAGCCAGGGGGCTGTGTTGTCTTTTGGGAAGCTGCGGCAGTGGCTCGTGCTCCTCCAGGCAGAGTTTGCTGAGGAGGGGGGGAGCAGCCTTAACGCCTCCGCTGCCCCCCCCACAGACCCAGCGCTGCCGCGGCTTCCCAGAAGACAACCTCACACAGCCCCCTGGCTGGCCGTTTCAAGTCCAGGATGACGCACATGCACTGTAATATTTGGGGGGGCGTAGTTTTGGGTGGGGGGCTTATTTTGGTACATGCGCTCCAAAGCCCGATTGGGCTTATTATCAGGAGATGTTCTCATTTGAGGGAAACACGGTATTACCACATCTGGTGGGGCTGCAAGAAAGTACAGGAGTTTTGGCATAAGATTTGGACTTGGATAGAAGAGATATTGGGATTAAAATTAAATTATAAACCAGAACTTTTTATTGGGAATTATCACAAAGAAATACAAGAGAGGAAATATATCTAGTAATTCATATCATCACAGTGGCAAGAATGACATTCGCCCAGAAATGGAAGGGGAAGGAAGTTCCTAGGGACAAGGAAGCGATAAATAAAATTTTGACTTGCGCAGAAATGGACAGATTGATGCTACAGATGAAAAATAAGGACAAAACAGAATATTATATAATCTGGAACAAATTCTATTATTGGTGGGAATGGAAAGGGAGATCTTAAAATGAAAAGAAGAAATAGGAACTATAGAAGGGATATCCGGAAGTATGTGAGGGAAATAAATTTGAAGATGAATGCTGTAAACATAACTGCAAATAACCAGATATATATATAAATGTATATAAGAGATATATTATAGAGTATAGAATATAAGACAAAAAGTTATGTGAAAACGAATTCACTACGTTCAATATTTTTAAAGATTGTAATTAATAAAATTTTCTAATAAAAAAAAAGAATTTTATTTAACAAATTGTTGTTGTTTTTTAAAGTTACCAATATAATAACTTTGGAGGAAAACCTAATATTACTGCTATTTTTTTTAATTAAACTTATATGCTGCCCATCTCACCAAAGGCAACTCTATTACAATATACATCTACCCAGAAGCATACACTGAAACCATAACCTAACTATTAGCAGATTACTCCTTCTTAAACTGTGCATGTAACTCTTCTTTCTTCACTCCACACACCTTTCCTCTTCTTTCTATAGCCTATTTCCTACATCAACGAGCCTCTTTTCATTAGCTGGTTTGACTAATTCCTGAAGGCCAAGCCCTTAAAAGGTAATATGGAAGGACGCATGGGGCAACTCAAGCCATTGTTTTTATTTCCTTTCATGGTTAATAATATGCACAATTTTAACTAAGAAAGGCATACCTTTAAGTGCTTCCATAATTGGCTGAATAGATTCAGACCACTGATATGCATCAATTGTTGTATATATTCCAGGGAAATCTCTTTGCCAGATTCGCTGCCCTACTGCCCAAATTGCACCAAGTTCAAGATTTGCCTGCAAAAAAAGAATTGAAAATAAAATTGCAGCTGTTTGACAAAACAAAACAAATATGCTTATAGTTATACAGAATATTTTGACACCTCCTCTCCAGGCCTATTGCCATATATAGGATTTGAACTTGGTTTTAATTTGAGAAAGGTGTTTAAGGCATACCAGTATTAATTTAGAGAAATATAAGAAATCTGATATATTTCAGTGTTCTGAACTACAATTCCCACCAGTATTGGCTGTTATATTCCCACCAACTGTTATACATAAAATTATATTGTATTATTTTGCACATACTTAATATAGTCCTTAGCATCTTATAATAATAATGTAATAAAGTTGAGAAATCAATGTTTAATAACTAACACGGAAGTTCAGATTCACAAGTGAGGCAATCATACTACTCCAAGATTAAGTTCTACTAACCATAACCGGCACGACTTGTTGGAGATATCAACAAATCTTGTTTTTTAAATTAAGAATCACCTCCGTTATGTCATTCATAACATCCTCTGCCACATTCTGCAGCTATTCCCTCTTTGTCCTCATCAACATAGTTGGCGGGATATCCTAAGATTATATTGCAGCTGACTAAATCTAAAAAAATGGGTAACTAAAAATAACAAATAATTAAGCAAAGAAAAAACGAAAAGTAAAATATATTTAAAAACTAACTTGAACTGCTGAAGAGGGCTTTGCTGCCACATTTTTTAAAAAGCCCTTTACTTTTATCTGGTAGCAGAGCTAATTTTTCTCATTAGATGATGTTTGGACTACAGAGAATTTTATTTTGCAATTAGTCTAGTAAAATATCAAGGAAAAGCACACAATGTTGTGTGACTGCAATCATTATTCATGGGTATGACTCATGACAAGAATAGATCCTGACATACATGCTAGTGTATGAAGGACTTTGTTTTAACTGCCGTTTGTTTTAAAGTACTCTGATCTGATTTTCATAGCAACTTTGATCTGATTATAGTGCAAAAAAACAAAACAAAAAAACCTCAATGTGCACATTCTGTAACATTCTGATTGCTGTTGTCCACTAAATCATTTCTAAATCTCATTATTATTAATATTAATGTTAAACATATAGGCTGCCTGACTCTGGACAATAAGTCTTAAACGTTACAAATAAAAATGTTAAAAACAAGAAAAAATACAATAGACAAAAATGAAGAATAAGGAAAACAAGAATGATTTAAAAAAAAAACAGATTGCTATAAAAAGGAACAAACCCAGACCATCCAAAGGAGCTTCACTCACCCTCACTAAAGTCCTGGGGGAAGAGCTAGGTTTTCAAATCCCTTCCAAACATCAGCCAAGTTAAAGCTGTATAGATCTCAGGAGGAATCTCATTTCAGAGGGCAGTCAATGCTACAGAGAAGGCACATTTCTGGGGTCCTGATAGATGGCATTGTTTAATTGAAGGAACCCAAAGGATCAAATTGGCCAGCAGATACTGTGGGATCCTATAGTCCCTCAAGTAAGTGGGCTCCATGCCACGTCAGGCTTTATAGGTAACGACCAAAATCCCACATTGTATCTGGAAGCTAACTAAGAACCAGTCAGCTTGCAAAAGAGGTGGTACTTGGTTACGTTTACCAAAGTATGCCCATCACTGCCTGTGCCACTACATTCTGGACTAGCTGAAGCTTCAAGGACAGCTCCACAAAGAATGTGACACAGTAGTTAAGCCATGAGATGACCAGAGCATGAATGACTGTCTGAAGACCTCCCATCTAGAAAACAGCACAACTGATGCGCCTGTGCAAAGGCCTTCTTGGCCATAGCTGACACTTCCTGGACTGTGAGTCCAGGAAGACTCAGATTGCACGAAACCCTTGAGTCAATAAATGCAACTCCACTGAAGGTCAGAGATGGAATATTCCCAGATCTTAGCATGCGAAACTTCCACAGCCACTTGGTCTTGGTAGTATTGAGTTAGAGACAGTTGCTCCCCATTCAAACTCACATAACCTCCAGGCACTTGGCCCATTCACAATCAAAATATATAGCTGAGTATCATCAGTATGCTGAAATCTAAATCAACAGATGACCTCACCCAGTGGTTTCATGTAGATGTTGAAAAGGAAATGAGAGAATAGAATCCTGCAGCACCCCATAAAGGAGGGTCTGGGAAGCAATAACTTTTCCCCAGCAACATTGATTAGAACCAGCCCTGAGGAAAAGAAGGAAACCACTGTAAAACTGTGCTCCGACCAGAGGTGGTATTCGACCGGTTTGGCTGAACTGGTAACAGCAAAAACTGCCGCTCGGGCGAACCGGTAGAAAAAAATATGGCTACCGGTTCGGCCAAACCGGTAGCTAAAACCCGCCCCCCGTGTGCGCTTTCCCCTCCCTTATGCGCATGCGCGCGCCTATCGGCGCGTGCCTACTGTGCATGTGTGCGCCGATCATCTGAGAGGACTCTTTGATCCTCTCAGCTGATCGGCACACTTTTTTT
>JAOYMU010000192.1:30951651-30962285 GCA_025802295.1 Psammodynastes pulverulentus
GGGTTTTTTTAGCGCGCGACGGGGGGAGCGCGGGGGGAGCGTTCCGGCACCTTTTGGTGCCGAAAAAAAGCGCTGTATATACATACATATACATATACATATATACATATATACATATATACATATATACATATATACATATAACAATCCTTAATATTATAATTCCATTGAAATTAATTTAACTTTTGTATTTGTTGAATTGCCCCATGGCGAGTTGGCCACAGTGAGTTATCCCATTCCATCTCTGAGAACGTTAAATCTGAATTCATTTCATGTATTTATTTCCAGAAAGAATAATAAAAGAGAGCAGCCAGGTTTCTGAGAGATTAATGCTGTACTTTTGGGGTCATTCATAGTAAAAACAAACCTGGGTCTTCATAGACGATGTCACCACCTAAGATAGCAGAATTCCTACTGGCATCAACGGATAGGTTTCCATGAGGGTGAAGGTTTTTTCTTAAGATACTTTTCAGATACAATTTCACTGGCAGTAATGGTCTAGTAGAAGCAAATTAGGTGTTTAAAGAAGGAGTTTTGAAATAGACTATGAGTTTCCAGGGTTGCAAAATCATTGTAAGTGCACCTCATAAAAGCTACTCTGCAATTTATCAGTTAATTTATTAAGCTCATTATACTGCTGATTATCAAAACCTTTCTTTCGTCTGAAGACTTACCCAGGGCTTCATCAAATGGGATATTATTCTGCAGATCTTGCTCAAATTGTTCCATTTTAACTGTTTTGACTAAAGGTATTACAAGAATAAAATAGTAACTGTGAAAGTCCATAATTTTGGAATAATTTTGTACCTATATGTGGCAGGCAGTTGTCCATTAAGAGCTAGAAAAAATACCCTGTGGTGTTAATGAGAGAAAATCTACTACACTTATATTCAATGGTGTTTTTATTCATTTTTCAACGAATTAAATGGCATTAGAAAAATGCAAGAATGGTGACATAAGGATAAAATGGCACACTGCAGGTAAATTAATCTTTGCTAAAAATTATTTTAGCAAAAAGTTATCATTTCATTTTGATTAAATATAGTTTGTCCTCTAAAGTCTTTGTCTAATACTAACATTAATTTCTGTGTGGTCTTTTTCCCTAAAATACTAAGTGTGAATGTGAAAAACATTTTCTTTCAGATATTGCTGTATTTTGGTGAGAGAGCTTATAATAAGTAATCCAAAAGTTTGGGGAGGCCCAAACTATTGAAATCTGTTGTTTCAGCTGTTTCTGCTATAAAAAAAGTTCTCTAGGTCATTTCTCTCTTGATAAAGTGACATTGGTATGGCTGTCTGCGGCCAAACTGATTAGACCACAACTCACAGCTATGGAGCACAAGAGGTCAAGGAGATAACCTGGAATGCACAACACCCCAGATTTCTTCCTGAGCATTTCCATTAAAAAATCAGAGTCAGATTGCAGGTGCTGAAAAAGTCCTCAGACTAAGAATTAAGGAACATCTCCTATTACTGTAAATAATACTGGATGCATCTTATTATGCAGGGAAGGATCTTTTTCAATGCACTTGCATGATTTATGCCTGTAATAAAGGGTCTACAGACTTCTTTTGATTATAGGATTTGAGAGCTATAGAGCCAGGAATCCTAATGACCTGAGAAGTTTCCCATGCCAGACATCACACTGAGCTAGTCTACTCTACCAACCTGGTGTATCCAATAATGTTTTATTTTGGGGAATTCAATTCTCCCAAGAGTGTTTTCTTGTTTTGGGTTCGCTAATTGGACAGCTGACATTAAAACAGCTCTTATAACTTAACTCAGCCTATTCAGATAACCCCAAGTGCTGTCACCTAGCAATGTCCATAATGGAGCAAGAAGCTGGTTCCATAGTGAAGCCTGGATCTCTCCCTCCTCAGGGGACACCAGTAGTCGCTCAAGCAGATGCTGGGGCAGCTGGTGGTAACCGGATCCAAAGTGAGAGCAGAGAAGACAGAGCAGCCACTGGTGCATGAGGAGAAGATCATGGCCAGATCCATTTGCCCTGATCTGAAGGCGTCTGCAGTCTACCGGAAGACAACCAACACCACTCGCATCCTCCAGTTCGGCAGCAACCACCCACTCAGCCATAAACGCAGCTGCGTCACAACCCTCTTCCAACGGGCACAAACCCACTGCAGCGACAACAACACAAAAAAAGATGAAATCAAATACTTACACTCATTATTCAAATCCAACGGCTATCCTAAAACTTTCATACACAAATGCCTTCGTAAACAACACACCAACAACACAACCACGCCAAAACCAAAATTCTGGCTTCCAATACCCTACATCAAAAACGTCTCAGAAGCCACAGCAAGATTACTACAACCCTTCGGAATTGGGATCGCACACAGACCCGAACACACAATCAGACAACGAATCATGAGACCCAAAGACCCGCTCCCTACAACAGAACACTCATCAATTGTTTACTGTTTACCATGCCAGAATTGCGAAGCCAAATACATCGGAGAAACAAGCAAACGTTTGGGCACACGCATACAAGAACACAAAAACGCAGTTAACCGCCAGGATCAATTATCCCAAGTATACAACCACACAAAACAAACAGGCCATACTTTTGCCTTCGAACAACCTAAAATCCTAGACCACGCAAAAGATAAAATGGCTAGACTTATACTAGAAAGCTGGTCATCTATTGACACAATCAATCGATCTATTGATTTACACCCAGCTTACCAAGCATTGCGAGCGGGCCTCAAATCAACCCATAAAACATCAAAATTAAAACCAAAATCAACAACAGAACCCCACCCGATCAGAATACCCAAAACACCACAAGACATGACGAAACCCTCACCATCCAAACACCCGACAGCCAGAAGATTGAGAACACATGGAGATTCAGACCCAGATGAATTGACCATCCAAGAGCAAAACACAACAAAATACCCCCCCCACACACACACACAGAATATTCACCACTAAACAATTACACCACAACCACAGAATTGGAAACGGGGAAAAATCCACCCCATATTGAACGGACCTTTGAAAAACATAATACACCGGATTATCCAACACCCACACACTACACGACCATAACGACAAATGCAAGGACAGAAATCAAACACCAGGAACATACAACACAGAAACATCTAACACCCCAAAGATCCCCCTCAAGAGCAAGAGACAAAACAGATCTCTCTGGGATTTTAGGAACAGCACAGAATACAAAAGAGCTTTTTACCCCCACACACCCCAAAACCACGGGATTAAAAACACAAGAAAATCTCTCCCCCTCCCAGTTAACCACCGCAGAACAGAGCACACGGAAGCAATCAACGCTCTTGCAATACACATCCACGACTTCCAGCACGAGGAAAAAACATACACGTCAATCAGCACGAAGAAGCCAAGAACGTACCGAGGGAGAACAACTGACAGGCTCGGGACTCAGAACACAGAGAAAAACGTACTCCTCCAGGAAAAACCGCAGGAGTAGGAAGGCAAATAAACCACCCACACCCACACAAGAAAAAACACAACACATTGAAAATACCAACGAAGTCCAGCTTACAGACACCCTACAGACAAACACCCCACAAATAACCACAACTCCAAACACCCAGGACAAAGAACATCCCACCAAAACGTATAACAAGAAAAACAACACACGAACTCAACAACCACACACAGAAGATCCACCAACATCCACACCCCTTCCAACTACCACAATAAAGGCAAAGAGGAAAACAAATCCCACCAAAGCAATCCAGAAAAACGACAATACAAATAAACAATTACCACCCATTCATCCGGAAACAACCAATTTAAAAACAACTCAACAGAAAACATCAAGACAAGAGAAAATCAATACAGAAACGCAACAAATTGACGAACTACTGAGAGACAACACCACCAAAAATAGCCCAGAACAGAACCAACAAAAACTCAAAACCATAAAAATCAACTATCCATTTAACAAACCCACCCCAGAATCAATCACACACAGTGGCTACAACACAAGGCACGCAACAAAATTAATTAATGCTAATCCACCCCGAACTTCCTTGACCCAGCTCTGAGGATGGAAACGAGTGAGTTTCCGAAACGTCAGATTAATAAAATATTGGTTCATGATATCGCCTCTTCCGCCTCTTCTTTTAATAAAATCACTCATAATCATATGTCTGAACCACGCATCTTTGCAACTATTGCTTTATCCTATGGGCGCACAGCGCTTCTTTCCGCACGAAGATGGGAAACCTTCGCAAAACGAAAATCTTCCACCTACGCACAATTAAAATTCCTACACCGATGCCTTGATGAAAACACCTTACCTAAATGCCTCAAATACAAACCCATAATAAACACTGAACTCTGCCAACATACCATGGCCAACTTCAAGAAAAAAATGATCAGAATTCTAATACAAGACTGCCACCTACGCATCCGCAAATACAACCACAAATTAGAACAGCTCAAATCATCATGCCAATCCCTCATATCCACACCCACTCTACAAACACTAGAATCAACCATCATCACTAATGCACAACACCACCGGAAAATCCGAGACACACAACTACTTGAGAAATTCAACAGAATTTCCCCCACAACACAACACAACAACAACGGAACCCTAGTCCATAACCTCTCCTCTCGGACCCTTTCACAACAACAATTATCCATACTATCTCATGATGCCAAATTCTGCACCAAAGACGCCCACCCACACAACTTCATAGCATCCTTCGAATCAGCATTACAAAAATGTGAGACCGATGAAGAAAATAAAAACTTAATACGCCAACACATCTCAACCTTACTCCTCCAACATAAACCCCACACAACAATCTCCATCGCAGAAGACCGCGAGTTAACTCGCTTAAGTAAAATGAAAGATATAGTTACCCTTCCAGCCGACAAAGGACGCTCAACCGTGATAATGAACAAATCTGAGTATTCAACTAAAATCCAATACCTACTAGCAGACAAAGAAGCATATGAACCCTCCACCACCAAAGCGTTCAAAAAACTTACAAACAACATAAACACAACCGTAAATAAACTAAAAAAGGCCGGTGCCCTCACAAGACAAGAGGCACTTTCCATCAAAGCGAATGATACCGCAATGGCACGCTTCTACGGCCTCCCCAAAGTACACAAACCGGATATACCCCTACGCCCCATTGTTTCATTACGAGGCACCCCAACATTCGGCTTAGCAAAATGGCTCTACCAACGACTAAATTTCCTGATCACAGAATCAAAATGGACAGTCAAATCCGCCAACGAGTTCCTTAAACGCATAAAAGACCTAGAAATTGGAAATGAAGAAGTGATGGTGTCTTTCGATGTGGTCTCCCTATTCACATCCATCCCACCCAATCTCGCCATCAATGTTATCAATGACCTCCTAAAAGAAAAATATGAAGAAACCGACAAACAACTGAAACACAAACACATCATCGAGTTAGTACAACTCTGCCTCAAAACCTTCTTCAGCTATGACAATCAAATTTACCAGCAGAAGAAAGGAACTCCAATGGGATCCCCTCTATCTGGACTGATTGCAGAAGCAGTCCTACAAAAACTTGAACATCTAGTCTTCAAATCATACTCCCCAAAATTTTGGGCCAGATATGTTGATGACACCTTTCCAAAGCTGGACATCATTGACCGGGAGAGGGGGCGAGCGCGCATGCGCAGAAGGGTGGGGGGTGAGTGTGTGCGTGCATGAGCAGAAGGGTGGTGCAAGCGTGGCGGAAGCGCGCATGCGCAGAAGGATGGGGGCGAAGGTGGTGGAAGCGCACGCATGTGCAGAAGGGTGGGGGCGAGCGTGGGAAAGCACGTGCATGCGCAGAAGGGTGGGTGAGTTTAGGGGGAAACATTTTTTTTCTTATTTATTCTGAAAAATCGGGACTTTTAGACCACGTCCCAGGACGCGGGACAGATTCCCAAAAAGCAGGACTGTCCCGCGAAAATCGGGACGTCTGGTCACCTTACATTAATAGGTCTTATGAAGGAGAGGAAAATCTATTTCTTTTTGTTTGTTAAATAAAGCAATAGAACTTAGAATACAGGATGTTAAAAAATATAGTAAGACTCAAGGGGGCAGAAACAACAGTTTCCACCTGTTTCTTACTTTGATCATAGACTGATCTACTATCTGGCTATTTGCTTGTGACTATCTGAGAACTGCTGAAAAATAAATCTGCCCTGGAAGTAAAGTTCATTTGTCCTTGCTCAGGAAGCTACAAATAAGCTCAGACTTGAGAACTGGAGCTAATTCACTTCAAAGCTTGACAATTTGTTCATATTATTTGAAAGCACAGCATGTAGGTTTGAGAATGTACTAGCCATTCCTGTTCACAACATAGTCACTGTGACATAGATCAAGAGCTGTTAAGGATCGGGGTCTTGAAAAATGGAAGGGTTTCCATAGTGATAGGCAAAGCACAATACTGCTGGTTGGGCAATTTGAAACCAAGAATTATAGAGCTATCTGTAACAATAAATGTCAGTGTTGATGATAAATCATACTACTTACAAGAACAGTTTATTTGAGACAACTGTCATCTCATTGATCATCAAAAGTGATTTGGACCACTTGACTGCCCAAGCATGACTTCCTTGCCTAGCCACACACTAAGTAGAATAGGATGACTATCCTAGGTAGGAAAATACCAGTCTTCCATCAATGGTACTGTTTTAATTTTGATCCAGAATGAAAGTTGTTGAGTAGCTTAGGTTCTGCATTAGACATTAATGGAAGTTCAAGGAAGATTTTCTGAAGAAATGAAATGTGTTCAAGATTTCAGGAGGTTGTTTAAACACTAAAACTAGGTAAATAAGTTCTTTTAATAATCACCAGTATCTTACTGTGCTTCCAGTTTTGTATTGTTTACAGTCTCTTGTGCCCTGTACAAGCAAAATATTAAATATGTATTAAACAAAATATTTTCTAATAATTAATACTTATTTTCCAGTTTTATAGTACATTATTTTAAATTTAAATTATATGCTCTGTGTAATTTTCTTGGTTGAGTCTTTTCAGCCATTTCTATATGTGTTCTTTTTGTGCCCTATTCTTTTTCATTCCTTGGGCTTTTCTACTTCTCAACCCATTTTTTTAAAGGCCCCTTTGTAAAATATTTTGATTGCTTCAGTTTGCTTTAGGAGGTAGTTCTCCTCCACTTCCCTATCTTTTCCATGATATGCAGAAGGACAACTTGATTAGAAGGATAGTTAGGAGATAGGAAATTCATTTCAGGAATTAAAATTCAGCATGTTTAGAAATGCAAAAGATTTATTTCATCAAGTTTTTAATTGTTTCTTGAGTTTAGTATTCTGTTTAATGCATTTTTAAATTTTGATATTTTAAAATTTACTTATTTGTTTACTTATCAGAGTATAAAGCTGGGGTAAATGTAAAAAAATGGCTTGTTAAGCGTTTTTCTACCTGGTACATTACAGATGTGCTGAAACTATAGTGAGTGAATCCTTGATAATTTCAGAATGATTGAAAAGTATAGCTGACAAATGAAAATTAACTATATGGATCATTTGACTGTAAGATCAAGAATGCAGAACCATATTCAAATTCACATTGATTTAAGTAGTTAATTATGTTTATTCAAGGAAATCAATAACAGTTTAAAAATGTGTGGTATTTTGTTGGTACCATCAGAAAAGGTAACATTACATAGACAATACAGAATTTTTGCAAGAACCTCAATAACAAATCAATAAGCCAATATTATATTCTGATGTTGACAATCCCAACAAACAATTTAAGCACTATTATTTTAATTTCAGTAGATTTCAGATACATTGCCATTTGTGTTTAAATATATTATAGTCCTGTTTGATTTACAAATTTTAAAATGCTAACTTGAACTTTAAAATAATTGTATAATGTTAAACTAATTAACAGAAAGTAGAAATACATATAATAGCATTAACAAATTCTAAAATTAATATCATAAAGAGGAAAACAAGAGAAAAATATGGAAAATTATATTATGAATATTGCAAAGGCTTTGACCAGATTCTTGAAAGATTGTTTCCTTGCACTTTTATTAGGGGGAAAAAACAATTCAAATTTTGAGAAACAGCAGAATAACTATCGGTTGCTACAAATCAAGTGTAGATTTCTTCTTTCAAAAGTATATGTGTATGATCATTTTTAGCTATCCGTATGCCTGAAAATACATTTGGGACATAGCTAAGAATAACATACCCTTCTTTAACATGGTAATTGATCCTGTATCATGTTATTAATCCTATCATTATTTGCCCAAATAGTGGCAATAATAGTAGATCAAGGGATGTAAAATAACATTCCAACTCCTAAGTAGCATATTGAATAGCAAGTTGCAGCAATGCAATTAAGCATAAATTTTATGTAGCTGAAACATTTTTGTTGCTATTAACCTCATTTCAAGATCCAAGATCCAAGATTTCATGTTTAAAGCAACCCTCCATTAATTTACTAGGAAAGAATATTTAAAGTTAATATTCCTGAGGTTGTGTTAATTACTAATGCCAATTTCATCAACCTTCTTTAGGAAGGGTGAATGGCTTAAAAACCCACATTCATTTCATTGCTCCAAAATCTCCACTCAATATGAAACTTCAAAACCAGCAATGGCATTTTCAACCAAATAATCTAAATGTGTAAATTAAATAGACTACTAAGAATCACTATGAGACATTTGTTTTTTTTAATTTTGCAAAAATAATAAAAAATGATTTTCTCAAAAGTAAATTGATTTGAAGTAATGTGGGAAGCCCAGTTTACCTAAGAAAGCCCAATATCCCAGATTTGGATGCCATTTTTAAAATGGCTTTAAGGTTTTCATGGGTAAATTTGTCCAAATAACACCTGTGACTTCAGTGAGATCAGATAACAACGCTTGAGTTACTAAAGTACAGTTGAATTCTGAAGTGGTGAAGCTAAAATGCATGTCCTGTAATAAGTCTTCTAGGATAGCTAAATCCATCTATTTGAATAATTGTAACTTGTTCATTGAAAGTCTCACAGAATGCCCTTAACAAAAAAATATTATTCAGCGCCTGTAAAATCATTGAAAATATAGTGCTGGAATAAATATGGGAAGGTATCTCAATTCAATTCAATTTGTTGCAATCAAAAACCGGAACGGCTAATAAACAAAAAAAAATTAAGACAGAGTTAAAAATACATTTGTAAAATAACCTAAGTAGCATCTGTGAAATCCATGGTGTAACCTATGTTGAATTATAATGTAAACCAGTGGTTCCCAAACTTTTCCGGTCCGCGGCTCACTTACGTGCTTCCGATTTCTTCCGCGGCTCCCTTAAAAAATTCGGATTTTTTCCGCGGCTCCCTTAATAGGGACATCCGGGGTTTTTTTCATTTTTTCCTTGTAACTGCGCATGCGCACTAGGCTTCTAGAAATGGCGCGGCGCCCTTACTACATATTACACAGATTGGGAACCACTGCCCTAGAGCCCATACTGCCTGCCTTTTAAATACACATAAAAGTAATTAGTCCTCATTGGGACAAACAGAGGTGGGAGTCATCTGAATATCAGCCCTACTTTTTCTGCTGTGATTGAAAATTGGGGCATGGGGTTCACAAAATCCCAGCAAGTTCTTGCTCAACCCTAGTATTCTGTTGTACACAATTTGAACAATTCTTGTGTAAATTATTGCAGCTAAAGAACTATACAATTACTAAACAATATTTTGGTCAATATTGGTTTGTACCATGCTCACAATAGAATTTCTTATCATTCTGTTCCTTCGATCCCCTGTATGCTCTGGAGAAACTAGTAGTGCATTTTTGGTGGGAGATTAAGAATTGCTTGTAGAGGTAGATGTGTGACTGACAAATCCCAACCATTAGATTCAACTCATTAGATTGTATATGATTTATTTGATTGCTGAAATAAAATGTTGGAATTATACAGTAAGTCTAAATATGCCCTTTCTTAATTATTACCATAATTAAATAACTAAATAGAATAAGTATTGCCATAATTTGTAGCATTGCATTTAAGAGCCTGGAAGTTTGGATAGACTTATGATTTGTGCTGCATGTAAATTTTATCATTGTTTATAGTATCATATTCTAAAGCAGTTCTGCGTAAAGTACTGATGACTTTCTTTAGAATAACTATGAATATTTTTCACTTTATATTTCTTTTATTCTTTCACCATTGCTTTAACCCCAGAGTCTTTTTTTCTTGTTGATCCTTGATGTATTCATCTGTTGCCTCAGTAGATACACACACACGTACACACACACTTCGTATCACCTATTTTTAAACACAATAAAATAATGTATTTTTAAGATTATAATAGAGCATATTGTAATATATTCAGTTATTTAACAATTATGTGCTCCCTAAAAATGAAATTTATCTAATTTAAAATACACATTTAATAATACTAAGTATTGCATAAATATAACCAATTATTTTCTTCAGACTTCATTCTAAAACAATGGAATCTATATAGTTCCAAAATTAAATAAGAAGATAGAATAGTAAAAAATAAAAATTACTATGTCAATCCCTACCCAAATTGAGGGGAACTACCGTAAAACCTCTATTTGAACGCCATGGCGCTCTATTTTTCAACCCTTCCGTCGAGGTGGCGCTCAAATAGAGGT
>JAOYMU010000192.1:31038799-31049880 GCA_025802295.1 Psammodynastes pulverulentus
AAGAAGACCCAGCCGATCAGCTGGGACTCGGGAGGCAGAGAATAGATGAGGGCGGGGCCAGTCAGAGGTGGTATTTGCGGGTTCTCTGAATTACTCAAAATTTCCGCTACCGGTTCTCCAGAACTGGTCAGAACCTGCTGAATACCACCTCTGATTAAGACCCACTGTGTTCCATGAAATCTATTGCCGTCCCCAGATGGCTTTTGGCTTTTAGCCAGAATTACTGAATTAATTAATTAGCAATAGAAACCTGTAACCAGTTCAGAACAAAAGTCAAACTAGATCAGGAAAACAATTCAAAGGGAAGTCGTGCCTCTGCTAGATGGTTGCGACTTTTGTCAGAATTAAAATAATGCCGCAAGGAAAAAAAAATCTGCTTTAGGAGTTGGGAAGATTTGTCACTGAGCCTCTGAAATAAAAGCAGTTTTACATTTTAACAGATGCCCTTTTTTTGTGGAGCGCACGTGTCTCAGATATGGAAGATTGTGAATTCGCCCCCACCCTCTCTTAATACTAGGCATTTAAATGTTGATCTTATTTATACTATGAAGGGAGAGGGGGGGGAAGAGAGAAGGAAACCCAATCTATTTTTCATCGGGGCTATTATTATTTTCTGCGTATTGCTTGGTCTATAATTTTCATCTGCCCTTCCTCCAGTTTGTGTTTGTGTGTGCATATGTGTGTGTACACAGATCCACATATACATACCTGCACTGCAGTGGAAAGCAAGATTTAAATATTTTCAGACTGACTGTATCCGTCATTTGCATTCCACTGAATCATTCAGAGGCAAAGACATCTGAGCAGAAATACAGCAGATAAAAAAGAAACCATTAATCCAATGAAGATTACTGGCACAGAATTTTTTATCCTCTATCCTCGCTGCAGTGAGACAAAGATCTTACTATCTGCATCCCACTGGCTTAGCTTTGGAAAGTAAGCAATGTAGCTGGTAGCGGTGGTGCTGCTTTCTTGCTTTCTTTCATTTCGTTTCGTTTCGTTTATTTTTTTTTAAAGTGCATTATGTTGGGCTGAAGCTTCGACCTTATTAGAGATAGCAGGTTCCAGTCTTTGCTTTTTCGGGGCGCACCTGCCCCTTCAATAAAAGCAATATATTACGCCTATCTTATTTCCTTTCTAATACTTAATCTCTGTGGGGAAGGGGGGCGGGAAGAAAAGAAAATTTGCATTTCTTCATGCGACTAAATACAACTTGCCTTTTTCAATAATAGATAACACATTTCTGGCTACTGAGAAACGTTCTCTTAGTCCACAGTTCCTGGTCATGGTGGCGCAGTGGTTAAACGAGTGCTGTACTGCAGGGCACTTCTGCTGACTATCGACTGCCTGCAATTTGGCAGTTCAAATCCCACCAGGCTCAAGGCTGACTCAGCCTCCCACCCAATTTTTTTTACTACCGGTTCTGTGGGTGTGGCTTGGTGGGCGTGGCATGGCTTGGTGAGTGTGGCAGGGGAAGGTTACTGCAAAATCCCATTCCCTCCCCACCCCACTAACCTGCTTTCCAGCTCCGTTTTTCTGTGCAGGGCAACAAAAGAAGACCCAGCCAATCAACTGGGACTCGGGAGGCAGAGAATAGATGGGCGTGGGGCCAGTCAGAGGTGGTATTTACCGGTTCTCCAAACTACTTAAAATTTCTGCTACTGGTTCTCCAGAACTGGTCAGAATCTGCTGAATACCACCTCTGAAACAATTGCATACAGTTCTTCTTCACTCCTTCCTCACTGCCCCAATCCCTGTTAGGAAACCAAGTTGACTCAGTCAGGAGCCCAGATGTGAAAAGCAGACAGACTGTCCAATCCAAATCCCAAGCTGAAATGGCAGGGACTCTAAGGATCCCTGGGGCTGCCTCTCGCCTTTGCCCAAACTTCTCCTCTCTAAAAGATTTTGCTCCACTTCTGCAGAAGCTAATTCTTCCAAGGGAAGTGGGTTGGGAACTTAATTAATTCAGGACTCTTGTTATGGCAAAACACAACAGCCTTTTGCAAAGGCCGTATAACCTCAATCTTCTGCACCAACCAGGCTTGGTAATTGAATCAATGTACAGTAAGAGAAGTTCAACGCAAAAAGTCTGGTTCCAGGTTAGATGGGAAACAGATGTTCAGCGGCTCTTCTTTCTTTCTCCCCCCCCTGCCAAGGGCAAGAAGGAGGACTTCCAGTATAGATTCAAAGGGTTGGCGAGTAGCAGGAGAAGAAATGGCAGGAGACTTTTGGCTTCTCAAACAATGGAGGGCTTATATTTCTGAAAACCATGCATCAATTTCCCCAGTGCTCATGGCGGTGAGGTTAAAAGAAACGGCTGGATGTGGGTCTGGAGGGGAGGGAGGTCTTCAGAACCGCCGGGCGGCAGTTGTAAAGCAATTTTTGCAATTTTTCAGGCAAATAAGCTCTATGACAATCATTGGGGTTCAAGATGGAGGAGGCACCACTTACAAGTAGACCTCGACATACGACCATATTTATAGCAATAGCACTTAGACTTATATAATGCTTTACAGCCCTCTCTAAGCAGTTTACAGGATCAGCCTATTGCCCTCCACAATTTGGGTCCTCATTTTACCCACCTCGAAAGGATGGAAGGCTGAGTCAACCTTGAGCCTGGTGAGATTCGATCTGCCAAATTACAAACAGCTGGCTATAAGCAGAAGCCTGCAATTACTGCACTCTAACCTCTGTGCCGCCAAGGCTCCTATATTGTACCCACTGAAACAGAGATTCTCATGCTGAAAATGATTATTATAATGGTTCAGAATGATCCTAAATTGGTTCATACTCACCAATATTTTATACAGCATATTATCACATAATAGAAATATAGAATACATAATGACAGAGTTGGAAGGGACCTTGGAGGTCTTCTCATACAACCTCCTGCCCAATTCAGAGACTATACCATTCTGTCCAATCTCTTCTTTAAAAACTCCAGCATTTGAACACTCATAACTTCTGAAGGGAAATGTTCCACTGATTAAGTGTTCTCCCTATCAAGAAATTTCTCCTTTGTTCTAGGTTGAATCTTTCTTTGATAAGTTTCTATCCATTACTTCTTATTTTGTCCTCAGATGCTCTGGAATATAGACCCTTTTCTTTGTGGCAGCCTCTGAGATATTGGAAGCCTGCCAGTGGTGGGATTCAATTTTTTTACTACCAATTCTGTGGGCATGGCTAGGTGGGCATGGCCATGTGGCCATGTGACTGGTAGGTGGGGCTAGGTAGTCATGATCCTAGTTTCCCCTATGAGGATTCCCCCATCCAGACCTTTTGCAATTCCCCAAAGGGTCAAAGGAAACCAGATTCCATACAGCTCTGAACCCTTAAGGCAAACCAAATACAAGTGGTTCTCATTTAATGGCCGGTTGCTTAGCAAGTGTTCTAATTTATGACTGACCTTCCCAGAGCTACTTGATCTGTTTTTGGAGTTTTGACAGCCATGCACACACACACACACACACACACACACACACACACACACGATCAGTTACAACATCCCACACAGTCATGTGACTGAGGTTTTCTATGTTTTTTGCCAGTTTCCAGCAATTCCTTCTGGTTTCCAGTTAAAAATGCCCACATGTTTAATAACCACAGTGTTCGTGTAATGATCACAAGGTTCACTTAATGACCACAGTGTTTGCCTAACCCAGGGGTCTGCAGACTTAAACACTCAAAAAGCCATTTTTCTATTTTCTTTTAAACAGGTATGTGTGTGTGTGTGTGTGTGTGTGTGTGTGTGTGTGCGTGTGTGTGTGTGTGTGTGTTTCTTTCTCCCTCTCTTTCTCATTTCTCTCTCACTCTCATCTCTCTCTCTTTCTCATCTCTCTTTCTTTCTCCCTCTCTTTCTCATCTCTCTCTCTCCTCTTTCTCTTTCTCTTTCTTTCTCCCTCTCGTTGTTTCTTGTCTATCTTTCTCATCTCTCTCTTTCTCATATCTTTCTCTCTCATCTCTCTCTCTCTCATCTCTCTCTCTCTCTCTCTCTTTCTCGTGTGTATGTGTGTGTGTGTGTGTGCGTGTGTGCGTGCGTGTGTGTGTGTGTGTGTGTGTTCTCTCTTGAACCATTTCCAAAAACAGGTGAGGGTTGGGTTTTTATTTTTTTGCTTCTTTAGGTGCTTTTTACCATGAGATTTTAAATCTACAGTTATTTCAGGTTCTCAGATAAATGAAGTTCTTTTGTCCCCTTGCTGTGGCTCCCTGTTGGATATCCCACCACTGGCTGCCCCCCCCCAATCCTCCCCTCCCACTCACTCCTTGCCTGCCTTGAGAAGGGCGGCAGCGGTGGATGGATACTTGCTCCATATTCCTGGGTGGGAGTGAAGCGCCACTCTGCTTGCTTCTTTTTCTGGCCCTTGTTGGTGCTTTGTGCACTGGGGAGATGTGCAACTTTTCTCTGTGCTGAGACACTGGCAGGACCAGCTGCAGCCAATGCTCTGCATTGTAATGGGCTCCAGGAAGAGGAAGAAGGGATGCCGCCTCCCCCATTTGTGAAGTGTGCTAAGTTTAAAGGTGCTATAAGAGCAGCAAGCAGCCTCACACAGCACCTTTAAACTTAGTGCACTTCACAAATGGGGGAGGCAGCGTCCCCTCCTCCTCCTCCTGGAGCCCATTATGATGCAGAGCATTGGCTGAAGCTGGCCCAGCCAGTGTCTCAGCATGAAGAAAAGTCAGTGGGGCCAGCAGTCAGTCAGTTGGGTGGGAGACAGCTGCAGGCCTACAGGGCCAGCTTCAGAGTGAGGCCATGGCCAGTGGTCAACATCCTTCCCAGTTCTGATTCCCAAAGGGGGCACCTGGCTGTGCTTACCTGCTGCTGAATTGGACATGATGAACAGGAGGTGGAGGCAGATCTACCCGTAGTTCAAGGCAATCAGTTCAGCCAGGGGGAAGCGGGTGCAGGCCTACAACTCAAACCCACAGTGATTGGGAAAGACCGCAGCTAGCAGATGGGCAGGTATGCAGGTTGATCATCCTTCACAGCCCCGCTTCCCTGAGGAGGCACCTGGCTGTGCTTTCCTGGCTGTTCTGATGCTGGAGTGGTTGGGAGCAGGTCAAGTCAGATTAGTGGGAGGCCACCATGCCATAGGCCACAGCAAAGGTAGGCTTGGCCATGTGGCCTTGTGGTCAAGGCAAGGGAGCCAAAGAGCAGCTGCAGCTACACTACAGTATGACTCTAAGGCAGCAGCCAAGGCGTGTGAGACAAATAAGAAGTGGTGGAGTAGGGTGGGGTGGGACCAGCCAGAATTTTTACTACTGGTTCACCTGAACTGGCCCATACCAGCTGAATCCCACCACTGAAGCCTGCTCAAATATTATGCCTACTCCTTCTCTTTGTTACATTAGACATACCCAGTTCCTGCAATCATTCTTCATATGTTTTAGCCTCCAGTCCCCTAATGATCTTTTTGGTCTTCTCTGTACTCTTGCTAGAGTGGCATAGTGGCCAGATCTGGATGCAATATTGTTAATGTGGTTTTACCAAGACAGTATATAGTGGTACTAATATTTCATGTGTTCTTCATATTATTTTTCTGTTGATGCAACCTAATATTGCATTGGCTTTTTTGTCAGCTGCAGCACATTAAGTATGAGTGGTTGTTCACTAGGACTCCTAGATTCTTCTTTTAGTTACTGCTGTTCAGTATGTACATTTGGTTTTTCTTGCCTAAGCATAAAACCTTGCTATTCTCACCAATGAACTGCATTTTGTTGGATAAGGTCAATGTTCAAATCTGTTAAAATCTTTCTGATTCTTGAGCCTATTTCCTAATTGGCTAATGTATATGTTTTAAATGTCTAGGAACCTCACAATACCAGCAGCATAGGTTAAGAATTAACTAGGGATTAACAAAACTCAAATGACACAATACCATATAAAAACATATACTTACACATGGCTATGTATATACAAATACAATGCACAACTGTAATTTTCATTTCATTATGCTACATAAAAAAATTCTAATCTGGGGCATAGCAATGTTGTTTGAATAATTCTGGACCCATTATGAACCATTATAAAAATAGGACAGAGCTTTGATCACATGTTCAAGATACCATCTTGATTATTTTGATCCCCTGATGGATGTTTCTATATGTATTTACATATAGTATAATGCCTCTATATAGAAATGAGTTTAGTTTACAATGAAACCTATTGTGCCATTGTTCAGCCCTATCTGTTTACTCTAGCATATTTTCCATTGTATAAGAAATCCCCCCCCAAAATAACGTCCCAAGAACTCTCTAATAAACTGAAAAATAAAAAGGATAAGTTCAAAAATTGGAAAGAGTGGCACATAACTAAGGCAGAATATCAACAAATAGCCCAAATGTATAAAGATGAAGAAAGCTAAAGCTCAGAATGAAGTAAGACTTGCAAATATCAAAATAATAATGAAAATGTTTCTTTCAACATATAAAAAATAAGAAAAAAAGTCAAGGAAACAATCAATCCACTAATGAGAGAAGATGGCAAGGAAGTACAGACAATAGAAGAAAAGCAGAACTGCTTAATTCATTCTTGTCATCTTAATTCTTTGCATCTGTCTATTGAGGCATTCTTTGCATCAATAATACAGCCCAATCTACCAAAAACAAAACTGTAAAAGACAGACTAGGAATACAAATTAAAATAAACAATAAAGCAGTAAGAGAGCACCTGTCTGCTCTAGATAAATTCAAATTACCAGGATCTGACTGATTACATCCCAGAGGTTTGAAGGAGCTGCATATGTGATCTCAGAACCATTCAATCATATCTTTCAAAGATCCTGAAGCACTGAAAAGAGAACTGGAAAAGAGCTGATGTGATTCCCATCTTCAAAAAAGAAAGAAAAAAAACCTATCCAGAAAACTACAAATCAATCAGCCTGACATCAACACCTGAGAAAATCCTGGAAACGATAAGCAACGGATCTGAGAATACCTGTAAGAAAGTGAAGCTATTACTAAAAACCAACATGGGTTTGTCAAAAACAGAGCATGGCAGACAACATTTAGTATATTCTTTGACACAGTGACTAAATTAGTGGGCCAGTGAAATGTAGTGGACATAGTGTACTTGGATTTCAGTAAGACATTTGAGTAGACCACAATTTACTCCTTGATATGCTGACGATGGTATGTGGTTGGTATATGAGATAAACAGCACCACCACCAGATAGATTTGTAATTCGTGACAAATTGCACTCAATGCATAGTCTTTAATGGAACTATGTCTACATGGAGTGAAATAAGCAATGGGATAGTGCAAGGTTTCATTTTAGGCCCAGTATTCTTAAACATCTTTATAAATGATTTAGATGCAGAAATAGAAGGGGAACTCATCAAATTTGCAAATGACACTAAACTGGCAAGAATAGTCAATATCCCAGAAGATAGGCTCAAGATCCAGATGGATCTCAACAGACTTGAACACTGGGCCCTACCTAACAAAATGAAATTCAGCATGGAGAAAAGTAAGGTTTTACCCATAGGATTTTTAGTAAATTAGAAAAATTAAAATTGGACACAATTTGCCTATAAGAAGTTCATATGAAAAAGCAACATGAAAATTTTTGGACTATCCTAAAATTGGGAAATATACACCTCCCTGTCACAGCAAAGTAAAAGAGAAGTAGCATTATATATTAGAAATACAATAAAAGCAAAACAAATTTCTAGGAATGAGGAAGGGAGGGTATTAATTGTGGAAATAATAATGAATTATAAACAGACATGTTTAATGGCAATATAAGCACCAAATGAGGACCAAGAGGATTTTTACAACAAACTTCATAAGAAGATAATAAAATTGGAGTATGATAATATATGTATTTTAGAAGACTTTAATGCAATAGTGGACATGGAATTGGACTATAAAACACAAAAGACAAATAGAAAAATAGAAAAACATTACCGAAATCCTTCTTTAAGATGGCAGAAAAGCCATCAGGATGCTTGGTGAGAAACACATTTTAAGGACAAACAATATACACATTTTATTCAAATAGTCTTGGTCTAGAATTGATATGATGTGGATGTCAACAGAATTAATGTCTAACATAAAAGAAGTAAATATTGAAACAAGCACTTGGGCAATTCACAATCTGACAAGAGTTACATGGAAGGGACAGAAAAAAGGTCAAGATGGACAATGAATAACCTAATATTGAAAGAAAAGGAATTTATTAAATTTATGGAAAGAGAATTAGACTTTTTTTCCAAAGAGAATAGAAGAGAAGACACCTCATTACAAAATATATGGGACACAGCAAAGGCTTATATTAGAGAGTTAACAATAACATATATGGGGAACAGAAATAGAAAAAGGAGACATCACAAAAGACATTAGCAAAGGGATATAAAAGATTAGAGAAAGAGTTACAAAAAACCCACAACAAAAGAATACCAAAAAATCAAATGAACTTAATAAAGCATAAACTGGATATATTGGATAAGGAACAATTAGCACAAAAGATCAAAAGGTCAAAACATTTTTTTAAATGCAAATAAACCAGGAAGATGGCTAGTATACAGTCTGAAAAAAGAAAAAGAACAGAAACAGATTACTCAAGTAATAGATGATAAAGGAACTATTTGCTATAGAAATGAAGATTAAAAAAGAAATAATTCAAAAGTACTATGGGAAATTATATGATCAAGAAGCAATTCCAGAAAGTAAAGTAAAACAATATTTAGAAAAAGCAGAATTACCCAAAGTGCCAGAAACAATCAAAACAATGCTAGAAGAAAAAATAACAATGATGGAATTAACTGAGGCAATGAAAAGATGAAACAACGGAAAAGCACCAGGCCGAGATGGGCTACCAGCAGAACTATACAAAACCTTACAGAATTCTCTTAGCAATATAATGTTGGAAATATTAAATGAAGTGCTGATAGAGGCAAAGGTACCAACCTCATGGATGGAAGCCTACCTTACTCTCATACCAAAAAAAGACTCTGATTTACAACAAGTAAAAAATTATAGACCGATATCTTTGTTGAATGCGGACTATAAAATATTTGCTTCAATAATGGCAGAAAGATTAAAGAGATTTTTTTATTTTTTTTATTTTTAAAAAGCATTTATTAAATTGCCATTAAAATCCATAACATATTTCCAAATAATAATTTCTTTAGCAGTAATGCAGAAATGACATTTCTAATAAACACACACACACACACACACACACACACAAATGCCACTCTGAACTGAACCAGAATGCAGGGAATTTTAAGGTAAGACTGAACTTGTAAATTCAAGGCTAACAACAATAGTTCTTATTCATACTGCCAACCTGGTCCAGACCTTCAGCTCATCGACCATTTACTCCAATAGAAGAGTTTTAAATCAAGTGTTATGTGTTCTGCCTGATTAATCAAGGTTAGGTTACTGACACATTTTTTGATTTTAACATTTTGGAATTTGGTCTATCGTTCTTATGGAAACACCACAAATATAGTTCATTGCAGAAGCCATATAGACTCCAACCTGTGTTTTAATTGTACTTTTATTAATATTATTAAATTTATTTGCTGCCGATATCAACCACAAGATGATTCTTATGACAAGTGAGCCCAAAATTTCCATTACTGAAACAGTTGCTAAGTGAGTTTTGCCTTGTTTTATAATCTTTCATGCCACAGTTCTTAAGTGGATATCTGCAGTTGTTAAATTAATATCATGTTTGTTAAGTGAATCTGGCTTCCCCATTCAGTTTGCTTATCAGAAAGACACAAAAAGTGATCATATGACTCTGGGACACTGCAAATGTCATAAATGTGGGTCAGTTGCCAAGCAGCTGAATTTTGATCATGTGAGCATGGAGATAGTGTCAACAACTCTGTGAAAAATATTGCAAGTCACTTAAGTGCCATTGTAACTTTGAATGGCCGCAAAATGAATGGTTATATGTTAAGGACCATCTGCATGTACTTATGAAATTATATAGTCAAAGTTACCAGCGCTTTTGACAAGAGAGATTAGTAAATATAGAAGCAAATGCACTGGTAAGCATGTACATGTATATAGAGATGTTCAATACTGCACAACGCAAATATATGGGGAATACCCCATAGTTTGATCAGTCCAATGATAGCTCACAAAAAATGCTTGATGGGATAAAATGTGATAGTTGGTAGTTGTGAAAACCAAATTATTAACTTGATATGTTATATGAATAAAATATATTGCATTAAACCATAATATAATTTATCTGGGCACAGCAGGTTATTTGAACACAGCAGTTGTGTTTTCTTAATCTAGGTTTTAGTGTGTTGTGTGCACCCATCTCACAAGATCACTGCATCCCTGAATTGATAGCCTTTAAATAATTAGACTCGCCCTGTTTCTCTTGCTAGTCTGTTCTTTAAACTCTGTTTTGGCTGATTTATTTTTATTTCTGAACTCAAATAAAGCAAATTCTACCTTCTTCAAATTATATGTGCCAACACTGGGAAATGTGTATATGTAAGGGAGAGTTACTCAGCTGAAATTATCGTACTTCAGCTGTGTGTGCTAAAAAGGGAAAGGGAAATATCAAAGGACAACATTGCTTTTGAACTAAATACCGATTGCTGAGAAAGTCTGGCAGGCAAATTTAAAATTTGACATATGAAAGTTCCAGCTATTTAGTTCACAGGTGGATACAATCAGCCTGAGTTTTGGCAGAGAGAGGACATTAATTACTAACATTGCAAAAAACTAGTTTTCTGTGGCCACAAACTTCAGTTCTGTTATTTCAGAAACACAGAATCAGTTGTCAGAATCAGTATTTCTAATGTGTGGGGTTCCTCAGAGCTTTACTCTTTCCCTGCTCTTCTTTAACATCTACATGAATCACGGAGTAAGATCCAGTGGTGGAATTCAAAAAAAATTACTACAGGTTCTGTGGGTGTGGCTTGGTGGGCATGGCAGGGGAAGGATACTGCAAAATCTCCACTCCCTTCCGCTGCCAAAGAAGTTCCCTATCAATAACCTCAACGATTACAGACCAGTGGCACTCACTCCTGTCATCATGAAGTGCTTTGAGAAATTGGTCTGCCGGCACATCATTTCTGGTCTTCCGCATACATTTGATAAACACCAG
>JAOYMU010000192.1:31067568-31077801 GCA_025802295.1 Psammodynastes pulverulentus
TTGAAATCTCCCATGACTAGCAGTCTGGGAGTCTCAACTGCCAACTCGGCTATCACCTCGAGGAGGTCAGGCAGGGCCGATGATACATAGCAGGGAGCCAGATATGCAATCAACAGACCCATCTGAACCCCCCGTCCCCACTTCACAAACAGCCAATCATGCCTGGGCTTGGGGAGAAGAGCTTCTCCTTCTTCTGTGGATAAAAGTCGCCAAACTTGGAATGCAGTGTATGTGCACACACATGCTTGGCTGCCAGCAGTTTGGAGCTTATGGAGCACTGAATTATCTCCACGTTGAGTTAGCCAGTGTGACTTGTTCCATTCTGACCCAGCTGTCCTGTGTCAGCTGTGCCCCATAAGTGGCATTGAGCCAGCCATGCCCACCCAGCCACACCCACCTACTTGTGCTGACCCAGCTACTGGTCCTGTGAGGACAACTGTAGTGCTATGCGGCCCTCAATGAAATTGAGTTTGACATCCCTGCTCTACATGGAATGTATGGGTTTCCTGTGGTCACTTACATCACGCCGACTCAACATGTGATGTTAACAGTTCAAAGCAGGAATTTCACAAATGTTTTTGAACTTCTGGGGTATACTAGAATATGTGAAACACTTAAGATTGTGAACATCTCAAGTCATATTTGAGAATTGTGAAAAATATCCTTTTTTATTTAGCTGTCACATAGACTGGCCCTCTTAATATTTATAAATATTATATAATGTGTTTATCTTGTTTCTGTGAGACCTGGAGAAAATTCCAGAAGTAATTATCACTAAAAGGCACTACTATGCTGCTGGTTAGCTCATCTACATTAAAGTAAAAGCTACTGCAGCTCAAAAAATACAAATTAGATGATGCATGTTTCAATGCATATACAGAACGAGCTATTTGCAGCAGGTACAGTTATTTTTTATTGATCTCCTGTCATGGTTTGTGGAGCAGATATGACTCCATGGTTTAGTAGTGTAGAAAGAGATCATAATGACCCTGCTTATATATAAAATGCATATATTCTGTGATTGGAAACTGGAAGGTCACTTTCTTGTCATCAGCTAAGGAGTCTAATCTTTTTTTATTACATTATTAGATTTTTATTTTATTTTTTTGTTAACTCATGGTGGTGTATATACTTAATATTCCACTCTAGGAGGCACTGGAAGGCCAGCTAAAGAATAATAAGTAATTGACCGAAGTGCAGTGTAACTGTTTGTACACATTCTGCTGCTTTAAAAGGCCTTTACTCCTGCCTTCAGAGAAGGCGGCTACATGTGTGAAAGAAGTCACTGCACTCTCTCCCAGAGAAGAACCCATTATCTTGGCAGTGGTGTGATGAGTAAAAGCCCATATGAAATAGCTTTCCTAAAGTCAGATTCACAATTAGGAAGTGATCAAGAAGTAGAACTTCTCAATCCAAGTTTCTTCCCTGGAAGGGCATGACCAGGTGGCATGTAAACTAGGAGGCTTGTAAAGAACTCATCTGAGCAAACCTAATTTTTTGTTTGTTACATTTACTTTACATAGTCGCTGTATGGTCTGTGGTTCCCTTTCTTAGACAAATGTTTGATTATTGTTACTGAGAGGGCAAATCACTGATTTTTCTATGCATACATTCTAGGGCTTACTGGATACCACTGCATGCTTAACAGTAAGATAAAAAGGAACAGGCCAAATGTAATGCAACTTCAGTATCAGCCTGTAGCATGAAAAACAAGAACCAGTTATCTGAACTTCAGTAAGACAGCTCCTTACAGTATACTATTTGGGATATAATTAGGGTCTTTAACTGACATTTTTGTCTACTACTTTGCTAAGTAGAAGGAGGCAAATGGCAAAATGTCTATCCCATTAGGATGCAAAGTCCTTTCCTTTTCTATGTGCGCCATTTGTACTTTTAATGAAATCTCTAGATTCTGCAGATGCTGAATACTGGTGAAGGGAGTTGCACTTTTAATACATTGGAAAACTCTTTTCTGGAAATCTGTGTTATGGGATATGTAATACTGAATCCTAATGACTGAAAACTTCATTTAACCAAATAGAACACTATAAATACCAAAAGAATGACATTTTTATCAGTTGCAGCAAACTGTATATTTAGTGGCAGATTAAGAAATGAACAGAAAGCTGTAAACTTTCAGAATGCACTGCAATCATGGAAAGAGAACAGGGCTGCCTGTGGCTGATTTCTGTTATGATACCCTGCCGACGAAGTAAATTGCTTTTTCCTGCTGTGGAGCAAAACAAGTCCCATGAAAGGAAACCTCAGCAGGACTTTCCTCTCTTCCAGTCATAACTAGGAGGGATCACATGGAGGTAGGCTACTCAGCACTTGATGTCTGTCCATTGTGCCCACAGAAGCAGCCCCAGGTCCAGCAAGTGGAATCCATAGTTTGGCCCACTGGTCAGTCTTCAATGGTAGAGTATGGTTGAAAGGGGAGAGAACAGGATTAGCTCCCTAAAAGGGGAGAGAGCTTGTGCAAACTGAAGGGACAGCCAAGGAGCTGAGCCTCAGCAGAACCAGTCCATGGAAGATTCAGGAGCAAGATATGATCAGCTCCATTTATTGCCCTCAAAGCTTCCTACTCCAGAAGCACCTAAAATGTACAACAGATCATACCTAGAGAAAAGTTCACATTTTCTGTGACAATTGCTACTTCTTTCCAAAGTAGTTTTTAATGTAAACAGATATACCGTGACACTTCTGAATTGTCCAAAAAGACTAAAGGCTTCCAAAAATTCTCAGTGAAATCTGGATTCTGATTTCAAGGCATTCTTCAGTCACCACTCTCATATTTTGCTGTAAGTCTATGTGTAATTCAATATTATTTGCTGTTCACTTTTAAACATTTATGTAAAAAATCTTTTTAAAACATATATAGCATCTTCCAAACCCAGGCTATCTCAGAGTAGCTTACAACATGACAACAGAAAAGTATCTTACTTGAGGAGACAAAACTTTCTTAACATGTTGTCTGTTTATTGGATATTTTTAGGATCAGAAAAAGAACACAAATGGACTACAGAGACCAACTATATTCGGAAGCATATACATGCGTGCACACTCACGCACAATAAGTCTATATGATTGTTACAAGAAAATTGCTGATAAAAACTACTTTGAAGGCACCCTGTTCATCAATACTTTGAATTCATTCATAACTAGTTGATGCAGGTGTGTCACAAGCAGGATACTGTAAGCCAGCAGTCTTCAATCTTTCTGGCTCGGCAGATTGGTGGCGGCCATGGTGTGGTAAGAGGGGATGGTATTGTGCTCACACATACATCACTTTCACAAATGCAGCTTTGCACATGCATGCCCACCACTTCCAGGGCCCAGTTCCCAATGGTTGCAGTCCAGCACTGGGCTGAGGAACTAGGGGTTGGGGACCCCTGCTATAAGCAAACTATTTTTGGGGTGATTTGGCTCTAAATCTAGAATTCAGAGCTCTACACTATTTTGGCTGAATAGGAATCTGTTCTGATTGCTATTGGAAGACTTCCAGGGAATATCAGGTTATAATCCCTGTAGAAAAGGAACTGAAGAAGAGAACCAACGCAAACCCTTCTGTAGTGTTGTCTATGAAACTACGGTGGAGTCACCAGGACTACTTGTTATTGATTCAAAAAAGAATTTAAAATTAAATATGAGGTGCATATGCCCCTCCCCCAATAGCATACTGTATTGCTTGCATCTTATCTTCCAAGATAGTATTTGAAAAATAACTTACAAATAGGAGGATGAGGCAATGAAAGAAACAAATAGACAAAGATCATGAAAGATATTAACATACAATAATGAATATTTAAAAATATATTACAACTATGTTGTCACAAAATTTGAAGACCAACTTAAAATACATATAATTTTCAGTTATGCAATCTACTCTTACAATAGAAAAGATCCAATATTAAAACTACAGTATTTTATACTCTCACAATTTAACCAAATACATGTTTAAATATATTTATCTTCCAATACAACTGCAAAATATCTGCTTTTAAAACACACACACACACACACACACACACATACACATACACACACACACACATACATGCATACATATATACATACACACACACACTGTAAAATGCATATCGTGTAGTCAAGGTTCAGTAACTAGGGAAGGAGTAATCTGCTTCCCAGCAATGTCTTTTGCAAAGCAATGATCATTTAGTATTTTGCTCCAAAGCAGAGTACTCTGTTTCTGAAAGCTTGGAAGTATCAATCAGCTTTGTAAGGCCAGTTTTAGCCGAGTATTTAAAAATAAATGCCTTCATGAGTTCATACTTATAGTTTTGATTGATAAAGCTATAGAGGATGGGATTGATGCAACAATGAACCAGAGAGAAGCACTGAGTAACATGAAGGGCTGCATAAAGGAAGTTCTCCATTTGGCAACTGAAGGGTATAAAATGGAAGGCCAACAAGAAGTCAAGCAAGACAACTGTGTGGTATGGCAGCCAACAGACAAGAAATACAAGGACATAGGAAAAAATAATTTTCACATTACGCTTCCTTTCTTGATCATTACAGGCCAATACAGCTGCGGCTAAAAGACAATTAGAAATAGCAATGACAGGAAAAGGAATGACAAAACCTAAAATAACAGAGGTTAGCTCTATGCCAGCTAGCCACTCCTTTGCAGTTTCCTCTGGATAGGCAGGACGACAATAGGTTTCATTGTTGGAGGAAACTGTCTTAAGGTAATAGGTATCAGGAAGGGCTGCAAAGAAGGCAAAGAGCCATACCAAAATGCAAATGCAACAACGGAGTCTCTTCTTTTTAACACTGCTGGCAGGTTTGAAGTAAGCAACTGAGAGGTACCGATCCACACTCATACATGCCAGGAAGAAGATGCTGCCATATAGATTGATGGAGAACACAAGGTGAGCTATCTTGCATGAGATTTCCCCCATGTTCCACTGGCTGTGTTGAACAAAGGAGACTACCCAGATTGGAAGAGTGATGATCACACAAAGGTCAGCAACAGCAAGGTTGAAGATGTATAAGTGAGTTTCATAGCCAGTAATTTTTGTTTGAAAATTCATCCAGACAACCACAAAATTGGCCACTAAGCCAATCATAAAAATAAAGATATACAAAAAGGAGAGGGTGTAGAGCAGAGCACTTTTGTTAAGCACATTTGGGCACAACAAGGAGTCCACAGTGATACACTCTCCATTGTTGCAGGTTACATTGGTTTCATTGAGATTCTCCACTTCCACAAGATTGAATATTGGAGGCATGTCAATAGTATTCATTGCAGATGATTTTTGATTAAATGAGTCTGAAAAAAAGAGCAAAAAACACAACATGAGCAATTTAGTTGAAGAATAGACATTATTTGAAGTTGCCTTTATATCAAATAACTTATGAATTCCACAAAAGTATTGCAGGTTTTAGCTAGGCAGACTTTTATACATACCATTGTGTAAATAATTTTAATTTCAATAAACTGCAGATATGGAATAAGGAAGACCTAAAATTGTAAGCTGTATGAAAAAGAAACAACACCAATAGTCCTATTCTTATCAGGAAAAGTAAGGTTAAGAGACATTCTCATTCCTTGGACAAGAAGCACTCTTTTAAACTGGACAAGGCAATCACCACTGATTTATGGTGTTAGCAGCTTTATTTATTTTACTGGGGTAAAAATGGAGATTATGTGGGGAGAGGGGGGATTTCAGAACAAAATAGTATAACCATCCCTGAGTCAAGCTGAAATCCTAGTGATTATATGGACCCACCCTGGTTGGGAAACAATACAGTAATTTGCAATTGTCTTCTGGAAAGTTTTTTTTTTTTAATTCTTAGCCTCGTCTATGGCCTTTGGACTTCCTTGTTTGGACTTTTCTATTTTTAAATTTTGAGCAAGCTAATCATAAACTTCTCTTTTGTTGTGCCTCCTTTAGCATCCTTCTTACGTTTACCTGATTTCACTCCAAAACCACTTGTAAGCGTTTACCCACAGATTTTAGTATTCAAACTATAGAAATATATGAGTCTTCTTTTTTGTTTTGTTTTGTTTTGAATTAGTTAGGTGATAACGGGGCTTTCTTAAATAATCTAATTAAAAGCCTAAAAGATCCCTAAACATGCAGAGAATTACAACCACAGGAAAAAATAGTGAATGGAGAGAATAGACTTGGAGAGAAGAGAAATCTTGGAAATCAAACATTTATTTGGAGAACAGCACAGCAGACCACCTGAGCAGCAGCACCCACAGCAGCAGCGGAGAGCACCGCGACGGAACAGCTAAGTGGAACAGAGTGTCCACATCCGCACATTGCACCTGAAAACTCTGGCAGTGGCCAGGCAACCAAAGGGCAAGAAAGCAGGGAGGAAAAGGATAAGTACAAAACACTTGTGGTCAGGGAGGAAGGGGATAAACTTTAAAGGCAGGAATGGGGCATTGGTCCTACCTAATATGCTCCTTCTCTGTGTAGACGATGGTATCCAGGAGAATTCTGGGTTGACTCCTCTATTCCATGCAATCAGACAAAGCTTGAAAAACTGAGGACACGCCCACCTGTCAGTCATCCCCAATTTCGGCAATGTCGTTGCTAGGCCATCTTCCCCAATTCACCCTCATCGTGTCCTCAGTTGCACCCTGGACCGGCCAGCCACAGGACGGGCCTGGATACCATCGTCTACTACACAGAGAAGGAGCATATCAGGTAGGACCAATGCCTCTTCTCCAGTGTGACGATGGTATCCAGGAGAATTCTGGGACGTATCCGAGTTATCGAAGAGATGGACGGGAAGCCGGCTGGGCCAGGCCTTCGGACCCCGTCACCACAGACCCCAAAACTCTTCGGCCAAAGGCAGCGTCTGCCGCAGCATACGAATCGAGCCGCTAATGTCTGACAAAGGAGGAAGGAGATGCCCAAGTGGCTGCCCGGCAGATCTCCTCCACCGATGCCTGCGCTGCCCACGCTGCTGATGTAGCTGCACTGCGTGTGGAATGCGCCGTGACCCCAACAGGCGCCGGTAAGTCTCTGGCCATGTATGCTCTGGAAATGACCGACCTCAGCCACCTCCCGACCTTAGAGGAAGAGGCCCGGAGCCCCAATGAAGACCCCTGGAACTCGACGAACAGAGCTTCCATCTTCCGAAAGGCTGCTGTCCGGTCAATATAAACCCGCTAGGCCCTTCGAATGTCCAGCTTGTGCCATAGTTTTTCCCTATCATGATCAGGATTGGGGCAGAAATTGGGTAGCACCAATTCTTGAGCCCGGTGAAACCAAGAATTTACCTTAGGGAGAAAGGTGGGATCTAATCTAAGGACAACCCTGTCTGGGTGAAAAATACATAAATCCTGCCTGACGGAGAGGGCGGCCAGCTCTGAAATCCGCCTGGCAGAAGTTATGGCCACCAGAAAGGTGACTTTGTAAGTCAGGAAAAGAAGGGACACCCTCTTAATTGGTTCGAAGGGGGGCAATAATAAGGCCCGAAGAACAATGGACAAGTCCCAGGAAGGGAACATATGGATAGGAGGAGGTCTCAAGTTAGAAGCTCCTCGTAAAAAGCGACGGATCACTGGAATCCTGGACAGGTACTCCGAACCCTCACACACCAGCACTGACGAAAGGGCAGCCAATTGTCTCTTGATTGTATTAGGGGAGAGCCCTTTGGCCAATCCTTCCTGGAGAAAAGACAGGAGCTATGCGACTGACAACCCATAACAATTAATGTTGTTTTTGTTGCACCAGCCGCAAAACATCTTCCATGTCGCCCCATAAATCCGCCTGGTAGAAGGACGTCTGGCCGCTAACAAGGTCTCAATGACGTCCTCCGAAAAACTCTCTCCCTTTAGCAATTCCCGCTCAACAACCAGCCTGTCAGTTGAAGCCACCCCGGATCTGGATGCCAAATTGGTCCCTGAGACAGCCGTACGTAGTTCTCCGGAAGTCTCCACGGTGGTGCCACTGACAGGCTGATGAGGTCAGCAAACCAAGGCCGTCTCGGCCAAAAGGGGGCCACCAGTAGCACCGTCGCCCTCTGGGCCAGCAACTGCCGGAGGAAAGCTGGAATCAGAGGAATCGGGGGGAAGGCATACAGAAGACCCGAGGCCATTGGCAGCATAGCATATCTACCCCCTCCGCTCCCGGTGATGGAAAGCGGGAGAAGAATCGGGGTAGCTGGGAATTGGCTGGAGTAGCAAAGAGGTCGACTACCGGCAAGCCGAACCGGTCCGACAGCTTGCGAAACAAGTCCGGAGCCAACCTCCACTCTGCCTGATCCACCCTGGACCTGCTGAGCCAATCGGCCTGGGAGTTCAGGCAACCTGAGATGTGAGCTGCCTTGATCGACTGCAGGTGAGACTCCCCCCAGAGACAAAGGGCACGGGCCTCCTCCATGAGAGTCTTGGAGTGTGTGCCCCCCTGACGGTTGACGTAGTCCTTGGCTGTGACATTGTCCGTGAGGATCAAGATGTGTTGACCCTCCATGTCCTGTTGAAAGGCCAAAAGGGCCAGGTGAATGGCCTTTAATTCTAGCCAATTGATGGCGTGTCTCTGATCTCGAGATGACCACTGTCCCTGGGCCACCTTCGATCCGCAATGCGCTCCCCAGCTCCAGAGGCTGGCATCCATCGTGATGGAGAGACGGGGAGGCTCGTTGAATAAAGAGCCTCTGGTCATTGCTTTGGACGACCACCAAGGAAGGAAGCCCCGAACAGCCAGTGGAATCTTCACCTTTTTTGTGGAATTCCCCTGCCCCAATTTTTGAAAGGGCAGAAGAAACCACTATAGGTCCCTGGAGTGCAGCCTCGCCCAGGGGACGATATCGATGCACGATATCATCTTCCCCAGGAGCTGAGCTAGAGACAGCAATCTGACCCACCTGGCTGCCAACACCTGCCCTACCAGGATAGCAATGTCCTCCCTTCTGGCCTGGGATAGAAAAACCCGATTCTGCTGGGTGTCTATCACCGCCCCCAAGTGCTGAAGAACTCTGGAAGGCACGAAATGACTCTTCTCCGCATTTACAGAAAACCCGTGCCTCTGTAGAGCCAAGATGGTGGTTCGAAGGTCCTGATGTGCCTGGACGATGGAGGATGACTGGATCAGTATGTTGTCCAGGTAACACTGCAGCCTGACTGGAGCGGACCTCAGAGATGCCATCAAGGCTGCCAGAACCTTGGTAAATGTCTGAGGAGCAGAGGCCAGACCGAATGGCAGGGCTCGATATTGTAGATGCTGCCCGGCATAACAAAACCGAAGGTACCTGCGATAGTCCGGGTGAATAGGGACATGCAGGTAAGCCTCGGTGAGATCTATGGACGTCAAGAGGTCATTGTTCCTGACCCCCAGGAGAATTGACTGGAGAGAATGCATCCCGAACCTGCGGTATTTGATGTATAAGTTCAGACCCTTCAGGTTCAGGATGGCCCTCCAACCACCCGACGTCTTCGGGACAAGGAACAGAATTGAATAATAACCCTGACCCTTTGACTCCACCGGAACCGGTTCCACCGCCTGAATGGTCACTAGGTGCAGGATGGCCTCCTGCATCAAGTCCTGCTTGGATCTGTCCCTGGATACTGGGCATTTGAGAAAACGCCTGGGAGGGTGAGAGATGAACTCCAGCCTGAGTCTGGACCGGATGGTGTCCCTCACCCAGGCGTCCGTTGTTGAGCGGTCCCACTGGTCGCAGAAATGCCCCAGTCTGCCACCAATGGGGATGCCCTGTTCGCAGTCAACGAGATCGGCGGGAAGGGCGGCTGCCACTCCCTCGAAAGGGCCGTTTTGACTGGAACTGACCCCTGCTCCGATCTCCGAATCCCTGACCGGTCTGGAACTCCTGTCGGGGATTGAATGGCCAAAAGGATCGCTGTTGATAGGATCCTGGGTAAGAAGGCCTGAAAGATGGTTGTGGACGAAAGGAGGGAGGAGATACACAATCCCCCCTTCTGGAAAGGTTGGGAAGCCTCTTTTTCTTATCCCTGGATTCAACCACGATGTGTTCCAAGACTGGGCCAAATAGTTTTGAAGATTTGTACGGAGCAGCCGCCAACTTCCACTTTTTTTTTTTTTAATAGTTTTATTTATTAAATAGTTTGAAAAACACACACACACACAAAAAAGCAAAAACGAAACAAAACTGCAGATACCATAGAAGTAACATAACCATACAAAGTTCCTCTTGGATCTCTTTGGTCTTTACAATAAACACAATCCCAATACGCATTAATCTCTCTTGATTATATCTTAATCTTATTTCTTC
>JAOYMU010000192.1:31088265-31100430 GCA_025802295.1 Psammodynastes pulverulentus
CTAAACCTAGGTGTGGCTTATGGTCCAGTGTGTTTTATAGTCTGAAAAATACAGTAACATGGTTGTTAAGGGAATCTGGATTTCCCATTGATTTCGCTTGTCAGAAAGTAGCAAAAGCTGATCCCATGAGCCTAGGACACTGCAGCCGTCATAAATATGAACCAGTTGCCAAGTATCTGAATTTTGATCACGTGACCATGGGAACACCTCAACAGTCGCAAGTGTGGAAAACTTGCTGTTTTAGCTTTGAACGTCACTTAACAAACTGTTGTAAGTTGAGGACTACCTGTATATCGTGAAATGTCGGATTAGCAGGATGAACAAGTAATGAAACTTTGTTTCTCCTCAATCAAGGGCTTTCACCCTCTGTTCGTGAAAAAGAGACTTTGACCCCTATCAACCTTCCTTTCAAGACGGAAGAGACTTCTAGCACACCTGTTCAAAGTAGCCGTATGACCTTCAACAATGGCCCTGCCTTGCTGTCAACTGACCATGTTTTGAAGAAGCAACAGGGAGGAGAGATACCTTCTGTGGCTCCCTTCTCACCAAGTAGTGCTATGAAAGCTCTCTTTCCTCCTGATGACCTTGATCTGTCTATTCAAGAATTCGTTCCCAATGAAGTTGTTACCCCTAAAATCCCCTCTGCTCGCAAAAAACACATTTCAAACCTGGCCCTCAAATTCCCAGAGTTGAATGCTCAGATGGAGAGGATGCCAAGCAATCTGTCAAAAACTGGAATAATTCCAGCTGAGTATCCCCATCTGTCCACCCTTTCTAGGCATCCCACTCAATCTTCTCCCACTATTTTTGATTTTTCACCCAGGGTAGGACAGACGAAAGGCTCATTCAAGAAGAAATTAGAAATGTTTGGTTCAGTTTCTTTTAAGGAATTCCCAGAAAGTATAACAGGATCCCCAGCTGGTCAAGATTTTGTCTCCTCAAATTATAATGATATACCAGACACCAAAATACTAACTCCGAGTTATCCTCTTCCAAGTTCTTCAGTAGTGAAGGAAATAGCCCCCTCTGTATTTCAGGAGGAGTTACTGCTTTCTTCCAGCACTCAAATATGTACCAGTATTGAGTCATCTAATGCTTCTTCCTTAAGTTCAGAAGAAAAAGAACCAGAAAGAATGGAGGAGGAATTTGATTCTGAAAATGAGTGTGAAATAGATGAAGATACACCTAAAACTAATTTATGTATTTTTTTCTGAAGCATTAGAAAGTCAGAGATGGTGATGAAGAACATCAGCAAGATGGGAAGTCAGCCCAGATGAATTAAGGCAGCACAAATTTAGAATGAAGGGCTAAAAGTTCAGGTTGCATCAGTTAATAGTTGATGGGTTTTATTGGGGTTGGGGTTTGTTTTTGACTTTCCTTTTGTGAAAAATGAGATTATTTTCTCTTATGCGTGGTATATAAATGCTACATCTGCATTTATATACCACACATAAGAGAAAATAATCTCATTTTTGATTAACTGTGTCTCTGCTATTTTCTTTGTCATCCAAGACAGGAAAAAAAAGCCCCTGGATTCTTTCATTGTGGCTTCTGAGTAAGCACACGTCTACTCGATGTGATGTTCTTTAAATATGGAATATTACAATCCCCAGAAGCCACCAGAGATAATGAAGATTGCAGAGCAACACATTTGGTGGAGGCAGGTGTGAGAGAGTCTACTTTAATAAGGAAGGGAACATGAATTATGAATATAAGGGATGGAAAATAAAAGTTTCTAGAACCTCCTAGATCTATGTTTAGAAATCTAGACAGGAGGTTTTAAGCTATAAATAAATTATTTGGAATCCAATAGTCACATTTTTGTACAACTTAATTTTGCCAAAAAATAAACCTATCTTTCTTTCTGTCTCATCCCTAAAGAACATCCTTGCCACGATACACATTCTCCAGACCTTTCACAATGGCACATACCTAACAATGGCCGGTTGCCACTCTGTATAATCTGGGGAAAACAAAACACTCATAAGTCTCATAAACCCACTTTTTATATTTTTGGACATATATTATTTGGTTTTGCCATGATGTGCTGTAAAAATAATTAGGACAAAAGAAGCTATAGGTAGTTTTTGTCTTATGATTGTAATTGAGCCCAGAATTATGGTCATAAGTTGTGCCAGTCATTAAGTGGGTTATCACGTGACCATGCTTGATTTTATAACTTTTTCAAGGATGGTCATTTAGCTAATGATGTAACTGTTAGCCATTGTTCACAAAAACAAAAATCATTCTTTTTTGCCAGAAACTAAAAAGTAAATGCTGGTTTCCAGCATACATATCAAGGTCATGTCACCACTCAAAACGCTATTATGTGATGGTGGGGAAGGGAGTAGGTGTGTGAACTTTGAATATGGGTCCTAGGCAGGGGGTTTTTTCGGCGCCGAAAGGTGCCGGAATGCGCCCCTCCCATCACGCTAAAAAAACCCGGAAGTGGTAGCGCGCGATTGGTGGGGACGGAGCACGTGATAAGTGCTCCGAAAAGGTGCCAGAACAGCGTTCCGCCGAGCTCCGGCTCAAAAAAAGCCCTGGTCCTAGGTATCCTTTTTGGGGTCTGTTGCAACTTCTGTAAACATTCTGTAAGCAATCGGTCATAAGTGGAGAACTTACATCTATCAGAACCCTGACAGACTACTTATACTGAGCTTTGCATATAAATCAATTGTATCTAAGAAATCACCCTGAAATACAACTTAGAAATTCCTCTTATTGGCTGCATCTGCAAAATCTCAAGCAATGCTCGATCTCAAGAGCCCCTCTCCTACTTTGGAGATGATTAGGAATATTTTGTGGAAATAAAAAGTTGGAAGTTTAAAATGGGGGAGGCAGGAGAAAGTAAAATGGAATAATTTGGATGGCTGGGTCTAAGATAAAGTCTTCCTGGTTCCCACTTCAGTCTTGCACAGCTCTGGAGCACCCACACATCTAAAAATTTGAGGGGGAAACTCTGAAAGAACCTGTTTCAGATGCTTGAACTTTTTTTTACCTACTCTGACCCACGTTCTCCCTGCTGAGGGGACCTTGATATTTTATTATATGTTGAAGCTGATAGAAGGGTGTGCTGTTCATTAGGCACTCTGCTATCCCATATGGCAGGGGTGGGCAACCATGCAACTTTACAACTTGTGGACTTTCCCAGAATTCCTGAGCAACTGTGCAAGCTCAGGAATCCTGGGAGTTGAGGTGTCCACAGGTTGTAAAGTCACCAGAGTTGCCCACATGTCCTATATGCCAAGATTCACTTCCTGTCACTACCAATAAGTCCTCAAAATGACGTGACTGCAGAGAAAGACCATGAGAGGAAGTAGATTGGACCTTGGAGGAGAAAGTCTAGCAAATGGGGCCACACAATAGCATCAGTCTCAATAAAGCACAATCAGAAGCCTAGAAATTTGGTCACCCACATTATAAAAAAGATGTTGAGACTCTAGAAAAAGTGCAGAGAAGAGCAACCAGGATGATTAGGGGACTGCACTGGAGACTAAAACATGTGAAGAAACTGAGCATGCTAGTCTAGCGAAGATGGGAGACATGATAGCAGTGTTCCAATATTTGAGGGGCTATTTGAGTCAAGCTATTTTCTAAAGCATCTGTAGGTCAGACAAGGAATAATGGATGGAAATTGATCAATGAGAGATTCAATCTAGAAATAAAGAGAAATTTTCTGACAGAACAATCAACCAATGGAACAGCTTGCCTTCAGAAGTTGTGGGAGCTTCATCACTGGAGGCTTTCAAGAAGAGATTGGACACCATTTGTCAGAAATGGTGTAGGATCTCCTGCTTGGGTGGACTAGATGACCTATAAGGTCCCTTCCAACTCTGTTAATCTGTTAAATCTGACAAAAACTGGTAAAGTTGCTCCCTGCCACTACTTGGCAAAAGTATTTAAAACTAAAAGCCCATTATGGTAGCTTTGCAAGAACAAAACATCAGTCCTTGATGGCCCATTAGCAAAGGTGGGAGGAAATTCAGCTCTGTCTCCATGTTATATTTCTCTTTTAGGGGAAATATTCTGCCTCTGTAATATTTCCTAAAATAATTCATTTCTCTAGAAGGATGGGTGCTAACTTCCAACACTACCAGAATGGGCTTTTAGATACCGTATTTTTCAGACTATAGGATGCACCGGAGTATAAGTTAGTTTTGGGGGAGGAAAACAGAAAAAAAAATCTTACCTCTGCTTCTGCCTCCCAGCAATTTGCCTCCTTGAAGCAAGCAGAAACAGCCTGTTTCAGTTTCACTTTCCCAGCACAGCTAATTAGCACGGCTCGCCCTCTGGAAGATCAGAGGTTTCAGGCTGCAAAGATTGCTATAGCCTAATGGTAATCCCTGCAGTCTGAAACAGATGATGTTTGGAGCCCGATCCAAATGACCATCAGCTGCTTATGTTAATTAGGCGGTGCTGAAGCTGCAACAGGCTTTTTGCTGCTTGCTGCAAGGAGGCAATTTGCTGGTGGGCAGGATTTCTGCAACATTCGGTGTATAAGACACACCCAAATTTTCACCCACTTTTGGGGGTTGAAAAAGTGCATCTTATACTCCAAAAAGTATGGTACTTTAAAAAGGCCCATGTTACACTCAAAATGGCAGGTTCGTCTTGCTTGAAATTTCATGCTTAAATCATTCTTAAAAATTGATGTTTTTGTCAAAAAGAAGGCCTGCAACATGGGCCTTTTCAAGGACTGAGCCAGCCTTTTGTTCTTGCAAAGCTACCATAATGGACTTTTAGTTTTAAATACTTTTGCGAAGTAATGGCAGGGAGCAACTTACTATTCAACTTATTCAAATCCAGACTTTTTCAATGCAATTTTTCCTTATCCAACAATAAAAAAAACAACTTGTCAACAATTAAAATAATAGAAAAAATAAAAGAAAAGTCAAACTTGATATCGTAACTGTAATTTTTGAAATCTAGTTTGACTTGATCAGGGAATTTTTAAAAAACAATCCTACCTGGCAGCTCACGGAGACTCTGCATCCCCCAAGCTTCAGACCTCATGTGGCAGGGTGGGATTGGGCAGAGTAGGATAGGGCCAGCTAGAAGTGGGATTTGGGGGCTCTCCGAGCCCCACAGAGACTTAGCTAGGGGGTCACCTGAGCCCCTGTGAGCCTCCAGCAGCCCACCCCTGCTGCAATTGCTTTTGTATACTATGTTGCTGTTGTCTTCCTTCTGTATTTTGTCTTTGACTTTTGATAGTTCTTTTCTGAGTGTAAATGGGGGTTTGTGAGCTATCAGTATTTCTAGGGGTTGCAGTATTCTGGCAGCCCTTATACTACTGAGCCTAGAGCCGTGATGGCGAACCTATGCCACATGTGCCGGAAGTGGCACACAGAGACATCTCTCTGGGCATGCCAGCTGTTGCCCGTTGCTCTTCTGGGTTCTGTTGCACCAGCTAGTCTCTGCGTACACGGGAGTGCTGGAAACTGGAAGAGCAGCTCCCCGGTGCATATGCGGGAAGCTGAGCTTCTGGTTTCCAACATGCACATGAGCGCCAGCCACTTGGTCTTTGTGAGTGCATAAACCGGAAGACCAGGTGACCAACACGCACGCACATGCCGGAAACCAGAGGCTCAGCTTCCCACAGTGCGCATGCACACCGCAGAGCTGCTCTTCCGGTTTCTGGTGCTCCCCCATGCACGCATGTGTGCTCCCATTTCGGCACTCGGTGCCAAAAGGTTTCGCCAACACTGGCCTAGAGGCTATTGCCCTAACCAAATTGTATACAGTAGTTAAATAACTCACCTTGTCCACCTTAACATGTTATTAAATAAAGGGTAGGGTTGGCCTGGTCTGATAATACCTGGCTAACAATTTTAAAATACTTGTGGAATATTCTTTTAGATTATAGAACTTTATCCTTCCAACTTCAAACCATTCTAAACATTATGGATAATCATTTCCAATGTTAACCAAAATGCTGCATTTCAAAAAGGAATTCTTTCTGCCTTCTTTACTAAACGCACAGATATATCTAGCTCAATTTACTGCACACGCAAATACTTCATATGGGACATTCTTGACAATGCCTCACAAAATATTTGTTGATGCAATAACAGTAATTAGATAGTCCAGTACTTGGCACATAAAAAGAGCCTTTCAAATTGGTATTGGGACAGCTCCTCACTCAAAATGCAATTGGGCTAGCTTTTGTTGTTATAGGAATACAGAAGCTTTTAAATTGCTCCAAGTTCTTAACTGGTGGAAGGAGAAAGATATAAAGAGAAAGCAGAACAAAAATATTGATCAAGGGGTGATGTAAATAATATGTGTTCTGTCAAAGGTAAACATTAAATATCACTGGTTTTAAATATGCAGAATTGGGCACACTTAGTTCAATCCATACCATAAATGAATTTTAACTGCCATTTAATTTTGACTGAATTTCAGTAATATTTTTAATATTTGAAACTTTAGAGTATATCCTAAACAGAGCAGATCTGTTCAATCCACTATCACAAAATCATTTTTTTAAAGTAAGAAAATAGTTTTGAAATATCTTGGTTTATCTGCTCTTTTTGTACCTTTGAATTAAAAGCACTCATATTTTAGCAGAGAAGCAGCACTGGATGTATTGTATGATAAATGTGGAGAAATCAAAAGTAATAATAGCATCATTTACTTGTGTACCCAGAGGTTGCACTAATGAATCATCTTGGAAAAGTCTCACAAAGGAGATTGCAAAATATATCCCAGCACATCCTGCATCATATTAAGTCTCTTTGAGAATTCTACCATGTTGCAAACAAACACAAATAACTTAGCTAAACAGCAAGCTAGAGAACTGCTCAGTATCTTCTAAATAAACAACCATGCACAAAGCTGAAGTATTAACTATGAACCTCTGAAGTTAGCTTCTTCAACACTTTTTGATCTCAGAGCAATCAAACTAACTGCTTCCAGATTTTGGTTCTGCAAATGAAAATAAGAATTAACAGAGAGCTAGGTCCCAAATGATGCCATTAAGACAATATTATAAAATATTTATAGGCAGTATTGCTGGCTACTAATAAATGGCATTAGATGTTTTAAAATAGAGGTTCTCCTCCATTCTTTATATGATGTCATTAATTATAATTAATATCCTGTTGGTTTAAAACTATATATTGACTTGTAGAAAAAAAAAACTATTATGAAAATGTCACATTTTTTATGCATGAGTTTCATTTATATAGCTTGTAGTTCAGAAGGCTTACAGAATCATTTGCAGTATGCATGAATACAGGGTATGAATGAACTCCCTTTCTTTTTCCACAGAAAAAAGGCTGTTCCAGAGATCAGTAACTCAGAATGTCTGCTGATAGCAAGTTCAACAGAGAGGAACATTGCTCTGGATTTTTTGAACAAATCACTTGTTCTATAAACTCAGCAGCTGCATCCATACTATTAAAGAAACTCAATATTCCCATAACTAAACCCTGTAATTCTGTAGAATAAAATATTTTGGGGAATATCCCCAAATAGTTTCAAAATACCATAAACCCTTTAATGAGCTCCTCTATTCCCCTTAAAAACTGTCATTATTCTGCTTTTAACAACTAACAGAACAACTTTACAACTCTCATTACTGCTCCAGGTTGCATGGGAAACTGTTTATTGCTGTTTCTACTTGTGATGTGATTGAATGCTTTGTCAGGACCGGTGCCTGTCCCAACAGATGACAATGCAAACCTGAAACTTCTTTTTTGGTAGATATAGGTGGCTCCTCACTTGTCAAATGTCTGCCATCTGATTTAAATGCATCTTGGTTTTGACAACAACACCATCTTCAGTAGTACTGTATTTCTCTTGGCAGTATTGCCTGGGATTTCAGGATTCGTGGGGCTGATTTCCTACAATTTGACTAAACTATTGATCACTGACATAACTGCTATTAAGAAAGTGTCTGGAAGTGGCCAAACTTGCACAGAGAATCTAAAGATATTTGCTATAGCTACCCTTTCCATCAGATTCCCTTTATTTAAAAGTTCAGCGACATTTCAATAAAACTTGGTCAAACGTTTCACTGTATTTAATGTGCACCATTCCTCAATATGTGGGCTTAGCAATGAAATTGGGAAGCCTAGCCAAATGCAATTCTACTTAAATAAATCCTATTTTAACAAGAGTTATAGGAGCATTCATTTAACAGTGCAACCCGCTGAAATCGTAACTCCAAAAGCATGCTTGCATTCCCCTGCACAAAAAAGTCTGAATTAACGCAAGTGCTGTAGTTTACATGGGATCAGGATGCAGAACTGCGATCGGTCTGAGTAAGAAATAGGTAGTTTAAGATACTGAAAGACGGCAGAAAGAACTTAAAAAGCAATAAACGTGCCTATAAGTTGTTTGTAGAGCTAAATGAAGAGTATTGCAAAAAATGTAATAGTAAACAAGATCTCTTGAAAAGAACGATTCAGACAAGTCTGGCCATATTTGAGCAAGTCATGGCATTCGCCCCGGGACAAACGAAGGCGCCGCTTCTACCGTCACGGGAACCTTATAGAAGAAAGGGAGCTCAAGGGCTCTCTTTCCGGAAACGGGATTTCTTCCTCCCGACGGAGGTGACCAAGACTGGACTTTAAAATGGGCAGCATCCAAAATTGACAAAGACCACGAAAGTGGATCTCCCGAAAAGTGGATCTCTCCTCCCCAGATACAAAAACAGCTAGGAAAGCTGGCCTCCTGGAAGGCTTTTGTTCGCTCGCTCGCTCGCTCGCTCAAAGCCTTGAGCCTGTGCTTCCCGCCGCCGAAATTGGCGCAGCTTCGCCCCACTTCGCCGCCTCAGCCCTTTGGCTGAGCCAGCACGCTTAGCCCCTGGAGGGCTGAGCAATTGTCTTACCGCGAGGTCGCTTTTCCCCTTCCTCTCGAGCGCAGGGAGCTGTTTCTCCTCTCGCGGGTGGTTTGTCTCCTTTGACCCGCTCCCTCTGCAATTATATAGGACTCGCTTCGAGGAGGCGCCTGTAGATGGCAGGTCGAGTAATCAGCTCCTCCTGCTGCTGCCGCCCAGGAACTTGCACCGAACAGCGGCGAAGCGGCGAATTGCGTTTTTCCCGATATCTACGTGCGGCAGGATCATCTACATCCTGTCCCCTGGATGGGAAAATCCCAGCTAAACTCTCCCAAAGTTTCCAAGGATTCCGGATCACTTCCCCGCAGGGCTCTTCGCTGGGGCAGCGAATGAGCCCAATCGTACCTCCATGAGACGGCCTGCCCGCTCTGAGGCGCTGGTTTCAGAGCCCCACCATGACCCGTGGCGTTGCGCCTCTAGGCCCGGGTGCAACTCGCTAGGGACTATCGAGGATTCCATCCTGGTTCGATTGTCCTCGCAGAGGCAGCCATCACTGGAACCTATAGAAAAGTAGGTGAGGATCAAGTTTGCAGTCCCAGTTACTGGGCCCTTTCCCGCCACATAATTGATGTCATCATGCTGACTGTTTTAATACGGATCATTTAAGGAAAGCTATTGTGTATTTCTTCGGCTTATTTTTTCCCCCTCCCATCCAAAGGCTTTTCTGGGCTGGAATCTTAAAGCACTTGACTTCCATGATAAATCGCCAGGAAACAATTTAGCACTTTAGAAACCCTATTCCTCCAACTTGATCCCACTTTAGCGTGGTGTATTGTCCAAACTGACCTTATCAGAGGTCCTGATCAGGCGGCTGCTTTCACACAATCTTTCCATGAGTTGGTCTTGGTCTTGGAGGACCAGGTTTCCTCTGATAACCGCCCCGAGACCTCCATTTTCCTGCTTGCTCTTCACACCTTCCTGGCTGGTGCATCCACCTATGGACTAGTAATAAGCAGAAAGAACACTGCCCATCCAGTTTTGTCATTCCTTTCCATTTTCAACTGATTCAAAAAAGGAGGAAAAATTTAACAAAAAAATCCCTGCAGGATACATGTTTTAGAAAGATACTAAGAACATGGACTGAGAGCGCAGACAGAGGGAGCTCTATATATCACCACCACTCATCACCCAAACTCTTTAATCATTTTGTGCTTCACATGATGCCTTGCCTTGCAAATAATTAACTAATTCATTCTTAAACTTGCACATCCTCCCTCAGTTTAGTTATCCAACTGTCTAGCCCTCTCATTAACCATTTTCTCCCCCTTCTTTTCAAAGCATGCATTTTATATTCCAATTTTTTGTTTTATTAACAGACAAAAAGTTTTAGTTAACCCTTTTCCAGTAGATTTTCCCTGCTACAAAACACTAACTAGATTTTTACTGTGTCAAATTATAAATAATACAGTTGGAATCTGTTGGATGATTATATACCTTCAAGTTAGTGTCAACTTTTAGCACTAGAGGTAGTCCTCAATTTACAACAGATTAACAGAGTTGGAAGGGACCTTGTAGGTCATCTAGTCCAGTGGTCACCAACTGGAGAAAATTTTGGTGATCCACAGAGAAATCTTTGCATTTTAGCATTTTTTATATTGCACTAAATCAGGCATCCAGAAACTACAGTCTCTGGGCCGGATATGGACCATGGAAGCAATTAATCTGGCATGCGCAGGAACACAAGGCTGCGCCGCCCACATGGCCCACCTACCTGCTGGCCTCCACCCTTAAGCCAATTGCACACCTTACCTTGAATAGAGCGGTGCAAACCACATGAGCTGGAACTGGAAGGTAAGACCAACAGTGGGGCAGGGAAATCCGCCGCGGACTCAACGTGCTCAGCTGAATGGCTGCCTGGGGATGGGGAGGCTCACCTGCCTTTCGGGCCTGCCTCTTGGCTTCTGTGAGGCCTCCGGGTGGGAGGCCCAAGAGAAAGTGCCTGGTCCAGGCATTCAGCCTTCCAGGAACCTCTTTTGTGTTCCTTCTCTTGAATCTTGGTCAATCTGAGTGAAGGAAATTGAAGACGGGCAGATTGACTATGGTGGGAAAGTTGGTCCCATATTCCAGAGCTGCAGTAGTCACAGGACTGGCTCTTTGGTCATCCTGGAGCTGCTGCTCCACCTGGGTGCACTGGCCTGCCGTGGAGGAGCTGCTCTGGGATGACCAAAGAGCCAGTCCTGTGACTTCTACAGCTCTGGAATATGGGACCGGCCCATGGTGGGGCTGGAAATCTCCGCCATAGGGGATGGTACGTGCAATGTGCAACTTTGCGGGTGGTACAACGTACAAAAAGGAGCTCAGCTCTTGCCGGCCAGAATGAGGTAATGGTGCTGTTGCGGGAGGGGGGAGTGCGGCACGAACGAGCCGAAGCAGCGGTGGCTGGAAGGTGCGGGAACGAAGCGCTACTCGCATTTGCGCAGCATCAGCATTCTGCGTTTGCGGTATATTTGTGGCAGCTGGTGGTGCCAAGGCAGCCCTCATCTCCTGCCACTTGGACCTCGGTAAACCACATCCGTAGTCTCTTGAGGAGCCCGGCCGAAGTTTCCCGCGCCACTTCAGCGAGCGCTCCTCGAGAGACAAGACTTTGCAGATAGCTTGGCCACCTATTAGCAGAGAGAAGCAGCCGGAGTCAACACTAGCTCTGCTGTCCACTGCGGACATTAAATGTTTTAATTGTTTTAATTTTAGTTTCTTTTGCTAGCCCTCTTAAAATTAACAAACACAAAGGAGAAATGTTTCCCTTTTTGCATTTGAGCATCCAAGAAGGGACAGGAAAGGAGAAAGGGAAAAAGGAAAGACAAAGAATAAGAAGGAAAGATGGAAAGAGAGCAAGTAAGGAAAAAGAAGGAAAGAAGGGAAGGAAGATGAAAGGAGAATGAAGAGGGAGGGAGGGAAGGAAAAGAAAGAAAGAAAAAAGAGAAAGAAAGAAAGAAAGAAAGAAAGAAAGAAAGAAAGAAAGAAAGAAAGAAAGAAGAAAGTCCTGCCTTAGCACTTGACCACCAGCAGACAGCAAGGCTCTTCTGGAGGACAAGTGCTCTCCCTGGTCTCGACTTCCTCCCTAGAGACAATGGATGCCCCCCAGCCCCGCCCAGGCCACTACAGGTGCCCCCGACATGAGTGATGTTGAGCTGGCCACGCCAACCCCACCATGCCCATACGCCCCCTCCCCGAGCTCAAACAACCCCGATGCAGCCCTCAATGAAATCGAATTTGACATCACTGATCTAGGGTGTTGGCTATTCCTGCCAGCTTAATATCATCTGCAAATTTGATAAGTTCCCCTTCTATTCCCTCATCTAAGTCATTTATGAAGATATTGA
>JAOYMU010000192.1:31233401-31247601 GCA_025802295.1 Psammodynastes pulverulentus
GATCACCCAGCCACACCTACCCAGCTGGTCATTAGGGCAGAGAACCAGTTGTTAAATTATTTGAATCCCACCACTGATCAAGACCCAGGGAAGTTGTCCTCTGCCTGCTGTTCTTCATGCATTTCTAACTACAGTGAAATAAAATGCATTCATTCTAGAAGAAATTTTAAGTTGAGCAGCTGGCCAGAATAGTATAGAATTAGCTCTGATTTTGTAAGACATCCTTTTGAATGGGATCTGTTCAGACTTTCTTGCTTGCTTGTTCAAAAATGCAGCAATTTACTTGGCTACCTATCTGTCATCCAAGCAAACTACTCTTTACCAAGGAGTAGTTTAAAAACATATGAACTATATGAGTATACTGAACCTTCAGGGACATGTATATTTACATCTCTATACTAAACCATATTGAGAGAACAAAGCCTCTCTTGCCAAGCAACAGAAAAACAAATTGTAATGCTGCCAGGGAAGAAACCAACCGTGATAAAGTTTTGCAATATTATTTTGCAACATATATAGGAATCAATGCCGCCTTGTTCCATATTTAAATAAAATGTATGCAAGAAGAAATGAACCAGCCTAGGACAGTTTATAGCCCTATAGGGTTTGCCAGTTTTGTGAAGACATTCTCCAAGTGATACACAAGATTGATGTCAAAAACATAGGAGAAGTCAAAAGGTTACCAAGTTTGAAAAGATATATTTCTTTTATAACCTCCCCCCCCCCAAATCATCTGAGAATATCCTATACATAAGGTAAAATAGAAGTCTAATCACAGTTGTCACAAAACAATAAGAACTTCACTACAGCACCTTTCTAAATTAATCCTAGTGTCAGTTTATACTGATAATAATTATTCTTTGCTGCTTCTAACTAATGTGAATTTTTCAGAACTGTTTTATAAGAGAGAAGAGGTTATTTTAAATCTTAATAATGACACACAGTAGCAATAATTTAAATCATGAAACTGCAGAATAAGAGAGTGATTTTCATCTAATTAGAATTTTCTGATTAGAATTCTTTCATTACAATCTTTTAAAAACATAATAAACATATAATTATAGGTGAAAAAATGATTTGCCTGGTTCATGCATTATGAAAGTGAATGGCATATGTGCATCTATTTCATAAATGAGTATCCACCAGTTATTACTAGGAATCAGTGAACTTGGATGTACATAGGAAGCTATGACCTGCCACATCTGTAGAAAGGAATGCAGAGGTTGATAGCTATAGGATATCTTTACATACCAAGATACCCTATGCTTTGGTCTAGTGACAGCAAGGAGCTGTACAGGTTTTGACTTCAGATAAGCTCACACAAGAGCTCGGTTCAGACATTCAGTCTGAACACATTGGAGTTCAAAATCTGAAAGGACTAATGGGATTCATGGATTGATTGATTATGTATCATCCACTTGTTTTTGACAGTTTGAGAGCACATAGGTAGATTTTTCCTATGACAATCTATCCCTAACCTGGGATTTTAGGTCTTTCAATGGTGAACTCATCACTTCTGTAACTGAGTAGCACATTGTGATCCTCTTCTCCTTCCTTCTGTTTTTCCCAGTATTAGAGTTTCCCCCCAGAGGACTAATGGGAAACATTCCCAGTCTCTTCATGAGTGGTGTACCACCTTCATTCTTGTCAATGATATGTTTCACCTTGAAGTGCAGTTCTTTGAATGGATTTTGAATTTCCTTGCACTCAGAATGATCATAGCAGACCGCAATAGAATTTATTATGAGAGCTTTGTATAAAATGGAAGGGTTCAAATCAACTCAACTCAACCTTTATTGTCAGAGTACAACATTGTACAATGAGATTGGCTGAACCTCCCTTCGTGCACCTCCCCAACACAATGCAACTCACAGTGAAGACAAAAAATCCCTAACCCAGTATATCCTACTAACAAACACACAATCTTATTGCACCATGTGAACTTATTGCACAACGTACCGGCCCCACAAGTCTATTATACTTTGTTGACATGAAGTTATTTTCCATTCAGGAGTCTGACAGCCCATGGGTAGAAACCAGAGGTGGTATTCAGCAGTTCTGACCAGTTCTGGAGAACCGGTTGGGGAAATTTTGAGTAGTTCGGAGAACTGGTGGTAACCTTCCCCCAGGAGTGGGGAGTGAATGGAGATTTTACAGTATCCTTCCCCTGCCACGTCCACCAAGCTCCATTAAGCCTGTCACACCACCGCCACACCACACCCACATAACCTGTAGTAAAAATGTTTGAATCCCACCATGAGTCGAAACTGTTCTTCAGCCTGTTGGTGCAACTGACTATGCTTCTATATCTCCTACACAATGGTAGGAAAGTGAAAAAGTGCTGACCAGGGTATGAGTCATCCCTGAGGATTTTCCTCACTCTTCTAGGGCAGCGAGCCCCAGTGATGTCATCTAGTGGTATCAGGGGATAGCCCACGATGTTTTGTGCTGTGCTCACCACCCTCCGTAGGTTCATCTTACAATTATTCACTGAAAAAATCTATAGGTAGATTCTCAGGTCATTTGAAGGTTTTCTGATAAGCTATGACTCTTTTCTATATTTGAACTGTAGCAATGTAGTAAAACAGTTCTGAATATACAGTATATGCTATAGAGATGCTTGAGGAGGGAAAAGCTGCAACTTACCTAGATAAAATTGTAAGTTGAGAGGTATCTTGGTTTGATGACCTCCTGGTCCTAATGGAGCAGGTATGCAGCTCAAGAATGTTCTTAAAGTCAACACTATCTATATTAGTAACATGTTCTATGATTTCAAGCTTCTAAGCTCATTAGGAGCTTTTAAAAATTGGATTAGAGTCATTCGACTTCCGGATTCCAGCGGCATCGGAGGCTGGGAGGCGAGCTCCGTCCCCAGCTTCTGCAACCCGCTGTCTGGGAGGCCCCTAGGGGCCAGGCGCCCCAGTTTTGGGGTGCCTGCCGTTTAGGGCGGCTTTAGCCAGGGGTCCCCGGCCGAACTCCAGGCCCTTCTCTGGGCTTACCCATGGTCAGCTCTGCTTGCCCTTGGATCAGTGGAGTAGGCAGCTGTTCCTCATCAGAGGAGATCTGCTGCCTATCAGCACCACTGCCTGTCAGCAGCTGATCTTCCCCATGTCTATGCAGGTAGGCAGCTCTCCATCTCCCCCAATGCCAGAGGGGCCCAGGACAGCGTTTTTCTCTACCCCGCCCTCTCCAAACATGCCAATGGAGATGTGCCATTGCTGTCAGACAGTCCCAGTTCCAACACCTCCTCCTCTGAACTGGGCTCCAGAGGGCCCATGGCAGTAAAGGACTATCACCCCAAATTGTTTTTCAATTGGCTTGTCCATAACACCTAAAAAAAAGCTTCAGGTTTCATTAATATTTGTATCATAAATATTTTATGCATTATCATTGCTATGTTGGTCCAGTATGTTTTCACATATATACAAGACCACCACGAAACTAAGAATATTAAAATCAGCTCTTTGATTATAGTCTGTTGTTTGTGTTTGCATTATATTGAATTTCAGTATGACACAGTCATTCAACCCTCTATCACTTCTTTGTTAGTAAGAATAGTATAGTTGTCCCTCTAGTTCCCTGCTCTGCCTTTTGGAAGACAAAGTTGTCAACTAGGTTGATCAAGGACCTGTTCAATCTCCCACTTGATGCAGAGTTTGTCTCCCACTTAATATCAGGATAGTTACAGTCCCCCGTTACTACTGCATTGTGTTTCCTACATATATTTGTTAACTGGTTAGCAAAAAGTTCATCTATTTCTGCTTAGTTGGGTGGCCTGTAGTCTACACCTATGGCAATATCATTATTTTTCCTTTTATATTAACCCATGTGCATTCTAGGAGGCTTGCATTCTTGATTTTGTGCATTTCTGTAGATATATACTGATTATATAATGCAACTCCACCTCCTCTTTTGTTAGCTGTTCCTTTTGAACAGTTTGTATCCTTCTATCAGTACATTCCAATCGTGTTTCATCCCACTCAGATCCGGTAATGGCAACTATATCATTCTTGCCCCTCGTGTACTGGCACTTCAAGTTCACTTTGTTTATTCCCCAACTTTGAATGTTTGTGTATAAGCATATATGACTGACCTGGGTGTGCTTCCTATCTCATTGTTTGATTGGTTTTCTTGGGGTTTATGCTTGTAATTAGAGTAGGTCCTAAGGATTGGTCACACTCTCCCCTCAATTTTAGTTTAAAGCCCTTCTGATAAGTTGAGCCAGTTGTTTTCTGAATACATTCTTCCTGGTTCTTGTAAGGAGCATCCCATCGCTTGCCAGAAGCTTTAGTAGGTAATGCAGATCATGGTATTGGAATCTGAAGTTCTCTTGGCACCAATTCTTAAGCTAGTGATTCGTTTCTAAAATTGTTTTTCCTCGTTGGATGTTGGATGTTGACCTTTCATTGGAAGAAAAGATGAAAACACCATTTGTGTTCCTAACTCCTTAACTTTCTTGTTTATCTGCTCGTAATTTCTCAATAGTGTTTTCAGGCTCATTGTCATGTTGTTCATCCCTATGTTAAGGAGAAAAAAGAGGTAGTATTCTGTGGGCTTGATTATTTTAGTAAGTTGACAGAACTTACTGTGTATGTTTTTTTGCTGCCTTTTCCATTTTCAAAGAGAAATCTCAAATCTTGGAAATAGGGTTGATCACAAAGATAGTAACTGAATCAGATATAACAGCTAGGTACTAATGGTAATGAGCCACTTCAAACAAATGATTGTTCCCATGCTTTAATAACATTCTTGGGGGAATTCAGAGAATGATAAGATATCTCAAATTAAGGAGAAATGCAGTAAACAATGAGAAGAATTAACCAGTGGAACAGTTTGCCTTCAGAATTTGTGGATGCTTCATCACTGGAGGTTTTTCAGAAGAGACTGGACAGCCATTTGTCTGAAATGGTATAGGGCAGGGGTGTCAAACTCGATTTCATTGAGGCCCGCATCAGGTTGTGTTTGACCTCAGAGGGCCAGGGGGATGTGACATGGCATGGCAGGGGGTGGACGTAATCATGGAGTGTGTGGCCAGGGTGGGCATTTAACACAGACTCAAGATGCCTTTTTTCCCCTTTGCATTCAAAACAGATATTCCAGACAAAGGGAGATTTACTTTCTGACACAAATAGTCTCAATTCCATAATGTAGAGATTAAAGACATGTAGAGTCCCCAGTAGCAATGGAGCTTGACTCTTGTATAGGAGCAGAGCATAAATGAATTGACAGTTTCTCCAGATGTCTCTAAAAATTGTCTGTCCAACAGTCTTATCAATCACAGCTCTAGAGGAGGACTTAATATTAGTAATAATTTACAAAATTGATAAATCAATTCCCAATGACCCTGGGTGGCTCACAACAATAAAAAAAATACAATTAAAACAATTACAGGTAAAAGATGAAGATAAAAGATGACAAACTCAGTGATACGAAGGTGCTCACTTTCTCTCATCAAAGACCTGGGTGAAGAGCCAGATGTTTTTGGCTCTTCTGAACGTCATCCATCCAGAACCTGGAGAGTAGCTAGTTCTAGTTGGCAGATGCTGCTAAACAGAAGGTGAAGAAGGTGCTGTGTTCTGTAGCATTCTGCCAACCAAAACAGGGCACACGGGGAGTCTCATCCTCCCCTTGCCCCTTTTTCAGCCTGGACATCCTCCTGCAGCACTCTGCCAGCCAAAATAGGGAGTGGGGGCCCTCATGCGCTCTCCTGCACCCTGTTTTTGGCCTGAATGGCCTACAGCACTCTGCCAGACAGAATGGGGTGCAGGGGGCCTCATGTGCCCCCCCGGACCCCATTTGGGCTAGCAGAGGCTCCACCGACTAGTCCTTTGTTATTTCCAGGCCATCCCCATGAGCTAGATCTAAGCACCCTGCAGGCTGAATCCAGCCTGCGGGCCTTGAGTTCGACACCACTGGTATAAAGTCTCCTGTTTGAGCATGGAATTGGACTAGAAGATTTCCAATTTCCCTTCCAGCTCTATTCTGATTGATTGGCCTAATATTCTAGAAATGAGCTGCTCTCAAAGCAACATTATGCATGTATTTTCAGGCTTTGTAAAAATATTTCTATCTAATTTTCTAGGTTTGGTATGCAAAGACTCCTCTAGGAAAAGCACGAATCAAGTCACTGATGGAGAAGGAAGATACTGGAAAGGGAAAAGGAAAAGGAAAAGGAAAAGACAAGGGAAAAGGAAAGGATAAGGAGAAAAAGAAGGAAGGCAAAAAGACTAAAAAATAAAAACAGTCTTAATAGTCATAATAGTTATATAGTTAATAGTAGTTATAATATTTTAATTTAAAGGAGAACTTTTTCTTGGAATGCGAGTTTTCTACTTGATTTTCCAGTAACAAATCATATAAAAAAGTACTCTGAAAAACATAGGACCAAACCATCTGTGTGACATTTAGTTTCTTCAAACCACTGCATTTTTCTTTTATTATTTAAGCTATTTTAAAGTTACTTAGATTTAGGTAGGATTTATCAGTTTTAAAAATATAGTAATTTAAAATTTGTCTACAAATGTTAAGTCACACGTTTTACAGTATTTGTGCTTATAAGTTTTGCCCAGTGAGAATGTGACATATCTATTCAAATTAATCCATATATAGCTCAGAAATGGTTTATTTCTTCTTTTCCTGCTATGTTCCACTGGTAATCTGCATGTATCCTCTGTCCAGGTAGTTCAGAAGGAATGGAATAGGTCTTTCCTTAGCCTTACAGGGAGTTGCAGGCTTGGGCATAGAAGACCATATATTTATAACTCACAAAACTTGTAAAACATGATAAATTACTGTTTCCAATAAATTTTTTAGAATTCAAAAGATTTTGCAGAGTTATTTTAAAATACTGTTAGCTGCTGAATGCCATTGGCCTTTGGATGAATTTTTCTGTGAATATATTTTCAGGTATATATGCCCTGCTCAGGACTGGTGCATAACATAGGGGTCTTCCTGGACTCTCCATTCCTGCTTAAAAGAGCTAGTGACAGCTATGTCCATGAAAGCCTTTCACAGGTTCAGCTTGTGCACCAGTTGCACACATTTCTGAAACAAGAGACCCACCTCACAATCACTCATGGCATGGTCATCTTCAAGTTGGATTATTACAATGTGGTCCAAATGGGACTGCCCTTAAAGATCACCCAGAAATTACAGCTGATCCCAAATGTGCAAAGCAAGCAGTGATGAACATGCCCTGCTATATGAACTACATTGATTGCCATTTGGGTTTGAAGTCATTCCAAGATGCTGATTATGATCTATAAAGTCCTACATTGCGTAGGGCCTACTATCTGAGGGACCACCTGTCTATTTGCTCCAACACATTTCGCTTGCTTCAGGTTCTATCAATTAAATCCAGTCCTCAACCTCTGGACTGTGGCAGGACAAGTGTCTTCCATTCAAGTGCTCTCTGCTCGCATGAGTGTAACTTCGAGCACAGGCGCCCTCCACGCACAAAGCTCCATTTGTGTGAGTAGAGGGTGTGAGCGCTTGCCCTCACACCAAGGGATCTGTGCGTGTGTGCACCTGGCATTTACACACACCCTTCTGCGCTGGACCAGGCCACCAAGATGGAAAGGTTGGGCACTGCTGAATTAAACTATGTCCTCTAATGGGATGCAGGAAGCAGACCTTCTCTCACCTTTGGAACAACATCTCCCCTCATATATTGCTTGTGTTTTATACCATGTTGTACATTGTTTTCAAATTTGTGAAGCTGCCAGGGTTATTTGGAATTGGACAGCCTAAAAATTTGACAAACAAATATTACACTTGACCTTAGACAAAAAGCAATAAATGTTTTCATATATTAACGGTAATAGTATTAAAACTGCTTGAATTATGCTATTAGTTAGGAAACAGGTTAATATGATAGAAACACAAGAATATATTGATCCTTATGGACATTTATTATTAATCTAGGATATTAGATTTTGATTTAATTCTTGTTAACTTTATTAGCCTATAAAATGATTCTGATTTATTTCATAGATGTTTGGCAAAATTGTATAATTAATATATAATTTAATTCTAGAAAATGACATCGATCTATTGATGTATCAGAGTAAGGATAAGAAGATCTCTCCTAGAAATATAGTTATAATCAAATTTGGAAGGTGTCCTAGGCTTATACACAAAATTTTAATTTGATGGATGTGTAGTGTAAACTTCAGGTTAGGATTTATTTCTTAAGCTCACAGAATGTATTCTCTACTAGATTATTTTAATTTCCTTTTTATTAATTAGAATATGTTTTAGATTCTTCTGTTCATCCTATTGTTCTGTCTGATTCATGCTCCTCTCACCTGAACCCGTAAAAAGTTTAAACCTTGCCCAAGGTAAGTTGTATTTTAACACTTGTTACGAAAGGAGGGATTTTTAAGTTAAAGAAGAAATTTTGGTTAACGAAAAATGTAGAAGATCCTATGGAGCTGGCCTATCATGCAGTTGTATTAGTCAACTTACAGATGGGGATTTTTTTTTTATTGAAACAGTTTTACATAAAATTTTCAAACAATTTTCGCCCCCTAACCTCCCCTAACCCACCCTCTCCCACTTCCCAGAACCAGTACAGGGTAAATAAAAGAATACATTCATCAAAACATAATCTATTCTAAAAGTTTTTGGTAGCTAAAATCTTAATTCTTCTATTTCCAATTTTTAAGTTAAACAATATATATTTATATCAATATAATAAAAGAATACATTCTTCAAAACAAAACTTATTCTAAACATTTATGACAGCTAAAATCTTAATACTTCTATTCCCAATTTGAAAGTTAAACAATATGTCTCCATATCTATATGTAAAAAATAAAAAATAAAAAATAAAAAGGTGTTTCTTGACGGTCTTTTCAAGCTTTTTCCTGATACTGACCAGTAGTTACCGTTTTTTCTGAACAGTTGGACAACATATATAGCTTTTCTCCATTCTTATAGCACTTTCCTTGTATTTTAGGAATTCTCCATGACCTCTCCAAGGTTCCACTTTTGGAAAGTGCCAATTGGGCTTTGAAAGTACATGCCCAACCATCAGATTTTCTTAGCAACAATATGGAAGCGATTTATCACTAACTTCTGGGATTTTTTTTCCCTGTTTAATTACTCAATCTAACGTAAGTCCTAGAATTCCCTCACAGTCAAATCTCCTATAAGCCAAAGCTTATTTTGCTTGGCTTCCAAAATCAAACAAGATCAGCTCAGTGCTGCCCTCTGGTGAGACACATATACAGACTTTAAACACATTTCTGAAATTCCAAGCACGGAAAAATATCTAATTACTATAGTATATTTATCCCTACAAAGGAGATAGAATGTCCTCCTCTTCCATTAATGCTCTCCAGGTTTAGAATGACACACATGCTTTCACTTGCCCTCATGTCATTAATTTCCTGCAATGCATTTTTTGTTATCGAAACAAACGTTGTATAAGCATTTTTATACACCACACTTCATATAAGATCCAACAGCTGAATATTTAAACAAAAATATAAGGTTACCTGACCCTCACAGGTAAATTAGATAGGACTTACAACCAGATAAACTAATTTTACTTCTTTGTAAAACTACATTGACTGACTCTTGTAAGTCAGACAGTATCACCCTCCCCACTATCTCCTTTACAGCCTGAGAACTTAGGGAAGGCCCCTTCTGAGCCTCTTGCTCTGCCTACTGTGCAGCTGCAGGCTATGCTCTCTCTTATCTAACCATTTGCCTGAGCTCCCAAGTTCTTTCCCACATGTTATTACAGGTTAGTCCATATCTACTACCATGATGTAACTAGAACCATTTTATTTTTCTGGATAATTATTCCCATCCTGTTCGTGTCAGAGAAACCATTTAAGGCACTTCCAAGATGAAAAGATTAGCCAAGTGACATCACCATTGCTTGGGGGATGCCCATAGGGGCTCAAGGAGCTTAGAGTGAATGATGGGAGCTCACCCTGCCACGTAACAGCACTTAGGTCTCAAACACAGGCTCACTAAACTCCAACCCAGCATTGTAACCACATGAGCTATCATACTCCTTTGGATAATTATTGAAAAGATGGATTTAAGTATATGTGAGAACAGAATCAAATGTGCAACACAGAGCTTATACTCTTGCTAACACATTTTCCTTTGGAACAGGAAAATGGGAAAATGAGAAAAACCCTATTGAATATCACTTCAGATTGGGTTGCAGAGGCCTGGCATTATAGTGGAATAGAAATCAAATGCAATAGGAGAAAGTAGGAAAGGGCTATCTAATCCTGCCCAACGGGGCCTTCCCCCTCCCCAACTCCCATGGATACAAGGATCCAGTTTGCCAACAAGCTGCAAGCGGAAGTGCCCAGTGTATGCACAGGTGATTGGGATTTCTAATTAAACCTGAAAGCTGGAAAATGGTAATATTGGATTTAGTTTTGCTGTTTTCCAGCACCTCATTAACCTCCGGGCATTCCTTTCATTAGACATCTGAAGCCCAGCTATTCCTTACTTCATGTGTATACTTGACACCCAACTGGGGAAAAATGTCAACACTCCTGCTTGAAAAAATAATCCCCAGTAATTGCTCCAGATGGATGAACAAGGGGGAAATGTTGAGGCTGAGGGCCTCTGTCCTGCACTAAGTTAAACAGGTCTGAATCCACTGGTTTCAATGGGTTTTAAACCAGCACAAGTACCATGCCTCAGATTGTGTCCCTGCAGCATTTTAAGAAATGAGTTTGTCTCTTTTCCTAGCCGAAGGATAAAACGTAAACTTCCTTTCTTCCTTTGTAAGGAGTAGGTAGTTATCAAAACATTTATTAATTAAAATGGAAATGGAGTTCAAAGATTATAGGTCTCAAGCTGATGTGGTTTAAAGAAGGTAAGTAAATCTGCTATGGGTTTGTGAAAAGGATGCTGGGGAGCCAAAGAGCTAAGGAAAAAAAAATCAGAGCAACAGAAGCATGGAATTTTTGAAATGTAAAAACTTTTCCAAAGTTTTGGAATACGAGTAAATCTTTCCATAGCTATAGAATAGAAGGTGGAATATACAGTACATTTAAAAAAGAAAAGAAAACGGGTGGAGGTAGAAATTGCAGCTTTTTACACCTAAATATGTTGAGAGCTGAATAAGGAGCTTGGAAGTTCAAGCTATAAAATGAAGCAGGGAAGTAGAAAGATATTTAAACCCCTATAGAGAAAGAGTAGGGTTTTACACATATCATTCATTTGGATGCAAAATGTTGTTTAAATGGACAATGTAAAGAAATAAACAGCCTAAATGTGGAAAATTATTTGGAGCCATGTTGTTAGTATGTCTTTCTGTAAATAACTTCTTAAATCTAAATAGCAGAATGGGTAGCTGATTCCTCTTGCATCTGTTGAGCACTTCATGATATTATGAAATGGCAATATCAGAAAATAAAGCACCCACGTACCACCATGGGTATTTTAGATGCCATTTCTTCACTTGCTGGCTTTTCCCCTGCCCTATCTCATGCATGCTGGGATAGTTCTCCACCATTGCTGGTTGATTGGTCAGCTACTTTGCTGTCCTTCAAGCACGTTACAGATCTGCATTGTTACACAGAGATTGGACAATGGAATAAGGAATGGGGAGCTGGGACTGGCACTTCACACATACAAAATTAATTCCATATTTCCTATTAATCAACAATATTTCCTTAAGTGGAAAATATTGAACTCCAGTTCACTGGAAGCAACGTAGCTCAGAAACTGCTCTAGTGTTCATGCTTCTTTTGTGAGCTTTTCAATAACCAGTTTAGTTGGTTATTGTGGGAACCGGATGCAGCACTTATCTCTTTAAGCTGGTTCCATAAGGCCTTTCTCATAAACTTAATTCAACCACCGAATGTTAAATCCTTTAAGGTATGCACAGGTGGCTGGGAGTCTGTGCAGAAATTAGTGTGATAGTGCAGAATCTCTCTTTTTTAAAAGCTGATCACATTTCCATCCTCCTGCTCTTATCTGAATAAGCTCCTTTCACTTATGTCACAATAAGATTTATTATAATAAGGCACCTATAGTTATCCAAACACCAATGAACTGCCATCACCATTGTCAATGTTGGCTTGGGCTCCCAAGACTTGTTCAGCACGATCCTGCTGGCTCACAAATTCCCCATTTCTATCAGATTATGAAGGTGAGCAATAAATAAATTCCAGAATGCCATGAGATTAGATGCATTCATTACATTTTAGCAATGAAACTTTCCAAGGGCTTCAAGACAACAGGGTTACATTCTGAAGAATCTAATTACAGAATTCTTTTGCTCGCCAGTCTACATTAGAAAAAAGAAAATGAGAAATCACCAACTGTCTTTGAAGGCTTATTTTTACTTTACATATCATATTTGAAAGGCCAATTTTTAAAAATTTGCTGGGTCCTTAGTTAAAAACAAATACTACATTAGAAATGAAAGCTGTCTGAAGAGCTACAAGGTGTTAAGTCCCTAGGATCCCTCTAGGATTTTACTCCACTAGTCATTGCCAACTATAGCGGGCGGTCATCTCCATTTCAAAGTCATTGAGTCAGCTCTATCCGAAGACAATTCCGCAATCATGTGGCCAGCATGACATCATGGAGCGCTGTTACTTCCCACCAAAGTGATACCTATTTATATACTCACATTTGCATGCTTTCAAACTGCTAGGTTAGCGGGAGTTCAAGGGCAAGGACGGGAGCTCACCCTGTTGCGTGGGGGTGTCGCACCTGGGTTGCTGGCTTTCCAGTTGAGAAGCCCAGCATTTGAACTGCCGAGCCACCATGCCACCCTTGGATTCCCTAACATGGGAAGATATCCTCAACTAATACACAGCGTACAGTTCCACTCATTTATTTGGTTTTCAAAAGCCGCCTTGTAACAGTTGGTGTTGGAGTCAGAATTAATAACATAAATCTAATCTGTATTGGAGGGAGGGTGGAAAGCATTCCAATAATATGACAGTTTTTAAACAATAAAGTGCAAAAGGGCCTTTCCAAGCACTGATTTCTGCAGAGGGCACTAACCAGATTATTAACCGACCCGATAACATCAGCCTGGAGAATTCAGCCCGCTAAATTAAATTAACGATGTTGCAGTCTCTCCACAGCCCCAGATGCACACCCAAATTTCCCATTGCCATAAAAAAAAGCCTATGTAAACAAACACACACACACACACACTGCAATCCTGCAAAGAGGTGGCGGCGGAAAGTTGTTTATTTGGCAAATAAAATCGTGTGATTGTCTCCGGATTGGGTTTATTTGTCCTTCCAACTTCCAGCCAAACAACCTTTTCCTATTAAAGCCTTCCTGCTCAGCAGGATTAGGGGGCCCCAAGCCCACCCTCCGTGCCAGCGCTTCCAATCCATTCAAAGTGATTTAGGAAGCCATCGCCAGGGCTGCCTGAGGGTGCCATCAAGGGCAGGAAAGGGCCTATTAAGCAGAGGGGCGGCGCGGGGGGGGGGCGGCGGCGAGAGAGCTTCCTCTCTCTCAACGCGAAGCGCTGGCAGGCAGGCAAGGCGAGGAATGTACCCGAGACGACCAGGAGCGAAGCGGCCGGAAGATCCTCCTGACAAGGCCGGAGAACAACGGGTCCTTCCTGGCGCAGGGAAGCCTGTGATCCCATCCCACGCCCGATTATCTCCCTAGTTCCGGAGAGGCAAAGCAGGACAAGGGCGACCCTTTCTCGGCCTCCTGTGTCTTTACTTGGGCCTTAGGCAGATTCTCCCCCACCCGTTCACACGTGGCGGGAGGTGGGGGAAGCGGAGCAGCCTCTCTTGAGGTCCTCCTGGCTGGCTCTGCAAGACGCGAGATAAGCAGATAAGGCGGCATCTGCTCCGGCTGTGCGTGTTTTTGGAGACGAGAGAGCCCGATCGGCTTCTCTACTTCAAAAACAGCGGCCAAGGACAGCGGCTATCTGAGTGAAGGTTTGCAGCTCGCCCGGAAGAGTCCCTTGCTTCGCCCCGAACAACTGTTGTCCCAAAATCCGGGCTGGAGGGTGGGAGGATGGCTGGGTTACTTCCAAGAAAGAGTCTATGGAGATTCTCAGTCATCCAGGTCATGGTTGTCCCAAAGGTTCTTTTTTCAAGAGGCAGCTGTGCTTTCTGGTTTTTTTCTTCTTCTGTGAAGACGTTTAAATGTCTTCATAGGAGGAGGAGGAGGAGAAGGAGAAGGAGAAGAAGAAGAAGAAGAACCAGAAAGTCCAGATGCCTCTTGAAATAAAAAA
>JAOYMU010000192.1:31249326-31260110 GCA_025802295.1 Psammodynastes pulverulentus
ATTCTATTCTATTCTATTCTATTCTATTCTATTCTATTCCATTCCATTCCATTCCATTCCATTCCATTCCATTCCACCCTACCCTACCTACCCTACCCTCTAACTCCTTCCTCTAAATGAGAGGAGTTACTTCCTCTTATTTCTTATGCATTCCTGGAAGAAATGTTTTCATTTCCAGCTTTATATCTATCAAGGTGACACAGTTCAGAGGAAGGTCTGAAAAAAATCCCTTGCTGAGTCATCTGGAAAGATCTGTTGTTCATTAAGCAGACAGTCCTGAACAACAGAATGTCCCTCATCTGCTGAAGTTGCAAATCACCCAAACGCATAATGTTTTTTTTAAATTTGGTTTAGGCTTATGAATGACTTGAGGTAGTATGGATTGTTCAGCCACTAGTAGCTAAAATGCACCAGGCATGGACAATATTTCAGTGATTGAGATACAGCTCACATATTTTTAGTTTTGCTGAGTATGACGTATTACAACAATGAAAGAAGATGTTGAGACCTTAGAAAGACTGCAGAGAAGAGCAACAAAGATGATTATAGGCTGGAGACTGAATCTTATGTCGAACCGTTGAGGGAATTAGGTATGTCTAGTCTAACAAAGAAAAGGACTAGAGGTAGCAACAACGGTCTTCCAGTACTTGAGGGGCCATCACAGAGAAGAGAGGGTTGACTTATTCTCTAAGGACCTGAGGACAAGACAAGAAGTAATGGGTGGAAGATCATTAAAGAGAGCAAACCTAGAATTAAGACATTTTCTGACAGTGAGAACAAGTAATTCACGGAATGGCTTAACTCTGGAAGTTGTGGGTGGCACCACGCTGGAGGTTTACAAGAAGAGACTGGACAGTCCCTTGTCTGGAATGGTATCTCCTGCTTGAGCAAGAGGTTGGACTAGAAGACCTCCAAGATTGCTTCCAACCTCACTATTCTATGTTCTACGAACATGACAAGGGATCCTGGTAGTTTATCACCTGAAATGCAGACATGGGCAATGCACCGTTCCTAGCTTTGAAAGGGTGCTTTTCTTGAATAATCTTTAATCCTCTTTCAGCCAAAACATAGGTTCACAAAACAATGTGGCCTCCCACTTTGAAAGAGCGAAGGGAAGCTGCATCCATGCTTCGCTCCCCTGTAATTCCAATTTTTTCTCAGCATGTCAGGAAAGGCAACTGAAGGCTCTTTCAAAGACAGAACCATCCAACTGTGAAAAGGTGAAGATTCCCTCCCTTGAGTGGAGATAAACTGATGAATTCTTCACGTGGTTTTCTTAATGACCGCACAGAGGTGGCTGGCTGTTGCCTTCTCCCGTAATATGTCTTAGATTTCTCAGTTGGAGACGACCACAAGGATCAACCTCTTCAACCTTCTGAATTGTCCAAGAAAACATTTAAGCCATGCATGGGAGGGGGAGGTCCAGCCCCTTCTTAAAACCTGCAGAGATAAAGAACCTCCATAAATAGACACTGGACAGAATTAAGCCTCAGCCTTGAGATTTTCTGGTGGTCTCTCCTCCAAATACATAGATTTATGTAGAATAACAGAGCTGGAAGGGACTTTAGAGGTCATTTAGTCGCAGATGCCCCTTTACTTAAGTCTATGAGATCAGACAAGGACAGGTGCATGCTTCCACTGAGCTGAGCAAGTAGAGTCTCTGTCAGGTTGAATTCAGCTCTTGGTAACGTCATCTAAGTATTCTTGGTTTTCCTTTGTTTTCCTCCAAGAGGAAGTTCCTGAAGTTTCCAGTCTATTTCATAGCTCTTTGATTTCTGATTTCGCATTCAGGTCCAATTGAATTTCAACCTTTGTTAGTTTTTAAGGAGATCAACCCAAGCTAACAAGGTTCTGCCCCTGCCTTTGCCACAGCATAAACTGTGAGTGCCTTAAAAATCAGCTAGAATATGAAGCCAAATAAATAGACATATAAATCTAGAGCTATCATATAGGTTCTGCTGCTTGAGCAGAGGGCTGGACTAGAAGACCTCCAAGCTCCCTTCCTATTCTGTTCTGTTCTGTTCTGTTCTGTTCTGTTCCGTGCCGTGCCGTGCCGTGCCGTGCCGTGCCGTGCCGTGCCATGCCGTGCCATTCTATTCTATTCTATTCTATTCTATTCTATTCTGTTCTGTTCTGTTCTGTTCCGTTCCGTTCCGTTCCGTTCCATTCCGTTTATTCCATTCCATTCCATTCCATTCCATTCCATTCCATTCCATTCCATTCTATCCTTCTCATTTAGAAGCCCCTTGCAGAAGGTAGCCTCACCGTCCATTCAAATATATAGAGTTCCATTTTCTGGAAATTTTCTGCTAGCTTTCACCATTGCTTTAAGAGAAAATTTCTACAACCTTCAGCAGCAAACACACATCTGAAATCTTTGCCGAAACCAGGAAGCCGTTGAATCCAGTGTCAGTAATCAATGGGATGTCCTTTCAACTCTTCCTGACCCTTGCCTCTGATTAGCAGAGGCAAAGGAATTCAATGTGCAGGCTAAATGATGCAAAAGAATAACCCCTTTGCAGAAATGGCTTAATTTATTGGGGAAGCATGTAACGGGAACAAAGACTGTATTAAATGACAACAACCAATAATGCAAACCTTCTTTTTTCCTTGGCAGAATCGTATCTCGTGAGTCAGTTGCAATTGTTATTTCTTTCCATTGGATCTGATCATGAGGGTGGGCATAATAGTGGGTGAAGGGAAAGTCAGATATTGCCATATTGCACTAAAAATATAGAACAATTCATTAGAGGCTCGCCATGTGCCGTTACCAGATTAACATAATAACAGAGTTGGAAGGGATTTTGGAGGTCTTCTAGTCCAACCCCCTGCTCAAGTGGGAAACCTTATCCCATTCCAGACAAATGGCTGTCCAGTCTCTTCTTAAAAGCCTCCAGTGATGGGGCACCCACAACTTCCGAAGGCAACTTCTGTTTTACTGGTTGATTGTTCTCACTGTCAGGAAATTTCTCCTTAATTCCATGTTGCTTTTCTCCTTGGTGAGTTTCCACTCATTGTTTCTTGTCTTGCTTTCTGATACTTTGGAAAATAGGTGGACCACTTTTTGGGACCAGATCCTCACATAGTGGAACACTGCTATCATGTCACCCCTAGTCCTTTTTTTCACTAGATTATAGTCATACCCAGTTCTTGCAACCTTCATATGTTTTAGCCTCCAGCTCCCTAATTATCTTTATTGCCCTTCTCTGCTCTCTTTCCAGAGCCTCAATATCTTTTTTTTTATAATATGGTGATTAAAACCGGCTGTGGTATTCTATTGAAATTGTAATTGTAAATTTGTCAAGCATATATGAGAAAAACAAGTATATGTATGAATACAACATATACACATATAAGTATAAACAAGTACGAATAAAAAGGACATTAGGACAGAAATGGTAGGCATGTTGGTGCGCTTATGCACGTCCCTTGCAGACCTCTTAGGAATGGGGTGAGATCAACAGTAGACAGTCTAAGGTTAAAGTTTGGGGGGTTTGGGGAAGAGACCACAGAGTCAGGCAGTGCATTCCAGGCATTGACCACTCGGTTGCTGAAGTCGTATTTTCTGCAATCAAGTTTGGATCGGTTTACTTTGAGTTTGTATCTATTGTATGTTCTTGTATTGTTGTGTTTGAAGCTGAAGTAGCCATTGATGGACAGGACATTGCAATAGATAATTTTATGTACTACACTTAGGTCAGACCGAAGACAGCGTAGTTCTAAGTTGTCTAAGCCCAAAATTTCAAGTCTGGTGGTATAAGGTATTTTATTGCGAATAGTAGAGTGGAGAACTCTTCTTGTGAAATGTCTCTGAACTTTCTCAATTGTATTAATGTCCAATACATGGTGTAGGTTCCAGACAGAGGAGCTGTATTTGAGGATTGGTCTGGCAAATGGTGAGCTTGTCAGCTGGAAAGCTGACAGCTTGGGTTCGAGAACCAAGGGCTGCACCATGGGTGAGCTCCCCTTATTTGCTCGTGCCCACCTAGCAGTTTGAAAACATGCAAACACAAGTAGAAAAGTAGGTAACACTTCAGTGGGAAGGTAACAGCATTCTGTGTGCCTCAGCATATAGTCATGCTGGCCACCTGACCAAGGAAATGTCCTTGGAAAACACTGGATTCCTCAGCTAAGAAATGGAGTTGAGCACCATTCCCTAGAGCAGTGGTGACTAACCTTTTTGGCACTGAGTGCCAAAACAGGAGCGTGCACAGGGGAGTGCCAGAAACTGGAAGAGCAGTTCCCCGACACGTGCATGCAGGAGCACCAGAAACTGAAAGCTTAGCTTCCCAGCGTGCAATGCGCTTCAGGGAGCTGCTCTTCCAGTTTCTGGTGCTCCCGTGCGCACGAAGACCAGCTGGCCGGTGTGTGCATGCACTCTGGGGAGCTGCTCTTCCATTTTCCAGCACTCCCACGCATGTGAGGACCAGCTGGCCGGTGTACACATGCGCTCCGGGGAGCTGCTCTTCGGTTTCCAGTGCTCCCGCACTAGCTGGCCAGCGTGCATGCGCGCATCAGAACCCAGAAGAGTAATGGGCGATGGCTGGCATGCCTGCAGACATGGCTCTGCGTGCCACTTCTGGCACACGTGGCATAAGTTCGCCATCACGGCACTAGAATCAGACACGACTGGAGAGGGGAAACCTTTACCTTTAGTTATTTTAATATGCATGAATTTATTTATATTTCCTTTATTTATTTTCTATCTGTTATTCATTTCCTTTTTCTATCTTTATAAAAAATGTATAGCAGCAGTTTATGTTAGTAGTTGTCATTTATATTTAACACATGTAACACTTTTTCATATATAGAATTGTTTCATGTATGAAAAACAATATCATATATTCAAATGAAAGAGCACCAACACAAAATTTTGTGTGATTTGCATTGAAGTCAAGAATACAAAATAACAGAGTTGAAAGGGACTTGGAGGTCTTCTAGTCCAATCTCCTATACCATTCTAAGGTTAAAACTGTGGCACTCTGATTGCATTGTTTAATTTTTTTTCACCTTTCTACAATCTGTGACATCTAAACATCCACTCAAGGTAGTCCTAATTTTATTGGCCCATTGGTCCCAAATAATATAAAGAAAATTTAGATTTAAGACAGCAAATTTGGCCTGATGTCTGTCAAGGAATCAGCAGCAGAATGAGAGAATCATAAAATCCTGAAATTGTATTATAGGCCAGATTTTAAAATGACCAATATGATGTCCAATCTGCATATCTATTCTGACCCAAACCTCGTTCAAATTAAACAACCACACACTGTGTGTAAAAAGCAAAACTGTTTTAATGAGCTGGGAATTCTTTGCATTGCCAGCCAAGACCCATTTAATCCTAATTGTCCAAGATAAAAGCATGCCTTTCAAGGTTGTGAAAGGCTGCCAAGAACAGAAGCCCAATTACTGAGAGATACCAGCCGGCAGGAATTCCAATAAAACACAAACCGTAGTTCACAGGGCTACAACGAAGGATTAGCGTCCAAATAATTTCTTTGCTTCCTGCAAAGAATGCAACCCCGAGGGCTAGTTTTTATCCCTTAGGGGAGGAGCCATTACCTCCCAACCTTACTCCCGAGTCGTCCTTGCTTCTTCATCTGCTCTCTTTCGAGCAGCCCTGCACACACACACACTGGGCACAGGGTCCCTGGGTTCCTCTGCATCACTGCTGCCAGACTTCAAACAGCTCCGATAGCAGCATCCCACTCTCTGATTGTCCTATATTCATCCCTGCATCAGATGCAGGACCCTCATCCAAGTCCTGTCCAGGCTCCCTGACTGGTTCCCTTTCGTCCTTGCTGTCAAGAGACCTCTGCCGTCCGCATCTGCTGCTGGTGAACCACAACAATATCAAAAATTATGTGCTCCAAGAATAAACCCAGAATAAATTACTTCATGTCGAAATACAAATCCCAATATCCAAAAGTTACTGTATACACAGAAATTATAGTGAGATTGCAGCCAGGCTAAAATTATTGATGATTGTTATAATTGTTTTCATAATTACAGAATCAAATTCATTTTGCTGTTTATTCTGTTTTAAATTCAGTCTAAGTCTGTCTGTGCATGTGTAAAAAAAATCTGACCTGATTTTCTAAGTATATTCAACATCCATTGAAATCAGGTCATATATTTACTAAAAGCAATGCTATTTGAACTCTTAATGTTCCTCTTGGTTAAATGCCTGCACAAATTAGTTACTGGCCATGGGCATGGTGGGAGAGGAGAGAGAACTGTAGCCAATCAAACCTGTAGCTGGAATTAAATCAGAATAAAGAATACATACATACATACATACATACATACATACATACATACATACATACATACATACATACATACATACGTAATCACAGAATAAATAAATCATCAGGACCAGATAGTTTACATTTCAGGGTTCTAAACGAGATGGCAGATGTGAACTTGAAACAACAGAACATATCGTTCAAAGATCCTGGAGCGCTGAGGAATTATCAGAGGACCAGAAAAGAGCCAATGTGATTCCCATCTTCAAAAAGTGGAAAAAGTGCACCCAGGAAACTTCAGACCAATCAGTTGGATATGAATACCTGGGAAGATCCTGGAAAAGATAATCAAGCAGCACATTGTGGATAAGGTAAATGCTACTGACATAGTTTACTTAGATTTCAGTAAGGCAATTGACAAAGTAGACCACAGCCACTTGGTAATATAGAATAACGTGATAGACCAGTACCAGATGGATTCACAACTGGTTGGCCAACTACACCAGCTACAAGTAATTCTCAATCTAACTACATCTACATTGAGTGAAGCATGCAATGGGGTATTCAGGGTTCTGTCTTAGATCCAATACTCTTCAATATCTTCATAAATGATTTAGATGAGAGGGCAGAAGGGGGACTAATTCTTTAGACAATACACTCAAGATTCAGAAGGCCTTGACTAGACTCTATCCAACAAAATGCAATTTAGGGGTGACAAAAGTGAGGTCGTTACACATAGGCAAAAAACCCAAGTGCAATAGAATAGGTGGTACCTGGCTCAATGGTAGCAATTGTGAGAGGGATCTAGATGTCCTAATAGACTACTACTTAAGTATGATCCAGCAGTGTGTTGCAACTGCCAAAAAGCTAATGTGGGTTGCATCAACAGAGAGATTGTTTCAAGATTACATGAAGTGATAATACTGCTTTATACTTTACTGATGAAACCACACTTGGAATACTGCATCCAATTCTGGTCACCAAGATACACAAAAGATGTCGAGACTATAAAAACTGCAGAGAAGATCAACAAAGATGATAAGGGATCTGGAGGCTAAACCATATGATGAACAATTGCAGAAAGGTATATCTAACAAAGAGAAGGAATAGGGATGATATGTTGGCAGTCTTCCAATACTTGAGGGGCTATCATAAAGAAGAGAGAGTTGACCTATTCTCCAAAGAACCTGAGGGCAGGACAAGTAATGGGTGGAAGAGCATTAAAGAGAGATCCAACCTAAAACTAAGGAGAAAGTTCTTGACAGAACAATCAATAGAATGACTTTACTCGAAAAGTTGTGGGTGCTTCATTGATGGAGTTTTCAAGAAGAGACTGGACAGACATTTGTCTGGAATATGTAGAGTCTCAGAGAGTTGGACTAGAAGACCTCTAAGGTCTCTTTCAACCCCATTATTCTATGTTCTGAAATACTAGGGGCCATCTGCTCTGAAGGGTTTAAGGACTATTCTGGTTGAAAAACAGTTTTGAATTCAAACTGAAAAATACGAGTGTGGTGTATTTGCAAAGTGGGGGGGGGGATAAGAAAGTGTAATTTGTTCATGGCCTCAGGAAGTGGTGAATGACCTCTGCTAGTAATAGGCCAAGCAGATATATCCTTGCTCTGAGATACTCTATACTTACTGGCCTGATGGAAAAGTATGAGTACTATATTTGCAGTTGTAGTTGTTTTGTGGCTGCGGGAAATTAGTGCCTGGTCTACTTGTATAAGAGTGGTTGCCTTATTACAGTAGAGGAATGAAGTTTTAATGCATGTCCATTCCTTTTGTTCCTTGGATCAAGGTTAAGAATAAGAACACATTATAGCTCACAGCTTTTAAAAGTGGCTTTTGAGTTCTGTATGCAGATAAATTCCATCTTGGCTTTTTATTTTATTTTTAATGTAAACTCTCTCAAACAAGACAGTGAAGCCCTGCATCAATAAGCAGGACACAGTCTCGTCCTCTTTCCCAACAGTCGTCCTTTGTGAGCCACTCAAGACTTCAGCTGAGCATCTCAAAGCCCAGTGAATCGCAGACTTGAGCATTCCCTTCACAGACTCCTGTGTGAGCTCATTGTTTAAATGCCCACTAAGAACACTGAATATGCCTTTTTTCTCAAACAAATACAAAATTCTCTAATACAAAGTGAAACTGACTGTTCTTTTAATGTCCATCTTGCATCAGGAAGTTTATAAAAGGGTGGCAATTTTATAATTGACTTTTCTGCTAGTAGCAAATGTCATTTTTCCTTAATCCTTCATAATTCACTAAGGTGTTTCAAACGCCTCCAAGGCTCCCACCACAACAGTACTTACAAATTAGCACATTTTTTCTCTTTTCATTAAACACAATACAGAAATCTTCTCATATTAGGGTTTCTCGCCTCATTATTGAAAGTACTAGTACTTTGGAACTTCTGGTAGCAAATTATAATGTGCTCAGCCAGTGTCTATTGTAAAATATGCACTTCAAAAACTATCACATACTTGTTCCTCTTTAAGCACTGGAAAATTGAAGTGTATTCTGAAAAGCTTTGTGGAGTCTGTCTAGCTTTGCAAATCATCCCTATGCTATGCTGAGTTTCCTTTCATTTTCCACAGGCTCTGTGCCATTATTGTTCTTTAAAAATCAAAATGGATTGTTTCTTGCTGTGATGAAAAATTACTTAAGATAACAGGCCATATGAAAACCCCAAATCATTTTGGGCTCTTCTCTTTACAGTATTATTTGCCTCATACATTTCTGGCACTATGCTATCTCTTGAATTGACCACCTTGCCTAGTGAGCAGATGATATTTCAGAAACTTCCCATATAGTCTACTTTGATCTTCAACTGGAGAAAGGAAGGATGCAGATGATTCTGCAAAGATGGCATCCACATAGCAGCCACAAGTCTGTCAGAAAAATTGCAGCAGACAAATCAAAGAGAAAAACATTAAGTGAGGCTCTAGCTAAATGCTCAGCTGGTGTTTCCTTTAAACATAACATGTTGTTAGAGTTCACATGGGAAATAAACCTTGCTAGCAGTATATTCCTATAAAGAAATATACTCTAGCAAGGTTCTTTTCAAAACCAAAAGAACAAACTGGTGATATTCCAATGTTTGTCAAATGAAAGAAAATAGCATGTACTTCAGAGGTGGTATTCGACTGGTTCGCACAAGTTTGGCTGAACCGGTAGCAGCAAAAACTGCCACTTGGGCAAACCAGTAGAAAAAATACGGCTACCTGTTCAACCGAACCGGTAGCTAAAGCCCGCCACCCACGTGCACGCACTTTCCCTTCCCTTACATGCATAAGCGCGCCTGCTGCCGCGTGCTTACTGTACATGTGCGCGCCAATCATCTGAGAGGACTCTTTAATCCTCTCAGCTGATCGGTGCACTTTTTAAAGCTACCGGTTTGACAGAACCAGCACTTTTTTAGCTCAAAAAAGTGCTGGTTCGACTGAACTGGCAGCTAAAAAACATGCGCAGATCATCTGAGAGGACTCCCTGACCCTCTCAGATGATCTGTGCATGTTTTTAGCTACCGGTTCAGCAAAGGTTGGCAAGAATGTTTAAAGATAAATCAGCTAAATGTTGGAAATGTCATCAGATACCTGGAACATATTACCATATGTGGTGGATTTGAGTAGAAGTTAAAAGATATTGGACAAAAATACATACATGGCTAGAAAAGATGACACAACATCACATTGATTTAAAACCTGAAATACCGGTATTTTATTGGGGATCGTACCGGGAAACTACAGTAAAGAAAATGCATGCTTAATTATTCATGTATTAACTGCAGCAAGAATTGTATTTGTACAAAACTGGAAAAGCTATAAAATTCCAGTAGATGAGAATGTGATTAGAAAAATATTAGAATGTGCAGAAATGAATAGATTAACACTTGAAATTAAAGAAAAAGAACAAACGGAATATTATAAGACATAGGAATTATTTTACAATTGGCTGGAGGATAGATACAGAAATTAGAAATAAAAGAATTGAGGAAAATATTAAATATGGGAATGAGAAATGAAAATGTTAAGATGGGAATTGTTATAACTAGATATATATATAACAGTAATTAAATAAGAATAGAGTATTAATAATATAGAAATGGGGATGTATTAATTGTATTGTTGTTGCACAAAATATTTGTACTCAGATGACACACCATTTAAATGTAAAATGCATTGGATGTATAAATTTTTTTAATAATAATTTAACAAAAACAAATAAGCTAGCTCCCTCAATTAGAGCAGGAGTGTATTCCAAAGATCTAAAGCAGGGCTGTCAACTCATGGCTCACAGTCCGGATGCGTCATGCGCTGGCCATGCACACACCTGGTTTAGCGAAGGGGGAAAAAGTCATGATAAGTCATGTGATGACATGAGTTTGACACCACTGATCTAAACCATCCAAGAATGTTTGACCCCAAACTGTATATGCAAATCTTTTTTTTTGCACAAAAAGTTTTATTGGTCAAAAATACACAAATTTATCGCTTACAGTAAGTAGAATTTTCAATTATCTTCACAGATAAA
>JAOYMU010000192.1:31286049-31301990 GCA_025802295.1 Psammodynastes pulverulentus
AGGAGGTTCTGTGAGTTTCAGTGAGGGTGGACTAGAATTTTTGTTTGTCCACTCCCAGATTATAATCATTAACATCACTCTGAAATCAGCAAAACTCTAAATATATTTTTATCAATGCAAGTTCTGGCAATTTTATGAAGGGAGGTATTGCCTCCTTCCATTCTGAGGCATCCTAGTGTCTTCTTTCCCTGCAAGAAGTGGATTAAAAAACAAGAATAACTGCAGACTTACTGAATGGACTCTAAATCAATGTCTGTAACAAATTCATTGTACTGAATGGCCCTTTGAATGGAACTATTAAAAATTCATTGGCTTTTGTTTTGCCCTTTGGCAAAATCCCATTGCTTGTTGGTTCCTCACACACAGTTAAGTAGGAATTACATTTCATTATAGTTTTCCTGATAGCAGAATAAGAAATGTGTTAAGTTCTACTGTAAACAAGCACATAGTACAATTAGCTGCCTTAGCCACCTGAACAATTTAATGAATCCAATATCAATTAGAAATCGTAGCTCATCTTAATTTTTCCTTCCACATTCAAAGCAAGGAAAATATTCTTATATGTCTCATTTCTGGAAGACTATGATGGAGCAATTTGCATATATATTTCTATAACAAAGCAATTTAAAAATTAAACTTTACATATGTATTAGGCAGTTATGAATCCACATGTATCACAAAGGAAAAGATCTGACATTTGTGTGATCATCTCACAAGAAGCATCTGTCCATTTCAATACAGCAACCAAAAAGGGAGTCAATGTGTTATGGCTCTTTGTCCAGAGTGGCAGGTGTGGGGGAAGGCACAGAGGAGAGGGAGGCAGGGATGGACCTTGTTATCAATTTTTCAGCAGTCAGGCATCTTTCTCCCATTCAACCACTTATTCCAGTTCTGATGTCAAAATTCTAGCAATAAATCAGATCATTACTTTGTGATTGAAATAATCTCCCCAAATATAGTACCTATGAGCTTGTCCGGTCCAGTCCCCCGGGTTTTAAAATTTTATATCGGGGTTTTAATATTAGGGTTTTTAATTTAATTTTGACTTAATAATATTTATTTTAGTCTGGTTTGATATTGGTGGATGTTTTATTTGTGATTGTTACCCGCCCCGAGTCCCTTGTGGAGATGGGGCGGGATAGAAATCGAAACAAAATAAAAATAAATAAAAAAAATGCTTCATGGGTGTCCAGCCTTTTGGTTTTCCTGGGCCACACTGAGTAAAGAGGAATTGTCTTCCATCACATACAAAATATATAATATAGTTGGAGGGTGTAAATCACATAATGTTAAAAGTTTACAATCTCGTGGGGCAGCCACACTAGCTGCTCAGGACTGCATGTGGCCCAGGCTGCGGGTTGGATACACCTGCTATATTTGAATGAAAATTAGCTGACTAGCATTGCTATTTTACAATGAGCTTCCATTGAAGATGTAGACTATGGAATTGCTCAGCTTGGGTGTATTGAGATTTCTCAATATTGGTCAACTTACCAGATACTCTAGAGGGCACTGTTGAACCTTGTCATACCCACACCTCCTTTCTGCCCTTCCATCTTTTCATATACCACCCATATTATCTTCCCCAGCTTGGATTTTCCTACTACAAACAATGTATCAAAATCAGAACTAATATCTTTAATGTGAGCTGGCAGGACTGGACCATATTTTCTTAGCTTGCAGTGTGTCAGGAACTGAATGTGGTGAATTCTAGCAAGAAGAAAATTGTGTGGTTAGCAGGGAGCATATACATGTTCACACTCTTTTTCTTCCATGTTCCATGGGATAGAAGAGCAGAGCATCCTTAGATGCCATCCACAAGTACGTACACTGAATAGAACTGAAGAGTAAATACAAATAGTTACATCATTAGAGTTATTTTTAATGCAAAGAAATAATTATATACTTGCAACATTTCAAGAAATAATACAGTCTAATGATTTTATTCATTCTCATCTTTTTTTACATTAATGCAAAGTATTACATTTGTTTTGGTTCGACACATTAAGCTATCTTATTTTTTTCAAAAACCACATTTATTGGGGAAAACTATTGAGGTACAAATTCAATGGGTACAGTGATATAAAAGATTTAACACTCTTAAGTTGTACTTGGTTAAAAAAAATCAAATAAAAAAGTCAGAAAATAAAATCATTCCCAGTTTCTGCATCCTGGCACTCACTGTTACTTGGAGATAGAATAAAAGTTGAAACATATAATGCCCGGGTTTATAATAATTTATGCATTTTTTTTTAGCTGGTTTGAACTGTTCTATGCACAAGTGAATAAGGCTGTTGCCTCTGAAGAGAAGGATATTTATTAAAGAAGGGGGGAAAGCATTTAAAGAGAGAAGACAACTTCCATTTCATAAAGAAAATGTTGATATTGATAGCCTTAGGTTTGGTAATGCCCTGTTGATTGTGATACATATTACAATACATTTCTTGTGGGTTGCAGTTATCAGTAATTGGATCCCTCTACTTTTCCATTCTTTTTCACTAATTCCATTTTTTAAACAAATGTTTAAAAAATTCTCATCTCCATTTACAATTTGTCACAATGTTTACTTATATTGAATATGCACTATGGTTCCCAAGTGTTGTGTTTGTAAATGTTCTTCTTTCCAATCTCAAAGCAAAATTCAATCCTCACACTTCCAAAATGCAACTTAATATTGACAGGGCATGCTGATGCTACAGTATGGGTATCTTCAGCTTTCTTACCATCAGGGCATTTCAGAACTGTGTGGAAGAGTACAGTAATTGCTCTGAGGCTTAACTGAGGTGCTCTGAAAAATAATTGTCAATGCTGCAACACCAGTAGAGGCACTATTGGACCCTCACTGAAGTAACTTTTTATACTGGGAATAGATATTGTTGTATCACTGAAAATGCCTGCTGTGCAATATTTTGTTAGAACAATACAAATCACAGTGGGACATTGAGTAAATCCTTTTGCCAGAGAAATATCAGAGAAATGTCTGATGCCCTTCTGTTGCCTCATCTTCCAGACAACTCTACCTGGATGACAGAGAATCTTCACTGACATGTTTACTTTGCTATGCATTATTTCACCATGACTTCTTCACCTAAATAAGCAGGCAGGTACTGTATACTTTTATTTGCTTTCTATAACATTTCAAGATTTTTTGCCCCCATTGTTTACATTATTCTCCATGTATCCAGGTCTACATGCTAGATAAATGCCTGTAAACTCAAATAACAATAACAACACTCCATGAATCCGATGAAGTTGGCTTTAGATTATGCTACAGTAATTTAATTTGTAAAGCACTAAAGTTAGGAATGGAGAGTTTTGAATTTAGTGTCACCTCAACATCTCCCAATATGGAGAAAGAAAGAAATGAGATTTGGATGATTACTTTCATTTTGTGGCAGTCTTGACTAAAAACCAGTATGTATCAGTCAGAAGTTGAATTTCTAATCTAAAAAATCTAGAAAATAATGTGGATATCATGGTGGCATAAAGTATCTGTGATGCAAAACTTAATATCAACCCAGCCTGTTTCCTGCGGCCATTTCTGAAAGCCTCGATATGTGCACAGTTGACACTAAAGAGATTAAGTGAGTTTCCAAGTCAATTGTTTCTGCTTACTAATCCCTTATTTTTAATAATAAGTTTGCCATTAGTTTATGTAAATGTACTCAAGAAGTTAAATAACAGAGAAGACAATTAATCTTTAGCTGGGCTACATTTCAATTTACTATAACAACAACGGAGTTTTCAGAGGTGGAAAGGAGTTGGGTTTATTTATTCAGTACTACTGCAGTTCTTCCAAATATGCTTTCCTTTGTGGTAAAAGGTTGAATAAATTGATGTCATCAAATCCATAAATATATTAGTAGGATTCGTGTAGTTTCCTAGAAGGTATATAGAAGGACCACAGTCATTAGCATGGGGTGTATAACTTGAAGAGTTCTACACTGTCACCTGTCTTGCAAAATCAGAAATAAGAATTTGGCCCCATGAAAATAGGAATGCATAAAGAATACATCTGTAAATAAAGTTCAGGCTCCAAACCAAAATCTTGCTTGTATTTGAGTACTTAAGACTTTTCTGTATACTGCAGCTTCTTTTAACTCTTCAGTGGTAAAGCATGTAATGTGGATATTCATTACATCTGTACAAAATTGAAAGTATTCCAGTTAAATGTCAAATGGGAGACGGATCTGAAAATACTTTGTAATTCCAACAGAATCTCTATGGCTTCTGTTTTCATATTAATTCAATATTATTTTTGAGGGAGTATTTAATAATCTGTATATTTTAGATTTAAATATTTATACTTTGAAATAAATGGCCTAGGCCTGTTACATGTACTAATCTTAAAATAAAGAACACACTGTACCACATCTCTAAGCTGGACTCTCCAGGTTAGCTTTGGTTTCCATAAGATGTTCAGAACTTCTACTGGATTTTTCTCTGGATTTCACACCAAATGACCATCTACAATTGATATTGTGATTTTTAATATGCTTGTAGTAAAGTGCTTATGCAAAACTGGGTCCCAGTGCAAAATATCATTTGCAGATTTTCAACCCTTCAGTGGCCCTAGTTTACATCCCATTTGCCACAACGACACCTAGGTACTTCAGAAAGACTCAAGCAATGAAAGCCACAGCAAATGCTCCCTCCTCAGTCACCACTGTTTCCCAACTTTGCTTCTGCCTTTGTGCTTCACATGGGCCTCTGTCACAAAAAAAAGCTCTGGCCATTCTCACCTCCACCCTTTCGTGAATTTTCTCAAACCCCCCCCCCCCCTCTTTTTTCCCCAGGCCAGGTGAGCAATTGAGGAGGCAGAAATCCAGGCCCGCACAAGCGCTCCCTCCACACACACATTTGGAAGCCAGCAAGACTAGGCGCCTCATGCCTAAAGGGGGGAGGGTGTAAGGCCCCTGGATGATGGATCCATGTGTAAGATGCCACTAATGATCCGATAGTAGCCATTCCTTCTCCGATCCGATCTCTTGCTACCACTTAAGGTCAAGACAAATACCGTTGTTGTTGTGTGTTTTTTAAAATTCCGTGACGGAAGAGTTTTCCTCACTGAATCTCTGAAAAATTCCCCATAGGCGGCGGCTTTGTCTTGAGAAAGGGCTCCGCTCATCTTTGGCCGCGGTGCCTCAGCGCCCGTCTCCGGTTTGTTCCAGTCTCAAAGGCCATCCCGTGGGCGCAAAGCCTAGCGGCCTGGCGCGGCTTTGCCTCTCCTTTTCCAAGTCTCTATCCAGCGAACGGAGCTCTCGCTACCTTTCTTGGGCCCAAAATCTCGATGTTCCACTGCCACCTTGCAATTCAGTCCGGTGTCCCACGTGGGCGTGGGACTTCCGATTCGCCTGGCCGTTGGAAGAGTTGCAAAAGGTGGCAGCCTCTCGAGAAGCGGAAAAGGCAGATTTCTTCCCTCCAGAGCCCTCTCCTCTCTGCCGCTCTACTCGAGCTCCGATGTGCAGCCAGCGGGGACGGTTAAAAGTCCCAGGCGGGGACGGAAGCGGAACTGCAACTAAGAAGAGCTCTGCTGCCTTTGATCTGCACCAGAGCGCAGCGCTTCCTCTGCTGAGAGAGGTGGATTTAAACCACCATAATCACAGCCCGCACCCAGCAGGCTACAGAGCGGAGGAAAGGGCGCTTCACTTGCTCACCTGGAGGTCCCTTTGAGAGATCAAATACTGCGGATCGTTGAGCCTCTTTCAGAGCAAGCCGATGGTCCTTGGCCTCCTGCCTCGAGAGAGGACGAAGCTTGTCCAGTGGACCTTCGCAAGCCTAGGAAAAATCAAATGCCCCACAAACACTTGCACAGGAACGCATTTCGCCCTGTACTGCATAACAGGCGAGTTACACAATACTGTATAACACACGGTCCAGATTTCAGCAGGGGATTAATGTTCACCTAAATTAATTTATTTATCCAGGTTAATTATTCTGGATTAAATGTTAGTCCCTATCCCCGCCTCCTTTCTGCAGCCCAGCCGGTAAATATAAATTAAATGCCCATTTTCACCTAAGTTTTTATCGCGGTAGCAATCGCCCTTTCGATACATTCACCTCTCAGGCAAGATAGTTGGCGCTGCAGGAATGGTTGCCGGCATCTCCAGGGTGCGCTCTTGGAAGCAAAGCCGGGTGAAAGACTGTCTGCTTGCCTTCTGCAAAAGGAGATCATTCCCGTCGTAATATGAGTACTAAACCAAAGAGGGATGGAGGCTGAGGGTAGGTCGAGACCCTCGCTCGCTCTCCGTCTCTTTTTTTCTCAACCCCCCTATCCCCCTCCCCCCTCCTGGGACCGAGAGGTTTTCATTTCTTTCAGTCATTCATCAACGCGCTCAAGTTTTCTCGTGTGGCCAGAAACTATTCAACTACTACAAAAGCATCATTCTGTCCTTCGGGTACAAAGTTGAATTTCAATCGAAAACAAAATTCAGTTATTGACAGTGCCTAGCTTTTTATATTTTTATAATATATAAATGTTAGGAGGAATATCATCGTGGTCATGTCACAATTAAGATAAAAATTGGGGGAAATGTTAGTGAGAGAAATCAGGCATTGTCATTCATTAACCGAAATAATCACTCCCTAATCAGTTATCAGATGACTCCATCCCAGCCATTAAGTGAAATGCCAAAAAGAAAGTCCTGGTTCAAATTTAAGAAAGGCATTGTTGAGTCAAAATCAAAATCACCTCCATTCTAATTCCAAATGAGCAAATAAAAATTTCGAGATGAGAAGGGCGAGAAAGCTTTTTTAAACACCAGTACATAAAATATCTATGTTCTCTTAATTAAGTACAGAACGATCCGAAGGTCTCTGATTTCATAAACTTCCATTTTAAAAAAAAACTCAGCACTTTAACTTGTTGACAACCTTATTGACAATCTTTTCCGGGCCTGCAAGATAAACCCCAGCAACGGTAGACACCCATTTCTTTCAAAGCGGTAAAAGGGTAATTTGAAAAGTTTATTTTTTTAGTTCATTCTCCTTTCCTCCGCCGCCGCCCGGATCTTTAAGGAAAAGCTAAATGTTGCTCACGTTTAAAAGCAAAAAAATCTTTCAAGTTAGAAGAATGCAAATGTTTCGTTTTTGCTTTTGTATTGAGTGCCATTTCTCCTTAAATAATCCACTTGATCATTGCCTGGGAATCTCTATTAATTGAATGGGTTTGCCTTTTTGCCAGGTCCTTTATCATTATTTATGGGCTTTAGATTGTTTGGAAGTTCCCTTGACGTTCGATTTACAAGTTTGGGGCTCTTTTCTTTTCCCTGTCCTGCCTTTTGTTCTCAAGAAAGACATCGTGTTGGAAGGGCTTTGAAAAGCCAAACACGAGAGGCCTGCCCGTGAAAAAGGAGCAGACTCGGTCCTTTTTAATTCATCCGGGCGATTGAATGACTCTTTGACATAATTGCAGAAGCCGTTTCAAAAGCTGAGGGTGGGGGGTGCCTTCCATTAAAGCTGCCCACGTCAACTCGGGGGGGGGGGCTTTCCAAAGCGGATTCTCTCCACCACCAACTCTTCGAAAGAGTGAATAAAATCCTTTATAGTGAATAGGAAGGATGGAAGGAAGGAAGGTATGAAGGAAGGAAGGAAGGAAGGAAGGAAGGAAGGAAGGAAGAGAGAGAAGAGAGAAGGAGAGGCTCGGCTCTCTTTGCTCCTCACAAATCCGTGCCTCCGATGGGTTGGGAGAACGTTTCCTTTTATAAAAGAACTCTTCGCGAAACCCGCCCCGGCAGGACTTTTAGATAAAGTTGGACGGGAAAAATGTTTTTCTCGCCCAGCCCTTCCAACAAGCTCCCCCAAATCCTTGAGCCTGCTTTCAGCTGCTACTTCAAGGGGCGGGGTGGGGGGGTTAATCACTCCGTCCTGAAGGAACCCGACATTCCAAACTCCTCGTCCCCTCAGCCTGACGACGCGAACCGCCTCCCAGCAAAGGTGGGAACGATTCTCAAGCCTGGAGTCGAAGCAACAGCGCGGCCAAGCCCGAAGCCCGCGCCACTTGATCGGGACCAGCCGTCTGGATGGCCTTTTGCCGCAGGATAAGGAGGCGCGCAGGAGATGTTAGGGATCAGGGTCCGAGGAAACCCGAGTTTTGAATTGGCTTCTGGTTCCCACAAGATCCGAGACGGGAAGAGAGCCAAATTAATCAGGGAATGAAGGCCGAGCCTCCTCCGGTACTTCTAAAAGCAGACGGCTCCTCCTTTCTCCCTCCCCCAGAGCCCCCTTTCTGCCCAGCCATAAATCTTCCCGAGGAATGGAGTGGGAAACGGGCGGGGGAGGGGTGTCTTAGCGGTACTTTTCAGGCATTCACCAGACTGCCAAAGTGGTCTGGGGTCGATGTTGCCTAATCATTACAACCCTTGCGGAGCGTCAGAATCATCCAGTGGGCGGTCAAATAGTTAAATGGTACGACCAACGGTCAATCTGAGCTCTCCAAAAATAGTTAATGGGTCTTTCCAGCAACGCTATCCAATCTATTCCTCTTCCCAAACTGGCAACCATTATACAAGGGAAGCATAAGGAAATGAGGAAACCTATTTTGAGGGGAGTGCCGGGAACGGAGGGAGGAGGAGGGGATCAAGGCTTTATGCCCTGTGAAACTGCCAGGTTTAATAGCAATGAAGAAGGGAGTGTGAGAGAGGAACTGAGTTCAAATCCAGTCAACAGACATCCTGTTGTCTGCCTGCCCGGCTTGTTGTTCCCTGCTGCTGCTGCCCTGTCTCTGGAGCTAAGAGACACGACGTTTCAAACAGTTTCCGGGTCTTTTGTGGGAAAACGCGAAACTTGTGGCGCAAAGGGGCAGAAATGCGGGTGAAGGAAACAAGACAGAGAAAGGTTGGATCTACAAAGGTTTGGATCGATAAGTTCATAAATATCGATTAGTCTTTATTTTCCAATTAACTACGCTTGTAAAGAAATTCCCATTACCCATGTAACGACCCTCATTTCTCTCTGATCGTTATCTTGTTAGGGTCTCCAAAAGCCATTCTCCCCAGTGGAGGTCATTAAATTTTAGTAGCAATTGCAGGCTCGGGCAGGAAGGCTTTCTGGCTAAGCGCAGCCGTCCTCCCATCTAGACGACAATAAGTTCCTCCAAATGTCGTCAAACTTTTGATTTCAGGCAAGCGGTGCCTACAGTTCCCGTGTACGATTTCTTACGTCACTGCCGCTGACCCTTAAATCATTCTTTCCAAGAGCCAGAACAGCCTCTCTGACGAAGGAGAGAGGAAACCAGTGAGGCGCGCGGGCGGAGCGGGGCGGGTGGGGGCGAATGCTGCTAATCCATCTCCCCGAGTTCTGGCGCCCCGACCCTCCCGATCATTCCAAGCTCCAGCCTTCCGCGGGCAAAAGAAGCGCTCTGATCCTTTGATCAGAGCAGGATGTCTGGGGGCGGGGGATAAAACCGGCGCGGAGCTGAAAGGGATCCAAAGTCTCAAGCGGAGGAATCGGACGGAGCGCTCGGAACCAGCTGCTGAGTATCAGGGGTTGAGATCCCAGCTCATCTTTGCCTGTTGCTCATCCTCAGGGGCAGATGAAGACCCGGGCCTTGGCCTTCCGGTGGGTGTGCCTGAGGTCACAGGGCAGCCTAGACTTGGAACAGGGAGGCTCGTTTCCTCGCGGGTGCGCCAGGTCTACCGAGCGTTGCGTCCCAGTCAGGGCGAGAGAGAAGCAAAGCAGCGGGCGGCAGACTGCGCCACGTTCTTGCACGCGTCCACCCCGCACGCGGGCGGGAAGCTTCCCATCAAGCCGAGCTTCAAAGGATGCGCCGCCAGATTGCCGGACTCTGCTCACTTTCCGCGGACCGGAGGAGGGGCGGAGTTAAAATCTCTTCGCCGCCGCCGCTCCGCCGCACATTCCTCTCCCCTTCCCTCTCCCTCACGCTTTCTGGCCAATGGAGAGGGAGAGAGGCAGCCACGTGGGTCCGGAAAGGTTCCGAGCCTGGCAAAACGTGAATGAGAAAGAAGAGCGCGATTCAAAGGTACCGCCGACACCCAGGAGTGCGAGAGAGAGGCGCGCGCTTGGCGTCTGGCTCTCCGAGGGCCCCAAGAGACAGTGAGCGCCGAGGGACGGAAAGAAGGCAGGCAGGCAGGCAGGCAGGCCTCTCCGGGGAAGCGTCTCGGGTCGAATTGCATCACGGCTCAGGGCAACCCGCCCCGATGTCTCCCTGTCGCGGCCAGGGAGACCCAACTTTGACCCTCTGTTGCCCAGTCCAGGCGGTCCCCTACTCCTGCCGTTGCCGCCGCCACCGCCGCCGTCACTCCCGATCCTCCTCGTCCCCGGCCAGCACCTGGCCCTAAAGCCACTGGGCCGCCCCGTCTGCCTCTTGTCTCACGCGCCTCCTTGGCCTGCAGCGCCTCTATGAGTGCAGCTTTTCAGCCGTCGCTCATGATGATGCCGCGCCCTTTGGGAAGCAGCACTGCTTTCAGTATAGACTCGCTCATCGGCAGCCCACCTCAGCCCAGCCCGGGCCACTTCGTCTACACAGGTTACCCTATGTTCATGCCCTACAGACCAGTAGTCCTGCCGCCTCCTCCACCACCACCGGCCGCCATGCCCCAGACCACTCTGCCGCCCTCACACCCTCACCATCACCAGATTCCCAGCCTACCCACCAGTTTTTGCTCCAGTCTAGCACAGGGCATGGCTTTAACTTCCACCCTCATGGCCACCCTGCCGAGCACATTTTCGGCTTCCCCGCAGCACCAAGAGGCGGCGAGAAAGTTTGCACCACAAGCTCTCCAAGGCAGTTTTGACAAGGTGGATGCCGTTCAGGCAGAAGCTGAAGACGGCAAGGCATTCTTGGCCAAGGAGGGCTCACTACTGGCCTTCTCTGCCTCCGAAGCAGTGCAGGCTTCTCTCGGTAAGTACCTCGGCTGGCAAGTGCATTTCCGTGTCTCGACGTGCTGCAGACCGTTGGCTGCAAAACCAGCCCTGGCCGAGAAAGCCAACGTGAAGCGGAGTGGGGGTGCCGATTGTTTTGTCTTGAGGTGACCCGGGTAATATAATTCTAACCGGAAAGGCAGCCTGGAAAACTGAAATACGTATAATTTATGAATGTATCCATACGTTCTTGCGAATATTTGCATTTCTCTCTTAGTTTTCCACGCAATTCTCACACGCAGCAAATTAAAACCTCAAGGACGGCGGGAAAACGGGCACTACTCATATTCAGATAGGGTGTACATGTGTTGCTATTATTCTATTGCTGTTCTATTGTTATTATTTGAGGCGTTTAGAAAGGCATTACTAGCGCCAACCGTGAAACATGAGCACGGGAGTGTTCCGGTATTTAACTTAACATTTATGTAACATATCATAGCATGAATATAGGGACTTCCTTCCTTAATGGCTGCTCTTAGGATTTCGATGACAAGGGCAGGGGAAAGTGGGAAAGTTAAGCAATAGATCATTGAGAGGAGGGATCGTCCCTCCTAATCGACTCCTTGCGTATAATTAGAGCTGTTTGTGAAGATGCTTGGGACGTTTAGAAAATGCAATTTGGAGTTAGTAAGCCAAAGAGCAAGGCGCTGACCCTTTAGCCTGGCGAATTGCCTTAAGTTCCTTGCTTAAGAAAAGAATGAGCAAGGCTTGAGAATGAACAAGAAAAAGTGTGGCATGCACCAGGATGGGTGAACCCAGCTCCGTTTCCCATTTTGCATGCCATTGTGACGTTCTGCTTCCCGCTTGGCGATCAGCGGGTGCAAAAACACCATTCAAAGATCACTGCCACCTGCGATGAATTTGCTAAGACAACGAAGAGTCTTGTGGCATCCGAAAGGTGTAAGGGTTGGCGGAAGCAGACGCTTCCGGAGAAACGCGACGGACGTCAGTACCGAAAGCTTGTACTTTCGTTATTTCGATGCCTCTGCCCTAAAACTGTGTTTCTGGAACCCATCGAAAAATAACTTTTAACTTGACTGAGTTTCTCCTCAGAACACCGAGGAAAATGGTTCTCGGTCCCTCTGCTCTATCCCTGCTTCTCCCTATTCTCCTCTTACTTGCTTCCAAGCCAGATTCTGCTACCTCGGAATTAAGCCTAAAATCTCTCCCCATCCCTCAGGTTGCACGGAGGAGGAGGAGGAGGCTGTTCTTAGGAATGCTGGCAAAAAGTTGGGTGAAACATAAAAAACAGATGTTGTTTTTGGCTTTCCTCCAGGCACTACACGAGCAGCCTCGGGAAAAGAAGATGCCAAAGCGGAGGACGATTCGAAAGGCAAAGAGGAAAGTTTCTCGCTGGACAGCGATCTTGATTATAGCTCCGACGACAATCTGCCGGGCCAATCGGCGCACAAGGAAGACGATGCTGGCAACGGCCTGGAGGAGAGCAGTCAGAGTTCGGCGAACCCAAACACTACCACCTCAACGGGAAAAAACCGCCGCCGGCGAACGGCCTTCACTAGCGAGCAGCTGCTGGAATTGGAAAAGGAATTCCACTGCAAGAAATACCTTTCTCTGACCGAGCGATCTCAGATCGCGCACGCCCTCAAACTCAGCGAAGTGCAGGTCAAAATCTGGTTCCAAAACAGGAGGGCCAAGTGGAAACGGGTGAAGGCGGGCAATGCCAATTCTAAGACCGGGGAGCCGTCCCGAAACCCCAAGATTGTGGTGCCTATCCCAGTCCACGTTAGCCGGTTCGCAATCCGGAGTCAGCACCAGCAATTGGAGCAGGCCAGGCCGTGAGCAGGGACAAATCTGACCGAGGTTTCCCCCCACCCCCCAGCCCCGATCTTTTCCTGTCCTCACGCGCACAATCACCCTCTCCGCCCCTCCCCGTCTGCCTCCCCCCCCAAATGGGAACATAATAGAGAATTTTTCACTCACCAAGTGAAGGAACCGCCAACCAAACTAAGTAGGCCACGCTGAAATGCATTCATAAACCATCCGCCAGAAAACTCGTGTCATTTTTCCAGAGGGAGTATCGAAAGACTTGGAGGAACTATTTACATATTTATGAGACTGTCCAACTTTGTATATAAAGCGCTGGATCTCAGCTGCTATATTTTGACTGTGACGAGACCAATGAGCAGTGAGGTGAAGTCTGACATTCCAAAAGTACATTTTATTGTCAAAAGTTTCAACGTCTCTTCTCCTCCCACTATCGGGATTCTTATTCTTCCCCAATTCTTTTAAAAGAAAGAAGGGGAAGAAAACTACCAGTTTAACTTGTACGGCTGCTGCTTCTTCCTCTTCTTTCCTTTCCGGTCCACCCTCGTCCTCCTCCTCTCTATTTTTCCAAATGGGAGCGATGGAGAAGCAAATGAGGCACTCTTCCGGTGCATCTCCGTTTTTCATCCCCTTATTCTAAGTCACGTTTCTCTTCGTCGCTCTTTTCTTTAAATGCACGAGTTTTTTCTATTGTATTGAATTAATTTATTTCAAATGTAGTTTACTTTTTTAAGTTATGCAAATGAAACAAAACATAATGATGTTGTGAATAAAATGCCCAAACGAGAAAAAGAAAAATAGACAAGAGTGAGCAGCTCTTCTGTATGAAGTTCTAAGTCCCGAAACCCCCAGATTGTGGAACTCCATCGGCACTTTCCTCTTTGGTGCCGATCCCGTCCACAGCCGTTTCCCGTTTAAAGAGGCTTCGGGTTCAGCTGAGGACGGGGATGGGTGGCTGGGCAATAAGAAGGTGAGCGCCTGATGAAGAAGAAACCTGCCTGACGTTGCTCAGAATAGCTGCAAACAGTGCCCCAAAACTTAACTGAAGGGTTGCCATGCGCCAGGACCCCCAGTTTGGGCCCTGGTAGAGTAGCGGGTGGTAACCATGCTTGTCTTGGCAAGGGGAGGCGGGAGAGGCGCTGGATGTCTTGGCCTTCCGGTTTGGTGGTCTGAGCTAGGGAGATGTTCAGGTCAGAGGGGAGACCCTTCATTTCTTGACGGAAAAGGAAAGGCTTCTGCTGAGTTTTTTCTTTCTTGGCATAGGTTTGACCAGGCCAGTTCAACGTGCCAGCAATTCTACCTTTCCGGATTAATTCCGGACACGAGCTTTGGGTATAAAAAGGGAAAGGAAGGGAAGGGGCCAGAACAAACAGATTGTGAGGGTTTCTAAGTTAATCCAAACGCCTGATTCCGACGTTGCTCCAACCGTAGGAAGGTTAAAAAAAGGAGAAGGAGTTTCAGTAGAAGCTTCAACACAAAAAGTTGAATGCGGTGCGAGTCCCACCGCCATCACTACTTCGAAAAGGGTTGCTTTTCACCCAGTAACAATATGCAGGCCAACTTCTGCAAATAGGTATGCCCAACTCCTTTTTCCGCTCTTCTCGAGCTACGAAAATTACTGGCTAAAAATAGGCTAGGGCTGGACGGCAGACTTGAGTAGGAAAAGGCGAGAGGAAATAGACGGCTCCCTGGCCAAGTCAAACCTGGGAGAGGCAGGAGGCGACCCCGAAGAGTTTCTGCCACTTGCCTGCCAATTAACAACTGGCAACCTGGCGAAGAAGATTGAAAACCCCTTTCAATCCCACCCATTCGCTTGGCGAAACAGAAACAAATATCAATGTGACTGGGAAGATCTGAGATGTCTCAGATTGCCGCGGAGTCTGCACCAGTACTCCGGGGTGCGTTGCGTCCGATGGGCCTGGCGACGCACCAAGTCGGAAAAAGCAGTGTGGCTCAGTCCGCCGCCTGTTCTGCTCGCTTTTAGGTGATGTTGCTTTCCAGATTTCGAAGAAAAAGAGACGTGTTTTGAACAAGCGCGGCTGCACAGAGCCGCTGCCCGTAAGGACCGTTTCTCTTGAACACGCTAAAGAGGGCCTCTTCGGACTCTGGGCCCACCTTCCGGGGAGCCTGCTGCTCCCCCAAAGGCTTGGAGAGCTTGCTCCACTATAATTGCCTACCACTCTAAAAGCCGGCGCCTCTGACTGAAGAGTCCCATGCTAGCGGAAAAGGGCAGTTTTAACATCTTCCCAAAAGTTAGGGGGCAGGAAGGTGGGCGTTCGCAAAGCGGCTGCTGGAGCTCGCAAAACCTTTCCTAGGATTTCACCGCCACCTTCTGGTTAGAGCCTTTGCCTCCATCTACAAACAGCGTCCATGTAGGAGTCCCTGTCTGCCACAGTTTTCTATGCGAGAGAGGGAGACATCCGGCGGGAGGGAAAGGGCCCAGGGTGGGCCAATCTGGTGGATGGGCGATTTCTTCTTCTCATATTATAATTTGAACGGAGCAGGGAGGGAGAGTGGTCGCTTCACGTAGGGTCTGGAAAAGCCCTAAGCGGGACCCCCGAGGCCGAGGCGGCAGCTAAGAAGATAAACAAGCGAGGTGGGGGGCTGATAGATGCCACCATTCACCATTGCAGCTTTCATTTGGCTGCCTAATGAGTCAGATCACAGGGAGAGAGAAAAATTGTCAATCGCCCAGACCCTAATGAATTTTGTTGCAAATTGTAATCAAGCCAGGCCGTCTCAGCTCGTTGATTAATGAGACCCAAGAGGCTTGGCCAGCACCTCCGCTTTTTATTCCATCCCAGCCTCCCTGCACTAAATTAACAGCAACTTGTCTGCGCTTCAAATTAACTCCCAATGATTAATTCTGATGGGGGGGCCTGAAGAATAGCTTGCGTTAATAGACACTGGCCTCTGATGCTGTTTGAAATTAATACACTTCCCCCCTCTGGCTGCCGGCTTTAATCCAGAGTTGGCTTTGACATCCCTATATTTGTTGTTATAATAAATCTCACTTACATCTGCACATCAAATCATTACAAAGCCCACGGTCCCATCCCAGAAAGCTGTGGCTGCATTGAAAAAACAGTCGGGAAAGTTGGACTGGGATTTACCTGTTTTGCACTTAACAATAAATCTCTGCTTACATTAACAGGAGTGTATTGTAGATCTGATGAGGAATAACACACACACACACACACACACACACACACACGTATGTATTTTTAATGTTCTCGCTCTCTTTTTCTTTTAAGGGGGGGGGGACAATTAAGACG
>JAOYMU010000192.1:31492954-31505153 GCA_025802295.1 Psammodynastes pulverulentus
TTTTGAGCAAATACAATTCTAGCCGCTGTTAATATATGTATAATTAAATAAGTTTTTTCTTTACTATATACTTCCGGTACCATCCCTAGCAAAAACAATTCTGGCTTTAAATCTATATGTTGTTTTATCATCTTTTCCAACCAAGTATGTATTTTCCTCCAAAATTTTTTAGCTTCTGTACATGTCCACCACATATGATAACATGATCCAGGGATTTGGTTACATTTCCAGCATTTTGCTGATTTACCTTTAAACATTTTGCCAACCTTGCTGGTGCATAATGCCATCTATAAAACATTTTATGTAAATTTTCTTTATATACTGTTGACATTGTTAACTTATAGTTTCTATCCCATAGTTTCTGCCACCTGTCTCTTTCTATCACATATCCAAAAAATTTGCCCTTGCTATCATTGTCTCTTTCACTTGTTCCTCCTCTAATTTAATCTCTAATAAATAATTACATAGTTTCCTAATCATTTTTTCCTCCATTCCTGTTAATATTTTATCCAATTCTGTCATTTCTTTGTTCATACCTTCCATTTTAATATCTTTTTCATATCTAGATTGCATTTGCATGTGTGAAAAACAATCCATATCAATCCCTTGCTCTTTCAGTTCTTGTTTTGATTTGAGCTCACCCTTTACACTCAGAATTTCTTTATAACTAACAATGCTTCCCTTTTTAGCAACATTTGGATATACAAGTGCTTCTATTGTCGAGAGCCAGATTGGAATCTTTAAGTAATGTTGTTCTCTAGTTTTCTCCCATCCTGGTAATAAAAAAAATCTTACATAATGTCTTTGAAAGTAACCCTGTGTTTTGCTTTTCCCATACCATAGAAAGGCATGCCAACCCAATTGTAAATCATGTCCTTCTAAGGTCAGTGATCTTGTATTTCTTAACACAATCCATTTTTTCATCCATGTTAATACTGCCACTTGATAGTACAATTCCCAATTGGGTAATCCAAATCCTGCCCTAGTGCTTGCATATTGTAGCATTTTTAAGTTAATTCTTGCTTTTTTCCTTTGTTTTTCACTATTATTTTATTTAATTCATCGAAATATTTTCTTCTCAATGTTATTCGTATTACTTGGAATAAATATAAACTCTTGGTAATATATTCATTTTAACTGTTGCTATTCTTCCTAATAGCGATATCTGTAAATTTCCCTCTTTTTCAAATTCATTTCAATTTGCTGCTTCAATTGATAATAATTATCTTCTTTAATCGTCCCACACCTTGCTGTTAGTGTATCCCCAGATATTTCTGAATCCCTAATTTATTTATTAATTCTTTTTTCTGTTTCTCTGTAATATTTTTAACTAATATCTTAACCCTGCTACTTCTCCATATTCCTCAATCTTTTTTTACCAATTTAGGTCCTCTTACCATAGGTTCTTCTAGTATGAACACCAGATCATCAGCAAATGTTTGAAGATTATATTCTTCCCTTTTTATTTCCATTCCCTTTATCTCTTTGTCTCCCCTAATACGTCTATTTAATACTTCTAGGTCAATACAAATAGCAAAGGAGATAGGGGACATCCTTGTCTTGTACCTTTCTTAATGTCAACTTTTCCCGACATGTCACCATTTACCATTATTTTAGCAGTTTGATTATGATATATTGTCTTAATCATCTTATTGAACCGTTGCCCAAAGTCCATTGCCTCCATCATGAATTGTCAGTTCACATTATCAAATGCTTTCTGTGCATCTAAAAAAATCAATGCCATCTCTTTTTCTGAATGTACCTCATAATATTCCAATGTGTTCAAGATTATCCTCATATTGTCTTTTATCTGTCTCTTGGGTAAAAAACCATTTTGATCTGGATGTACAAATTGATTTAAATATCATTTGAATCTTTCATCCATTATTGAAGCAAATATTTTGTAATCCGCATTCAACAATGATATTGGTCTATAGTTTTTAATCCCTGTTAAATCTGAGTCCTCCTTTGGTATGAGAGTAATGTAAGCCTCTGTCCATGAATTGGTTATCTTCGCCTCCATCAATGCTTCATTCAATAAATCCAGCATTATGTTACTCAAAAAGTCTCGTAAAATTTTGTATACCTCTGCTGGCAGTCCATCTGGGCCTGGTACCTTTCCATTGTTTTGTCTTCCTATTGCCTCAGTTAGTTCCATCATTGTTATCTTTCCTTCTAACATTATTTGAATATCCTCTGGTACTTTTGGCAGGTCTGCTTTTTCTAAATATTGTTCTATTTGCTTTTCTGAGATTGTTGTTTAGTCATATAGTTCCCCATAAAACTTTTGGATTAGTTTTTTTTGTCTTCAATGCTATAACAAGGAACTCCATTGTCATCCACTAGTTGAGTTATCCGCTTCTGTTCTTTTTCTTTTTTCAACCTATATGCCAACCATCTTCCTGGTTTATTTGCATTTTCAATTTTTTTTTGCTGAGATCTTTTAATCTGTTGTGCAAGTTCCTCCTTCTCCAATAATTCCAACTTATGTTTAATTATATCCATTTGACTTTTTATATTATTTTGCTGTGGGTTTCTTTGTAACTCTTTTTCTTGTTTTTTATATTCCTTTTCTAGTAATTTTTGCGCTTATCTATTTTTTCTATTTCTCTTCCCCACGTATGTTATCATTAACCCCTTATGTATGCCTTGGCTGTGTCCCATGTATTTTGTAACAAAGTATCTTCTGTTTTATTTTCCTTAAAAAAGAAGCCCAACTCTTTTTCCATGTATTTTATAAATTATTTCTCTTTCAGAATTGTGTTGTTCATTGTCCATCTTGATCTTTTCCTTTGTCCCTTCCACTTTTATCGGATTGTGATCTTCCCCTGTACCCATGTCAATATCAATTTCTTGTATATTGGATAATAAATCTGTTGACATCCATGTCATATCAATTCTGGGCCACGATAACTGTTTGAGTAGAACATATTGTTAATCCTTGGAGTGTTTCTCGCCAAGCATCTTGTATAGCTAACTCCTCCGTCATTTTAAAAAATGTTTCCGGTAATGTTCTCCTCTTTTTTTTATTAGTTCTCTGTGTTTTGTAGTCCAAATCCATATAAACAATTGAGTTGAAATCCCCATGATGCATAGGTTGTCAAATATCATTTCTATTATTTTTTTGTGTAGCTTCTCATAGAACTTTCCTTGATTCTCATTTGGAGCGTAAATTGCCACTAGTAGTAGTTGTTTCTCGTTTATCGTCAGCTCCATCATCAATATTCTCCCTTCATCATCTCTATAGGTTAGTTTTGCTTTTATTCTATTTTTAATATATAACACTGCTAACAATCTTGCCATTATTTCCGTCATATTTTCTCCCTTCTCTTCCTCCATGTTCTGTAATCTTAAATAAAAATCAGCTCTTTCCATCTCCAACATTATAATAGTCTCTCTTTGTCTTGATCTGCCCTTGTCAGTCTATAATCCATCTCTTCCACTTTTTTCTGTTTGGTCTGCTCTTTCTTCTAATCCTCTCCATTCGATCCTCATTCTTTTTCATCATCTGCTGAGCTTCCTCCACCTTTTCCTCCATTTTTCCCACCTTCTCCTCCACACGTTCCATTTGTTCCTGAACCTCCTGTAGCATCACCTTTAATTCTTTCATTGTCACCACTTTCTCCTTCTCTTTCTCCTGTTGTAATAACGTCTCGAGTGTCTATTGTCCTGCCGGGCTTGATGATGCAGATGTGGTTGCCCTCCTCATTTATATATTCTATCTTCCGTCACGTCGTGAAGAGTGGGGAAGCAGAAAGAATCCCAAAGGAAAAGGAGCAAAAACCAGAGGGAAAAGGAGGGGGGGAAAACCCCAAGAAACAAAAAGGGGAAGAGCAAAAAAAAAAAAAGAGGGACCAACAAAAATAGCAGTGGCTGTCAATGCAAAAAGAGGGAGAGAAAAAAAGAGAAGATCACAGAAAGATAATATATCCCTCAGTCCAGGTTTATTTATTTCTTCAGGTTCTTCTTTACCTTATTCCAATTTTAATAATCAGCCAACGAGAAAAGTGGAATAGGAATTAAGAATAAAAATCTTCAGTTGTAACAAAGGGAGTAAAAAAAAGGATGATTTAAGTCCATGGGGACCACCCAACGACATGGATATCAACGGCTTCTTGGGAGCTCCTGGGAAGTCCGTTTGTCTTGCTGTGATGCCACGCCCCTCCTCCTCCAATCAAGGAACAATGTAAATAGATGATAATGTAGGTAAATATATTTAGGTGTGAACTATAAATTGATATCCAGCAATTTTAAATATAGCATCTTAAACATACATCTTAAATGATTAATTGCTGGAAATAGACTATACGTGTATTCAATGGTTTTGTATAAATTTAGGCTTATCTCTAATTGATGATTACATTCCTATTATTATATCTTAGCTCATAAGCTGAAGGTTGAATTAATCTTTTATTTCTTTATGTGCTTCTTTATACACTATGCAATCATGTCAGAGTATATTCATGAACTGGAATAGATTACTAACAAAGTCAGCAAATGAGAAGGCATGGTAACAGACTAGCCAATGGGAGCTGACTGCCTGGATGTGGTTTAACTCTGTTTGCTTTGCTGAGAACAAAAACTGAAACCTCTCTGTATTCTGTGATGTGCTCTGAAAATGAAACTAGAAGCTTCTTGCTCTGAACTTAAGCTGAAAAATATGTCTGTTCCTGTTACTCCACGTTGGAAAAACTTACAAATGGTATTGTAAACTTTACTACATGTGTTTTATATAAAGAAGTTAAATGGATACTCAGTCATCTGTGATTACTTTTCTGGAACTAAATTTATTCTGCTGACAGGTTATGGGCCCAGGCAGCAGCCCAGAGAAAGACTGATTTATGATTCAAAGCTGAGAGATTACCTGTTTTAAAAGTGAGAAACAAGGCAAAGGTTTTGCAGGATGACTGAGAAACTTAAGGAGAGCTCTCTATCCCATTTGGGTCAGAAGAACTATATTATTTGGGCTGCAAAGATGGAATGTTTCCTGAAAACAAAAGAGTTATGGGAAATTGTTGAAAATCCCCCTCAAGCACCATTGAATGCTGCAGATCAAAAGTTACATGATAGAGCATTTGCTTATATCATTTTAAGTTTGGAAGATGATCAATTTATCAATGTTGTTGATTCAAAGAATGCACAGGAAGTCTGGCAGAAGTTAAGGACTGTTCATGTGAGTGTATCTGCCTGTAATATTGTGCAATTGTCAAGGAAATTATACAGAGCCCGTTTGCAGCCTGGGGAATCAATGGAAAATCATTTAGTTCATATGCAGACTTTGTTTGTGGAATTAGAACAACGTGGAATGAGAATTCCTGAATCTCAGAAAGTTTTGCTAATTTTGAATAGCTTAGATGAATCTTGCTGTATTTGAAAATAAGACTGAGCAAGAGCTGAATTTAGAAGCTTTAAAAATGTGCCCACCAGGAGAAGAAACTAAACGCCATTATAGAAGCCATGAGGAGGAGAAATTTCTTAAATGGGGGCCCAAGTGGAGGAGCGGAGGACAGAGCCATGCTGTCTCCAAAGCTGAGGAAAACAAAGATAAGCAGGTGTGTTGCAAGGAGCAAAGCAGAAGGTATCAGGTTTCAGCTCAGCAACAGGAGCACCAGAAATGGCTTTGCTTTATCTGTGGAGAAACAGGTCATCTTCAGAAGATCTGTTTGCAGAACAGAAGAAGTTTGCAAAGAAAGACTGTTTGCAAAGATGCAATTTTGTCACAAAGAAGAGCTTTTGCTGATGGACAGATTGCAATAGGGAATATCAGCTATTGTAATAAGCAGGGCTTTTTTTCTGCCACAACTTGGCGGAACGGTGTTCCGGCACCTTTTCTCCAAGCTCGCCCCGAACGCGTCTTGCGCAGGTACCTTTCGGGCCCTTCTGAACGTCTCCGGAGCATCCGCCATCGTCTCCGCCGCCACCACCACCGTCGTCGCCCCGGCCTGAGAAGGAGGCGGGAGAAGAAGAGGAGAGGAGGTCTGGTGGTTGGCCATGAGTTTGCTGCAAAAGGCAGCCCTCAGGCACGGCGGTGGCGGCAGTGGGGGGAGAGGCGGCAGCGACAGCGGATGCTCCGCAAGCTCTGGAGACGTTCGGCTCCGGCTCCGGCTTTCGGAAGGGCCCAAAAGGCGCCTGTGGAGCATCCACCATTGCTGCCGCCGCCGCTCTCCCTGCTGCCGCTGCCGCTGCCGCCGCCGTGCCTGAGGGCTGCCTTTTGCGGCAAACTCATGGCCAACCACCAGACCTCCTCTCCTCTTCTTCTCCCGCCTCCTCCTCAGGCTGGGGCAAGCGGGGGCGACGATGGTGCCGGCGGCGGCAGCGGAGACGACGGCGGACGCTCCGGAAGCTCCGGAGACGTTCGGTTCCGGCTCCGGCTTTTGGAAGGGCCCGAAAGGCGCCTGCGCAAGACGCTCAGGCTGGCGTTCGGGGCGAGCTCAGAGAAAAGGTGCCAGAACACCGTTCCGCCACGTTCCGGCAGAAAAAAAGCCCTGGGCATCCAAATATAAATCACCTATTCTAGTTTAAGGACATGGCATGTAGTCTCCCTTTCCTTCTCTTTCCCCCTTGTAACCTTTGTTAACAATTCTTATTCTCATTAGACTAGGAACTGTATTATTGTCCTTCCTCTGAAAATGAGATTCTAATAGGAGATAGAGGAGAGCATATTGTCTATACTAGAGGTAATTTTAAAGGAGACATAAATTTGGTTGCTAATAATTATTTTTAACAGCTCAAATAATCATTGCTATATTCAGCTTTTAATTATATTTTCAAATCAGTTAATAACAAATAACTCATATGTTTCAAAACTTTAATCCATGGATAGTACGGTTTGTACAAACATTTCCAGTTAAAGAGGATATAGAGGGAAAGCTAACTTTACAGAAACATAGGTTTTTCCTTCATGTTGTTGATACGCCTTTAAATAAGACCAGGTGGTATAATAGTGATGGGGAAGGGTCCTATCAATTTTGGTCCTAGCTTCTTTAGGGTTGCAGGAACTGTAAAAATCTAGTAGACAGATACATCCTATTCCTGACTAAAATAGTTTTGGCTCTAGCCACTTTTTATCTGCCTGAGCTTTGTAAGCTGCTTTTGCGTCATCTAATGCAGGGGTGTCAAACTCACATCATCATGGCATCATCACATAACGTATCATGACTTTTTCTCCCTTTGCTAAACTGGGCATAGGCATGGCCAGTGCATGACACATCTGGCCCATGGGCTGCAAATCTGACAGCCCTGGTCTAATGCTTTTCGCACTACTGGCCATGCATTTTGTAATTCTGCTATCCACTACTTCAGAGAGGTTATGATTGGTTCTTCAACTGGAAGCTCTGGCATTGGGTTAAAATCCTGATTGGTGGCCACCCAGAAAGGTGTGAACCTAATGCTAGAATGGACTGCATTATTATAAGCAACCTACATGAAGGGCAGAAGGTCAGTCCTGTTGAGATGCGGAGGGTGAAGTTGAAGTGCTGGAAGTATTGGGCCCAGTGCATTTGCATAGGGGATAATTTCCTTGGAGTTTTGAGGACTTCCAGGTTTTTATGGTCAATCCACACCTGTTTCCCTCCAAGAAATGGCACCAAGTGAGGGGGACCCAGCAGACAGTGTAGGCTTCTTTCTCCCACACTGCCCTTCACTGCTCCATGCCTATTATTTTTTTCAAGGTGTATGTGCAGGGCTGCAGCTGTCCCTGTTCGTTCTCTTGGAGTAGGACAGCACTGACTGCCACATTGCTACTATCAGCTTGTATGACAAAAGTTTTCTCCAGGTCCAGGTGTTTTTACACCAGCTCAGCAGAAAGAATTTTCTTTAGCTTTTCGAATGCCATTGGCATTCCATGGTCCATTTTAGGGGCTGGCTAGGTTTTGATTTGTCCCCCCACCCTTGTCTTTAACAAATTAGTGATAGGGGTGCAATCTGGGCAAAAGCTGGTATGAATTGCCTACAGAAATTAGCAAAGCCAAGGAAGATTTGTAGTTGCTTCCTCGTGCAGGGAGGTGCCCAATCACTGCCCACACTTTTTCTTGTGCGAGATGCAATAGCTCAGGTAGTCTATTTTCTCCTTGTGAAACTCTCACTTGGAGAGCTTGGCATAGAGTTTTGTGACACAGAGTTTGCTTAGGACTGCATGGAAAAGTTTCATGTGCTCCACTTTCATTTTGGTGTAAATTAATATGTTGTCAAGGTATACCAAAACTCCCTTGTAAAGGTGCTCAAGGAGCACCTCCTTTATCAGCTGCATGAACACAACAGGGACCCCTTGCAGTCCAAAAGGGAGCATATTAAATTGAAAACATTCCAAGGAGCAGTTGAAAGAAGTTTTCCATTCATCCTCTTCTTTAAGTTTGACCTGGTAATAGGCCCCCCTCAGGTCCAACTTAGGAAAAATCTTTTCCTTGGACAGGTGGACCAGTATTTTCTTCATGACGAGAGGGTATACTTTTTCCATGCAAACTGTGTCCAGACCAGTGGTGAGATCTAAATTTCTTAACACCCGGTTCTGTGGGCATGGCCTAATTTGTGGATGTGGCTTGGTGGTCATGTGACCAGCTGGGTGTGGCTTGGTGGTCACATGACCGGCTGACTGTGGCTTGGGGTTGTCATGTGGCCGGCTGGGCGTGGCTTGGTGGTCACGTGATTGGATGGGCGTGGTGGTCACAGGATGGTGGGGCGTAGCTGGGTGGTCATGTGACCAGGTGGGCATGGACTTAGACCAAGCAGATTTTCTTGAGTTGCTAGAGTCAAGTGGCATACAAATTTAATAAATTATTATTACCTATATTGCCTATATATATTTCTCCATGCTTGGTGACAAAAAGACTGTCTTCCTTAACTATTCAGAGGCTTTATTAACCATTGTTTAGTTTGGAAGCAGCAGAACAATTTCTGTTCCAAATAATTTTACCCTCATTAACCACAGACCATAAAGCCAGAAAAATATATAATCATTATATATGCATTCTGTAAATAAATTGATACAGGAAAACGCCATAGTAGTTTATCATCCAACATAACCATTAGTCTGTATAGAATTTTAAACAATGTTTCACCAAGGATGCCTGTAAATATACATGTTGGTTACCAAGTGCCAGAATTTTGATCATGTGACCATGGAGATGTGCAGCAGTCATAAGTGAAAGGATCAGTCATAAGTCACTTTTTTCAGTGTTGTAACTTTGAATGGAGGCTAAACAAATGGTTGTAAGTCAAGGACTATCTGTATCTGCGGCTTTAACCTTCCAATTAGCATCTAACTAGATTTCAGCTGCATCTTTGCACTAGGCACAATAGGATAATTTCCTTATTCCCAAAATGCAGGAAAATAACCCAGGCTCACAAGAAGTTGTACTTCTGAGTGTTTTTCAAGCTTAGCAACTTTAAGACATGTGGACTTCAATTCCCAGAATTCCCCAGACAGCATGAGACCTGATCATTTGATTACTCCCAAATCAGTAACATGAAAGAATTACCAACTTTAAAGATACTGAGCATTGTATCTCTGTATGAATTGATTTAATAAGATTCCATGCTCGTGTCTCTGCTTGGACAGAACCATCAAGGCACTTCTACTGGATTGTCCTTTGTACCATTTTGGGGGGCTTTGATGTATATTGCCTCCTCTTCCTACTCACTAAATGCATGGATTGACCTCAAATGGATGTTACTTATTTTCTATTGGTGGATTAATCTATAAAAATGTAATATAAACTGCATCTTCATCACAAGGGCACAGCTTTAAAGAGTAAAGTCCCCCCCAAAAAATCTCTTCCAGGATAGCTGTTCCTAGTCCATTAAAATGTTCTAGGGTTAGTGCTGCCCTAATTTTAGAGATAGGTATTTGGTTTAATTATATTAGTAGTATAAAACAGCAGAGACTGACTAGTGAAAATCATACCTATGAAGGCCAGCAAATCTAACTGCCTTTCTACCTCCATAACATAATTTTAAGGCTGAGTATTACCTGTTTATAGCCCATCATAAGCACTACATCCCATGAAAAGCCGTAACACAGCAATTTCCAACGAATTAGTTAATTAAATAATTTTAAACTGCTTTCTCTCCCTCAATCTGGGCTGACACGCAATTAAACTATACCTGTTCCTTTGTGTTTTCTGAATGGATTTTATAGGAAGGAGGCTTAATTTCACACCCAACACACACCAGCCACTCCCCACTCAACCTACCTACCTCATTCAGGAAGCATGGAGGAGGAAGTCAGCAGCAGCAAAACTCAATATCTGCTAAATGGGAAGGGCGGTGGGAGGGAGCGGGAAAGAAAGGGATTCTTGCTTCAGGCTACTTTAAAATGCTTTAAAGCCCAGCCGTTCAGCTCCAGCAATACTTTCTGGAAATTCTTCTCCTTGTAGCACAGAGCTCCTTGGCTTTTATTTTGAAATCCAGCACTCTTGGATTTCAAGAATGGTTGGGCTCGGCAGGCAGCCGGATAAGCAGCGCTGGGTTTTAAAAGGCAAGCAGCTCAGTCTACAAGAAGTGCTGGGAAGCCAATGAATTAGTCAATTAAATAATAATTTTAAACTACTTTCCCTCCCTCAATCTGGGCTGAAGCAGAATTAAACCAAATCTGTTCCTTTGTGTTTTCTGAATGGATTTTATAGGAAGAAGGCTTCATTTCACACCCATACCCACCAGCCACTCCTCACTCAATCTACCTCATTTAGGAAGCACGGAGGAGGTAGTCGGCAACAGCAAAACTCAATTAATGGGATAGGCACAGGGGAGGGGAGGGGAGAAGGATTTTTTTGCTCCAGGCTTTAAAATGCTTTAAAACCCAGCCATTCAGCTCCAGCAACGTATCTTCAGCCTCATCTGGCTGGGAGAGGAAGGGCCTGGCTGGGAGGGGCAAGGGCTGCAGCCAGGTGTGCAGCGTTACTGGTTCTGGCGAACCGAACCAGACCGGCTGAATTGGCATTACAGCATTGTAGCATGATTACAATACTATAGCAGCTGGTCAGCTATTAAATCCTCATTACCCTGACAGTTTTATTTTGATAGGATAAATTCTCTTAAGTTTTTGGCATGTATAAAATAATAAAGGTGAGATGAATAAATACATATGAATTTTAAATTACTAAAATGGAATATAAATGGAGCAAATGCAACTCAAAATATATATAATTATTTCACTCCTTTTAAAATTTAAAACAAAATATAGTTTGTTTATAAGAAATGCATAGTAGAAAAAACATGCAAAATATTTGATCAGAAAAAAATTGAATGAAAAATTTATTTCAGTGGGAATCAAAGAGAGAAATGGCATTGTTTTGTATATAAACTTCCAATTACAATCAGAATTGATACAGACTGATGATTAACAACCACAGCAAAAAAGATTGTAAAATTGGGTCTAATCACATGGTGACCCATTTTCAATAATTGTGACAATTATGGTTGTAACTTGAGGGCTACCTGTATCTAAGAGTAGCTACTAGTGTCCATAAAGTGGACATACTGCCAAAGACCTTTCTGACCATAGCTCAGTAATAAGTAGCATTTAAATGAAAAATCAATTCCTTTGGATGGAAATTAAGTAGAACATTGTTGCAGAAAGAAAATAATAATGGAAGATTACAAAAAGAAGTTGAATTTTTTTGGGCAACATCTTAGTAAAGGTACATTTTTATTTCTTTAAATATTTATTAACCCTTTCAAGGAAAACATCTCCTTTTCATAGTTTAGAATAATATTATTGAACATTTTTGTGCATGTTTAAATTATCTGTATTACATTTCCATCCTGTTAATTTTAATATCATCTTTTACTCTTTTTCTTTCCCGTTTATATGCCAACCATTTCCCTATCTTATTTGCAAATTCAAAATTCTTTGGTTTTGCTTATTTTGCTGAAGAACACAGAAAAATAGAAATAATGAATGGACCTGTAACAATAAGGAAAGTTTGTGAAGCCATAAAAAATTAAAAATGGAGAAGTACAAGGATCAGATGGTTTACCATCCTCTTATTCTAAATTATTAGAACTTGCAAAAAATGATAAATTATATTTTACAGACAGAAAAAACAGTATAGATGCTAATATAGTATTAACAACTAAATAAGGTCATGATTTAACGTCATGAAAAAAGATATTGAATAATTACTATAGAACACGAGTGTCAAACTCGATCACGTCATGTGATGTCTCATGATGTTTTTGCCTTTGTGGAGCCGGGGTGGGC
>JAOYMU010000192.1:31827694-31838356 GCA_025802295.1 Psammodynastes pulverulentus
TCGGGGTGGGGGGGGGGAGACTGGTTTTAAATCTCAAGAGACTAAGCAAGCACATAGAGTATAGAAGATTCAAAATGCATTTCCCAAAGTCAATACTGGGGAACATTTGAGAGGGAGATATCTTAATGTCAGTAAACCTCACAGATGCTTACTTACACATTCCAATTGCTCAGTTCAAAAGTTCCTATGATTTCACTGTGTAGGTCAGCACTACCAGTACAGGGCACTGCCATTCAGACTATCATTAGTGCCCAGAGCTTTCACAAAGATACTGGCAGCAGTAACAGCCCACCTCAGAATAATACCAATATGTGTCCAATGCTACCTGACAACATTCTGATACAGTCCTCCTCCCACCTGAAGGCTCAGGAGGACCTGGGACTTACAATATGAGTATTACAAAAACACACATTTTCCGTGAACTTCAACAAGAGTCATCTAACTCCAACAAACAGACTGTAACATTTGGGAGCAGTCATAGACACCAGTGCCTGTAAGGTCCACCTGTCAGAGAAATGTCAAACCAACCCCGACAGTGACCCTAGACCTACTGTCACAACTATTGGGGAAGATGGTATCTTGCATCTCAATAGTGCCTTGGGCATGCCTGCATGCAAGGACATTACAATGGTTTCTCCTTCCCTATCAGAGATCAGGCAGGAGCAATGCGAAGCTCAAGGTGCGGGTCCCAGCAAAGGTGAGGCAGTCCCTCCAGTGCTGGAGGTCACAAGCCTTGACTAGAGGATGCAAATTCAAAGACCCCAATTGCCTGACTATAACAACAGCCTGTTTGGAAGGGGGGGCTCAATGCCAGGCCTGAATCGCTCATGGCTAGTGGTCCGGGGTGGATCTCAGGAACAATATTAACTGGCTGGAGCTCAGCGGCGCACTAGCCTTAAAGGAATTCCAGGAATGCGCAGTGGGACAGTACATCTTGATCTTGATGGACAATGTAGCCACCAAGGCCCACATAAACAGACAAGGGGGAACCCACTCCAGAGCACTCATGCAGGAAGCAGAACGCTTGGGCCTCCGGGCAGAGAGGCATCTCCTATCAATCAGAGCAGAGCACATTTCGGGACAACAAATGTACAGGTAGACTGGCTCAGCAGAACAATGGTAGACCATTCTGAATGGTGCCTAGACCCAAGCCTTTTTGGAGAATTGGCAAGCAGATTTGGGAAACCAGTTCTGGATCTGTTTGCGTCTCCAAAGAACACACAGCTGCCAAGGTTCTGTTCAAGATTCCCAACACTGGGAGTGGAGAGAGCCAATGCACTCTGCGGGAAGCGGCCCAGGGGGCTGCTATATGCCTTCCCTCCACTTCCTTTGATTCCGAGGGTAATTTAAAAAGTGATAGAGGAAGAGGCAGAAACCATATTTGTAGTACCTCATTGGCCCAGGAGACCCTGATTCGCGGACCTGGTCGAGGTATCAATAGCCAGACTGTGGAGAATTCCGCCAGACAAGATATCGCTCAGTCAGGGAACCTTACTACACTCAGAACCACAATGGCTTCAACTGACCATCTGGCACTTGAGAGGACTAGGTTGAGTCAACTTCAGTGCTCCTCTAGGGTGATAGAGATGCTGCAGGCCTCCAGAAGATCGGCAACCAATAGGATCTATGACGCCACCTGGAGGGCGTTCTGTAACTGGTGTGACAAGGCAGAAATGGAGCCAACCGCGGCATCAGTGACACAGATCCTAGACTTTCTCCAAGTGGGGCTGGACAAGGCACTGTCTCCTAATAACTTATATAGACAAGTGGCAATTGCATCAATCTTGGGATACGGGACGTTAGAATCTCTAACCAGACAACTGCTGATGCGTACCTTCATCTGGGGGGCAACTAATTTAAGGCTCCCGGTAATTCACAGATATCCCACCTGGGACCTAACCAAGATCCTGAGGACGCTCATGATAGTGCCGTTTGAGCCACTATAGTCCACCAGCTTACATTTACTCACTCTTAAGGTGGTTTTTCTCGTCACCATTACCTCGGCTAGACGAGTATCCGATCTGGCAGCTTTATCCATGAGGCAGGATTTATGCATAATCCACCCAGACAGGGTGGTGTTGTGACTAGATTCCACGTTTATTCCGAAGGTGAATTCTACCTTCCACAGGGCACAAGAGATAGTACTACCCGACTTCTGTCCGAAGCTAGTCCATGAATTGGAGAAGTGACCCTCCTTAGATGTTAAAAAGGCGATTTGCATCTACCTTAGAACAGCGCAGATTAGGAAAACGGAATTGATGTTTATGTCATTCAAACCTAATTCAACAGGTAACAAGGTGTCACCGTCGACCATAGGATGGTGGATTAGAGCATGTATAGCTAAGGCTTATGAGATTCAATCATTGTCATTTCCGGGCAGAGTGACAGCCCATTCAACTAGAAGCGCAGCCACTGTGGCGCATGGAACATACAGGCATCCATTGAGGACCTCTGTAGAGCAGCAATGTGGTCTTCCCCATCACCATTCATCAGGCACTACAAAGTAGACACATTTGTTCAGCTGAAGCAGCATTTGGAAGAAGAGTGCTTCAGAAGGTCCATACAGAAATGGGGACTCAGGACCAGCCGATGGCCACCTCTAGGACAGCCAGCTTTGGTATGTCCCACGCTTTGGATTATCTGACCAGCACAACTGAGAAAGAGCATTGGTCTTACCTGAAACACATCTTCTAGTTGTGCTGGAGAAACCCACCCAGAAGAACAGCAGGTCCGAAGTCCAAGAGAACCAAACAGAGCACGAAAAGAACTCCAAGCCAATCACCTAGCCTTCATTAAAACTGGGCATGCTCAGGAGGAAGAGGAGGGACTAAGGGTTTGATTGATTCAGTCTAATTGCAGGAAGCAGAGACAACCCACACTTTGGATTATCCTTCAGCACAACTAGAAGATGCATTTCAGGTAAGATCAACACTCTTCTTACAAGCAGTCAGTAAAGATACTGGCCTGTAGTTTTTTATCTGAATCTTCTTTCAGTATGAGAGTAATATATGCTTCCATCCATGAGTTTGGTATTTTTGCTTCATAGTTCATTGAACACTTCCAACATTGAATTACTTAAAATATTTTGTAAGTCTTTGTATGCTTTTGTTGGTAGTCCATCCGGACCTGGTGTTTTGCCATTCTTTTCTCTCTTAATTGCTTCTGTAGTTCCATCATTGCTATTTGTTCATCTAACATTGCTTTCACTGTTTCAGGTACTTTAGGTAGTTCCACTTTTTCTAAATACTGTTTTATTTTATCTTCTAAAACTGTTTCCTGATCATAGTTTTTCATAGTAATTTTAAATCATTTTCTTTTTATCATCATTTTGATGGTAAAAAATTCCTTCATCATCCATTAATTGATATATCAATTTCTTTCCTTTCTTCTTTTTCAGTTTGTATGCCAACCATCTTCCTGGTTTATTTGCATTTTCAAAGAAATTTTGTTTAGCACTTTTAATTTTTTCTGCTAGTTCTTCTTTATCTATTAAATACAGTTTATGTTTTATTAATTCCAATTGATTTTTATGTTCTTTTTTGTGGTTCTTTTTGTAATTCTATCTCTATGAGACTATGAAATTTGAAGGTACTGAGTTAACTAGAACAGTGTTCCCTAACCCCCGGGCCGCGGACCGGTACCGGTCCGTGGATCAAATGATACCGGGCCGCCCGAGGAACGAGGTCGAGGCGATGCGGGGCGGGCAGGCAGGCGAGCCGGGGACCCTGCCAGGGGGAGAGGAGGAGGAGGAGGAGCGGAGGCAGCGTTCGTCCCTCTTCAGCGCGCAGACATCGTTGCAGAGCGGGCGAGAAGAGGGAGAGACGCACACACGCGCACCTTGCACACCCGGAGAGGGGGAGACGGAGGGGGGGTGCAAGAGGCATGCATGCACGGCCGGAGCTGGAGGGGAAGGGTCTCGGGTACAGCGATCCCCCCTTCTTCCCGGGTCTTCTGCCTCTGCGCGCCCTCTTTGCAACGATGCAAGCTATGCTGGCTGGGGAATTCTGGGAGTTGGAAGTCCACAAGTTTTAAAGCTGACAAGTTTGGACATCCCTGTTCTATTGAAACCAAACAGAATTGGAAGGGACCTTGGAGGTCTTCTATCTAGTGTAGCTGTATTTTATTTTGAAGGCATGTTTAAATACAATTAAATTAAAATTATTAAATCAAAACAAGCGGCCACTGAAAAATTATCAAACGTTTACCGGTCCGCGGCGATAAAAAGGTTGGGGAGCACTGAACTCAAACAATACTTTTTAAAATGTCCGTATCACAGGGATGTTTGTGTGGTAACTAGTATGTACTTTGTGGAAGAGCAATACACAGTGGCACAGTGTAACTAATGTGTGAAGCCATTATCTAGTTCATGTGTATGTACTGCCATATCATTATGCCAATAATTAATGTTAAATAAAATCTAAAATAACTGTTTTTTTCAGGACAAATCGTTTTCTTCAAAATATTACTTTAGAAAAATCATTTTCTTCAATTTGACATCTGGGTGACTAATGATAATAGTAATCTGAAGGTCACAGATTAAGGAAGGCTAGGCACTTTACTATAATTTGTTTTGTTTTGAACAGGAAAAAATATAACAGAGATATAAAAATACCTCATTGAAATAAATTATTGGCTAGTGGGAGGCCCTTTCAGTGCTGCTCTTCCTTATTGAGGGAGAATAATTAAAGCATGGCATATTCTGAAAGACCAAAAGCAAAAGAAAAGTAGAATGTATAGGGGTGGAATGCAGGTGTTTTCTATCTGACTACAGGTATTATCTTTATATTTTATACTTCGCCTGTGGTGGCATTCCTTCTTAAATACAAATCTTGCTTTGTGTAAGCAATTCAAATTTATTAGACTTTTTTTTTTTACAGGTATACATTTTGAAAACAACTTGAACTCTCTACTGTTCTTCTGGATTGCATTGCTTTACAGAATAAAATGATTTTCTGACTGAGAGTTTATCTAATGACCATGAATCTGCTTCCTGGATATAATTTCTATGTTCTGGAATACTGAAGCTCTTCAAGATTATTGTCTATGTGGAAGTCAACCTTTGTCATACTTAATTAAAGAGATTAGATTCTGCTAGCAATGAGTTCTCAAAACCATTCAGGTAAGATTTAAAAAAAATCAATCTTTTTCTAAAACCAAAAAATTGTGGAAAAAGTACATGTGCTGAGAACTAATTAGATGATGTCTGTTCTCTGGATTTTAAATATCTGGAATGAAATAAGAGATAAAAGCTTACAGCAGCCAGAATGGTTTATTAGAATAAATATAGAGAGAAGTGTTGCAGGATAGTATGAACCAAGAGTGACAAATGGATGTCAGGAATTCTGATTACCTGCAAGTCAGAGGAAATACAGCAGAGGAAATATGTGGTACAATTTTGAAAGAATTTACAAGGGTTCAAATGGGTACAAAAGAAGCAGCATGGATTGAGGAGGAACAAATCAAGTAGTGGAGTGTGGCCCAGATCAAGAAGTGGCACAGATTGAGGAGTATGGATGAAGGTGCAGTGTAGGGGTGAGAGTGGCCAGTGTGGTCTGAGCATAAAAGGCCTGAGGGAGTTTGTGCAGATGGGAGAGACTTATCACAGTGACTCATAATGTTCCCTGCTGGCTTCCCCACTGACTTTCTTGGGAAAACAGCAGGGAAAATTTCAAATGGCAGTTATGTGATAGTGGAGCACTGCAATAAATTATAAGTGTGAACTGGTTGCCAAGTACCAGATTGTGATCATATTATTATTATTATTTGTTAAATTTATAATTTATATACCGCCCCATCTCCGAAGACTCGGGGCGGTTTACATTACATAGTCAAAGATAAAACAATATGTAAATCTCAAATCTCAAATCTCAAATCTCGCACGTATATGCGAGGGGAACCTTTACATTTACCTTTAGGTAAGGTGGGTCCTGAATCCTTTGATTCCTTTTGTAGGTGACAAGATTGGGGCCTGAAGTAAAACATCCCAGGGAATTAGGTACACCAGGGAATAGAAATCTTTGGACAGCTTGGGGTCATCCCTTTGATGATCTTCAACTGACAGAGCCCCCCCCAAAAGCCACAGAACAGAACCTACAAAGGACATCATCCAAAGAGACAAAGGGACACTGAGCCATGGTGGCACAGTGGTTAGAGTGCAGTACTGCAGGCTACTTCTGCTGACTGCAGTTTGGCAGGTCGAATCTTACCAGGCTCAAGTTGACTCAGTCTTCCATCCTTCCGAGGTGGGTAAAATGAGGACCCAGATTCTTGGGGGGCAATAGGCTGACTTTGTAAACCGCTTAGAGAGGGCTGTAAAGCACTGTGAAGCATTATATACGTTATACATTATATACGTTTAAGTGCTATTGCTCTTCCTTTCCCCCTTCCTTTTCTCCTTCCTTCCTTCCTTCCTTCCTTCCTTCCTTCCTTCCATGGTGTGAGTGGTTAGAATACAGTATTGTAGGCTGATTCTGCTGACTGCCAGGAGTTCAACCCTGACTGGCTCAAGGTTGACTCAGCCTTCTATCCTTCCGAGGTGGGTAAAATGAGGACCCAGATTGTTGGGGGCCAATAGGCCAACTCTGTAAACCGCTTAGAGAGGCCTTTTAACTTTACGGTTGTCCATCTTCATTTCTCTGGCAGGTGTGTACGGATAACAGACACTGGGCTCAGTTACTTGTCCACCATGTCCTCACTTAGGAACTTATATCTCCGCTGGTGCTGCCAGGTAGGTCAAAGGGAGCTGGGATTCTCTCCTTGTGAGCCTCATCCAGGACAAGGCTGGCAAATTTGTAAGGGAGCATTGGGGACAACATTTACAAAACTCCCCATTGGTGACAGGAAGGGCATCTGGACAGTAATCACTCAGCTCCATTTGCCCAGACTCCACCCCGCAAGGGATTATGGGGTCGTTTAAAGAAGATGATGGTTGGGGACAAAGTTTGATTTTGTATCTGGAGGTATCTGGAAGCTTCAGCGGTTCAAAATGTGGCAGCTCACATGGCTAGATTTGCATATGTGTCACGTCTCTTGAAGGAGCTGCATTGGTTGTCAATTTGCTTCCTGGTCCAACTGAAGGTGAGGATTGTCACCTTGAAAGGCCAACAAGACCTGAGACCAAATTGTTTGAAAGATGGTCTTTTCCCAGTCATATTTACCAGACCTACCAAAGTGGGTGAGAAAGAAGATGTTCTAGATTCCCTTTCTTAAGGAGGTCCATCTAGTAGGACCAAGAAGAAAGGTCTTTTCCATGGTAGCTCCCTTTTGTGGAACATCATCCCCATGGAGATAAAATTGACTCTCCTCTTGATACTCTTCTGAAAGGCTCTGGAGACGTGGAGATCATAGATGATATGGAGCCCATCCAGTGGTCGATTTGATTGTAGTGGCCACAGGGCTGGGTAAAAACTGGGGTTTGTTTGGTGGGTTTTATTTTTATAAGCTGCCTGGAGTCACTACATGTGAGTTGGGTGGCCATATAGAGATAGTCTTCAACTTACAACAGTTTGTTTCATTCGAAGGTACAACGGCACTAAAAAAAAAAAAGTAAGTTATGGCCGTTTTTTACATTTATGACCCTTGCAGCATCCCTGTGGTCAGGTAATCAAAAGTCTGATCCTCGACAACTGACTCATACTTATGACAGTTGCAACATCTGGGGGGCTCACACGATCCCCTTTTTGCAACCTTCTGACAGGCAAAAATCAATGGGGGAAGCCAGATTCACTTCACAAACTGTGTTATTAACTTGACAACTGCAGCGATTCGCTTAACAGCTGTGGCTAGAAAGATCGCACAATGGAGTAAAACTCACTTAACCAACTTCCTCAGTTAGCTGCTGAAATTTTGGGCTCAGTGGTGGTCGTTGAGTCGATGACTACCTGTACATTTTTTTCAAGCAAGCAAGCAATGTGTTTGGGTCTCACAATCCTGTCTTCTCCTCCCTTGTAGGTCCAAGATTTTGGCTTGAAACATCTGCTGGGAATGAGAAGCTTACGCCTCTTGTCACTTGCCGGTGAGTGTTGGGTCGGGGTGAATCCTTTCAGATCCAGTGAGACCTGGGTCCAGAAGAGAGTTTTGGTATCCTGCAGGACCTGAATTCCCAATCCCCCAGCTTCTTCTGATCTTAGACTAGCTTGTGGTATGCAACCATTCACCCATAAGTAGTGCACGCCGGGCTCAGATGCACAAATGCAGATAGATGCAGGTACAAATACATAGGTGTGTATATGATCCTATGTGCACATGCAGATGTGAAGAAGTATATGCACCCATACACACAGATGCATCTGCATGCATAGATACATACACACTCATACGCTCAAAAGAGCCAATAAGAAATAGTTAAACATTTTCGGAATGGAAGAATGTCTCCCTTTTTCCTTTAAAAGCAGCCTCTGGCTTTACTCTTTCCAGCCAAGATATTCTTTCGTATTCTCGGTGCTTTTTTGTTTTCTTGCAGACATTTGCACTGATGCTGCTATCTAGTTGGGTAATGAAATGTCTGCAAGAAAACAAGCAAGCTCTGGGAGCACCAAGACCCCACAGTTCTCCTCTGCCCCTCCTGCTCCTGCTCCTCCTTCCCCTCCCCTCCTCCTCTCCCTCCCTCTTCCACTTCACAAAGCCTTCTAGCATTGATGCTGTTACCCAATTGGGTAATGAAACGTCTGCAAGAAAACAAGCAAGCTCAGAGAGCCCCAAAATCCCACAGTTCCCCTCCTCCTCTCCCTCCTCCTCTCTCTTCCACTCCACAAGGCCCACTCCTTTCTAGCATTGATGCTGTTACTCAATTAGGCAATGAAACATCTACAAGAAAGCAAACCAGCTCAGAGATCTCCAAACACCCCACAGTCCTCCTCCTCCTCCCTCCTCTTCCTCCTCCTCTCCCCCCTCTTCCACTCCCTTCTAGCACTGATGATGTTATGTAATTGGGTCACGAGATGATGTTTGCAAGAAAACCCACCAAACTCAGGGAGCACCAAGGACCCCTCATTTCAACCCTGAGCTACAAATGTTCTCCTTTATTCATTATTTCTTATTCAAGAGCCCCTCTCTGATTTCACTTTGCCAGGCTGCCCTCTGCTGACCACCACGGGACTTTCAGGCCTAGCTCAGCTACACGACTTGGAAGAACTGGAGCTGACCAATTGCCCAGGTGCGACTCCAGAGCTCTTTAAATACTTTTCCCAACACCTGCCCAGCTGTATGGTGATTGAATAAGCCACCCGCAAGAAAGATCTGGCCAAATCCTGGAGCCAAGTTCTCCAATCTTAACTCAGCGCTGACCAACCATCCAGAAGTCAAGGTTTTCTTTATTTCTTCGTCATTGATATATAACTGTATATGGAGATATATAGATATATATGGATGATTTTCTTTCCAGAAGAGGGTGCTGTGACATGAAAAATCACACGCTCACACATGTACACTTCAACGGGAAAAACGGTGCGGCGAACGCACACGAACAATTGAGAAAGAGTTGGTCATTAGGCGGATCGGTGGTGGCTCTAACACAAGTGGAAGAATTGACCCTCAAGTTTGTAAATCCTGACGTTGCCGTCATCTCTCATCTTCCTCGTAGTGAGCTGTTTGGAAATCTTACCTTTTGGGGGGGTTAAAAAAAACCAAGAATAAGGGAAACACACCCCTGTGCACCGAAACCCCGACAGCAAAACCAAATGAAAGGGATGTAGGATAAAACCAGCCAAGAAAAATCCCCTACGGCCGATTTAGCCTTGTTGGCGAGTAAACCGACATCAGTGCTGAATGAAAATGATTTGTGCCCGTCCGGGTGTTTCATGTGACGGGCAGAGAGAGGTTTGCGCCTATTGAGCCTACCTGATCTGAGTGTGGCGTAAGGATCAAGGGGGGTCAGCCCCTTGCAAAGGTCTTCAAGGTATGGATGTTGGATGGTTGAACCTGCCCCCAAAAGGCAGGCATTGTTTACATTGGAGGCCGGGAAGTTGAACAAGTCGTAGAGCCCTCCGGAGAATTCCTCTGATGGGATGGAGCATCAAAACAGTGGTGAAATGGATCCGCTTCTGAATTCCAAGCGTGGAATGCTGCAGAAGTGAAAGAGGAAAAAGAAGAAGAAAAAGAAGAAGAAGAAAACTGACCAAGGCTGTGAGAGAAATGGTCCCGGAAGTTCATGGAGCTCTGGATTTTGGGGAGCTCCTGGTTCTTGGATATTCCAGCAAGTGGATCAAAGCTAAAGAGTAAGGAGATCCATTGGAGAAACTGACATAAACTGTCCCAGCTGACTCGAAGCTCACGCAACGCACGATCCTTGATGGATCCCATCTGCCTCCTTCCCTTTGTTTTCTTGTCTCCCTCTTTCTCCCTCTTTTTCAATTTGGTTTCGACTCTCTTGATTTTTGCGAATGAATATGGAGGGGTTTCTCTCCTTTTCTCTCTTTCTCTCCCTCTCTCGCCCTCTCTTTGGAGCAAAACCACAACCTTTGCATGTTGGCTTGCTTTGCATCTTGTGATAAGGTAGAGTCTGAATCCTGCTTTGGGCTGTGGGTGGCAGTTTTTTTGATCCTAGCTTGGCTCGTCTGTTCTGGTGTTAAAAAATAAAAAAAATAGGAGAAGAAGAAGAAGAAGAAGAAGAAGAAGAAGAAGAAGAAGAAGAAGAAGAAGAAGAAGAAGAAGAGGAAGAGGAAG
>JAOYMU010000192.1:31918388-31935050 GCA_025802295.1 Psammodynastes pulverulentus
GTCCGTGTCACGTGACGCGTCTCAACCAATCGCGCGCTATTACTTCCGGGTTTTTTTAACGCGATGGGGGGGGCGCGTTCCAGCACCTTTTGCTGCCGAAAAAAAGCCCTGATTATAATCATGTACATACAAATACATATAAGATAATATATCAATCGTTATTAGAAAGTATATTATCTTCCATATTGACATCAGTTATATAACCATCAAAATATTTACTAATCAGTTTTTCTTTCCCACGTAGTCCATATTTTCACATAAATCCACTCATCTAACTTCTGTATCTATCTACTAACCATTTGTAGAAAATTTCCCATGTTATAAAATATTCCAAATCTTCTTTTCCTTTAATTTTTAGAGTTAGCCTATCCATTTTTGCACATTCCAGAATCTTTTTGATTATATTATCATCTGTAGGGGTTTCTTCATTTTTCCAGTATTGTGCATATACTATACAATCCTGGCTGCTGTTAAGAGTATGTAAAATTAAATATGTATTACCTTTATTATAGTTTTCTGGTAACATGCCCAACAGGAATGTCTCAGATTTCAAGTCTATGTGTTGTTTTGTCATAGTTTCCAGCCATATGTGAATTTTCTTCCAATATTTTTTTGCTTTGGGATACCACAATGATAATATGAACCTGGTGTTTGGTTACCTCATGATGGGATAACATCTTTGTCTCAAAGTTCCACTGATTTTCTGCTATCAATCGATCTATAAACCCAACTGAGAATCTGAGGGAGAAAATTTTTGTGCCATGCCTTCTACAGCTGCCATTGTTCTCTCCCTGAACACTGTTTTCCCAGTATAACAGCACTTGTGGCAATGGGAAGCCACCACAGTAGAAACAAATTGACACAGTTTACATGTATAAAAACAGCGTGGGAAATATGATTCAGCTAACCATTTGGAATTGAGTGTGCCTGGATGGGTTGTAGAGAACAAGGGTGCAATGTTAAAATGCTACTGCTGCTGAATGTTAGGCTGAAAATCCCAGTTATACTAACACACATGCAAAGATATACACAATATCTGGCTACTGCCCCAAACATTTCTGGCAGTTCTCCCTGAGAGCAAAATAATAATAAATGGTGTGGGTGATCCAATGGTATGTATACACACACACAAATATACATATTCGCACACATACGCACATACAGAGACTTCTTGCAAGCAACTTAATCACTCTTTTGGCAATTTAGCCAATGACCTAAGATCAACCCCATTGGAGACAAGGGGTAGGGAATACTGAATGCTCTCCGAAGTCAGGAATGAAAACAAGGCTGTGGTTGAGTCATTAAGCCAGAAGAAACTGACCAACGTTCAACAAACAAACTGAAGGGCAAACAATAAGGAGCTGGGTTGAGCCAGCACACATGAGGGTATTGTAGGACAAACAGAAAGATATTTCTGGAGGAAGCATCCTCATTAGAGCAACAAGTTAAAGACTAGATTTCACAGTCCTTCAGGCCTATGGGCAAGAATCCACATCTTACCTCTGGAACTGGCAAAGCTCAACAAACTTACCTGTTACTTCAACTTCTGTGATTCTTACACTTGTAAAACCCTAGAGTCTTGGAATTAGGCAAAGTCAGAATCAGAATAGAGTTGGAGGGGACCTTGGAGATCTTCTAGTCCAGCCCCCTGATGAAGCTGAAGATCCTATACCATTTCAGACAAGTGACTGCGCAGTCTCTTCTTAAAAACCTCCAGTGATGAAGCACCCACAACTTCTGAATGCAAGCTGTTCCACTGGTTAATTGTCCTCACTGTTAGGAAGTTTCCCCTAAATTCCAGGTTGCTTCTCTCCTAGATTAGTTTCTATCCATCGTTTCTTATCCTGCCCTTTTAAACTGTGGTGGACACCCTCCACAGGTTTCCAGGCTGTTTCTGCTTTTGTCAGTGAGAGTCATTCTTTCAAACCAAGCTCTCCCCAACCCCCAGCTGATAAAGGGTCACTATCCAACTTCTCTGGGATGCCGAGGCTCAGGGGAGTAGTAAGAGAAGTATAGAGCAATGAGGTTTTTTTAAAATCCACTTGTCTTCATTTGCACATATGAGTTTTCTGTAGCTGCCCTCTCCACAGGAACAGCTCTCCATCTGAGACTAAGTCAGCACCAACCCTGCTGACATTAGGAAAGCTGCCAAGGTCTGGCTTTTCCAGAAATCCTTTGAGGACCGATGGTATATTGTTTCTGCTAGAAGTGTTTTCTGTCATGTGTAAGTGGCTGTTGTTATTAAGGTTGGGAGGGTGATCTCTTTTTTGTTCAAATTGCTCTGTTTTATGTTTGTATCATTTGTAACCCCATTCAGAGCTTTTGTAAAACTGAGCAGCACATAAATTGCTGTAGTGCAATAAAAATAAAATCGAGTGGGCAAAGGGATGCTTCTCTCCCACCAGCTCTACCCAATGCACACATTTCTCTTGCCAAGCCTCTGGCAGCCTCTGGATCAGCTGAAGAAAAGCTGACCATGTCGTATTGATCTGCTCCCTCTCTACCTATCGGCCTTGTCCAAATCTGGTTTTGACAGATGTCCTAACCAGTAAGTCTAGCCATCTATCAGAACTTGCCTCCTCCCTAGTTCCAGCCTATTCTACATTAAGAAGACTGATTGGTGGGTGTTTCTCACCAGCTAGAGGTGTTTTGAGGGAGGCCAAAACAAAGCTAGAGGGCTCCACCATTCACTTTCCCTAACATGCCCAAATTACCACTGTAAGGCAAAACAGCCAAGAAATTAAAAGACATTTGCTCCTGGGGAGGAAAACTATGGCAAATCTAGACAGCAGAGACATCACCCTGCCAACAAAAGTGTGGTTAGTCAAGGCTATGGTTTTCCCAGTTGCAACATATGGCTGTGAAAGTTGGACCATAAGGAAGGCTGAGCACCAAAGAATTGAGACCTTTGAACTATGGTGCTGGAGAAGACTCAGGCGAGTCCCTTGGACTGCAAAACGATTAAACCGGTCAGTCCTAGAGGAAATCAACCCTGACTGCTCTTTAGAAGGCCAGATCCTGAAGATGAAATTCAGATACTTTGGCCACCTAATGAGAAGGAAAGACTCACTGGAGAAGAGCCTAATGCTGGGAAGGATTGAGGGCAATAGAAGAAGGGGAGGACGGAGAATGTGGTGGCTGGATGGAGTCACTGAAGCAGTCGACGTGAGCTTAAATGGACTCCAGAAGATGGTAGAGGACAGGAAGGCCTGGAGGAATGTGGTCCATGGGGTCGCGATGGGTCGGACACAACTTCACAACTAACAACAACAACAAAGTAATCGAAGGCAGCGAATATACCTAATACTCCTTCCTCCTCCTATTTTCCCCACCACAACAACCCCGTGAGGTGGGTTGGGCTGAGAGAGAGCGACTGGCCCAAAGTCACCCAACCGGCTTTCATTCCTAAGAATAACAGAGTTGGAAAGGATCTTGGAGGTGGTCTAGTCCAACCCCTCTGGTCAAGCAGGAAACCCTGTACCATTTCAGACAAATGGATGTCCAATCTCTTCTTAAAACTTCCAGTGTTGGAACACCCACAACTTCTGGAGGCAAGACACTTCTGGCCCAAGGTTATCCAATCGACTTTCATGCTTAAGGTGTTGATTACAACTCACAGTCTCCTAGTGATTGGCCCAAAGTCATTCAATCAGCTTTCATGCCTAAGGTAGGACTAGAACTCACGGTCTCCTGGTTTCTCTGCCAGTACCTTAATCATTAGACCAAACTGGCTGTGTTCACAAGGGAGGATGCTAAAATGGAGAAACATAGGCAGAGAGGCTGCATTGCAAAATCAGCTGATTTTTTAACAGGTATGAGATTTTGAATTTGACCTTTCCTTTCCTTTCCTTTCCTTTCCTTTCCTTTCCTTTCCTTTCCTTTCCTCTCCTCTCCTCTCCTCTCCTCTCCTCTCCTCTCCTCTCCTCAAATGGCTATCAGCAGATGGCCACACAAAGAGTGAGGAGAATAGTTATTTCTTCTTCCATCTTTAAAATAAACAGACATACAGCTTCCCTTACTTTTATTCAATTAATTTATTCTCCTCAAGAAAAACCTTTTAAAATCTGTATTCCTCCTAGCCAAGCCTCAAACTAAGGTTTATTTCTCAAAAATAGAGTGGGTCACAGTTGCATTTTGAAAAAAAAATAATAACCAATATTTTTAAGTGGAAGTTGGAAACTTTAGAAATAACTATTTCCTCAATTATTGCAAACTAAGGTTACAATCGATACTCTGCAGGCTATCTGTAGCCATGAGAGTTGCTACAATCTTCAGGTATTTGCCTGAATGTGTGAAGGCTTGAAAATAAAATGGGGAGTGGAAGCAGTTTCACTCTGCACTTTCTCCAGCTTTCATATATTCAGCTGGGAGAGCTGAAGAGGAAATAGCATCGATTCCCTTGAATACAAACTTGTTCTAAATGAGAATTGGGTCTCTCATAAAACAGAGTCTTAAATTATGTGGAGAGATGTTCTCACATGGGAGTACTTCCTTTCAGACGTCTCAGGTGAGCAAATGGAAAGTACAAAATCGGCAGCATTTGTTCTCTAGTTCCTTTGAAGCCTTCACATATTTCAAACACCTGAAACAAGTAAGAAGGGTTCTGGGCAACCAGTTCCAGCCACTGCTGCATGAGGAACTGAAGTGTTAATCCTACTTTATCTTCAACTTTGGTATTGTACGACATTAGGATGGAACTGAGCACAGGGGGTATTTTCTTTTTCAAATGTGACACGAAGGTATGAGAAATAAAATATATAAAAATATAGTTGTGCTGCTGTATTGAACTTAAAGCTACATGGTGTGATTATTTTTCATCAGCTGGAAGAGAGATACAATTGGTGTGAGAGACAGCTCTCTTAAAACCCTGGAATCATATACATTATCAACACAAGTTTGTAGTTCTTGGGAAAGCAACATAGCAAAGTACATCTTTTATCTATTAATTAAATAGGGTCCTTCTTCTTTCTTCCCCTGGGTATTTCCTTGCTATTATTGTAAGTACCTTAATCACATGGTGGTGATGATGATGATGATGATGATGATGATGATGATGATGATGATGATGACGGCAGATCGAATCTCACCAGGCTCAAGGTTGATTCAGCCTTCCATCCTTCCAACATGGGTAAAATGAGGACCCAGGTTGTGGGGGCAATATGCTGATTCTGTAAACCGCTTAGAGAGGGTTGTAAAAAGCACTGTAAAGTGGTATATAAATCTAAAGTGCTAGTGCTATTGCTAATAACTTGGGACCAGAATGCTGGTCAAATTGTCCCTTCCTTCCATTTCCAATACACAGATTTCTTTATTTCAGCTCCTTATCAAGCTCCCTATTCAGTGACATTGGGCCCCTTATATTGCTTTCTAACATTGTGACTGCACTATGATTTCACTTCCCCTTTCAAGAAGTTCCAGCTGGCTACTACACCTTTAAGGTTTTCTTCCTACTGGGATTTTTCTTATTGATTGTATTTAATCAATCTTGATTGATTAAAATTGGACCTTCTAACATTCATGGTTTGACTTGGACTGTTTTTATCAAACATTTTCGTTAAAAATCAAGAAGTTTAACAATGCACCAAAGATAGTGCCACTGGACACATGTTCAGGTAAGTTCAATCCTAATGGCAGTGCTATATCTCTCCTATCTTATACGTCTGTCACTTTGAAACAAGGTGCACCCATTTAAATCTAATGTTACACTGGTGAAATTCTGAATTGTGTATTTTATATGATAATCATATAAAATAGTATTTCATAAAAGTTAAGAAGCTCCCTTTTCTCTTAGTTACAATAAAGCCTTGTACAATACCACCTCCTTCCTTTCCCGCTGTACCCTTGGTGCAGTTTATTTCAGATAATACAATTGGCATAAACATTTCTGCCAATTTCTGCCTGAATAGAGCAACTGTATGAACACATCACAGGTAGTATACAGTACAGTACATGTCCTTGGTCTTTCATCTACATTTGGGTTAAAGATTGTTTTTCCTTGGTATGTTAAAAGATAGAAAATAGCTTTCATTCATTCACTTATGGAGAGTGGGAATCTTGGCTGTTTTTAAAGGGGATTTTTCTATTCTAGACATCTGTAAGGTGTCTTCCATTTATGTATTCAGCAAATATTATAAAGCTGACCATGTATTTTCTTCTTACAGCTTTTGTCCAGAAGATTCTTTAGAGATTCTGGGATTAAAATCCCTGATCTTGTTCTGCCACCCTTAATTTCTCTATTATGACTACAATGTCTTTTTAGAAACTTTGGAAAAATGTACATTTTCTATATTTTCTCTTCTAGAAACCTCTAGAAGGGGTTAGGAGGGCATGGAGGTTAATAGCCATTTGTTGATATGGGCAATATAGGCATTTCCTCCTCCTGACAGAGGTGGTCTTGCCTTAGAAGTATCAGAAGGGAGTACCATCTCTAAATCAAAGAATGGCCACCTCACTCCATGAGGTTCCTAGAACAAAAAAAAGTGGTAAGATTATTCTTGTTTTTCTGTCTCTGAAACAGCAAGAATCCTAAAATTCTTTATTTTGCACACAATTGTTCAAAATTTCAGAATTAAAATAGAGAAACCTTGTGAAGTCAGTGCATTTTGATGTAATCTCTTTGGTCAGTCGCATTTGTGTACAGCTTTATTTATATTTTTCTATTTGGGATGCAGCTTGTTCATCAAGAGAAATAGAATTTCACTGCTTCCTTTTCTCCTATAGTGCATCCGTGGAAGAAAAGCAACTCTAGAAGAATTACAGACTGTGCATTCAGAAGCACACACGCTGCTTTATGGTACCAACCCTCTGAACAGACAGAAATTGGACAGCAGGAAACTGTTAGGTACAGAAAATGTAATCTTACCTGCTTTCCAGTTGTTCATTTTGATTTAGGAATCTATAGATATAAAGCTCACTTAATCTAGGAATCCAGATTTTGTATACTTTGGTATATTCTACTTGGCAAGCTTTCCCATAAAGGCATGCTTTTTGCAATTTATTTTTCCTCTTGGGGACATTTTATTTATACATGGTACCAGTGGTGGGATTCAAATAATTTAACATCCGGTTCTCTGCCCTAATGACCTGCTGGATAGGCATGTCTGGGTGGTCATGTGACTGGGTGAGCGTGGCCAACTCGCCATCACTCACATCGAGGGGTGCCTCACCATGCCTAGCCTCTCCTTGCCACACCCAGCCCTGCCTCACCTCTCCCCTCCCAGCCACTCTTCATCACGCCTGGCCTTGCCTCACCTCCCAGCCACTCGCCTTAAAGGCCTTAACATATCTGTAAAAATGTTGTTCATCTTTTTTTGACTTTATTATCTGCATCCACATACTATAGATGTACTTTCATGGACCACTGAATGGAAGAAATGGCTCGCATGTTTTGCCCAAAAGTTTGATAGGCAGGTTACAAAACAAGCTTTTGAGGGGCTGCCACAAAGAAGGGGGGCAATGTATTTTCCAAAACAGCAGAGGGCAATGGATGGAAACCATTGCAACCTAAAACTAAGGAGAAACTTTCTGACAGTACTCAATTTTGAACTCAAAATTGGCTTGAATAATCACATCCAAATAGTGCTCATCGAGGGCTCCAGGTTGGAGGGAAATATTAAGCAGAGTGCCATAGGGCTCAACTCCCTTGAATCAGGGAGCCGAGGGATGCTGATAAAGTCTGCAGACTGCCCAATGTTTGGGGGAGGGGGAGCTGGCTATTACTTTAAAAAGAGAGAGAGAGATAAAAGATGTAAACAGTGCTCCATAGATTTGAGCAATGAGTTAAATTAAAAGAATAGAACTTAAGAGAAATATAAAATTCTCCTCTTGGATAGGAAGCCTGAAAACCACAAACATAGGATGAGAGAGACTTGGTTTGGCAATTGTTCTTGTGGAAAGGATCTGGATGTCCTGGTCAACCACGTTAAATATGAGCTAGCAGTGTGATACATCTACTAATAAAGCAATCAACATTGTGTGCATGAGCAGGACCACAGAGTCCAGATTATGGGAAGCAATTGCTCCACTCCACTCCACCCTGGTTGAATTCCACTTGAAATACTGGATATTGTGCAAAAAGTGACAATGGCAACTTGAAAAAACTTAAGAAAAGTGCTACCAAAATGGTCAGATGGTCTAGAAACCAAGCCCTATAAAAACAGTTGATAGAATAATAAAATTGTGAAACTGGAAAAAAGAACTACAGAGATCACCTCATTCATCCAACCTTCTGCAATGTGCAGGGAAAAGATTTAAACCATCCTCAAGAGATACCTTTAATTTTCCTCTTAAAGATCTCCATAGATAGGAAACCCATAACCTCCAGGGGTGGGATTCAGCTAGTTCGGACCAGTTCGGGCAAACTGAATGTTAATTTTACATCTGGTTCTGCGAACCGGTAGTTCCGATGACCAGCTAGCCTGGTCATCGGACCAGGAGTTCCCATGCAGCCCATTTTGGATCCCAAGTAAGTACAGGGCCCGTGCGGAGGCTCGTGGAGGGCAGAAAATGGGCCTTCTGGAGGCTCTGGAAGACCAGAAACAGGCCCATTTCTGGCCTCTGGAGTCTGTGGAGATTGTTTTCCCTTCCCAAAGGCTTGAGGAAAGCCTCTGGAGCCTGGGGAGGGTGAAAAACAGGCCTTCCAGAATCCAGAAAGGGCCCATTTCTGGCCTGTAGGAGGCCTCCAGAGCTTGGGGGAGGCTGTTTTCACCTTCCCAGAGGCTTGAGGAAAGCTTCCGGAGCCTGGGAAGGGCGAAAAACGGGCCTCCCAGAAGTCCGGAAACGGGCCTGTTTCCAGCCTCCAGAGGGCCTCTGGAGCCCAGGGGGGTGTTTTTGCCCTTCCAGAGACTCGAGAAAAGCTTCCAGAGCCTGGGGAGGGGAAACCCCACACCATGGTGCAGGAGGCCAAATTGGCCACACCCACCATGGCCACGCCCACCCAGCAACCGGACAGAGAACTGGTTGCTAGAATTTTTGAATCTCACCCCTGATAATCTCCATTGGTTGAATATTTCGCTGGTGTATAGATCTTACTGTCAGAAAAGTTTTCCTTATTTTTAATAAAATCTAGGGATTTGCACTTATATCCATAATTTCTGGTTCTTATTAAAAGAACTGAACATATTCAATTTCTAGAAAAAGAATGAGAAGCATGGAAAGTCTTCAAATATCTGAATTGTTACTAATTGGAAAAGAAATGGACTTACTCTCTTTTGCTCCAGAGGGCAACACCAGAACTAATGGGTTAAAACTACTAAGAATTAGATTCCTGACTCTACTGTTAGCTAGTAGAAGAGGCTGTCATTTGAATGGTTGGTTCTCCTTCAATGGAGGGCTTCAAAAAGAAGCTGGATGATCTTTTTCCAGAAACAGTCTGCAGTGAAAAAGGGTAGGGATGAACTAAAGTATTTCTACAGTCTCTTCCAACTGTGTGATTTCATGGCTTTCTTTTTAACTGGCTAGGAAGCAGCTTCTGGACAAATATTTAACTAATTTTGACCACAGCTGTATGAGTGGATGAAGGGAGAAGAGAGGGAGGGCAAACACCACATTTCCCAAAATATACCGTATCTCATAACAGTAAACAGTATCTTATTTGTGGGCCATACAGTGACAAACATCTTCATAAAACAAACAAATCACCCCAAAGGGCAGGGTTTTTAATCTCTACAAAAATCAAGAAAATAAATCACTCCCTTGAAGTCTGTTCAATGAATTTGTCACCGTAGCAGAGTCAGTGAAGTCACTCACCCACTGAAATTAGCAATTTCTCATGAATATGTAGAAAGATTTGGTCTAACCCTTCAACACCCCAAACTTTGTGTTCGGGTGAGAGTAGCAGGAGAACCACATGACCTATTCAAGACCCGTGCTGCTATGCACAGCATTAATATATGCCACTTCAGCAAATGGCAGCAAGTCTGCCCAATTAGATTGCTGATAGTTGATGTACTGTAATTCCTTAAATATGTTCCACCATCCTGTTTTTATGTTCTGCAGCCCCATTGATACTCAGATGAAAAGCCGAGCTAAGCCCATGCAAGGACCCAATGAACCTAACAAACTCCCTCCAGAATTTTGCGGTGAACTGGACAGAAATAATTCTATGTGGGACACCTTGTAATCTATAAATTTACCTGATGAATTGGCCATTTTTTTCACCAAGGGAAGCCCAGAGCATGCAGCGAAGTGGGCTTGTTTTGAGGACAGGTCTATCATGGTCAAGATGTCCATCACTCTCAGGGAGTTTAATGATAAAATCCATAGCAATCTCCTCCCAGGGCCTGGATGGGTCTGCCCTGGTCTTTTCTTTGCACAGCTTTTGACATAATCCTCAATATCTCTCTTCATCTTGGGCCACCAGAATTGTTTCCTGGCCAGGTATAGGGCCTTTAAGTAACTGAAATGTCTTGTCTGCTTGGAGTCATGGCTTTGCTGGAGAATGTGGAGTCACAGGCTGATGGGCATGTATAGTTTTGAGCCCTTCCATGCAAGTTCATCTCTTAGGTCATGGCTTCCTTATTCTCGTTGTACCAGGGATTAGCAGGCAGCTTGTTTTGTTTTTCTAATCTTTTTGGTTATTCTTCCCCTGCTCGTTGTTCCCTCCTGCCTGGTTTGGTAGCAGGTCATCACTTGGGAAGCAGGTTGGGAAGGGGGGGAACAAATCGTGGATCAGTTCTTCACGTTTGCTGTCATATTGTGGCTTGCGTGATAGGACAGTTGCCAGAAGGTTTTTTCCTCAGGGATGTACGTTAGCTTAAAGTCGAACCTTTTGAAGTATCAGGCCCCACAGACTTGTTTGTGGTGCTTTTAGGTTCTTGTGCTTGGTCCACACTTCAAACAGACTGTGACTGCCCTCAAGGAAGTGTCTCCAAGTTAGTAATGCCTATCAAAAGGTGTAGGCTTCTTCCACATAGCCTATCTCCTTTCAGTCTCTGTTAGTTTTTTGGAGGTGTAGGCACACGGTTGCAAATCACTGTTGGCATTTTTCTGGAGGAGGACTGCAGCGACAGCCATGTCTCTGGCATCAGCCTAGATGACAAAGGGTTGTTCTAGGTCAGAGTGCCTAAGGGTTGGCTCCTTGATGAACAGGGTTTTTAGCATTTCAAATGCCTGCTGGCAGTCTAGAGTCCAGTTTAAGTGTTGACTTGGCAGTGGCTTTGCGGAATCCCCCCATCCTATTTTTAGCAGTTCTGTGATGGGCAGGGTGATCTCAGTGAAGGATGGGGTGAATTGCCGGTAAAGGTTGGTGAATCCTAGGAAGCTTTGTAGCTGTTTTCTGGTGCATGGAGGTTGCCAGTCTAGGATTGCTTTCACTTTGCTTTCAAGTCATATTTTGATAGCTTTGCATATAGCTTAGCGTCGGGGAGCTTTTTCAAGACTTGGCACACCTGTTTGATGTGCTACTTTAGGATCTCAGTAAAGATGAGAATGTCGACCAAATAAATGAGAACTCCTTTATACAAGTGCTCATGCAATACCTCGTTTATTAGCTGCATGAAGATGGCAGCGGCACCCTGTAGCCCAAAGGGCATTTACTTTGAATTGGAAGCTGCCCAAGGTTAGTTAAAAGCAGTTTTCCACTCATTGACCTCTCTTATTTGCACCCGGTAATAGGCTTTTCATAGGTCTAGCTTGGTGAACACTTTCCCCTTGGATAGGTGGGCTAGCATGTCCTTCATGAGGGGCAGTGGGTAGGTGTTTTTCACGCACATGGCATTCATTCCTCTAAAATCTATGTAGAATCTCATTGACCTATCTTTCTCTTTGAAGAGGACAGGGGCGGCTACCTAAGATTTGACAGGTTGAATGAACTCTCGGGCCAAACTGGTGTCGGTGTACTCCCTCAATTCAGTCATTTCTTTTGGGGTCATGGAGTATATCTTAGGTTTGAGTAGTTTAGCCCCTGGCATAAATACTATGGCGCAATCAGTGGGATGGTGAGGTAGGAGGGCATTGCATTCTTCCTCGCTGAACGCTTCTGCTAAGTCCCAATATTCCCTGGCATTCTGGGCTCTCCCAGGACATACATCTGAGGTGGCAGCGGCTGTTTTGCAGATTGGTTATTTCTTCCCCCACAGGGTCAGGTGGGGGAAGGGGTTCTAGTCCCAGGTTTACTTTCCAATAGCTACCTTCCCAGGAGATGGTGGGATGCCATTTGTCCAGCCATGCCAGTCCCAGGATGATCACTTCGGGCATTTTTGGCTCCATCATGAATCTGATAAGTTCCCAATGGCGGCCCATCTCTAAGTGCAACAGGCTTGGTGATCAAAGTGGCTGGTGTCCCCCCAATGAGTGTCCCATTGACTTGTTCAAAGTGTATGGAGTTGGCTAGTGGCTGCATCTGAATACCTAGCTTTTGGCAGAGGGGGAGTCTGATCAAGCAGTGGGTGCAGCCCATGTCAATGATGGCCTCTACTTTCCTCGGGCTCCCATATTTAGCACCACCAGCCTTGATTTTATGGTGAAGGGACAGATGGGTTGACTCACCATCGGGTTGTCTTGCTGCCGTCACTGCTGTCGTCTGCCATCAGCGGTGACTCATTTCGGGCTGGAGTTCCCCCCTCTCCTTGCAGGAGGAGGGAGGGCTTGGTGGGCTATTTTTTCTCTCTCTTCAGATCTCTGCAGTGGCCCTTTGGGCTTTGCGGTTCCAGTGGCTTTTGGCTAGGAAACGATTCCAGGTGTTCTGATGCACGGTGGCCTTGCTGCTCACATCAAAAGCACTTGATCAGGCTGTCGAGATCCCCTTGGGCGGCTCCTTTGCTCGGTGGGAGGTGGGTCGCCTGCCAAGTTGTCCTGGTTTTTTTGCTGATGTCTCCTTGTGGTGCTGATGGATCTCTAAGTCAATGGCCACAGCCATCTGGTACCTCATGGATGCGGTTGGGGACTCCCCGGAAGACACGGGCTGTCAGAGTTCCAGTTAACACACCCAATGCAATCAAAACTCCAAGGCAGGCTTATTTCTCAAAGTGTAGATTTATTAGGCATGTCATATTGGCATGTCTGGGGAAACCCAACTCTAACCTCCCCCCTTGGGTTTCTCCCCCAGTTAAAAATAAAGTTTTCTTTTGCCTGCCCATTTAATCCATCATTTGGTCCAATCAGGTCACAGTCCAAGGGTCAGTTGGTCTCACAACCCACCTCCTTGCACCTAGTGGGAAAGTCCTTGGTTCTCAGAGAAAATAATTTTATTTTGGCTACAATACCCCAGCTATCTCTATCCCCCACATTCCCACAGCTCGACTCATCTCTGCTGTGGCAGACCTGAAGGTGCCAGGGGGAAATGGCTTCAGGGCTGACATTGTGCAGTTCCTGGTCCAGGCCTTCCTTGAAATAGTGGACCAGGAAGTGTTCTGGCCAGTACCTCAATTTTCCAGTGAACCTCCGAAACTCCCCAATGTACTCTTTAGCTGGATGACCCCTTTGCTTAATTGCTTTCATCCCTGCCTCTGCTTCATGACCCTGAGTCGAGTTCTCGAACCTAGTTCTTGTAGGAAGTCATCAATATCATCGAATTCTGGGGCACCTTCATCGTGGAGTTCATCTGCAGCTTCACCCTCTAGGTTGTAGGTGATGGACATGATAATTTCTCAGTCTGTAAAATAATCATCTCCGTAATGGTCAATGTAGGTCCAGACCAGGTTCAGGTAGAAGGCCAGCTTAGCTGGGCTCCCATCAAAGGCGGCCCTGAAGCAGGATGGGGCAGCTGGTCATGGCGGCTGAGGTGCAGGGATAGGAGCAGGCATCCACTGGAGTGGGACCCAGCCTTGGCCTAGTTAGTATGCCCACCTAGGCAGCATGTGCCTGGCTGGCAGCATCTGGGGCTGCCCCATCAGGCTGGTTTCTCTGTGATATCTGGGAGAGCTCTTCTGCGGGACAGCTCAACCGAGCCAATGGAGGTGGTGAGGGCTGACAGCTGACAGCTGAGTTGTCAACAAAGTAGCTTGGGCCCTCCTAGGGAGACTCAGCTGCACTCTGGACTGCGCTAGTGGGAGCAATATTGGGACTGCTCCCTGAGTAAATTGGTCTCTCTGGGTGGGAAATGTGGCTAACCGAGGATTACCATGACTCGGCCAGACATTTCATGCTGTCTGACACTGCTGAGGCTAGGTTGGCCAAGCTTCTCTGGCAGCCCCTCCAGGGTCTGGATGTGCATCACAGTCTGGTACTTCCATTCCCCAGACTCGCTGAGGTCCAGGGGTTCAGTCAACCTCCACTCGAGGATCGCAGTCCCTTCCTCATTGAAGCGATCGTGCACTTTCTTGCCAGCTCCTGGGGTGCAGATTGGTAGCCAATGCTTTCCTCTGGCTGGTAAAGCTCCTGGGTGGCCAGCCATTCTGTGTGGGTCTTGGGCCAGGCGCCCAGGTGGCACTCAGCCTCTACTGCCACTGCTGCCGCCCGTTCGGACATGGAGGGATATTGTAGGCTCTCAGCAAGCCCTCCACAAGCCCTGACAGTGACTGCTGTCTCCTCCATCTTCCCTGAGTCTTTCCACTGTCTGGTAGCCTGGGTAAGCGGCCAGGGCTCAGGACCCCAGATAGCTGTTCCAGTTGGTACAGAAAGTTTGCTTAAGGCTTAAGTCAGAGTTGGTTTAATGACAGGGTTCTAAGTAATCATTACAAGCAAAAACTCCGAGGCAGGTGAATTCCTCAAAGAATAGCTTTATTGGAAATACCATATTGGCACATATCTGGTGAAAACCAACTCTGATGGGCCCCTTGGTTTTCACCTAATTAAAAGTAAAAAAAAATTCCCTCAACCCCAAACAATCAATCACATGGCCCAATCACCAGCATCTGCTGGTCTGGTGACATCACTCCTTCGGCCAGATGTGAGAATATTCTTGGTTCACAGGAGAAAGTCTTGAGAAAGTATTTTATTTTGACTACACATCTCTAATCCCCCCTCCGTATCCCTCTTCCAGTGTGGCAGTATTGAAGCTCCAAGATGGCTTCACCCAGGTCAGCTTCAGGGTTGACACCCCCATTGGAAAGCCACAGCTGGGCTTTTTAGCTGCAGACCCCAACCCAGGCAAAGCAAACAAGGGGCGCTCTGCATGTGCCCAGAGGCTCCCTCTCCAGATGTCCAGGCTGAAGTCTCGCTCTGATCTACCCACTCAAGCACTGGGCTGGGGCACACCCCTCCAGCTTGCCCCAAACTCACCTCTGCCCCACAGTACCCTCCAGATACGGTGGCTCACAGCTTAAGCCATGGATGCCCCAGCCAAGTCCAATCCTAACCCTAACCCTAACCTATGCACAGAGTGTGGGGAAAGGCTCCAGCACTCTTTCCTCCACCCGCAGATAGGGAAACCCTTTGCTGGTGGAACTCCTGCCTGGCAGGTTCAAAGGATGTGGGAGACCATGGGCGCCAAGGACAGGCACCAGGCATGAGCTTTCCAATGGGGGAGGGGGCTATCCCAGTTAAAGAGCAGCACTGCTGGTCTCTCCCCCTCCCCTCACCCCTTTCTGAGCCTGGCCTCACAGCCCACGAGTCTTTCCTTTCACTAGGGCTGCCCCCTTCCCCTGGTCCATGGGGCCACCCTGGAAACAGCAAAGTATTGGCATCACCTTGGCCCAGCCCAGGCTGACTGGGCAATGATCTACAACTTGTGACAGCCATCCAGGCCCGAACGTGGTCAACCTTTGATCTGACCCAAGCAGCTGTCCTGGAGCCAACGAGAGACCAGCCCACTGTCTCGGCCCACCCCCCTGGGCATGTGCACAGAAGATGGCAAGTGCTGGCATCCTTGTTGAAAGGGAAGCATTCAGAACACAGTCAGCCTGTGGGTCAAGATGCTCCCCAGGGACGCCAGTCTCTGCACATGCTCTCTACCTCTTGTGTGCATGCCTATAGGGCAGGGGTGGCCCTTTACTGGTTCCAGATAGCCCCTTGGATCTAAGGCTGACCATGTTTCAGTCCAGATGGCTGCCACCATGTTGTAAATCAGTGCCTAGTTGGTCTGGGCTGGACTGAGGTGCTGCGGGCCGGTCTTTTGCTGATTCCAGAGTGCCTCCATGGGTCAGATCTAAGCACATCATGGGCTGGATCTAGCCTGTGGGCCTTAGTTTTTCACCCCTGCTCTAAGTAGTGAATCACCAATCATCAACACAATCCTTTTTTCTTTAGGGTAATCTGAGCTACTTTACTTTTCACTGGAAATTTACAAAGTATTTTATTTTCAAGTTTGTCTGCATGTTTCTTTTCTCAGGGAGGATATAAAATTGATTACTCTGTTCCAGAGAGGCTGCCTTCTTAGGTTTTTTGTTTTTAGTATGATATGTTCCCCTTCCTTTTAAGCTTCCTTTATTGGCTCTGTTTAAATAGAGATTTTTGATTCATCTTTCTTGCTGTGCTGTGCTGTGCCTGGATGGAGACTTCAGAATTTAATAAGAGTTTGCCATGTTCATCATGTTCACCATTGGAATTCAAGAGTGTCTGGAATTTAAGCAGTGTCAACTCACGAAGCTTTCCTGACCTACTCATGAGTTGCCAAAGGCAGGGGGATGGGAATCACACCTCGCAGCTGCACCAAGGAATTCACACCTGAGTCAAAACAAGACACAGTCTAGCCAGCTGAAGTCAAGGCTATCTCCACAGAGACCCTCAAAGGCTGGAGGGAATGATTTCTACGACCCAATAGAAATTGCTTCATTGGGGAATGTG
>JAOYMU010000192.1:31935150-31945213 GCA_025802295.1 Psammodynastes pulverulentus
ATCTTTGTTGTTAACCGCCCCGAGTCCCTTGTGGAGATGGGGCGGGATAGAAATTTTGATTAAATAAAATAAATAAACTGTGGAGAATAGGGCCATATTTGTTATTGAAATTTATTAATACACAAATGGTTAGATAATGTAAACACAACGGCTATATATTAATTTAAAAATGGAAGAATATAAAATTGAATATTGAGAATGATAAATTTGAAAAGGAAATGTATTAAGCTTAAAAAATTGTAAAATGTGAAAATGGTCATATTTGCTAAAAAATGTAAGACACCCAGGAGTTATCCTGTTCACGCAACGATATGTTTGTATAAAATAAAATAAAAAAATTATTGGAAAAAAAACAATTGTTTGACTTGCTCCACTGTCAATTAACCATTGATCTCTGCAAGAACTGACTTTTGCTACAGCAACTTGTCCATCAGCTAATTGTCTTCCTTGCAAATAATGTGTTGCAAATAATTTCTTCCTTGCAACTTACTTCTTTGCAAACAGTCTCTCTTTAAGTGAGTTGTTTCTCCTCAAATGAGCACCACCTCTGTAGCTGGGCTTTCTGCTTAGCTGTAATCTGATACCTTCTGCTTTGCTGTTCTCCGAAGACAACGCGGCTCTTATCTCTTTGCTCCTCTCTGGAGACAGCCTGCCTATGGAGATTTCCATTGCGCTTCTTGGGCCCCCTCTTCAGGAATTTCTTCTCGTGGCTAATTAAACAGGCGTTTAGAGCTTCCAAACGCAATTCCTGCTCTAATTTGCATTCAAATACTGCAGAAACAATGTCCCACATGTCATCTAAACTGTTCAAAACCAGTAGCACTTTCTGAGATTCGGGAATCTGCATCCCATGCTGTTCTAACTCCACAAACAAGGTTTGCATATAAACAAAATGCTGTTCAACAGACTCTCAAGGTTGCATACGAGCTCTGTATAACTTTCTTGATAATTGCACAATATTACATGCAGACACATTCACATGAACAGATCTTAATTTCTGCCAGACTTTCTGTGCAATCTTTAAATCAGCTACATTGATAAACTGGTCATCTTCTAAACTTAAGATGATATAAGCCAGTGCTTTATCATGCAGCCTCTGATCTGCAGCCGTTAATGGTGCTTGGGGTGGATTTTCAACTATATCCCACAGCTCTTTAGCTTTCAGGAAACATTCCATCTTTGCAACCCAAATTATCTAGTTCTTCTGACCCAAACGGGGGAAAGATCTTAATTTTCTCAGCCACCCTACAAAGCCTTTTTTGCCTTGTTTCTCACTTTTAAAACAAGCAGTCTCTTCAGCTTAATTACAGTTCAGTCTTTTTCTGGGCCCATAACCTTTCACAGAGTTTGCAGCATAAATTCAGCTCTAGAAAAGCACACACAGATGACTAGGGATTCATTTAACTTCTTTATATATAAAATAAGTAAATGTACAATACCAATAGTTGATTCCTCCAACATGGAGTAGTTACAAGGAAACAGAAGAGGAGAGCAGACTTGTTACAGCTTTATAGCTCAGAGCAGACACACAGAGAGAATGCCACACCCAAAAACTTCTTCTAGTTTCACTTTTCAATTCAGCTCCCATTGGCTGGTCTGTTGCCATGCTTACTCATTGCTGACTTTGTTAATCATGTCTCTGCCAGTTCATGAATATACTGACAAGTTTTTCTTCTCCTTTTCCTTGTGAAGATTTATAAAAGGAACTAATTTGCAAATAACTGAACATCACTAAAGTTGACTATTGGATTATGGATTTGGAAAATTGATAAACTCTAGAGGATCAGTTTGGACTTGGATTGTTAAAGTTATTCAATAGAACATTCTACGAGGCAAAAGAAGAAAACTGTCAGAAGCAAAGAGGAAAAAATGATAGCTAAATAAGACTGGAAAATTTGGACAATTGGGAGATATATAATTGGGAAACTATAATGTTGTAAACTATTAAGAAATTTATAGAAATATACTTTTTATACTTTTTATCAAATTATTACAGAATGGATTTCCAAGAGACAATAGATACTATGAAGAAATATTGTGTATGTTAAAAATGAATCATTAAAAGGCAATAAGGAGACAAGGGGAATGTTTAAAGAAAAAGAAGTGAATGTAGAAGCTACTCAACAATTGGGAGAAAAAGAGGAATACGATATTCAAGAAACAGATGAAAAATTAGAAAAAGTAGGGGAAGGGGGAAAGCAAAATGAGACACAGTCAAAAATAAAGAGGAGAAAGGACTAATAAATAGAAGACAACTATATAACTCTTTAAAAGTTTATGAAACTGGGAGAAAAGAGAAAAAGCTCTTTAAAAAAAACAAAAGGAAGTATTGATGAGTGTTCAAATAATGCAGCAGAAAGAGACAAAAGAGACAGAGAAGGGAAAGATTAGTGGGCACAAAACGAGATACAAGATTCCGAGAGAGAGAGATAAAAGGCTAATTAAAAAGTCAAAAAATGATGGAATTTTAAAAAGATTAAGAGATGATGGATAATGAGAAATAATATCAAACAAACGGGAAAATATATACACAGAAAATAGTAGTATATACATTAATAGATGACATAATTTAGTAGGATTTAAATAAGTCAAGATTAGAATATTAATAGTGTTTGAAAATATTTTGTGAATTTAAAATATTAAGGACTAGAAATAGTGGGAATTTTGAGATATACTCCTGGGACAGATTAAATACTGTGAATACTTGGCAGCATTAATAATCCTACACATTTGGAATATCAAAGTTATGGTGGAATAATGAGTAATCTTTTTTTTAAGTATTAAACAATAGTGCACAGTAGGGATAATAAATACAGGGTGCAAAGAAATGTAATTTATGCTTAAATGAATGAATGGGAAAATGATAAAGGATTAGGAAAAGAATGTTGTAGTACTGTAGAAGTTGGAATATTAGAATTACAAATATTTATTTACACTATTATTGTTAATGTTGTTCAAAAAGACTAGACCCAGTCAATGCACTGTCCACAAAATATGTATGTTTATATTGAAAAAAAATAGAATAGAATAACAGAATTGGAAAGGACCTTGGAGGTCTTCTAGTCCAGCCTCCTGCTTAGGCAGGAAACCCTACATCACTTTAGACAAATGGTTATCCAACATCTTTTTAAAAATTTCCAGTGTTTTTACTTTGACTAGAAAAAAAAAGAAAGCTCTCTGTTGTGTCTAGTAAGACATTCCACCTCCTCTGTGTAGCAACTGAGGAACAGAAAAATAGCTGCTGCCAGGTTCAGTTCAAAGTTGATAGTTGGCTCTCCCCCTAGTGAGTGAGCAGTATCTGAAAAATACCAAATTCAGAAAAGTTACACCCTTGCCATCCTCCAGCTAACCTTTTGGCTTTGGGGGATTTTTCTCATGGACTTTTCTGATCAACCTATCACGTTCTGACTCTTTACCCAAGTGGTTTCCAAGAGGGGGAGTAATCCTTCCACTGTACTGTAGCCTCCCATTATAAAGCCTAAAGTATAGAATTCTTTTTACTTCATAACGGGTTTCTCCTTGCACTACAATGGGACCGGGGCTACTAGCTCTGAACCTGTTAACAACAAACTGCTGTGGAAGACCAGATGTATTTTCCCTAATAGGCACAGGAGTTTCAGCTCCACCGTGACTAGGTTAATGATCTTTACGATGGGAAATGGTCCTATAAATTTAGAACCCAGCTTTTTACAGGGCAATTTCAATTTTAGGTATTTGGTAGAGAGATAAAAGGTAAACTTTCTTCCCTATGTGAAACAGCCTCTAGGAGGATCCTTTTTTGTCTGCTTGCTCCTTGTGTGTCTCTGGCTTTTGTTAGTGTCTGTTTTACATTCCCTCATGTTTAGGGAGTCTACCCATTCAGTCCAACTTACTGATGAAGGTGGCTCCTGAGGGTACTCAGGCATGGGGACAAACTCCACCCCTGCGGTCACCTTAAAAGGCATAAAGTCCATGCTGCTATGTATAGTGTTGTTGTATGCCACCTCAGCCAAAGGCAATTGGTCAGCTCAATTGGTTTGTTGGTAATTGACATAGCACATCAAGTACTATTCTATCATTGTGTTAGCTCGTTATATCGCCCCATTGGTACTTGGATGAAAAGCCAAACTAAGCTCCTGGGAAGGCCCAATTATCTTTACAAACTCCCTCCAGAATTTGGCCATGAACTGGACTCCCCAATCAGATATGATTTTCTTTGGGAGTCCATGAAGTCAGTAAATGTACTTCAGGAACAGCTTCACCAGTTTGTGGGCTGAAGGGAGGCTAGAACAGGCAATGAAGTGAGCCTGTTTGGAAAAAAGATCAATCACTGTCCAAATTATGGTGTTTCCCCCGCTTTCTGGGAGTTCCACATTAAAGTCCATTGCTATTTCCTCCCAGGGTCATGACAGCTTGGCTACTTGTTGTAAGCCTGGGGGCTTTCCAGGCATTTTTTTCATCGCTGCATATATCACGCAGCTCTTTTCATAGCTTTCAATGTCCTTTTTCATTGCTGGCCACCAAAATTGTCTTTAGAAATCCAAAGTGACCGGCTTGCTTGGTGTCATGGCTTCTTTGCAGAACTTGAACCCTGATGATGCGGGGGATGTATAATTTACCATGCCAACCCATCCCAGGAGGTTAGGAGTTGTTTGCTGTTCCTGAATCAGGGGTCAGTTTGCAGCTCAGCTCTGAGTTTCTGGTTTAATTCTCCCCCACAGCTTGCTCGATTGTCTCTGAGTCTGTTGCCCTGTGGTGACTTGTACTGTCTTCTGAGGGAGGGGAATAATAGCATTGATCACTTCTTTGTGCTTGCTTTTGTACTAGGACATTCAGTACAGGGCATCCACTAGGAAATTTTTCCTTCCAGGGATGTATTTTAGTGTGAACTCGAATTGGTTAAAGTACTGCACCCATCGAACTTATTTGGGAGAGAGTTTCCTAGGGGTCCTAAGGGCTTCCAGATTTTTATGATCAGTACTTCAAATGGCACTTGGCTCCCTTCTAGGAAGTGCCACTAGGTTAATAGTGCCCAACAAAGGCCTCCTTCCCCCACACTACCCACCTTTGTTCAAGGTTGGTGAGTCTTCTGGAAGTATAGGTGTATGGTTGAAGGTTCCGCTCTTTGTTCCTCTGGAGGAGGAAGGCCCCCATGGCTACATCACTGGCATCTGCGTGAATGATGAATGGTTCTTTGGAGTTAGGGTGTTTTAGGACTAGTTCCTCCATGAATAGCTGCTTAAGCTTCTCAAATTCCCCCTGGCACTCCACTGTAGCGGTTCTCTGGGCCATGGTTTGCCCTCTCCCTTTCCCTGTCTTTAGCAGTTTGGTGATTGTCAGGGCTATTTTGGCAAAGGAAGGATAAACTGCCAGTAGAAATTAGCAAACCCTAAAAAGTTCTGCAGTCGCTTGGAGGTTCAAGGGGATTGCCACTCCAAGATGGCTTTTACTTTTCCTGAGTCCATTTCTATACCCTTGCTCGGTACTCAGTAGCCTAGATAATCAAGGTGAGTCTTATGGTGCATTTGGGCAACATGGTGTATAAGTTTGCAGCCAGGAGCTTTTCCAGTACCTGGTGGACTACTTTGATATGTTTCTCCATCATTTCAGTGAAGATGAGAATATCATCTAAGTACACTAGGACCCCCTTATACAGATGCTCATGCAGCACCTCATTGATGAGTTGCATGAAGATCACAGGGCTCCTTGGAGCCCAAATGGAATTACTTTGAATTAGAAGCTCCCTAGTAAGCAGTTAAATGCAGTTTTCTGTTTGTCCCCCTCTGATCCTCATTCTGTAGTATGCCTCTCTTAGGTCTAACTTGTTGAAGATCTTCCCCTTTGCCAGATGGCTAACATGTCCTTCATTAAGGGGAAGAGGTACATGTTCTTCACATACACTCCATTTATCCCCCTAAAATCAACACACAGTCTCATTGTCCCATCTTTTTTTTCTCCTTGAATAGTACAGGACCAGCCACACAGGATTTTGCCATTTGGATGAAGCCTCTGGTTAGGTTTTTGTCAATGTAGTCTCTCACCTTGTTCATCTCCTTTGGGGTCATAAAGTACATTTTTGGTTTGGGGAATTTTGTGCCTGGCAGGATCTCAATCACACAGTGGGTGGGGAGGGGGGTAGCACATCACATTCTTTCTCACTGAACATCCCTGCTAGGTCCCAGTACTCTTTGAGGATTAGCTGGGTCCCTGGCGGTTGCTATGATGAAGCTTTCAGGAACTCATTTCCTTTAGTTCCCACTCGGTGCTTGACAACTCCTCTCTCCCGGCTGCTTTTAGGAGGAAAAGGGCCTCTTTGTAGTCTCATTTTCCTCTCTCTCCCTTCCCACCAGATTGTTGGTCCCCACTTGTCTACCCAGGACAGTTCCAGAATTACTGCCTTGGTTATCTTCATCTATCATTAATCAGATAATCTCCCAATGTTGGCCCATCTCTAGCCACACTGGCTCAGTGAGGTGTGTTGCGGGAGAACCTCTTATCAGTGATCCATCAACTTGCTCAAACCTCATGGTCCTCACTTGGATTCCTAGTTTCAGTAGGGTGAATAGGCACCAGGTGCAACCTGAGTCTATTAGGGCTCCCACCTCTCACTGAATTCCTGACTTTGGCCTCATGCTTTTAGCAGGGATGGAAAGGGGGCAGATAGCTTCACTGACCATTGTGTCACCTTCACTCTCATTCTTGCTTTCATAGGAGGCAGGCTACTGGTCTCTCTTGGCTGGAGTTCCGTCTCCCTTGCTTGAGGGGGAGGAGATCACAACAGCCTGGCATGCCAAGCTTGACTTCTCCCAGCCCTTCCACAGTGCCTTTTTTTGGCTTAGATGCTTTGGCCAGGGTTGCTTTCAGCTGGGATGTGGCTGCCAGGCTCTCAGCAGCTTGCTGACCCTGCTGGCCACATCTGAAGCACTTGACAGGGGCTCTGGCTGGAGCAGAAGGAGGACCGGATGGTGAAGTAACAATGGCGGCCCTCTTGGCTCTGCTTGAGCTTTGGTTCAGGCATGCTGTGCTTCTTGCACTGCTTTAGCTTGAGATCCAGTGCAGTAGCCATCCGGTACCAATCCTGGATCCACTCAGGGACTCCCTAGTAGATGCAAGCCTGTAGTGACTCTTGGTCTGAGCCTTCCTTGAAATGGTAGACCTGCAGTCAGCCACTCTCTCAGCTTACTGGCCTGTTTGTGGAATTCTCAAAAATACTTCTTCACTAGTCGGCCCTTCTGCTTTAGGTCTCGGATTTCCACTTCACCCTGCAAGGCTTGCGATTTGTCTTTAAACCTAGCTTTCAGCTCCCCCAGAAAGACATCGACATTCCCCAATTATAGAGCATCTTTGTTATGGAGTCTCATCATTCACTCTGCAGCTTCCCCCTCTAGTTTAGCAGGCACAGCATTCGCCATCATCACATCCAATGGGTAGGCTGGCTCATAGCAGTCTAGATGAGCTCATACCTGGTTGAGGAAGATCACCAACTTCTCTGAGTCTCTATCAAATGTGGCCTTTATTTGTGGTGAGTTTACTGTTGGAGGAGGTGCCCACAGGCCAGGAAACCAGCCAGGGCCTGGATAGAAGGGCCATGGGGGGTACCTGGCCCAGCCGGGAGGAGATTGAGGCTGCCCAGCCAGGCTCACCACCCATTGTTATCATGGGGGGGCTCTGTCTCGGGCTCAGGCTTGCCACTTGTTGTCATCATGGTGGGCTTTCTCTTGGTCCCTGGCTTGCCACTGCTGCTGACTGAGGGGGTGGGCTGGCCACCTGGGCTGCTGTGGTCAGGCTCGGGCTCTGGGGCATTAGGAGCACCTGTGCCACCCAAACTGCTGTCACTACAGGTGGCCCAGGTTGGCACATCAGCTCTACTCCCTGGATCTCCATGTGCTTGAATCTGTCTGTTAGCTGCTCTACCAATAGGCTGTGGAGAGTGGTCAGATAGCTCCTTCTCTGTGCTCATCCCACTCAGCTCTTCGCTTTGCCTTCCATCTCGGGAACAGAGTGGCAGGTGATCGAGGGGACATCAGGGGGAACTCTGCTTCCATTGCCTTGGGAGTTCTCATGCACTAGGCTTTTCCCTCTGCTCAGTAGAGGTCCTCGGTCACTAGGGTGTCTTCTCGTGCCACTAGCCTTTCCACATCGACTTTTGGCCTCGCTGGGGAGGACCTCTTCCCCAGCTTGACCTGTAAGCTATGCAACCCCAGCTGCAACAGCACTAGTGTTGGCAGCTGCTTCCCCTGTCTTCTCAATTTCCAAGCCTTCCCTGAGTCTTCCACGTCCACCCAGTGCTGTAGGGTGGATGGCTAGGGCTCAGGACCCTGGAAGGGTAGCCTATGTTCAGGGCAGGGTTTGGAAAGTTGGTTTAATGTCAGGGTTCTGACTAATGAACCCAAGAACACTAATCCTCGGATCCTCTTTAATGCTCTTATTTATTGAGTACATAGGCATAGCTTCAGATTACAGATTACACATTAACATATTGACAGAGTTGGAAGGGACCTTGTAGGTCATCTAGTACAACCCCCCGCCCAAGCAGGAGACCCTACATCATTTCTGAGAAATGGTAGTCCAATCTCTTCTTGAAAGTCTCAAGGGATGAAGCTCCCACAACTTTCAAAGGCAAGCTGTTTCATTAGTTGATTGTTCTCACTGTCAAATAAATTTCTCCTTATTTCCAAGTTAAATCTTCCTTGTTCAGTTTCCATCCATTATTCCTTGTCTGGCCTACAGGTGCTTTGGAAAATAGCTTGACCCTTTCCTCTCTGTGGCAGCCCCTCAAATATTGGAACACTGCTGTCATGTCCCCCCCGGTCCTTCTCTTCACTAGACTAGCCCTGCCCAGTTCCTGTAACCGTTCTTCATATGTTTTAGTCTCCTAATCATCCTGGTTGCTCTTCTGTGCACTTTTTCTAGAGTCTCAACATCTTTTTTATAGTGTGGTGACCGAAACTGGATGCAATATTCTAGGTGTGGTCTTCCTAAGGCTTTATAGAGTGGTATTAGTACCTCACTTGATCTTGATTGTATCCCTCTGTTGAAGCAATTTAGAATTGCATTAGCTTTTTTGGCTTTCACTGCACACTGCTGGCTCATATTTAGCTGGTTGTTCACTTATTTTTGTGTCTTGCTAAGTATACTAAGCAAGAATTTGGATAGAGGTCTTGGGGGATGTGGCAAGATGGCAGTTGTGTTAATGTGACTGAAGCCCTGCCCCATCTGTGCATGCATCCACATGGTATGAACAGGGGCAAGATTTCAACCGTACTGCCTTAGCCTCTCCCTTGCATTTTTGCCATTCTCTGCCATTTACTCTTGGAATGCCACAAAACAATGTTAAAGGAAGAAAGGAGACATAGGCAGGAAGAAGGAACGTACAAGTTGGATGCAGCGCGATTACGTACTTCCTTATGAACCACCTCATATTCAGCCATAATGAAAAGAGAATTCAGAATAGGGCAAATTACAAGTGGTCCTCAATCATAATTGGGAGCCGAATTTCTTTCCTTGAGCAAGGCAGTGGTTGAATGAGTTGAAATCAATGTTATGACCTGTTTTTGCCATGGCTGTTAAGCAAATTGCTGCGGTTGTTAAATGAATCACATGGGGTGGTTAAGCTAATCCGACTTCCCCCATTGACTTTGGTTGTCAGATACTGGCTAGGAAGAACACAAATGGCGATCATGTGAACCCTGATCTCTGCACCTGTTGTAAATACATGCCAGTTGCCATGCAGGTGAATTTTGATCATGTGACTGTGGGGATGCTACAACAGCCAGAAATACAAGGACCAATCATAAGTCACTTTTTTTTCAGTCAAATGCTATCTGTAATAAATAGTTGTCATAGGAATAGCTAAATTTGATAAGGCATTACATGATTTCTTTAATGGAAACTTGAAAGGCTTCCATATTTTCTTACTTTTCTTATTTGACTATGTTGAATTCATCTCTGAATTCATCAAAGATGTATGTAAATAGAAAAAGTGGATATACAAACTGAGCAGAGCTTGAATAAAGATATAATAAGGCCCTTTGCAAATGTACGTAAATAGAAAAAAAGAGGATATACATTTGCAAAGGGCCTT
>JAOYMU010000192.1:32050524-32061421 GCA_025802295.1 Psammodynastes pulverulentus
ATTTTCTTTATATGCTGTTGACATTGTTAACTTATAGTTTCTATCCCATAGCTTCTGCCACTTGTCTCTTTCTATCGTATATCCAATTTTTTTTGCCCATGCTATAATTGTCTCTTTCACTTGTTCTTCTTCTAGTTTAATCTCTAATAGATAGTTATATAATTTCCTAATCATTTTTTCCTCAGTTCCTGTTAATATTTTATCCAATTCTGCAATTTCCGTATATCCTCCATTTTAATATCTTTTTGTATCTAGATTGTATTTGCATATATGAAAACCAATCCTTGTCAATTCCTTGCTCTTTCAATTCTTGTTTTGCTTTGAGCTCTCCCTCTACATTCAAGTTTTCTTTGTAACTAACAATGCTTCCCTTTTTAGCAACATTTGGATATATAAGTGCTTCTATTGTCGAGAGCCAAATTGGAATCTTTAAGTAATGTTGTTCTCTAGTTTTCTCCCATATTGACAATAATGAATTTCTTACACAATGTCTTTGAAAGTAACCATGTATCTTAACCTTTCCCATACCATAGAAAAGCATGCCAACCCAATTGTAAGTCATGTCCTTCTAATATTAATAGTCTTGTATTTCTTAACACAATCCATTCCTTTCTTTGAGGAACCTACAAGCCAACCACTAACATGGACTTTAGAATGCCAGTGGACATACAAGGCACTGAAAAAGCTCTTTGCCAAGGAATCAATCTTCAGACACCCTAATCCAGAACAGCCCTTCATAGTCCAAGCCGATGCCAGTGATGTGGCCATTGCAGCAGTCCTCCTGCAGAGGAACACTGACGGTGACTTGCAACCCTGCGCATACACCTCCAAAAAATTGACAGAGACTGAGAGGAGATGGATGGTATGGGAGAATGAAGCCTATGCAGCCCAATGGGCATTACTCACCTGGAGACACTTCCTTGAGGGCAGTCACCTGCCGTTTGAAGTGTGGACTGATCATAAAAACCTAGAAGCACTAGAAACCTCATGAAAATGCCCCCCAAATCAAGTCCGTTGGGCGCAGTATTTCAAATGATTCAATTTTGAGCTAAAGTATATCCCTGGGGGGGGGGGGAAACATCCTGGCAGACGCCCTATCACACAAACCACAGTACAACAATAAAAGTGAAGAGGTGGTATAAGCTATGATCCCCCCTTCCAGCCTGCCTCACAAGTGACAACTAGAGGACAAGCTAGATTATGAGGAACTGCAGACAGAGAAGGGATGGTCAAAAAACTGATGGACGAACTGCCAGCTGACCCCTGGTACAAAGATAACAAAAAAGTGCTGATCCTGAGAGATGGACTAGCCTGGAAAGGCTCCAAATTGTGTGTATGTGTCCAACAGCCTGCGACTCCAGATACTCCAACAGAGTTATGACTCTAAGCAGGCATGGCACTTTGGCTATATGAAAACCCAGGATCTAGCCAAAAGGCAATTTTGGTGGCCAAAGATGAAAAAGAACATTGAGGACTATGTTAAAAGTTGTGCCACTTGTGCAGCGATGAAGGTCAGGAAAACCTCCAGGGTTGCTTCAGGAAGTGGCAGATCCATCCCGACCCTGTGAAGAAATTGCCATGGACTTCATTGTCGAACTTCCTGAGAGTGATGGGAATACAGTTATTTGGATTGTAATAGATTTATTCTCAAAGCAAGCCCATTTCATAGCTCGCCCAGGGCTCCCATCAGCAAAAAAGCTGGCCATAATGGAATAATTTATGTTAGAGGGATACAATTCACCGCTAAGTTCTGGAGGGAATTTATTAAGTCCATTGGGTCCTCGAAAGGGCTTAGGTCAACCTTTCATCTGAGTACCAATGGGGCCTCAGAACGTATGGACATGGTGGAGCAGAACTTGAGAAGCTATGTCAACTATCAGCAGTCTAACCGGGCAGATCTACTGTCATTCACTGAGGTGGCATACAATAATACAGTATACAGCAGCACTGGACTGATCCCTTTTCAGGTCACCAGTAACATGGAATTCATCCCTATACCTGAAGTCCCCAGGGAGCCCCCTTCATCCATGTCACCAAGTGAATGGATGAGTCACTGAAGGAAGCATGGGAAAATACCAAGTGGGCTTTACAAGAGGTGGTGAAAATTCATAAAACGCAAACCGACTAACGCCACAGCCCCTGTGCCATTCATTCCAAATGGGGAGCAAGTTTTATCTTTCTACAAAGTACCTAAAATTAAAACTCCCTTTCAAAAAGCTAGAACCAAAATTCATAGGGCCTTTCGCCATTGTGAAAGTACCATATTTTGGGAGTATAAGGCACACCTTAGAGTTTGGGGAGGAAAACAAGAAAAACAAGACTTTTCATTCCCAAAGAGAAATAGAGGAGGTCAAGCTTTAGGAAGATAACAACTCACTTTTCAGCTGACACTTTGGTATATATACCTTCCACTCAATGTTTATTGTTATGTTTGGGGGTGGCGGGGCAGAGGGAGAGGGAGAGAGAGAATGTTATAACTGTGCTGGGATTCAACCTGCGAGATTGAGGCACCCTGCTTGCCTGCCTTCTTTCTCCACCCGGTGGGATGATTCTCCCCTTCAGCCTGGATGGGATTTCTACCACCAATTCTCCCAAGCCGCTTTTAAGTGCAGAGATGGGCGAGGAGCGCAAGCAGCTGGAGGACCCTGCTAGACCCCTCCCCCCTCAGGGAAAGAAAAAGAAACAGGACGGTGCTTCTTTCCCCGACTGAGACAGGAGTCAGCGGGGGGGGGGGGGTGTCATCTGACTTCCTGCATCTTGCCTGGCAAGACAGGCACCGCTCTCCTTCCTCTTCCCCCTTCCCCCCAGGGCTCATTTCTCCATGGTCGCCCGTCACCATTCTCTCTCTCTCTTATCTCTGTCTCTCTCATTTCTCTTTCTCTTTCTCTTTCTCTTTCGTGTGTGTGTGTGTGTGTGTGTGTGTGTGTGTGTGTGTGTGTGTGTTTCCTCTTGAACCATTTCCAAAAACAGGCAAGGGTTCGGGTTTTGTTTTTTGTTTTGCTGATGTTATTCTTTCTTCTTCTTTACCATACGATTTTAATCGAGACTCATATCAGGTTCCCAGATAAATGGAGTTCTTTTGTCCCCTGCTGTGGCTCCCCAGCATGATCCCCCAACTGGCTGGCCCCGCCCTTTGCCCTCCCCTCCCACTCACTCCTCGCTTGCCCTGAGAAGGACGATGACAGCTGCTGGGGGCTCGTTCCGTATTCCAGGGTAGGAGCAAAGTGCCCCTCTGTTTGCATCCTCTTCTAGCCCTTCTTGGTGCTGTGCACACCCCACGCTAAGTTTAACTGTGCTGTGCAAGGGCAGGTGAGGAGTGGGAGAGGAGGGTGAGGGGCGGGGCCAGCTGGTGGTGGGATGTGACAGGGAGCTGCAGGAGCAGGCTCAAAAAGCCGCAGGACCTGGAACAGGTCTAAAATTCAACATGTGGAGGCTGAAATTGGCCGAAGGGTGGGGGCCAGTGGGTGGGCAGAGCTACATTCAATATATAAGATGCACCAAGATTTTCACCCACTTTTAGGGGGGAGAGAAAGTGAGTCTTACACTCTGAAAAATACGGTAATCAACCCTGTTACAGTACAACTTAAACTTCCTTGCTTATTAGGGAAAGTGCATCCAGTTTTTCATAGCAGCTTGTTAAAGCTGGTCAGGCTGGTAGATTGGGCAGTTTCAAGCGTGGTGCAAGGGAAAACACATTATGAGATTAAGAAAATCCTAGATTGTAGATTACATAGGGGCCATTTGCAATACCTAGTGCAATGGAAGGGATACCCACTATCAGAGGCTACCTGGGTCAAGAGCTGGGTTGTGAAGGCGGACAAGTTGGTTTAACAGTTCCATGACGAGCATTCCCAGAAACCTAAGGGGCCTCCAAGGGTGGACGGGGAGGTTAGGGTAAACTGTGAGTAACCTCTCTGTGATGTCTTTTTCTTGCAGGAAATCTTCTTCAATTAAGAGGGGGCTGCCTGTCAACCCTGAAGCTGACCTGACAGAAGACATTTTAAGGCTTCAATGTTGCCACATTGGAGCTGAGGGATAGGGAGGGGGAAATAGAGATAGTTGGGGTTTGTAGCCAAAGCAAAATACTTTTGCTTGGGAATCAAAGACATTTCCAAAGGTGATCAGAGAGGGGAGGAGCTATGTCACCAGGCAACTGGATGGAACCTTGATTGGATTGTCATAAGAAAATTCTAATGAAAGAACTAAAGACAAACCACAAGCAATAATCTTAAAGATCAGACATTTATTGTTTCTAACAATTTGGAACAAAGAAGCAAAAGATATAATAACAACAGAAAACTCACATTATCAAACCATTGCAATGGGGTCCAGAGATACAGCAGTTCCTTCAAGGGTTGCTATTGGGCAAAGGACATCATTCTCATCTCAAGTCACATCTCTTATACATTCTTTTTTAACTGACATATGTATTCCAGTTTCACTTCCTTGTTCTTTCTTATTTTCTTACTGACCGTCACTCTCTGTGTACATTTGAAGCTCTCAGCCATTTGTTACTTTCAATTCCTCATTTTCCACAGTCTCAGTTCTTCCTGCTCTAAGTATATCCGTAGAAGTACATACTTTGCAGAAACATATCACACAAGTCAGCACACTGGAAATATTCTAGTATATTTTGCAATTATGTAAGTTTAAAACTTTGGTTCAGTGAGGCTCCTAGGCTTTGTCACTTGCAACTTTTCAATGGATATACTCAGAGGTGATATTCTACCGGTTTGCACCGGTTCGGCTGAACCAGTAGCAGAAAAAACTGCCACTTGAGCGGACAGGTAGAAAAAATATGGCTACCAGTTCGGCTGAACCGGTAGCTAAAATCACCCCCTCTGCGTGCACGCACTTTCCCCTCCCTTCCATGCATGTGCGCGCCTACCGACGCGTGCCTACTGCGCATGATTGGCGCACATTTTTTAGCGACCGGTTTGACAAAACCAGCACTATTTTAGCTTAAAAAAAAGTGTGCTGATCATCTGAGAGGACTCTTTGATCCTCTCACCTGGTCAGTGCATTTTTTTTAGCTACCGGTTCAGCCAAACCGGTAGCTAAAAAGTGTGCCGATCAGCTGAGAGAATCAAAGAGTCCTCTCAGATGATCGGTGCGCACATGTACACTAGGCACGTGTTGGTAGGTGCAGTAGGCATGCGCAGAAGGGAGGGGGAGCTCACACAGAGGGGGAACGTACTCACACTTGCGCGCACACGCACATGTGCACAATCAGCGGACCTGTGGCAACACCGGGAGGAAACCACCACTGGATATACTCCTTTTCTCTCAGGACCATGTGACTGATAATTTGGGAAAGGGGAGAAACTTTTAATTAGGTGAAAACCGCAGGAATATTCAGAGTCGATTTTCACCAGCCTGTACCAATAATATATGTCCAATGAAATTATTCTTTGAGGAACTTACTTGCCTCAGAGTTCTGTTTGCTATGGGTGCATTACTTGGAACCCTGACAACATGGTGTGCAAATGTAAAATCTGGTCCTTCCAAGTCAGCAGCAGCACCTTGGCTCTGGCAGCAGAGCCATGTCATCCTTTCCCTGGGAGTGTCTTACCAGTGTCCCCTTGATGGCCTTTGCCTCCCCCTGCACAATTCCCAAGGAGAGAGAGGGGGCACGAGAGAGAGGAGGGGGAACAAATGGAAAGGGTGTCTGGACTCAAAGTGCTTTGTTTTGATTTGCCCACCATGTCTTCTGAGGCCTCATGGAGAGGTGGGAGAGCCCCTCATTCTTAGCTGCTAGATGAGGGCTAGGCTGGGCTGAAGCAGAGGAGAAAAGAGCAGGGGGAGAAGTTAAGGAGACCTCTCAGGACACACAGCATGAAAATGTAAAAGCTGCTCTTTGCAAGTCAGCAGCAATGCCTGAATCAAAATAAAGCACCATGAATCCAGGTGCCCTTCCCATTTGCTGCCCCCTTTTCATGAAGCGTTTAACTGCTGCTGGTGTTATTCAAATCACATCCAGTAGCAGCTGCGCCTTCTTCCTTCCGACCCCTGCCCCCATCAGTCCTGAAGCTATTTGGGGAGCACCCTGAAACACATGTGATGTGATCTGAATAAGGCCCAGGTTGACCTGCCACTGGTATTAAAAAGCTTCCTGGCTCTTTCCCGAAATGTGCTTGCAGCAGCTGCTTGAAATATGTTTGCAGTCGCTGCTGAACATGAAGTGGGAGGCCCCGTGCCTCTGCCTCTGCCTGCTGCTGGTGGTGCCCACAGCGGTCCCAGTTGCTGCAAGCGAGCAGCGAGCATGTAAAAAAATGAAAAGCGGGACTCGCCTACTGCCCCTTGCACTGCGGAAGGCAGTGAAACATTCAGAATAGCACCTTCCCTTTGGGAAAGAGCCAGGAGTCATTTCATCAGCAGGTCAAGCTGGGTTTTAATCAGATCACACCCCAGCATGTTTTGGAAGGGAGAAAGTGCAGCTGCTGTTGCCCATGCTCAGGTTTGCACAGCGGTGGCAATAAACTACAGGATTTATTTTTATCTCCCTTCCAAAACATGCTGGGATGGCAGAGGCAGCAAGTGGAGGGAGAGGCATGGGGCTACCCAATCCATGTCCAGTAGCCACTGCAAGCCCATTTTGGGCAGCTGCTGCAAGCACATTTCAGGAAAGAGCCAAGTTCTGCTTTTCACTTTTGACATGCTCGCCACTTGCAGCAAGTGGCATGAGTGACTGCCTGTGCTGCTGCTGGCCTCATTGGAGCTCTTCACCCTCCTGGCAGCGCTGCTCTTGGCCGCCCTGCTGGGCTGCTCTTGCCTGGTGCAGGGCGAGTCAGTGAAAATCTACAATCTCTGGAGTATCTCCTCTGCTGCTGGCCTGCCAGGTCTCTTTCATCAGCGGCCACCAGTGCAGCCATGCCACCTCACCCACTGCTGCCTTCGGGCTGCTGAGTACCTTTCTGCATGTATACTTGGTGCTGCAGGTGCTGGGCTATAGGCTGAGCCCAGCACGCTTTGGGCCCTGGCCCTGGTGGGTGCTGCTCTTGAGCCAGCTGTGTGAAGTGGTGTGGGTGGGATGGTTCCACTAATGGCAGTGGATGCTCCAGAGGTCATAGATCTAGGAAAACTTGCCCTGCATGAGGCAGCAGCAGCCCAGCAGGGTGGCCAAGAGCAGTGCTGCCAGGAGAGTGAAGAGCCCCCATGAGGCCAGAAGCAACACAGGTAGCCACTTGGTGGCCAGTGGCCGAGAAGTATCCTAGTAGCAGCAGGGCCATCAAGAGAGCTTGGGCCATTGCAGAAGCAGACAATGGGACAGAAAGCGCGGGATTGGCAGTAGCAGACACTCTCACTCCTGTTGTCCCCTGCGCTTGCTGCCTCCTGTATGTGAAAAAATAAGACACCCCTGAAAATAAGCCCTAGTCCTTATTTTGGGGCCTAAAAGAAAATAAGACCAGGTCTTATTTTTGGGAAAACATAGTAGTAGTACAAGTTTCACCCCATTCAAGGTTGTCACAGGAGTGGATTTTGTCCCTTTGCCAGAATACCCCAGGGAGCTCCCTTCATCGGTAAGTCTGCTGGAGTGGGTAGGTTCTCTGTGATGTAAGTGGGAGAACATAAAGAGAGCATTGGCCAAAGCTAAAAAGAGTCAAAAAGTACAGGCATATAAGGGTTACCTCAGGGGCCCCTCAGGGTAGGAGAGAAGATATATTTATCTACAAAGTATTTGAAGTTACATCTACCTTGCAAGAAGCTGGGTTCCAAGTACATAGGACCATTCCCTATTGTGAAAGTGATTAATCCAGTCACAGTGGAGATCAAGCTTCCCCGATTGCTAGGGAAGGTGCAGCCAGTATTTCATTGCAGTTGCTTAAATCAGTAGTAGGGTCTGGGCTGAGGCTAGCTGAGGGGAGGGCTCCTGGACCAGTATTGGTGAAGGGGAGGAGCATTGTGAAATCAAAAGAATCTTAGATTTTAGGCCTTACAAAGGAAAATTACAATAACTAGTGCAATAGAGAGGTTACCCAATGTCAGAGGTATGGTGGGTGAAGGTTCAAAATGTAAGAGCTAATAGATTAGTGAGGAGATTTCATAAAAAATAACCACAGAAGCCTTGGACCCTTACTGAAGGGAAGGAAGGATAAAACCTAAAAGGGTTTAATGTATGTGCATAATAATTTCCAGGTACTTTCCACTCGTTGGAGCGGTCTGACTGTCAACTTTAAAGTGAAATTGTATTGATTTCAACCATTGCTGCTTCTCAGTTGCCACAGAGACTGTGGGGAGGGGAGCCATCTGTGAAATGCCGGCTCCAGACAGCAGACATCAGGGCTTTTTTTCGGCCGGAACTCAGCGGTACTGCGTTCCGGCACCTTTTCCGAGTCCGCGTCACGTGACGCGTCTCGACCAATCGCGCGCTATCACTTCCGGGCTTTTTTAGCGTGCGACGGGGGGCGCGTTCCGGCACCTTTCGGCGCCGAAGAAAAGCCCTGTCAACAAGAAGCCAAATTTGTGGGAACCAAGGTCATTCAGTCACCTGGGTTACTAAGGCCGGGGCAGTTGCCAAAACGATATTTGGATTGCTGATTGGGCAATGTGATTTGAACTAGTGAGTGGAGGGAAATTTGAGTCTTTTAACTATACAACTATTAGGGGGGTTAATCAGAATTGGTTTTGCTTCAATCTGTGCTGATATGGTATATTCAATAAAGCTTAGTAGAAAGAGACCAGAAAGTTGCAAGTCTGCTTGCTTGGTTGGTTTTGTCAGTCGGGACCTTGACAGAAGGCAAATTAGGAATAAAGCTGATTTCTCAAGAGCTCCACAAACTACAGGATTGCAAAACATATTTATAGGCTATTAATTTCCTCAAATATGTTAATGTAGGCTTTAAATGATTCAAATGATTAATGTTTTCTGCTTGATTTAAAAGATCACCTGAGGATTCTGATTCAGGTTCTGTTCAAGAAGTGTTTCACTTTAATCAAACCATTGATGAAACACCCTTTAATCTTGTTTTACAAAGGACAGCTGTGCCCAATTTTAGGAAAATCAAAACAGTCTTTATGCAGGCTTTTCATGGCATTTTGCATGAGAGCACATTTTCATCAAAGTAAGGTTACCCGGCAGAGCAAAGTGATACTTTTGATTGGAGGCATCAAAGGAGAACACCTTACTTTCTATTCTATTGCCAATTACAAACAAAAGCAAGAACCCTTTTTTTATAATTCTTCTGTGTGAATTGGTATAAATCTGTTTAAAAAAATAATAAAATACCCTACCTCATTTTGATTTGACTTTTTTTTTTCATTATTGTGATTTTGACTTGGTTTTTTTGCTTAGTCTTGTACTTTTGCAGACACTTCTTGTAGCAAAACAGACAACTCTTCAGTGAGATAAACAGAAAAAGGAATGTTGCAGCCAAAAGGAGGGCAATGACGTCAGTAGAATAGTACTGAATCCAGTTGAGGTCATGAGCTGCTGGCCGCAAATGGGGAGCTCCCTTGTGCTTCATGACAAACTCCACCCAATGCACTGCCAGATCAAGAGGTTCAACAAGTCTGTCTAAATGAAGAGATGAAAGACGCTGAATGTTCTCTTTATACCTAAAAGCATTATTAAATAGTAAGAGTTTAATTAAAATCCTCTCCAATAAAAAGATGTCTAGGAAAATAAAATACAAAAAAGCATGGTTAATGGCTGAGTCCTCTTCATATATGTGATAGGGAAATAAGTGTATGCTGTATCTATGCATATATAAAATCTCAAAGTTCAATTCATGGACACATCAGTGTAGTTGTATTTTATTTTATTTTATTTTATTATTTTATTTTGTTTTATTTTATTTTCTAAATTTATATGCTGCTCATTTCACTTCGAGCAAGTTTTCAATAAAGAAATTGGGATTTCTTAGTAATCTCCTATCCATGTTGTTGTTGTTGCAATTGTTGTTGTTGTTGTTTTTGTTGTTGTTGTTGTTGTTATTATTATTATTATTATTATTATTATTTCTACTATTCATTAAACATGAAACTCAGTCAACTGAACATTTAAAAGTGTATCACCAATGTCTTTGATTGGCTGATGGTCAATACGAGTTGCTGCCAGATCCTAGGTATCAACCAATGTATGATATTCTGATTAGCACAATTTTTTGCAGTTTCGCTGTTGTTGTTGCAGGAAGGAAGCAATCATCATCATCATCATTTATTCATTAAACATAAAACTCAGTCAACTGGGCTTCCGGTTTGGATCGCTGCTCTTCGCCGACGCTTCCTTTGAAGTGTCTGTTTTCGCTTCTCCGTTGCCGCGAAGGGACAGCATCAATCAGCTGTCCCAAGCGGCACCGATTGCAGGCTTCAGGACAAGAAGCCTGCGGGAATGTCTGGGTCTGGATAGAGCTCTCTGACGACTCCTGGGAGCTTCCCCAGGGGCTTAGAAGAGGGGTCCCCATATGAGCTGACAGTTCCGGAGGAGGAAACATGTCTGCCCAGCAGACCCAGAAGACACATCCATCCCCTGCTGCTGCTGATTAACGCGAGGTAACAGAAGCAGGCAGACCAGCCTGGTGATTTATTTTTAAAGAATGGAAACCATGTATCTTCACTTCCCTTAAAAATATTTTTTTTAAAATATCTTTAATCCAGTAAAATGGCGTTGATTGCTTAAGAACGGAAGCGGAGAGAGGAAGTGAAAGTGATTTGTTCCTTTTTGTGTATTTCAAATTCTCTGTCAGTTCTGCAAAGAAGAATTGTTTTAAAACTTTTTAAACCTCTTTTTTTTCTTGCTTCTTGATCTGAGTTTATGACTCTTCTCTCTATAACAACCTGTTGGTAACTACAAGCAGTTCCTTTTTCTTTTTTTGGAAGGGGGTGCTTTTTTATTGAAATAGTTCCCTTTGTTCTCTTATTGAAAAGGAAAATGGCTTACAGATACTTAAAGCCTCCT
>JAOYMU010000192.1:32121394-32134615 GCA_025802295.1 Psammodynastes pulverulentus
CTTGGACGGCGACCGTTGCAATGGCCGCCGCCCTCACCGCCAGCCTCGCTGAGCCTGGGGCGCGCCAGGATCGGCCATCCAGCCCTGGAATTCGGCTGGGGGCCCCTGGCGAAAGCCGCCCGTGAACAGCAGGCCAAGGGGCCTCAGTGACGGCTGGTTTCGGGCGCTGGGGGCAGGAGATCGCCTCTCCAGTGTCCGTTGCCGCCAGAACCAGGAAGTCCGGTAATCCTTGACTTAAAACCACAATTGAGTCCACAATTGCTAAGCAAGACAGTTGTTAAATGAGTTTTGTCCCACTTTACAACCTTTCATGCCACAGTTAAGAGAATCACTGTGGTTATTTAGTAATGCAATTGTTAAGTGAATCTGATTTTCCCATTGACTTGTCAAAAGGTCATAAAAGGCGATCACACGGCACTAGGACACTACAGTCATCATAAATACATGCCAGTTGCCAAGCATCCAAATTTTGATCATATGACCATGGGAATGCTGCAGCAGTCATAAGTTTAAAAAAATAGCCATAGATCACTTTTTTCAGTACTGTAGCACACTTGAACTGTCACTAAACAACTGGTTGTAAATTAAGGACTACGTGTAATCTGTAGAAAAGCTCAAGTTAGGTAATTTCCGAATGTTATATATCCATCCCCCTTCTACAGCCACAAATCAGAGGTGAAGCAACCATGTGCTTAGAATTATTTGTAGTATTGCTGTATTGGTTCAAAGCAAATCAGACTAATTTACGCCTGGAGGAATCACCAAACTCTCATCCAGGGAATTGACTGGCTCATGTGAAAGAGAATAGAAAAATTTCTTTCAAGAAAGTAAATCATGAAAGAACAATACATAATTGAGGGTGTCAGAAGGCTGCTTCAGTTCTAGAGGAAGATAGCAACCTCTTTCAGACATAGTTCTTGGGGTGATTTTTCTTGGTCAACCAGTCCTGAGAAGGGAAATGATGGGGTTACATTTTCTTCATTTGTATATTATCTTTGGTGAGCCTGGCTCCCCTAGGGTTTCCGACCACACTCACTCCCCCAGATCTGAAGGGGAAATTAGGGATGATGATGATTTTCCTCTCTCAGAGGGTGGGGGAGCCCTGAGCTTCCTGCATTTAAGGGGCTATTTAACCCCGCCCAGTTCAAATAATTGCTTGCTAAGGCCAAAAGAACAGCTAGACTGGGGGGTCAAGCTCTTCCTCTAGGCCAACCTCAGGAGGAACAGGAGGATTTCCTCTTTAGTAGACAAACTTTGGTTCCAGAGGCCATTCCGGTCCCTCAGATGTTCCTCAATGTTATCAAACAGCAGTGGGCCAGCCCCACTTCTTCCTTTAGACCCACTTCAATTGACACTAATCTATTTGGAGTGCACCCGGAATTGTCAGACATTTTACAAATTCCGGCCGTAGACAAACCTATAGCGGCCTTGACTACCTCGGCTGTCATTCCACCTGAGGCTGAGGATGCTTTAAAGACTGAGGACGGAGGGAAGAGATAGCCTTACACAGAGCCTGGTTGATCAAGGCCTCTACTTCGGCTTCTTTTTTCACCTGAGCGTTGCTCCGGTGGATTAGGCAATTACAGGAAAGAATTCCTATAGAGGACATGAAGGCGCAGCAGGATCTAACAAAAATTATTGCTGCTGCCCAATATTCGGCCAATGCTACCTTGGCGACGGCCAGGTTCTCTGCAAGGGCTATGGCGAGTCTTGTTTCGGCTAGGCGGCTCCTTTGGCTCCGTCATTGGCAGATGGATGTGAAGACTAAGTGGAGACTGGCCTCTTCTCCTTTTTCAGGGAAGGATTTATTTGGGGAAGCCTTGGAGCCATTCCTCATTGAGACCAGAGATAGGAGGAAGATTTTACCCACCCAGGGCTGACGATTTGATTCTTGCCCGTCGCCCTACTTCAGGAAGCCCTCCTTCAGGGTGGGGGAGGTTGGGCCTAGCTTCCCCCATAACCCAAGGCCGAATTATTATCGCCCCACTTACTACACCGACCGTTCCAGTATGTCTTCTAGGGGACGATGTCCAGGCCAGGGCAGAAAGCCTTATCGGGGTTCCAGCTCACGCGGCTACAGAAGGCCCAAGTGACCCCAGGGCCCCGGCGCCAGTAGGGGGTCGGCTGGCCCTCTACATTCACAAGTGGGAGCAGACAACTTCGGACCCCTGGATACTCCAGATGGTAAGGTCAGGGCTCGCCATGGAGTTTCACTCATTTCCTCCAACTTGTTTTCTCTATCCAGTTTCAAGAGATCCATTCCGGCGAAAACTTATGGAGATGGCCATCCAGCATCTTCTGGACATTCGGGCCATAGAGCCGGTTCCATCGGATCTCAGGGAGAAGGGCTTTTATTCCATTCTGTTCCTTGTCCCCAAAGCCTCTGGAGGGTGGAGGGCCATCCTGAATTTGAAGGCCCTCAACAAGCATCTAACCTACAGAAGGTTCAAGATGCATTCCCTCCAATCTATTCTGCTTGGTATTCGGGAGGGTGATCTTTTAACATTAGTAGACCTCACGGAGGCTTACCTTCATATTCACAGGCGGTACCTTCGGTTTGCCTATGCTGGTCATCATTATCAGTACAAGGCCATGCCATTCGGCTTTTCGTCAGCCCCCCGTACATTTACCAAGGTCCTATCAGCTCTGGCGGCCTATCTACTCACCCTTCCAATCAGGCTTCAGTGCTATCTCGACGACATCCTTATCCAGTCATCGGTAGAACAAGCACATCAGGATTTATGTCAAACGATCCAGGTTCTCCGAAACCATGGATTTTCAATCAACCCTGACAAATGCTATCTAGTGCCCACTACTCGTATTCTACATCTAGGGGTTGAGATAGATTCCATTTCAGGGCAGGTGTTCCTGTCCATGGAGAGGAGAATCAGCATAGCTCAGCTCATTTCCGTTATCAGATACTCTCCCGCGGTTCCCCTGGCCAGCCTCTTTCAGCTCTTGGGGAAGCTCATCTCGGCTATTTCCATTGTGCTCTGGGCCAGGTTCCATTCCCGGGAACTTCAATGGTTCCTGCTCACCTTCCAGAGGGCTGGCCTCAACACGTCTTCCCGCAGGGTCAGGGTTCCTTCCAAAATCCTTCGGTCTCTATCTTGGTGGACCTCGCAGGTGATTCAGAAGAGCTCCCTGTTCAGGGAGCCTCAAAGTTTAACTGTGGTTTCAGACGCCAGCCTCCTTGGCTGGGGTGCATACTTAGGACCCCTGGTGGCCCAGAGACGGTGATCCCCCGGGAGTATCAGCTGAGTATCAACTGGCTAGAGCTGAGGACGGTGTATCTGGCCCTCTGGCACTTCCATAAGGAGTTGAAAGGTCAACATGTCCTCCTAACCGATAACGTAGCCATGAAGGCGCACGTCAACAAGCAGGGGGGGTCCCGCTCAAGGTCTCTGATGGGGATGGCATCCTTGCTGTGAACTTTGGCAGAGTCCCATCTTCTCTCACTGAGGGCCGAGCATATCTCGGGCCTCACAAACAGTCAGGCAGACTAGTTGAGCAGGGCCACAATAGACCAGACAGAGTGGCAGCTGCATCCCAGTCTGTTCAGGGATTTAGTCCAGAGGTTCGGGCTTCCGATCGTAGACCTCTTTGCCTCCCTGGTGAACGCCCAGCTTCCCTGCTTTTTCTCCAGGTACCCCTCGACAGGGGCGGAGTGGGTGGAGGCTCTTTGGTGTCGTTGGCCCGCAGGCCCTCTATATGCCTTTCCCCCTCCCTCTCATTCTGGCGGTCGTTCAGAAGTTACTGATGGAAAAGGCGCGTTTGATTCTAGTGGCCCCTCACTGGCCCCGGAGACTGTGGTTCGCCGACTTAGTGAATCTGTTGGTTGCCAGACCATGGAGGATTCCTGCAGACAGGGTCTTTCTCGATCAGGGACCCATTTCCCATCGGGAACCTCAGTGGCTCAGGCTGACCATCTGGTCCTTGAGCGGCGCCTTTTGAGAAGGGAGCATTTTCCTCCTGCGGTTATCAACACCATTCTTGTGGCTAGAAGGCCCTCTACTACTAGAATTTACAACTCTACTTGGAAGGCCTTCGGTTCCTGGTGCACAGCTGCTCGTATTGACCCCTCCTCGGCCTTGATTCCTCAGGTCTTGCATTTTCTTCAACAACGCCTTGACAAAGGACTCACACCTAATACCTTACGCCGCCAGGTGGTGGCGCTCAACTCAGTTCTAGCACTCAGAGGCCACCAATCTCTGGCTCTTCATCCCAGGGTTCGGGCTTTTCTTCGGGGCACTTCCAACTTACAACCTCCAATTGTGCACAGGTTCCCTTCCTGGAACCTTCCCAGGGTCCTATTAACTCTTACCTCTTCCCCTTTCGAACTGTTACAGGACATTAGCCTTCAATTCCTTTCCTGTAAGATGGCCTTCCTGGTGGCCATCATGTTTGCAAGGTGCATTTCTGAATTGGCTACCTTGTCTGTGAGGAAAGACCTGTGCATTTTTCATAGTAACAGGGTCGTCTTGCGTCTTGACCCTGCCTTCCTCCCCAAAGTCAATTCAGTTTTTCATCGGGCCCAGGAGTTGGTCTTGCCTGATTTTTGCCCGGAGCGCAGACACGAGTTAGAGCGGAAATGGCACACCTTAGATGTCTGCAGGGCTCTCCAAATTTATATCAGACGGACTAGGGTCTTCCATAAATCAGAAGCCTTGTTTGTCTCATTCTAGCTGTCTACCTTGGGTCAGAAGGTTTCCTCTTCCACCGTTGGGCGTTGGATTCGATTGTTTATTTCATAGGCCTACCGTATTCAGGCCACCGTTCCTCCTAGGGGAATTACTGCTCATTCGACTAGGAGTGCTGTGGCTTTGGTGGCTTGGTCTACTCAGGGCCCCGTAGAGAAGATCTGTCAGGCGGCGACGTGGTCTTCATGGTAGCCCTTCATTCGACATTATAGATTGGATCAATTCACCTTGGCCGACACCGCCTTCAGCAGGAGGGTCTTGCAGCAGGTCCATGTGGTTTCAGACTCGACTTCCTAGTCTGGGTCCCTCCCGTAGGACCTCCAACCTTTGGCATGTCCCAGACTGGATTCTGCCCTGGGATCGGAGGAGAAAGGGTGTTGGACTTACCTGAACACCACTTCTCTCACAATCACCAGGGCAGAAGCCAGCCCCACCCTGTTTTCTTCCGTTCTGGACAAGTCGGGTGGAGTTATTGGGGGGGTGCGATAATGTTTCCTTTCAGGTCTTTGACGGATGTCACAATGGAGGAAGTTACAATTGCTTCGACATTGTTTTCAACCGGGGAACGTTAGAGGGGGGGGGGTGTCCTTAGTTTTAAACTCTGTCTGCAGGGCTACAAAGAAGAGAACACCCAGACTGGCTTCTGCCCTGGTGATCGCGAGAGAAGTGGCGTTCAGGTAAGTCTAATGCCCTTTCTCTTTTGATTGAGGCAATTGTGTGTTGTATATAGCAGACATTATTGTTTCAATCAACATGTATAAGGGAGAGCCCTTCAGTCACACCTTTTTGTCATCTCATTAATTAGAACATCTAACTCATTCCTTTAAGAGGCTGATTATCTTAGGGATTTTATGTACTTTTTCTAACAAAGACAGTAAAAGTTGGTTCACTGTGTTAAATGAAATTATGACAGAAAGTTTGCTCAAGGTCCCATCATGAAAGGTGAAAGAAACTGACCAGAAGGTAGCTCTTGACTGTAATTCACCCAACATTATAGAATGCACAGACCCCAGGGATAAGATTGCCCCCTTGGCATTCTGAAAAGCCCCCCAAAACATGCCTTAAGTGGGTAGTAGACCGAGTGACCATTTTTTATTATTTTATACTGTTTTGATGATGTTTAATTTCTTTTATGGATGTTCAATTTTAATGTTTTATTACTAACCACCTAAATCTGATTGAGATGGTATAAAATTATATAAACGAATGAAAAAAGATTTCAAATTAATATTCTACTGTAAGTGCAATTGAGAGAAATATGAGGGGTTCTTGGTGCTCTTTAAGCTTGGTTGTCTTCTTGCAGATGTTTCATTACCCAAGTTAGGTAACATCATTAGTGCTGATGATGTTACCTAGTCTGGGTAATGAAAGGATCTCTCATTTCAATCATGAACTACAAATATTCCATCACAGTTGGATGGAAAATAGCCAAAGAAAATGGGCAAAAAAATGATACAGCTCATGATCACAGAACCACACTTTAGATTAAACAAATACCAACATACAATGACAAACCTCAAGGAACATTACACCAGAGCACATGGAAAGGCTGGACACCATCATGAGTATTTCCTAGAGAGACGCCAGAAAATGGGGAAAAAAACTTCAAAAGAAACTCCTCAAACTAAACCCTCAAATCAAAGAGGCACCAGAGCCCAAATGTGTAGTCAACATATCCAGTGATCCACTATCCATGGCAGAACACAATGTTCTACAGAAAAGCCTCAACTATAACATAGATGATGCCAATCAATTGGAATTCTTTGCAGCCTCTAACATTTGAAACTGCTAGACTACCCATAAGAGATCCAACAGACAATCCATCATACCCCAGACCAGAAGAAAATGAGAACTAAGTCAACTTACATCAGAGGACAGAGCAGCCCTCAAAAGCCTTAAAAAGGGACCAGACTATCATCTTCCCACCAGCAGACAAAGGCCAAACCACAGTTATTTAGATCAGATCACAATATATACAAAAAGTGAATTATTAAAAGACAAAGAAACAATTGGATCAAGAGAACTCTCAGTGACTTACCAAGAAAGCCAAATTACCAAAGAGGAACAATGGCAAATGAGAAGCAGTGGACCTGTCTCTCATGCTTCTATGGATGCCCCAAAATACACAAGCCTGACATACCTCTCCACCCAATTGTTACCATTACTAGAGACCCCTACCTACAAGATCACAAAAGAACTAACAAAAACGCCTGGGCACCTTACAAGGGGAAGCATACACCATCATTCCCCCTACAATGCCTTAAAAGAATCAAAGACATGGCAATAGATGAGGTCAAAATCATGGTCTCGTTTGATATCACATGATAATAGTTTTCAGGACCATAGGCTTGAAATTAGCCAAGAATCTTTGATATTACTCCACAGCACACCTGACTTAACCAAATACTCAAAGATTGTAATACCCAGGATCATGAATGTTATCAACCTCTGTCTAATCATATACTTTCAATTCAACCGACAATCTTATGAACAAATTAAATGTATGCCTATGGGATCATCACTTTTAAGACTCATAACAGAGGTTGTAATGCAACATCTGGAATCAATAGTAATTACACAAATACAATCCAAAATATGGATCAGATATGTAGAGGTCACCATCACTAATAAAAAAGGAGCAGAAAAAAATATCCAGAAAACCATCAACAACATCTTCAAAGGAAACCAATTCACCAGGGAAGAAGAAAACAACAACTCACTACCCTTCCTGGATATCCTGATCATCAGAGACTATAATGACAAACTGCAAACACAAGTGTATTGAAAAGTCATCCACACCTATCAAGTATTTCACTGTCAAATAATAACCTTACCTCAATCAATCTGAGCTAGAAGGGACCTTGAAAGGTCTTCTAGTCCAACCCCCTCCTCAAGCAGGAGACCCTATGCCATTTAAGACAGATGGCTGTCCAGTCTCTTCTTAAAAATATCCAGTAATAAAGCACCCTCTAAAGGCAAGTTGGTCTCGCTGTTAGGAAATTTCTCCTTAATTCAGATTGCTTCTCTCCTTGATTAGTTTCCATCCATTGTTTCTTGTCTTGCCTTCTAGTGCTTTGGAAAATAAATTGACACCCTCTTCTTTGTGGCCGCCCTTAAATACTAGAATACTGCTGTCATGTCACCTTTAGTCTTTCTTTCCTCTAAACCAGGGATGTCAAACTAGCAGCCGGCAGACTGGGTGCTTCACATACAGGCCACACCCACAAGGGGAAAAACTGCTGAAAACATCACATGACGGCAACGTGATGCCACGAGTTTGACACCCCTGCTCTAGACTAACCATACCTAGTTCCTGCAACCATTCCTCATAGGTTTTAGTCTCCAGGCCTTTAATCATCTTAGTTACTCTTCTCTGAACTTTTCCCAAATTCTCAGCATCTTTTCTGCAATATCATGACCAAAACTGGATGCAGTATTCCAGGTGTGGTCTGACTAACGTTTCATAAAGCGGTACTAATACATGTGATTTTGATTCTATGCCTCTGTTTATACAATCAAGGGTTGTATTAGCATTTCTGGTTGCTGCCGCACACTGCTAACTCATATTTAAGTGATCATTCACTAGGACTCCAAGGTCCCTCTCACAGTTATTGTTTTTGAGCCAGGTTCTGCCTAATGTGCACTTGTATCTTTGGTTTTTCCTGCCTAAGTGTAAATCTGGCTTTTCTCCACATCCACAGACTTGGCCCATTGTTCGAGTCTGTCAAGATCTTTTTGGATCCTGAGCTTGTCTTCTGAGAAGTTGGCTATCTGCAAATTTGATGAGTTCCTCTTTTATTCTCTCATCTAAGTCATTTATGGAAATATTGAAGAGTACTGGGCTTAAGACGGAGTCTTGTGGTACCCCTCTCCTTACTTCCCACCATATAGATGTAGTAGATTGGTCTGTAGCTTCCAGGATGTCACGGTTGCAAAACAAGACAGCAAAATAAGAGGCCACAATGTAAGCAGAACCAGTCTCTTTACTGGAGTCTCAACTTGGCACATGGTGAACAATACAAGTAAAAGGGTTTCTAGCTAGCATTACTGGCTTCTGCTTTGCCAGCTGGCTATACAAATTCAGCACACTCCACCCTCCTGTTCCTGGTTGCTCTAGCTGGCTCTAGCAAGTATTCTTGCTGCAGCCTGGTTGCTCCCTGGTTCCTCCAGTAAGTACTTTTTTGGGCCTGGCTCCAGCAAGCACTCTTCAACCCCAGTTGCTCCCTGGCTGGCTCCAGCAAGTACTCTTCAGGCCTGGATGTCTTCTGAACCGACGGCAGCTGGCTTGCCTTCCTGGCTCCTCTCCCAGTATGAGTTCCATTACCCGACACCCATCTGTGGCATGTGTGGCAACTCCGAAATGGCGCATTGTGACAACTTTGAATGGCGCGCTGTCTCGGATGTTGACATTGTTTTTTTTTCTCTTTTTTTGAAGATGGGAACCACATCAAATATTTTCTAATTCTCCAGTAATTCCCGTGTGCTCCAGGATTTTTGAAAGATGTAGTACAATGGTTCTGAGATGACATCTGTCAGCTCCTTCAGAACTGTAGGGTGTGATCCACCAGGTACCAGTGATTTAGATTCTTCAAGATCAGACAGGTGTTCTCTTACCATTTTCTTACTTTGATTTTCATTTCTAGTCTGTCTTTTACAGTTACGTTTTCGGTAGGTTAGCTATAGTTTCTTTTTGCATGAAGACTGATGCAAAGAATGAGATTAGACTGCTTTCTCTCTACTGCCTGTTAATTCCTTGCCATCTTATCTCTTTAGTGGACCGATTGCTTCCTTGACCTTTTCTTGTTATTTGTATGTTGAAAGAAACTTTTTATTATTATCTTTGACTTTTCTTGCAAGTCTTTGTTTATTGTGAGACTTTGCTTTCCTGACTTCATCTATGCAGATTCAGGCTATTTGTTGATATTTTGCCTTTGTTATATGTCCCTCTTTCTATTTTTTGTACTTGTCCTTTTTGTCTTTCAATTTATCAGAGAGATCGTTGTGCAATCATGCTGGGTTTTTTTCTTGGATTTCTTGTTTTTCTTTTTCAATTGTATCATGCCGGACTGGGCTTTTATGATCATATTTTTCAGAGTTTCCCATGCTTCTTCAGTTTTCCCTTTAGGATTTTCATCCATGGAATCTTTCCTAGAGTCTCTCTTGAGTTTGTTAAAATCAGTTATTTTAAATTTAAGACACTGGTTGAATTATATTCTATTGCTCAAACTTGATCGCATCACGTGATGCCATGTGATGTATTGTGACTTTTTTGCCTTTGTGGAGCTGGGGTGGGTGTGGCCTGCATGTGATGCACCTGGCCCGCAGGTGCCAGTTTGACACTCCTGCTCTCCCTTCTCTACCTTTCTGATGACAAAATTGTCAGCTAGGTTGGTTTCTGCTTGATCTCTCACTTGCTACAGAGTTTGTCTCCTAACTGATATCAGGGTAATTAAAGTCTTCCATTATTCTTGTAGTATGTTTCCTACATACATTTGTTAACTGATTTGCAAAAAGTTAATTTATTTCTTCTGCTTGGTTGGATGGCCTATAATATACGCCTATAGCAATGTCATTCTTTTCTCCTGTTATATTGACCCATATGCATTCTAGGTTTTCATTCTTGGTTTTGTAAATTTCTCTTTTAATTTTATTTTGTATTTATTTTATTTTATTAATTATGTAAAATACAAATAAGGAAGAAAAAATAGGAAATTAAGGGAAGGAAAAGTAGCAGGAAAAAGGGGGTGTGAGATACAAGGGGAAACAGAAAATGAAAGAAAAGGAGGCATTGACTTCCAACTCTTAGCACAGTACAAGATAAACACATTCCAACCTCAACTTTTTGCTTTTGCACATTAATACTGTATATAACTAGCCATTCCTATAACACAAAATCTTTCTAATCAACAAAACCAAGATCAGAGTTTCATTTTTTTTTCTTTACAAGCACAAATTCCAGAAGTGATATCCAAATAAGAACATAATTTCCTCTTTGAATAAAATAATCAATGTATCTTCCTTGCTATGGAAATAATGTGTTTCTATTTGCACCTAGTAATCTTTGTGAACTGTCACCATTTTTATTTACAAAATTTATTGTATTATTTCAAATTCTTTGACCTTACAGAAAAAAGGAAAAAAAACACCTTTTTAAATCCTTTTTTCCTTTTTTAAAAATCAAAACTTTCTAATACATCTTTTTCTTTAACTTCTTAACATACAAGCTTTAAACTTCAGTATTGCGTTTAGATCCCTCCCTCCAAACTATCCTTATAGAATTTTTTAAAATATAACCATCCTTTTTAACATACAGAGTTTTTCTTTAAACTGGTGCATCATTTTCTTTAATTTAATTTTCTTTAATTACAGGAATTCTCAAATACATTTTCAATATCTATTGCCTACTTTAAGCATTATATATATGTAAAAAAACACATTTTCAACTTTTGTGTTAAACCCTTCTTTCAATTGTACATATCAAGCACAGAAAAATGCATCTTAATTCCAGTTAACTCATTAAGTTTCAGTCACTCCTTCCAGATTATCTTCATGGAGGAAAATATTTTTCTTCTCTGGAAGTTTTATCAAAGACTTATAGGCCTTTCTTTTTATTATGAGATCCTTAAAGAAAAAGTCCCAAATTTATCTTCTTTCTCAAAGCGCTTCAGTTTTGTTTAGAGGTTTATATGTAAATCATAGTAGTGAAAGTTAATATTAGGTTCTTCCAAAACTGCAATAAACTCCTCTGCATTTTCAGCTACTTGTGAGGTTGCAGTTTGGTAACATTTTCCACATGTTTGCATCTCAGAAGTAATTTGAGATGGTTTTTTATCATCAGAGAACAGCTGGTCAACAAGTTGGCATATTCTATTTAGAGACCATTCAAATATATCTCTAATACTTTGCTCCACCATCTTGTATTCCTCTTTTAATCAGAATTGGAAGATTTTAGCCACCCACTGCTAAAAAAGCTCAAGCTACCAGTTACTACAATAGTTAACTAAAATTATAACTTTCAATCTTTATCTTTCTCCATTAGCTTTTTTCTTCTTACCATGCTTCCTTATTTGGCTTAGCAAATGGTGCGAGTCTTCAAAAAGGTATAGCACGCTGTAGCTAGAAAAAACCTTTTTTAAAATTGACTTTAAAAAAGATTAATAGTCGTTGAAGATGATTAAGAAGAGAAAGGCATGACTTACTGTCAGTTTGAAAAGTGAATTTCAAAATGATGCTTCTTCAACCCTGAACAGATTGCAGCCCCTCCCCCTCCCAGCTTTTGGCAAGCAGATAGCTTCAGAGTTCAACTCCAGAATCTATTTGCCGGCTTACAGCTTTATTGAAGGGTTCCGAGGGGAAATTCTTCAACACGCCCTGACTGGGTGGGTCATAAAAACTGATGGGATTCAGTTAAAAGACAAAGAGCTGCACCCCATGGAAAAATCCTTCAGAGATCTCTCCCCAGGCATGTGTTCAGTTAGCCATGTTCCCCGGAAGTGGGTACATTTCTGTAGAGATGTAGTGATTTTACATATAATGCAACTCCACCTCCTCTTTTGTAAGGTCTATTTCTTTTGAATAGTTTGTATCCTTCCATCAGTACATTCCAGTCATGTGTTTCATCCCACCATGTTTCAGTAATGGCAATTATATCTGCCTTCATAAGTACTTCAAGTTCACCCTGTTTGTTCCCTAAACTTTGGGAATTACTGTATAGGTCTGTGATGGCAAACCTATGGCATGTGTGCCAGAAGTGGCACATAGAGCCATCTATCCAGGCACGCCAGCCGTGGCCTGTTGCTCTTCCGGGTTGCTGGCTTACAGCTTTATTGAAGGCCAGCTGTTCTTTGCGCGGGGGGGTGTAGAAAACCGGAAGAGCAGTTCCCCAGTGCGCATGTGCATGCCGGGATGCAGAACCTCCGGTTTCTAGCATGCGCATGCATGCTGGCCAGCTGGTCTTCGCGTGCCAGAAACTGGAAGACCAAATGATTGGCATAGATGAAAAACCACTTGTGCTCCTAATTCTTTAACTTTCTTCCCTAGCTGTTTGTAATCTCTTATTGTTGTATTCAGATTCATTGTTGTATCATTGGTCTCCACAAGAGAAGCTGTATAAGAACTCTGTTCAGATGAGCACAAAAACACTGCAACAATCCTGACCAGTAGAAAAAGTATACAGATCATCAGCATTTTCTAACAAAACAGATATCCATGCAACTTCATCAAAAAGTGCTTGAGCACTCAACCCAATATAGTACAATCAACACAAGCTGTATAAAAAATAACATTGCCATACATCAAAAATATTTCAGAAACCACCAACAAACTATTAAAATTACATGAAATCAGCATAGCACACAAGCCAACTAAATCCCTCCAAAACATCCTAAGTCAGTGGTTCTTAACCTTGTTGGAGGTACTGAACCCCACCTGTTTCTTTTTTTTCTTTTCTTTTTTTTGCGATAAAAAGTTTTTATTGGTCAAAAAATATACATATATATCATATAAAATATGGTGAATTTTA
>JAOYMU010000192.1:32353286-32363538 GCA_025802295.1 Psammodynastes pulverulentus
AGGTAAGTCATGCACAGTGCTAATAATTCTGATGTTCCCTGAATTCTCATTTCCTGAATGAGAACTGCCTTCCATATTCAGTCTCTTCCTAGAGGCCAGCCAGGAGAGACCTAATGAAAGTCAACTTCAGAATCACTGATACACATACACACAAACAGTTATCTATGCAAAAGCCTAGCTTTTGAAAAGTGCCACCATCTCTTTGCTGGAGGGAGTGGGAAGAGACTTTGGCAAAGAAGACTACAAAAGCAAGAAGCTTAGGAGTTGCTCAATTGTCCTTGAGTTTGTAGAGGACTTTGATAGCGCTGGAGGACAGGGGGTCCTGGTAATGCAGCAGAAGATACATTTTGAAAGGTATACCCATCTTCCATCTTCATGGTAGCATATTCCATGCTTGCAGAGAAGCCAGAATAAAAATTCAACTTTTGGTGGTTGATATAGTTGATGGTTTGTGGATTATAACAGGCCCCACCAGCTTTTCCAAAGAAGCTTCCATCCTCAACTGGATAAAAATTCTGAGGACTACTGTAGACCTGGTGGTGGTCACTATTATAACTTTGGTTACTGCTATAGTTTTGATTGCTGGTGTAGTTCTCATGCATAGCAGCCAGTGAATGGATGTTTCTGGCCTCACCAATACTGTAACCTTCATGATAGCTTGGGTTTATGTCCAAATAACTATTCTGTGAGAAACAAGCAAAACAAGAGTTGTACTTTGCATTAATGGCATTTTTTGTTCAAAAAGCTCCATATGCATTAGCCCCCAGTACTTAAAACAACAGAGATTAAAAACAGAAGCAGGTGCTTTATAATCAATAATCCCTCTAGGTCAAAAGCATTCCTCTATCCAATCATGTTCTAAGTTTTATGGTAGAAGCATTTTCCAGTTCCAGTTGAAAATGCAAGGCTTTGAACATGGGATCTTTCTCTTGCAAAACATGTGTTTCACTTGTCAGCTATGATTCCATGTACCATCAGGCTACAATACCTACAATAAAGAATGAATCTCTGAACATCTTTTTAATGGGTGTTAAGAGTGGGTTGTCCAATTACCTGAGTTTGGCACATTCCTTTTCTCATCCACAGAGTTTCTTTCTGAGTTCGTTTAAACTTCATCCGTTGATTCTGAAACCATGTTTTTACCTGAAATGTGTTGAAACGATAGGATATCATATGCCATTGTCCTTTTCTGGATGCAAAGGCTCCAGCAGACTTGGCTCTTGGAATACAGTGTACATTTTTGGTTACTAGAGAAGTATTTAAAATATGCAGTATAGGGAAGACATAAGTCAAGAATTTGCCTCCACTTCTTATAACATTAACACTTATTGAGAATAGTAAAGGAAAATGCTTCTTTTTACAAGACACAATTAAATTGTAGAATTTACCACAATTTAATGGGTCTCTGGTTTAGGTGTTTTAAAAGGAGACTGGATAAAATTCACAGCTAGAGTCTTGATGGCTCTTAATTATTTAGGAACCCTTATCCTTAGGAATTGCAGGCAGTCTTAAACACCAGATTCTAAGGAACATGAAAAAGAATTACTACCCTCCTGTAAGAACATGTGATTTTCCCTAAGGCAATGACCCCCAACCTTTTGGGCACCAGGGACCGGTTCTATGGAGAGAGGTTTTACCGTGGACCGGAGAATGCTCCCTGCATCCCATGGATAGGGCTTTGCTTGTTTGTGCAGCCCGGTTTCTGGCATGCTGCGGACCGGTGCCGGTCCATGGACTGGGGTTGGGGATCCCTGCCCTAAGGCACCTGGCTGTCCAACAATGAGAACAGCAGAGCTAGTCAAGATATCCTTATACTTCTAATTCTTGGTAGCATCTAGTAAGAGGAAAAAAGATGCTGGACATCCAATGCACTTGGATGATTTTGTTATTTTCTGCTCAGGAAACCAATAATAATTGCCTACAGCTAGATAGGGCCCACTAGCTGGCAGCAGGCTTGAAGGAACCCCAAGCTTTGCAGAAATTAAAAAAAAATAGGAAAAACTGTTCAAGGATTCAAAACTATTTAAGAATCTGTCAATCTCAGTTTAAACTTTCACACAAGATTGAAAAATGCAGTTTAGATGTAGCTAGAGAAAGAATAAGAAAGCACTTATACTCAAAGATTATGGGACACCAAGACAATCTTAAAGACTGATCCTAAGAGCCTCTAGTCAAAATAACTTAAAATCTAATTTTGGAGATTTATGCTTAGGATTCAGATTTGTCTAAATTAGATGTCCTCCAGACCAGTTAAAACTACCACGTCCTCACATCAACCTTGTCATTATATACATGCATAATATATAATTCTATATTATACTAATTATTATATAAAATTATATAATAAGTATATAATTATTTTTATGCCTTAGATTCTTGGAGACTATCTGGAGAAGTCCCTGCAATTTTCTTGGCCAATTTTGGAAGTAGTTTGCCTTTGCCTCTTTCCTAGGTCAAAGAGAGTGCCTGACCTAGGGTCACCTAGTTGGTTTTTTGCTTAAGTCAAGACTAGAATTCATGTTCTCTTGGTATCTAGCCTGGTGATTAACCACTACACCAAATTAACTCTATAATTATGGAAATGTCTTGGGCTGAATTCAGGCTGTGCCAGAAGTTCTTACCTGTTTGTAAGTGAGTTTCAAGGCTATAGCCAGTTCTTGAATCTGTTGTGGACTGAGATACTTTTGGCTCTGAAATCGGTGGTGTAGTATCTCCAATTGCTCTTGAGAAAAGGCTGTGCGTGTTTTGACTTTCCTGCTTCCTGGATTTTCCTCCTTGCATTTCTGGGGTGTAGAAGTCAGCTGTGGAGAAGAGGACTGTCTGTTGGGACTAGTGGCAGAGTCGGGGGTATAAAGAATTAATATTCCAGAACTTGGAGAAAGATCTAAAAATCAAGCAAAAAAGAGCATTTAAGGGCAAAAGATGACTTTTAAATAAATTAGATCAATAGAATATTTTACAGCTCAGGGTTGAAACTGTTGGGTCCTTGATGCTCTCCAAGGGTGATGGTTTTCTTGCAGAGGTTTCATTACTAAACTAGTAACACTGGCAGGGCAAGCCACTTCTGTATATAAATAAGAACAAACCCCACTCCCTACTAATACTGATGAAGTTACCTAGTTTGGCAAAGAAACATCTGCAAGAAAACCACCAAGTTGAGAGAGTACTAAGGACCTCAAATAAAGTTAGATTATAAATATAAAAAGAGGTAAATAAAGAGCTACATTCTCACTATGCATAAAGGATGAAATGAGGTACAGACTTTCAAATTAAATCTAAATTCTTAGATTTTTGAGATTTGAAAAGTTGTGCATCCAGAATGAAAGGAATTAATTCGGTATGATACATTTTAAATAGATTTTTAGGGTCAATATCAATTAATAAGTGTCAAACTCTAATTATAATTGGCCATGTTTAATATCAAATTGTTTCACCAAAGCCTCCAAATATGTGTAATTTATCTTTGCCTAGTGAAATACCAATAGACTTATATATCACTTTACCCTGCTTTTACAGTCTAAGATGTTCAGTCAGCCTATTGCACCCAACAATTTGGGTCCTCTTTTTACCCACCTCGGAAGGATGGAAGGCTGAGTCAACCTAGAACCTGGTGAGATTTAAACTGCCAAATTGCAGTCAGCTGGCAGTAGTCTACAGTCTACACTGCCCCAAATAACTATTTTCATTTATTTTGCAGGGGAAATGTTCATCAAACTATTTCTGAGTGGACAGCACACACTCCTTTCAATTAAAGAAGCTAAATTCTGATGGGTGTCTTTACATTTTTATATTGTAACATATATTTCATAATATTTCACAAGAGTAACATCCATTGTTTTAAACTAACAATAAACACACACTTTGTAGCATCAAAATGCCTAGTTGGTTTTTTTTTGTTTTTTTTTTTACAAATAACTGGTTTTACAAAGCACATGACTTAACATTAATACTTCCAGTTTATGAGACTAGGAAACAACTCAGAATACTCTCAAATTTGGAAAAATGTGCGGGCCAAAGTTAAGAAGGGGACAGATACTAAACACCCAAGATGGAACAGGCGCGTTTCCCAGCACCAGCCTCCTTTTCTTTGGGTTTACCTTGCTCGTGGGAAACTTTCCAATCTCGAACAATCGTCTTACTTGAGACACGACTTTTTTTCCTCTCGTGCCGATTAAGCAAAGGTAGGCTGGAACTCAAGTCCGACTCTGTGTAAGGGCCGACTCTTCCCGGTTTCCATCCCATTAAGAACTCTTAGCCGCGAAGGACCTCGCTTCAGTCCCATTCCCTTCATTCCCCATCTCTGTACTACTTCAGAGTAAATATGTAGCCATTAAGGGATTTTACTTTCAAGGTGCGAATTCCAAAGGGGATTTAAGTTGCTCCTTAAAAAACTCAACACATGTTCATTTAAAGTTCTAATAAGAGTTCACGAACAGTTGGGCTCGTGCATAATTTTGCTCTTTTCTATGAATCAGCCATAGTAGTTTGTCAGCATCGGGTTATATGAAATTAGCACGACGGAAATTCAGTCTCTATCGACTTAAAACATGGGTTACGTAAAACACTGCAGCTGGTGCGTTTTACTCTGGGCTGCAACCATTGGAAGACTTCCCCAAATCAATTGTAGAGGCGCTGACCCTTCGAGAAACGGAACGGCTCCATCTAGGGCTAGGATTTCGTGCAATTACAGACCGTGGAGAGGATTCAGGTAAAACAGGAAAGTACACAAACCAAAACAGTTAAGATTTACACATATGTATAAGAGAAGATTCGCACCGATTCGAGAACACTCGCTCCCATTCTCAGGCAAGGGAACCACCAAAATATTAGAAGTGGGGTTCTTTGCCTCGGAGACTTACTTGGATTTTTGTGGGATGCCTTTTCCTCCACATCACTTAAAACTTCTGGAGGAGGTCCCCCCTCCGAACTGTGCACCGGCTCCTGCGCTTTCTCCTGCGGGGAAGGCCAGTAATACTGTTCATAACCCATTCCGGGAACCGCCACTCCGGAGGTGTAGGCTCTATAAGCAATATTTATGGCCAGCGGGGCGTTCATGGGTGGAACGCGGAAGCCTACGGGAAGAGCTATAGAAGCCCTGGAGCTCCTTGGGGTACCTTTTATGGCCCGCCTTGTGGCAGACAGACATTCCCGAATCATTGTCATGTTAAAGGTGGCCTAATTGACTGGGAGTGGCCTGGGTATAACCTGAGTGGTGGTGGGGAGGGAGGACGGGATGGAGAGAGAGAATCATGGGCTACCATTCAACGTAGGTTGACTGTTAAACTTCAAGCAAGCCACTTTATGAACGTGTGAACCTGTTCCGAAGTGAATTAGGGATCAGGTAGCCTTGTTTTTGCTTGCTGGAAGGAAAACGTCTGGAAATATTTCGTCAGGATTTAAAGAGAAATGCTTCTTTAAATTCACTGGAAATGCTGATAACTTCATGGACAAGTCCAGATGATTTTATTGATAAAAGAATGAAAGGAGTTTGCTTTCTTCTATGATGCTTCCAAACTCCCCAGTCTTAGCCTGCAGACCTCCCCAAGTGTTAACCAGGTGGTAAATCATGCTTGGATTTCTAACAACCCACAGCAGCCAATGGCTGTCCCTTCTGAGGCTCAGATAGACTATGATTGCTTGAACTACAGTGAATATTTGTGCAACATATGAAGCAAAAAGGAACAAACTATATGCACTTGTTGGCTTAGTGTGATTGGCCTTAGGAACATTTTAACCTGAATGGATTTGGTTGATCTTGGTTCACTTGGCATAGTTTGTTAAAAGCATTTAATTTACTTAAGCAGGCACTCTCCTTGCCTGTTATTAAAACGATGTCATGGAGATGTGGCTTTTATGTAATTCCCCGTATCTGTCTGGTATAGTCTCTCTCCTGAAATTTGCACAGTCCCAAATTATTGTCATTTTGGGAAAATGTGGCTTTTTCTGCAGACCTAGGGGGCAGTTTATGGCCCTGAGGCAATACTGAGATTTTATTGTTTAGTTCTTAATGTTTCTTTCTCCAAAATAATTAGCTAGCAAAATAGATACTGATTATTTACAGTTTTCAATTTGTTTTATACACATGATTAAGGTGATTTATAAATGGATGAAAGAAATAAAAAGTGCATACTGCCATTTTACTCTCATTTCATGCAACTCTTTTCTAAAGCTTATGTCTATAGATTGGCTTTCCAGTGATGACTTTGCTTTTTGTGTGTCAAAAAGCTTCTGTACAGATCCATATTGGTATCAAAAACAATGCATGTTTATGTGTTTACCATCAAAATGCAGTAATTAGAATCACTTTAAACATTGACATTTTCTTCCACTTTAAAGGGAAGTTACAGAATGAAACAGTTAAATAGGAACAAAAAAAACCAAGTTTGGTTTAAGACAGTATTGTTTGGTATACTAAAGGAGTTAATTTACTGAACCGTTCTAAGATCACAAATGAATATGGTTGTCAATGATGATTGTGGTACTCTTATATCCTTTAAGTTTGACCACATTTTCTTTTTAATACATAGTAATCTGCATTTCACTGCCATTCTGCTATACTTTTAAAAATATTTTCTCTATTGTAAATGCTTGTGCAGTCTCCATAGAGAAAAATGTTTATATAACCTGGAGGAAATGTGTGCTGGTCTTAATACCCAATCCTTTGCTATTAAAAACAGTGATGGGTTACCAGTTCTGGGCTGCAGATATCTAGTTGCCCTTTGGATGGGCTCATCACCAGAGGTGGGGAAAAAACACTTCTAGTACCCCAGTCACCTTTTTTTTTCTGTTAACAGAATAACAGTAGAAAGGGACATTGGAGATCTTCTAGTCCAAACCCCTACTCAAGCAGGAGATCCTATACCATTTCAGACAAATGGATTTCCAGTATCTTTTAAAAAGCCTCCAGTGATGCAGCACCTACAATTTCTGAAGGCAGACTGTCCCACTGGTTGATTGTTCTCACTGTTAGGAAATTTCTCCTTAATTCCAGGTTGCTTTTATCCTTGATTAATTTCTATCCATTGTTTCTTGCCTTGCCTTCTGGTGCTTTGAAAAATAGGTTGACCATCATCATCATCATTGTTGTTATTGATCATTGCACAGTGAGCCAGATGTTCAGACTAGGTTTGGCATTTTTGTCTACCTGTACCTGTCGACTCCTTACCAAGGACCTGGAATAGGCAGTTCTGGGCGTTTGATGGTGTTACAGATACCATCGCAGAATGGAAGCTATTCCAAGCAAAGCTACCTTCTGCAATTGACTGATGGCAATTTTTTTTTACTATTGGTACTATCCTTGTTTGCCTTTGCCACAGTCGTTCTCTCTCTATTTGTAGGTCTTTGTATTTTGTTATCTTCTCCAATTCTTTCTCTTCTATTCAGCTGTCTCCAGGCACTGCCACATCCACTATCCAGACTTTCTCTATTTTATGATCACACCAGTTCTTGCTTGCAGGCAAATGATATTTCTTGCAGATCTTCCAATGTACCATTGCTGCTACTTTATTTGTAGTCAGTCTAGGTGATCTTCTTCCAGCAGCTTACCAGGTGGTCCACTGTTTCTTCAGCTTCTTTGGATAAGTGGCACTTACTGTCTGTTGCTGTCTTCTCAGTTCTGGATTTGTATGCATTTGTCTTTAAGGCTTGGTCTTGCTCAGCCAGAATTAGCCCCTCAGTTTCTTTCTTTAACTTTCCTGCATCATCATCATTATTAACATCAGCATCAGTATTAGTATTAAGTAAGCATAAGTAATCAGTAATCTTCAAAGTATTCCAGTAGAGCTATTGCATTTTAATGTACATAACTGCATTTCATCACATTTTTAATTGTCTAAATGCTTTAATAAATCAGTATTTATTATGACTGATAGCAGTATTCCAGTATTTGAGGGGCTGCCACAAAGAAGAGGGGGTCAAATTATTCTTCAAAGCACCAGAGGGCAGGACAAGAAACAATGGTTGGAAACTAATCAAAGAGAGAAGCAATCTGGAATTAAGGAGAAACTTTCTAACATTCAGGACAATTAACCAGTAGAACAGATTGTCTTCAGAAATTGTGGGTGTTCCATCACTGGAGGTTTTTAAGAAGAGACTGGAAATCCAAGGTCCCTTCCAGCTTGGTCCTGTTCTGTTCTATCTAATACTGTTTTAGGTTCTTGTATAGCAATATTGCTTTGTGCTTGCTTAACAGTTAAGCATGTCTTGCCATTTTTACTGCCTTACAAACTTTAAATATATTCCAATGTTCCAGTTTCTACTTGCTATTTTGTACTTTTCCTCTTCTGCTTGTGTAAAATGCTCTCAGCCCCCTTTATCACATCCCCTCATTAATACTGTTAATAATAATCCCCCCATTAATACTGTTACAGAATTATAGCTATATCTGGGGGTTATTGACTGTAGTAAAGGATCTTATTTGATTTTGAAGTGTTTTCTTTTGTCAACTTCACCAAGCAGGTTTTACAGAGATTGTACCTAACCAGGGTTTTTTTGGAGGCAGGGGGAGTATTTTTAAAGCATTCACTAACTGTAATGCATTCTGAATTTTCTTTTGCTCACATTAGTACTTCCTTTATGACATGATCTTTTCATTTCCTGGATGTTTCCTTGCTTGTACTGAAATCTTCCCTAAGTTTTCTTGGCTATTTTTTGCTGCCTTCCACCTTTTTCTTATTAGAATTGTTTGCAATCATGCTTTTAGCTTCTCTTTATTTAGAAATTTCAACCTACCTTGAACTTACCAGGTCATAGTCTTCCGATTATAGTGTGCTAAAATGTTATTTTTACAATTTCAGCTAATTGTAAATGATCAGCCTAGATGGTGGTGGTAGGAATTAGAAGGACCTCTAACTGTTTACTGGGGGAGAAGGCAGGATCACATGGTTGATGATCATAAAACATAGAATAATAGTAATAGTAATAACCATGTGCATTTAAGACTCCAACATAATATATGCAGTGTGTGTGTGGTGTGGTGTGGTGTGGTGTGGTGTGGTGTAGTGTAGTATAATAAAGTCCCTTCTCACCCCATGGGTAGTATGGATCTTCCTCAATTTCAGGTCCTCTACCTAAAGGCTCGGGAGTTTGAGGGTTCTGTGCTGTCTTTTAATTCTCTGGTAGGATTTCCAAATGTCTGCCACCTCAGCCATCTGTGAACGGTAAAAGATGGAGAAGTTTCTTGGCTAAGTTTACCATACTATCTTTAGAGTTTCTGCAGACAGATAAATTTTGAGTTGCAAAAGAGCAACATTGCTGCCAGATCAAAATTAAAACAAAAGCAGTGGGAAGGTTGACTCAGCTGTTGGCTGCATATAGCTTAAACAAATTGAAAACTCATTTTACTTCTACTCTTTGCATTGAGTTGCTAGGCTGAGTCAAACTTACAGCTGCCTTTGTTTTAATTTTGATCCTGCAGCAATATTGCCTCTTCTGCAATTTAAGATTAATTTGACTTTTCTGGACTTTCACCATTTAGAGCTGTTCAATGATGTCTTTATTCATATGAATACTAGGTTCCCCATATGCACTGGGGGAAGCTGGACGGGGAGAGAACAAACTTTCCTTCCTATTGAAATCACAGGCTTCAGATGACCTGAAAATAATGTGACCATTGAGAGGTTTGTTAGTACCATGGACACCACCTGAGTTAAACTTTAGCAAAAGAAAGTGCTTATGGCAGAAGAGCAAAGTGAACAAAGAATGGGGCATTCGCTGGCTCTTGTCAGCTCCCATTTGCAGATTATTTGCTGAAAAAGATTTGGGGAGGGAAGTTAGAAAGATTCTTGGATTAGTTCACCCAGTTTTTAGAGGGAGATGCATATGTTTGTATGTCCTGTTCTGTGTACTAAATTTGTGTCTTTACTTCATGCTGTCCTGATTATTAAATTATTAAGCTGCATAAACAAAAACAACTTCCCACCAAAAATGCCACCAATCACCAAGATACTTTGGAGCCAGAAATAATCTCTACTGTTATGACAAGATGACCTCATTCCATTATCATATATGTTACATCAATTTACCATAATTATCATCATTGATCGTTATACATCTTGCCGAAATAATGATTCCTAGATACTTCATATTTTTTACAATCTGGATGCCTGTTATATTAGCCAATTTTTCTTTTTGTTTGTCTGTCATGTTCTTAACTATCATTTTTGTTTTTTTTTTATTAGCAATAGCAATAGCACTTTAGATTTATTATACCGCTTATCAGTGCTTTTTACAGCCCTCTCTAAGCGGTTTACAG
>JAOYMU010000192.1:32443605-32454077 GCA_025802295.1 Psammodynastes pulverulentus
AACTTTCTCTGGTGTGTACAAAAGCTTGCTCATTAAGCAATATTAATCAAATTCAGTAGAACTATATTGTGTCCACTGTGAAAGACACAGCTTAATTCTAATGGCATGATTTTATCTGAGTTTTTTCTGGCACTGTAGGAGTTTCTGCTGTTTCTAGGCAGTACTTCATTTTATTCTTATGAGATCCGACTTTTTAGTAGAGTGCAGTGTTATTCAAATTTAAATACGCCTTCTCTAATCAAAAAGAATCCTTTTTAAAATCATTTACGAAATTAACCTTTCAACAAACAATCCTCACAACAGTCCAATAGCTTAAAGCAGCAATAGCTGCAATATCATAAAAAGTATTCATAGCTGTTGGGAAATAATGGCAAGTTATATATTCTGTCATCATATGTGACTTTTTTTTGACAGGCTGTCCTTTGGCAAATATTACTTTATAGTTGAGATCTTCAGTGCTCCAATAATCTCAATAACTCTCTTTTTCAGAAACATCTTATGCATCATTTTCTTTCTTCTACTTTGAACTGTATAGTGAGCCATTGGTATATTTCTTCTTTCTTTTACTACAAATTTTTCCTTGTTTACTTTTCATCCTCATCTCCTTCACTCATGCTGCTAATGGATGCTGAGGCAACCTTTGGGGAGGAAGGTGGTGAAGCCTTTCTGAAGAGCCAAGGGGAAGGAGGAGATGGGGAACGTGATGGGGAACGTCCCCGTGTTGGACTGCTTGTGGGACTTTGCCTTGGTGATAAGGCTTGAAGCATGCGCCCACTCCTCTCTTGAAACATCTGCTTCTGGAAACAAAGAAATGTGGACATGTATGGATACAGTAATAGATATATCCTCAGCTCACTCTCTTCTGTTTTTGCCCAACAATCTTTTTATCTTTATGTCTGTTTTTATGGATGAGTGAGATGTCTTTCCCCAAAAAAACGGATGTAGCCAAAGGCAGGAGGGATTTCAAAGGTCAATGAAGTAGCAGAGAGAAGGAAAGGATCACAAGTGAGCTTGGAGCACTGTTCCTACATTATTTGAGTGCCTTACAGTGTTTCTGAGAAGGGGAAAAATAAAACATCAAGCAAAAATTTTCCTTCATCACAATGTGATGAGGCTTAATAAGGGTTAGCTCTTATATTGTTTCTAGCATGCTACTATTCTTGGGGAAACGAGGAAGATTTTTAGGAAGGAAAACAGTGATTTTTTTTAAATAAAAAAATTATGAAAAAGCTAAAAAAAACCTAATCAAACATTTATGAACCAGAAACACAATTAAGGTTTGTTTTATGCATCCTTCCTATGCAAGTTCACACATTGTTTTTTTTTTTTTTAAATAAAGTATAAACCCAACCAAAATGTTGCAATATAGAGCATTGCCTATTTTATACACAAGAAACATATTTTATAAAGCTTTTCATGCCAGCACCAATTACTGTTGTTCAGAGCAATTGAACTTCCTACTCCTTAAGAATAGAAATAAGATTAAACTGTAATGGATTGATTTCTCCATTTTCAATATGTTATACTATATATTCCTAATTCTATCTGCTTGAAAGTGCATGAGAGTTCAAATATATCATTTTATCTAGTTATGATAATAGCATATTAATATATGCACATGTATGAATCAAAACATTAATTAATCTATATTTAATGTCAGTATTGAAAGCAATGTTTGAAAAGAAAATTTAACAATATTCATAGACTTAATTTGCCCCATAGCAATATCATTCATTTTTCTAGAACAATGCTATCTCCTAAGCTGATTATCTTATGTGGCCTCTAACTACAAAGGCTTTCATGAAAATATTAAACTTCAGTAGGTACTGCCATTCTGAATTGTAGAAAAAAACCATAAGATCTTTTCACTGAAGATGGTTTGCCAATACAGTTATTGTAAAAACAAATCCATTATATACAACTATATCTTCTAAAATCAGTATTACTGATTACTACAGTATATAGTAGAGTGCTATTTTAGCATGTATCATGCTTTTCATTATGAACTGAAGTGAGAAATCTTACATTTCTACTTAATAATATATCTTGCATGTTAATTGGTTCAGATTTAATCCCTGGCATTTTAAGAGAGTTCGAACCTAATTTTGAATGTTGAATGGTTTTAAATATAATCTAGCTCAGGTTATAATTTTGCTGTTGTATTTTTCTTATAATAATTGCTTTGAGTAGATAAAAATGCTTTATTTCTCTATTATTTTCAGGATATTTGGGGGTATATAACATGACTCATCAATAATTTATAAATTATATGTATGTGTGAAAAAATAAATACCCAAGCTCCATCTGGTCCAAATAGTTCTAAGAAGTTGCCAATAAACTCCCTAGACTTTTCTTCCCATTTCTGAATGAGATCGTGGCTTTTTTCTTCAACTCTATTCACAAATTCTTTTGATCTTTCTTCCACATTCTTCACTTTTTCTTTCATCTTGTCTACCTGATTTTGAAAACGATATTTCTTCTCCTGATAAAAAAATAAAGGTAACATGAGACATGAAGAAATTTGGTCACTATATATTGAAATTCATATGAGTAACATTAAATATTTACATGCTGTAAACATCTTTGAGTATTAAAAATAGCAAAAATTACAGGGAATAGAAATAAAATGTAGTTTCCATTAAAAAAGCATTGAATAGATGAAATCAATATGGTTATTTGGGATTAACAGATTAACAGAGTTGGAAGGGACTTTGTAGGCCATGTAGTCCAAGCAGGAGGCCCTACTTGATTTCTGACAAATGGCAGTCCAATCTCTCTTTTTTTAAAAAAAGAAATGTTTTATTTACAATTTTCTTTTCACAGTACACAAATTTTGTGGAAAGTGCATTGACAGGGTCAATGTTCTTTTTAAACAATGCTAACAATAAGAATACAAATACGTATATATAATCCTAATCTTTCAACTTCCACAATATCATTCTCTCTTTATAGTTCTTTCCCATATTTCCGTTATTTCATTTAAACATCAATAACATTTCTTTTCACCATTATTCATTATCCCTTATTGAATCACTTATCCTTAATATTTTAAAGGTTGCTCCTTTTCCCATCATATTTAATATCCCAAATATCCAAACTATTAGTCAAGCCAAACCAAATATTAACAATTTCCAGTTGATCTTGGGGTTATGTCTCAAGCTCCCCACCAATTCAGTCTTTAAAAATTTGAACTTCACAATATATTTTAATACATTGTTAATATTAGCAATACAATTAATTTACCTAATACTAAAATTTCACCTTCTATCCTTAGCATACTTTTAAGTATAGTAAGTTCTATTATTAATATATATATATGCTACTATTTTCCCTATTTGCATTCTACTTGCCCATTTTATTAAAACATTTTGTTTATCCATCATTTCTTAGTCTTTTAAATTCCATCATGTTAGCTTTTTTAAAAAAATAATCTTTATTAAACACTTTTTCTCCTGTACATCATTATTTCGATTCTTTGCAACACATTCATAACGATGTACATACTTTTACATTTCTCGTAATTATCTATACATATCTCAACATTCCTTAGTCTATTTTACTCCACTATAACCTTTACATTATCCTATTATCCTATTCTCTATTCGTCTTTATATTTATTATTTAGCCAATTATACAATGCATTCCACATTAAATAATATTCAGTTTCTTCTCTTTCTTTTATCACCATGGTCAAGTTGTCCATCTCGGCACATTCTAATGTCTTTTTTTATCACGTTTTCTTCTGGTGGTATGCTGTCGTTTTTCCAATTTTATGTACAGACTATTCTTGCCGCTGTTATCAAATATAGCATTAAATATTCCGTTGTATCATATTTTCATCAGTTAGCTTTTTTAAACACTTTTCTTTTTATCTCTCAGAAACATATAATTATTTGTAGTATTTTTATACCCATTACATATTTCTTTCAAGTTGCCCTCTATCTCTTTTTGCTGCATCCTTTGAACAGCCATCGAAAGCTCATTCTTCTTTTTTGAAGAGCTTTTTGGAGTTTTTTCCTCTAGGCTTTTCTTTTCTTTGAAGAGCTTTTTCTTTTTTCTCTCTATTCTATTATAGACTTTTAAGATATTATCTATTTGACTCCTACTTATCAATCTTTCTCTCCATTATGTTTGTTTTCTTGAGTTTCATTTTGATTTTTCTCTTTCCCTGTTTTTTCTAATTTCTCATCTATTTTCTGACTATCTTGTTCATCTTTTCCTCTCAATTGTTGAAAGGCTTCTACACTAATTTCTTTATCTTTCAACAATCCCTTTATCTCCTTCTTATTCTTTGCGGTTTCACATATGTTTTTAAGTATCAAAATTATTTCTTCATATCCCTCTCTTATCCCCTGGTAATCCATTTCATTACAGTGCACTAAGAAATACTCAATATACCTCTATAGTTCCAGTGTCTCAATGTTTAAACACTGCCACAGAGCCAGTTATTAATAAAGCTTAATCAATCTTGTAGTTTTGCCTCCAAATCCCCTAAGTTTGTAATTTTTAAAGTTCTTTAGTATTTTTTATTTTATTTGTCCAAATTTTAAAGTCTTATTTGATTTCCCTTCTTTTCTTTTTTTGTTCTATCACTTTTCTTCTTTTGCCTTGTATGGTGTCCTGTCAAACAGCCCATTGGTAGCCCAAATCCAAATTAATCCACTATATTTTCTCCAATCTTTAATTCAATAATCAGTTTCAATAGAGTATAGTTGTTAACAATTTAGTTCATCTTTAAAGTCTTCAAAAAGAAAGGGGTGAAGCTCACTCAGTATTTCAAAATATCCAAGTCTGCCTTCTGAGATATAGTCAAGGTCAGGCTTTTCTTCTACTGCCAGTTCCCACGCTGTAGTGCTCCTCTTCTTCCAGTAGATGGCAATCCTTCCAGGTTCCAATATTAAACAGTGTGTCAAAATCAGCTGATTTTCGGATAAATCCCGGGGATTTAAGAATACGGATAACAAAAACAGTTCCTCCCAAGGATCAACCTTCAAATTGTTTAATTCTTTTCCAGATTTTCTATATTTTGAGGCTTTCTATATTCTAAGGCTTTCTTTAAGCACTCTTTCGCCTCTTAATTTTCAATCTCTAATCTTCTCCATGTATCTGATCGCCGCTTGGAGATTATTTTCAAGATTCTTATTTTTAAATCAAATCTTTAAAATAGAAGTTGAATATTATCTCACCAAGTCTCAATGTTTTGTCCACACACTACTCCAGCACAAATCTTTGGTCCTGGTTGTCCCAGCTTGTGACTGCCAAAAAATGGCCATTGTTCTTGCTGCCACTCGGGAGCTTGCTTCTGACAGATGAGGAAATTGCAAATTCCTTGTGATCTGTGAAGTGCTTCTCCTTCTTCGCCGCCCCTACAAGGTGGCTTTGACCCCGTAGGGTCTCCTGACAGTAGTTGCTGGCTGGATTTCATGGGGCTTGGCAGAGCCCGTTAATTTCCAAGCCATTCTCATTGCAACATCAACTGGAAGTCTCATTCTAATCTATTTTGAACACCCAAGTAATCTTGTGCCCATGTCTGAGACCCTGGCATTTAAGAATCTGTAGTTTCTATTCAGATCCCTGAGCTGTGTATTGGTAATTTTTCTGTATTTTAAGAACATCAAGAATCTACACCATTTTCCAGCAGAAAATGTCCTCCTCAATTTCTTCATTAGCTAGCCCTCTACAGTTTGTTTTCAAGAACATGCAAGCAACAGATCCTCAGCAGTGGACCCAAAGAGCTGATGCAGTTCTTCTCTCCCCTCCACCAGAAAAAAACAACTGTTGAAGTCACCAACCTGGAAGTATTGCACAGCAGATGATTCCTCTGTGCGTTCACTGAACACTGACTGCTCCATGTTGTGGCCTTGGCAATTTTTCAAAATATTATAAAATGAGCAGAAGTCTAAAGACAAAGCCAAACAATGCTTTTCAGAGCTCAAATGACATCCAAAAAGGGTACAAACAACTTGGTTAGAGATGTAAGCCAATATCTGGTGGTACCTAATTATTATGGGAACACTTGCCCAGGATTTTTCTCTAAGTACATTTAATCAGGTTATGTGATACAGATAGTCCTCGATTTATAGCAATTCGTTTAGTTCAAAGTTACAACAGCACTGAAAAATGTGACTTGTGACTGTTTTTCATAGTTAGTTTGCAGCATCCCCATGACCATGTGATCAGATTTCAGGATGCTTGGCAACTGGTCCTTTGCTTTCTCCCAGGGTCATGTGATCTTTTGCAACCTTCTGACAAGCAAAATCAGTGGGGAAGCAGATTCACTTAACAACCAGGTTCACTTATCAACTGCAGTGATTCACTTAACAACTATGGCAAGAAAAGTCGTAAAAATAGGGCAAAACTCACTTAACAAATGTCTCACTTAACAACAGAAATTTTGGACTCAATTGTGGTGATAAGTTGAGGACTACCTATACTTATTTCCAAGACTAAATCACTTCATTTATTTACTGGATTTATGCCTTGCTTTTTTTTCTTTTTTTGCTTACTCAAGGCAGTTAGAACATTTCAAATAAAAATGCTAAATTTAAATGTAGCACTCAGATCAACAGATTAAAAATCAGTTAATGTGGAAGTGATATATTCTCTATTTCATGACATTTTTCTCTCCAGGGAGAGCATCCATAGTCAGAGACAAGAAATGAGACAAGCAAGCCATTATCAGCAGGGCATCTTTTTCAAAAAGTCCTCTCTTGCTGATTTCCATGAACAGGCATATTGATTGTAAAACTTGTGATCCCTGGAGAGGCTCAAATCCTAAGCTGTCTGGGGCTTTAAAGGTCAACATCATCACATCATCTATGCCTAGGTAGCAATCAGCAATGAGGAGAGATTTTTCCAAACAGGAATCCTACCATTCCTACACTTTCCATTACAAAAATAGAATGTACATTTTTATGTAACAAATATAGGTGAATAGTATTATAGTACATGCATCAAAAATCTTATGTTTAAGTTAAATTAAGTGCAGATAACTGTCCATAAAAATGTTACAATTTTAACATGATAAAAAAAAATTGTCTTTTGGTTTTCTCACAAATATCCTTTCTCTTATATCTTAACTTTTCCAAATATTCCAGCAACTGTCCAACCTGTCCAGTAAATACAGTGTAAGTATCAAAGGTTTAAAATTAAAATCTAGACAAGAGTTGGGCTAAATATCGCATGATTTTGACACTTGATGGTCCAAAATTTCTATTAAGGAGAACAAACAGCAGATGATATCATAGGAGAGAATGTCAGACTGAATTATTTAACAGCACAGATGTTATCCATCCTGAAAATGCTATGTGTTGGTAAGGCATAGAATTATTTACCAGGGCAATATTACTGTTTCTCAAAACTTCAAATACAACTCAAAATTGCTAGTACATACCACTTGGCGTTGCAAATTGTATAAGGACACTATTGCATCCCAATGTGATAATGAAGGACTGTTTTCCCACTCGGCTGCATTCTGTCTCCTTTGATACAGAACACTTGAATACACAAACATCATCTTCTAGGAAAGAAAAGAGAAAAAAACAATGATTCATCAACCCTTAAAGATTTTGCTTTTTCAAGATAGAGAAAGCCATTCTGGACCATTCCTACTTTCCAAACTGTGAAATGCGAAATCCACAAATAGAACAGGAGCAAATTATCTCCTTCACATGCTCCTGAATCTCATCAACTGATATTCAGGGTCATGTTAGGCCTGCTCATAGGGGTAGTATAGGATCATGACCAGTAGCACTAGCAAGAGCACTTAGATTTATATACTGTACTGCTTCGTAGTACTATACAGCACTGAGTAATTTACAAATGTCAGCATATCTGGGTCCAAAAATCTGGGTCCTTGTTTTACTGATCTCAGAAGGCTGAGTCAACCTCAAGCTGGTCAGGATCTAATTCCTGGCTATAGGCAGAGTTAACCTGCAGTACTGCATTCTAACCATTGTGCCACCTTGGCTCGCTACAGACTATTTCAAAGTTGATTTTAGATTTTCTGTAGAAGTGAGAATTTACTAATTGTTTAGAAATGTTCAGAAAAGTGAGCGGACATCTTTCTAATAAAGGAGAGTATTTGTAACTCATGGCTCATAGTTTTTTTTTCTCAGCCTCTAATCTATTTAATCACAGGGTCTTCAGCTCTCGGGTTGCGGACTGGTACCAGTCTTGGCCCATTGAAAACTGGGTCACGCAGTGGGCAAACAGGGGAAGCTTCATTTGTGCATGCATGGGAACTAGATTTTGCACATGTGCAATCATTCCCTCTCCCCCCACCACTACTGTACTATCAGATCAATAATACAGTATTCAAAATAACAGTGCACAAATTGGTTCAACACATCACATTGAACCAAAATATGATTGCACAGTTTTACAAATCATCTGTTGTCATTAATAATATACTATGGTTCTATAGCTTATGCTGAATATGAGCTAGGTCACTACAGTTTCTTCCACAATTCATGATTTAGCATAATCTGAGAAACATGGCATGAAATCCTGTGCCTGATTTTCAAACATTTCCAATTCCAATATTCAAGAAAAGACCAAACTGTTTATTTGTTCATAAACATATCAACCAGTTAATTCTGCAAAATATGCCAGACACAGGATGTAAAGAAAAAGATACGCTACTCTGAAGCTTGCCTGAAATTGCAGGGCAGCATCACTGAACATTTATAGCCACTTTTCTTTTCATCTTTTCTTCCATCTTACTTCTTGGCTCCTACTGCCTTTTTCATTACCTTAACAGTACTTACTAGTTTGGTTTCATGAAGACAACTATGGAGTCTCATACTCAGTAAAAAAAAGAAAGCTCTGATACAATATTTGGGTTTAACAAGAGCCTTTGGAGAGCTTCTATTAACAATCATAACCAAAGCCAAGCACATTTTTAGTGACTATGCAAGGAATGGAAGTTCTATAAACCAACACAGGAATTTTCAGTGAATCCATATACCAGATGAGATTCTGTAAAAAACCCAAAAGTGTGTCACAGAAAAAAAGCATCAAGAAGTAAGTAAAGGATATGAACCTAAATAGATGCTGTGGCCTGTTCTACCACTCCTTGAAGACATAATTTCCACTATCTATAATGACTAGGGATGAAAATACAGATAACCCTAATGCCAGTTGCTGCCCTCTACTAATCAACTTACTTTTTGCAGCCCAGATATGAAGCCCTCTAAAGGACTGACTTTTGAGTATTATTAAACCATGTGAAAATTAACTTTGTGTATGCTCCTTGAAATACTTTGTCAGACATGTCCAGAATCGTCTAAGAATATTTTTTTGGGAAACAAAGACCAGACTACATCTGCAACGTATTGTGGGATGAGAAAAACCTTCAGTTTAGAGCCCAACTGAAGATTTCACCTACTGTACCATTTAATGGAAAGCAGTTTTTACACAAGTTAGAATCTTGATACATCCTATTATACTGCAGTTTACAAAATCACTTCCAAAGTATAACTGACCTTTCGGGAAACTCTCCATCCTCTCTACCTTATTTAGTGGATCTTGGATTCAGATCATGAGAACCCACGAACTCTTCCCTTGTTACAGAAAATCATTAAACTCTGACAACTCTGGGTTCCTCCTTAGTGCAATTTGCAACAAGCCCAGATATGGACCCAATCTAATCTGAACTTACTCCACTGTTGTTTTTGGAAACCCAGCACTGCAGCATGCCAATGTGCTATCTTTGGCCAATTGCAACACTGCCTTTTGACTCGGACCTCCTATCAATTTCAGACAACTGACTCCAAAGGTTACAGTATAAAGATGGTCTTTTTAGCCCTCTGAAAAACATAAAAGATTTCTCAGTCATATACAGCAGAACTCAGAATGGATTAATTAAAACAGTCATCAGTTTTGAACCATGCATTCAAATTGGATACTGTGAATAAATAGAATAACAGAGTTGAAAGGGACTTTGGAGATTTTCTAGTCCAACCCACTACACAAGTAGGAGACCCTATACTATTCTGGACAAATGGCTGTCCAAATCTCTTCTTAAAAACCTCCAGTGATAGAACAGCCACAACTCCTGAAAGCAACCTGTTCCAAAGGTTAATTGTTCTGTCAGGAAATTTCTTAGTTCTAGGTTATTTCTCTCCTTCTTGTCCTTTCTCCTGGTGCTTGGAAAATACGTTGACCCCCCCACTTCTATGTGGCAACCTCTCAAATATTGGAACAGTGCTATCATTTTATCCCTAGGCCTTCTTTTCACTAGACTAAAAGGTAAATGTAAAGGTTCCCCTCGCACATATGTTCCCGACTCTAGGGGGTGGTGCTCATCTCCATTTCAAAGCCAAAGAGCCAGCGCTGTCCGAAGAAGTCTCCATGTTCATGTGGCCGGCATGACTAAACACCAAATGCGCATGGAAAGATGGTCCCTATTTTTCTACTTGCATTTTTACGTGCTTTTGAACTGCTAGGTTGGCAGAAGCTGGGACAAGTAA
>JAOYMU010000192.1:32568919-32579410 GCA_025802295.1 Psammodynastes pulverulentus
AGGCTGTAACAATGGAGTCAGATAGAGCATTCCAGGAGTTGACCACTCTGTTGCTAAAGTCGTATTTTCTGCAATCGAGTTTGCCATTTTGACCTGGATCTCTCATTCTGTCTAAGTCATGCATATGAAAAACTGAACTATCTATCTATCTATCTATCTATCTATCTATCTATCTATCTATCTATCTATGTACAAGATAACAAGTTTAGGTATGAACATAAATATGAACAAAGGAAGTAAATACAGATAAATGGGGACAGTAAGATAGGGTTGGTAGGCACACTGGTGCGCTTGTGCACACCCCCTTTAAGGACCTCTTAAGAATGGAGTGAGGTCCATGGTAGACAGTTTGAGATTGAAGCCGTGAGGGTTGGAGGCTGTAACAACGGAGTCGGGTAGAGCATTCCAGGCGTTGACCACTCTGTGCTGAAGTCATATTTTCTGCAATCAAGTTTGAAGCAGTTTACCTTGAGTTTGTATCAATTGTTTGCCCCTGTATGTTATTGTGGTTGAAGCTGAAGAAGTTGTTGACAGGAAAGATGTTGTAGCAGACAATTTTGTGTACTGTGCTTAGATCGGACGGCAGGCGGCGCAGTTCCAGATTGTCCAAGCCCAAAATTTCAAGACTGGCAGCATAGGGAATTCTATTGTGAGTAGAGAAGTGGAGTACCATGAGACCTATGGATTCAGCATTTCCTCTGCAGGTGATTTATGACTCTTTTCTACCTTTTGTATGAGAGGATGCAAAATCCCTGAAGATGCGTGAAGAGACAAGTTATCTCTAGAGGAAAGACCCAACTGCTATTTTGACCTGGATTTCTCCTTCTGTCTAAGTCATGAATATGGAAGAATGAACTATGGTCTCTGGAGGAACTTAAACATGATTCCTGTTGAATTACAGAAAGTTTAACATAATAAATACAGTTCACTATTATGTTGTTGCTCCACCTGGACAACTGAGGAGGGTTTAATATGAGAAGAGCTTATTCGGATTCTGATCAGAAAAGAGTGGGATTGTCTACAAAATAAGATTGGAGACATACCGGTGCAAAATCAATGAAATGGAGACAGATAGACTCCCCAAGTCTACTAGAGCAAATAAAATTACAACCACAAATTTCCTGGATCACCAAACTAATGAATTTTGTAAGAAGCTGTGGCCTTCCAGTCACTTGCATAACAGGAGAACAATTCAAAAAAAGAGCTGCCCAAAGAATTAAGGATGTAGAAGCACAAAATGATATAGCTATCCTTAGTAAGGTGGGTAACTTGAAATGGTTGAGCAAATACAAACACAATTTTCAAGTAGACCGCTATTTGAAATTACAATTGCCAAAACATCTTAGGGAAATATTTACGCAAGTGAGATTCAAACAATTTAACACAATGGTCAGATATGGGAGATTCCATTCTCCAGTCTGCTGATTGGAGGATTCAAGCGTGGGTAGAATTCCTTGTCTTCTGCCCAGAGACTGAGTCAAAATTTTTCGTATAAAAGGCATCTCACATGGCTACCGCCTCCAGTTTGTTTTACTCAGTCTTGCCCAGCACACGAAAAATTTCTCACTGTGTGTGCAGAAGAACGCTTGAATCAGGCAGCAGTTGGAGATGATCGTTTGCGCTCCGATCGGGGCCGCCTCTCAGCTGTTCGTTGTTATAGCGAATGGCAGGCAGCTGCTGATAATTACGGAGCTTTTGCAGCTTCTCCTGGTCCTCCAGGCATTCCGTTTGCAGCTTGGAGCTGCTGAACCGCTATGCGCATGCACCAGCTTCTCCGGTTCGCCGGGAACGCCTCAAGCAGCTTTATTGCGCCCAGAAGAACACAGCGGCTTCGTTGGAGATCGTGCCAGGGGCTTCCGGGCTTTCTCCGAAGCTAAAAGTTCAGATCGGCTTCTGGTGAGTGGGCGGATCTGCCAGTCTGCCGGCAGATCGCTCTTCTGCTTGGAGAATTTTTTGGGAGCTCTCTTCCTGGGCTGAGAAGAGCAAAGAGGAGCTATTGTGTAAAGAACTGTGGGCTGGTTTAGTCATTTTTTCCCTGTTTGGAGCTGTGAGTGGAGACTTATAAAGATAAACAGGATGGCTGATCAAAGGAGCCAAGGAAGAGAGGAGGTTAATCCCTCCCCCAGGGAGCCCACTAAGTGCAGCCATGCCTCCCACAGAGCAGCTACCAAGGCTCCTGGTAAAGTCAAATGCAAGACAAAGCACCAGCAACCTACAAAAGCAGATCAAAGGGCTGCTAAGAGGTTGCAAGAAGCTTTGGAGAAGCAGGTTGCTCGAGCTGAGAGGGAGGAACAGATCAGATTGGCTCAGGAACAGCCTTCTACTTCTCATGCCTTTTCACCTATTAACCACCCACTCATAGTGGAGCCTAGGCTGAGAGCCTTATCACCAGATGGTGCTGGTGAGCAATCTTCAGATGCAGAACAGATTAGAGAAGAATTGGCTCCTATTGCCCCAGCAACAAGCCCTAAAGCTCCTTCTTTGGCTGCTAGGACAAGAGCAGAAGCTCCAATTACTCCCTTAGTGGCGGGGACCCTTCCCAGGGATTCTCCAGGGCTTGAAATGTCTATGGAAATGCAACAATTTATTGCAGAAGCTGTGGCCAGGGTATTGCTGCAGGCCTGCAGCATCAGAAACATCAAACTACTTATGTGACATCTGATTTCTTTTCCCAGCATCCCCAACAGAGGTTGGCTGTGGAGAGATCCTCATCCCCAGAGAGGCAGTCTGACCATGAAGCACGCTCCCCCTCCCCTCATGGTGACTACTCCAAGGAGGAGGACGACCAAGGAGACCAGGCTTGGTCTGAGGATGAAGGGATGCCACCTGAGGCTCCAGCCTTTTCAGGTGTTTTCCATCCTGCTGTATTTAAGTCTCTGTTGTTTAAGGCTAGAAATACAGTGCATTTAGAAGGGGAAACTGAGGCTACAGGATCAGGCCTAGGTCTGCAGCACCCTGAGGATCGCCTTTTTTCTGAACCCTCAGAGGAACCAGAGGTGGTTCCCTCTCCTAAACTTTTTGTCAATGTAGTTCAATGTCAATGGGCTCAGCCAGGGACTTTTTCGGTCCCCACTGGCACTGTATAACATTGGGGCAAATCTCTCTCAGCTTTTGGAGATTCCTACAATAGATGGACCAGTAGCCTCTTTAGCCTCATCTTCTATACTGTCTTCAGATGTAGCAGAAGGGCTTAAGCCAGAGGACAAGAGGGTGGAGCTTACTTTCCACAGGACTCACCAGGAGGCTGCCTGGGCTATTAAGGTTGCTACTGCAGCATCCTTCTTTAATAGAACTTCCTTGGCATGGCTTCGTCAGCTTCAGGACCGTATCCCATCAGGTGCTTTACATATCCATCAAGACATTAATAAACTAGTAGCAGCTGCCGAGTATTCAGTTGATGCTACCCTGAATCCAGCCAAATTTGCAACTAGAGCCATGAGGTCAGCTGTCACCTCCAGGCGTTTATTATGGCTTCGCAATTGGCAAGCAAATGTCAAGACTAAGTGGCGATTGGCATCAGCACCATTTGTGGGGGAGAACCTCTTCGGGGAGGCGTTAGAGCCTATTCTCATTGAGGATAAGGACAAGAGGAAGGTGTTGCCTTTGTCTCAAAGGCACTCTGAACGTTGTGCCACACCGTATTTTAGGAGGCAATCCTTTCGGCCTTCTGAGGCAGCCTGGGATACTTCCCAATACCAGAGACCTTTTCAGAGGTCGGAGAGACAGCCATTTAGAGCAGGGTACAGAGGAGCCTGACAGCAACCTTACAATAAGAGAGCCTTTAGAGGCTCTGGTGGGTGTTTCTCCCGTAGAAAGTGACAACGAACGGGTGTCTCCCATTGGAGGGCATCTTGCACTCTTTGCAGATCAATGGGAGAATACTACCTCAGACTCCTGGGTCATCAGGACAGTAAGGGAAGGTTTGAGGCTAGAATTTCTTGCCCCACCCCAAGGCACTTTATTCACTGTCCATCTCCTAAGAGCGCAGTAAAGAACAGTGTTGTGATGGCAGTGGTCAAACACTTGCTGGATATAGCAGCAATAGAGGTGGTACCAAGGGAACAACATGGACAGGGGTTCTATTCAATTTTATTCGTTCCAAAGACCTCGGGGCGGTGGTGACCAATTCTTGACCTCAAGAAATTGAACAATTACATAGTTTACAGATGCTTCAAAATGCACTCCCTTCAGTCTATTCTAGAGGGAATACGGGAGGGAGATTTTTTGACTTCCTTAGACCTCATGGAGGCTTACCTCCATGTACCAATATGGCCCAACCATCGGCAGTTCCTCAGGTTTTGTTTTCAAGGGCAGCATTACAAATACAGGGCAATGTCATTTGGCCTTTCCTCAGCTCCTCGCACATTCACAAAGCTGATGGCAGCTCTGGCAGCATACCTGAGGTCGATCCCCATAAGGGTCCAGTGTTATCTGGATGACCTGCTTATTCAAGCCACTTCTTACAGCCAAACGACAAGGGACTTAAAGACCACCATAGGTTTCCTGCAGCTCCACGGGTTTTCTGTCAACCTACAGAAAAGCAGCTTGATTCCGAGTACTCGTCTGCTACACTTGGGAGCGGTGATAGACACTCAGTTGTGCAAGGTCTTCCTGTCACAAGACTGCCTCAAAAACATCAGGATGGCAGTGTCAGAGATCAGGTCAGGGAGGTCAGTCTCCTTGGCCACCCTGTCACAACTACTTGGCAGGATGGTGTCCTGCATAGCCATTGTTCCATGGGCACGTCTACACGCCAGACGACTCCAGTGGTTCCTGTTGCCATTTCAACGAGCAGGCTACAGCGACTCCAAGGTCAAGGTACGGATTCCACCCCACGTCATTCTGTCACTTCAGTGGTGGCTTTCCCCGGCAATGCTGAGGGGGACATTATTCAAGGAGCCCAAGTGGTTAGTGTTGACCACAGATGCGAGCTTATTCAGCTGGAGGGCTCACCTCCAATCTCATATGGCACAGGGTTGCTGGAATCAAGGGGACCTGAGCCACAACATCAACTGGCTGGAGCTCAGGGCAGTCCACCTAGCACTCCAACAGTTTTGGAGCTTGGTCACAGGTCATCACGTGTTAGTCCTCACAGGCAATATGGCAACCAAGGCCCACATAAATCGTCAGGGAGGCACCATTCTGGACCCCTGACCTCCGAAGCAGAACAACTGGGGCTGTGGGCAGAGAGGTTCCTGCTCTTGATCCTAGCGGACCATATATTAGGGAAGGCAAACACCAGGGCAGATTGGCTAAGCAGAGCCACACTGGATCAGTCTGAGTGGCGCCTAAACTCAGAATTATTCAATGAGTTGACACACCGATTCAGCCAACCAGTTCTAGACCTGTTTGCCACAGCAGAGAACTCGCAACTTCCGAGGTTCTTTACCAGGTTTCCAGAGCTGGGAGCAGAGGGAGTCAATGCGCTCCGCACCCCATGGCCCCAAGACCTCCTGTATGCCTTTCCACCTCTGCCGCTCATCCCGAGGGTGGTCAGGAAAATAATAGTGGAACAAGCACAGGTGCTTCTTCTTGCTCCCTATTGGCCATGGCGCCCGTGATTTGCGGATCTTGCCAATCTCTCTGTGACCCAGCCATGGAGGATTGTTCAGAGAAGATCTCCCTCAGTCAGGGAGCCTTGGTCCATCCAGATTCTCAATGGTTTCAGTTGACCGCTTGGTTCTTGAAGGGAGGATCCCAGCGAAGAGCAAGTTCTCAACAAGGGTGATCCACACTATCCAGGCGGCTAGACGGCAATCTACAGCCTGAATTTATGATTCAACGTGGCGCCGGTTCTGTCGTTGGGGCTCAGGGAGCACCTATATCCTCTGTCTGTATCTGTTCCGCAGATTCTAGAGTTCTTACAGGATGGTCTGGACAAAGGTCTGGCCCCAAATACAATTCGGAGGCAGGTAGTGGCCTTAGCCACAGTGTTAAGATTTGAGAATCTTAGGTCATTGTCTTAGCATCCGGATGTCCGTAGCTTTTTGAAGGGGTCCACTAATCTGAAGCCACCTACTATACATAGATATCCAACCTGGGACTTACCTAAGGTGTTATAGGCGCTGACCAGGCCACCCTTCGAACCATTAAGGTCGGTGAGCCTTCAGCTTTTGTCTCTCAAGGTTACCTTTCTTGTAGCAATTACTTCAGCTAGGAGGATTTTGGAGTTGGCAACTCTGTCAGTCAGGGAGGACTTATGTTTGTTCCGGCCCAGTGGGGTAGTGTTGAGGTTAGATCCCTCTTTCATTCCCAAGATCAATTCTAGGTTTCATGGGGCTCAGGAGATTTTGCTCCCTGACTTTTGTCCAGATCCCACACATCATAGGGAGCGACTGTGGCACACCCTAGATGTCAAGAGGGCCCTCCGGATTTACATTAAGAGGACGTCCGCATTTCACAGGATGGAGGCTCTCTTTGTTTCATTTCAACCAGCATCCTTAGGACATAAGGTGTCTTCCACTACAATAGGGCGTTGGATTAGGGCATGTATAGCAAAGATCTATAGGAAGCAGGCCCTTCCAGTACCAAGGGGCTGACGGCCCATTCTACTCATAGCGCAGCTACTACAGCTGCTTGGGCTACTCAGGCCTCCATTGAGGAGGTTTGTAGGGAGGCGACCTGGGCTTCCCCATCGGCCTTCATTAGGCACTATAAACTGGATGCCTTTGCGTCAGCTGAGGCTGCGTTTGGCAGGCGAGTGTTACAGCAGGTAATAGTCTCATCAGGGGAGCAGGAACAGGTATCTGCCCGCCCTTAACTTCCTTAGCTTTGCTATATCCCACACTTGAATCCTCCAATCAGCAGGCTGGAGAATGGACGTTGTACTTACCTGAACGTCCCTTCTCTGCTGGTTGATTGGAGGATTCAATCCCGCCCTAGCAGATAGCCTGAGATGGAGAGGGAGTGTAGGCTGATCTCTATTTTTCTGTAGGAGCTACGTCTTCGTGAAACAAACTGGAGGTGGTAGCCATGTGAGATGCCTTTTATACAAAATTTTTTGACTCACTCTCTGGACAGAAGACAAGGAGTTCTACCCACGCTTGAATCCTCCAATCAGCCAGCAGAGAAGGGACATTCAGGTAAGTACAACGTCCATTCTATATCCTACAATGAGCATCTCTGCATTTGCAGAGCGGCAGAGGTAGAAGACCTGGCTCACATCCTATTCAATTGTTGCTTGTATAAGGGGGTGAGAGACAGGTACTTTGGTCCATATATCAAATGAATGACCCATTGGGATCCCCATATCAAAACAACTTATTTACTTACTTTATAATCTGAAAATAACATCTAACACAGCACAGTATTTAAACAAAATGGTTTGGTTGAGATCTGCATACGTGGGACTGATTGGGGTAGATTGTAAGGGCAACACCGAAATATAATTTTATATCATTTTATTCTGTTTTATATATTTATATATTACATTTTATTTTATTGTATTTTATCATATAACTTGTATTTTACCCTACTTTTATTTTAAATTGTCAGCATAAGATGTTATTGGGGATATCTGCTATTCCTTGTGCTTTGATATGGCCTATAGGCTAATCAATAAAGCCATCATCACAGTTGGCTACATCATATGATTTAGCTTCCAGACCCCTTATCATTTCTTCTTCATTTATTATAATTCCGTATGAACAGCATTGGAAGGCTATTCCAAGTCTTCTGTTGAAGAAAAAATGGGGACTTCCTCCTGAACTTCATTCACCTGAACATGCATAAAACCAATTTTTAAAATGCCTGCTTTTAAAGAACTGCTTCCTCTGCTCTTCCCATTGCAATAGTATTCCAAAGGTGCTTTTTCAACAGGCAACTGAACTTTCTTGTTGTTGTTTTTTAAAAGACATTTCGTTTCTCATCCAAGAAACTTCTTCAGCTCTGACTGAATGGTGGGAAATAGAAGGATTTATACTCCTTGCAGACAGCTGGTCATTTGCATTCTTTTAGAGAGTCGTTGAGGCCACCTGGAGGTTTATCTCTATCCTCAGGGTCACCTGAGCAGTGCAAATGGGTGTGGAACCTTCTTGGAACTGTTGAAAGGACTGTGTTGTAGACTAGAGATAGATGATGTTGTATCCCTCCCACTCTGTTGAGAGTGGGCTGTTCAGTTTTGACATAGACTCCTTTGACTCTTTGACTCCTCTTTCAAACCAGCAGTACTCTCTGTCCAAAATGTAGACTTTTGCTGTCTTTAAAAGAGTGCCCATTCTCTTTTAAATGCAGACATACTGCTGAATCCTGTCCTAATGGGTGTGTTCTCCTATGTATGCTATGTGTTTATGAAGTGATGTCAAGACTGACTCACACTTTCACCTATATTCCGCTTCGTTCAGTTTGACAAAGAAAAGGATGGTGATGGAATGGAATGCAAGGGTGAGGGAAATGGCATCCAAGAATTGTAGGTTCTTATGAGACATTATTCCCCCCTCAAGGACACCGCGAGCAGATGTCCCAGCATGGCCAGCTGACTCCCATAACAAAATGAACAGAAATTATTGGTGGACTGTGGGTGGCCCATGGGGAAAAGGAGAATGAATTATGTGTGCTTTTGCATGGGAATTCCAGAGCTGGTTTTGCTTCTGTGCCAATGTGGTTTATTCAGTAAAGTTTATACTCTTGGTAAAATAATGTTCCAGGAGTTTCTTTTTCTGGATTCACCAACTAGTCAGTTGAAAAGTGGTGGTTTTGTTTCCCCAATGTACAGCTCTGCCCATGGCTCACTGCATTGTACTGCATATACCACATTGTTCAGTTTGTGTCTCTGTGTTTTATCCTTGGTGTAGATAAGCTTCTGCCTTAGTATATTCTTGGGTTTAAAGTGTGCACGTATGTTGTATTGGCTGAAGATCTGTCTGAGATTTTCCAATATTCCTGTAACTTATAGAATGACAACATTGCTTTTTTCATTGTTCTCTTCTTTGTCTGTTATGGAGGAGCTCCTGCTGGGTATTTTTGGGGATTTGATGAAGGCCCAGTGGGATAGCCCCACATTCTGAGGCCTTCCTTAATATGTTTTAATTCTTTTTCTTTCTCATCTGTCTGGTAGACAGGCCAGGCCCTCAACTCGGTGGGATAGGGTTCTGATGACACCCATTTTGTAGGTGGTGAGAATCAAAATGTAAATACTGATCTCTGTGTGTTGGGGGGGGGGGGTTTGAAAACTTCAGTGTTAAGGCTTCTGTCTTCCTTAATGTGTACTGCACAGTCCAGGAAAGCTAGACTATTTTCCTTAACATCTTCTTGTGTGAATTTGATGCATCTGTACACAAAGTTGATATGTTTGGTGGATGCTTCCAATTCCTGTTTTTGATCTTGACCCAAGTATCATCCATATACCTATTCAAGTGAGTGGGTGGAATTCCTGTGAAGGAGTTTAGGGCTTTGATTTCTACTTCTTCCATGTAGAGATTGGCCACAATGGGGGGGCACAGGTGAATCCATGATGCAGCTGTGTTTTTGTCTGCAGAAATCTTCATTATATTTAAAATAGGTAGTGATCATACAGAGATCCAGCATGGCACATATGTTGTCTGGGCTGAGGTTGATTCTGTCACCTAAGGTGCTGTCTTGTAGCAGTTGTTTCTTCACTACCATGACAACTTCAATTGTTTGAATGCAGGTGAAGAGGGAAGTCACATCAAGGGAAATCATGATCTCATCTGGTTCCAGTTTTAGTTTCCAAATCTTGCTGGTGAAGGCCTGTAAATTGTTGATGTGATGCATGGTATTGCTAACTAGAAGAGCTAATAAGGTGGTTAAATGTATTGCAATGTTGTAGGTCGCAGAATTGATGCTGCTGACAATTGGTCTGACTGGAGTTCCCTCTTTGTGGATTTTGGGGAGACCAAATATGCCTGGTGTGGGTAAAGATGGTAGTATTGTGGCTTGTCAATGGCATTGTCCCTCAGTTGTTACAAGAAATCAATGACCTTTTTCTTGTAACTGCTGGTGGGATTTCCCTTTAGAGTCTCGTATGTGGCAGTGTCCTTCAGAAGACTGTCCACCAGTCATCTGTGTTAAGGATGACTGTGCATCTTCCTTTATCATCTTGCAGGAGGGTGAGGTTTGGGTCTCTTTCTAGAGATGTTCCCTTTTTCCTTTCTTGAACTGTGAGGTTGGAAAGGTGTGTTTGGGCACTGGCAAGGGCTGCAGATACCTTCATCCTTAATTTTTTTGCCTCTGGTTCTGCCAGTTTATTTTCCTGATAGCTGACTCAGTGACTGTGAGGAAATCTACAATTGGTAGCTGTTCTGGTGTTACTGCAAAATTCAGTCCTTTCTGAATATAGCTGATACTTTTTTCAGTTATATATATATATATCAATAAATTTTTTCTGCTGGCATTAAAATTCAGGGAGGCCAGTATAGATGTATTTCAAGCTCATTAGCTCTCATCAGCTGGACACACCCTTATGGGATTTGAACCTGGGTCTCCTGCATCGTAGGCAGTTGTATTAACCTCTAGACCACAGGTTCTTCTCCC
>JAOYMU010000192.1:32611756-32627490 GCA_025802295.1 Psammodynastes pulverulentus
TGCTGAAAGATCTCCCTTGTTACAATTTGTGAATGCGTCTGAGTCACAGCCATTTTTCTTCCTTTCTTCTCCCCTTCGGAGATAAATCCCTTAGTCACAATAACAAAACTACGCCATTTTGATTCTTTTTCCACCTCCGGACTATCAATTTAGAAGAAATTTTTTTTTAAAAGATTGGCTTCCCCGGAACAAAAGATAGTGTACCTGCAGCTGTAAAATCTCCTGCTTCGATCCGTCTGCTCGATTTATTTGTTGGTAATCATTAAAATGCAGAAAGTGACGACAACGTCCAGCTCTGCCATGCAGAGGCACCTAGATTCTGGAGCATGCCAGGCTACTAGGGAGCTCTCCTTCCGGACCCCAGAACTGCTTTTGGGGTTCCTGGAGAGTTCTATCTATGACCTGACCAAACTCTCTTCTCCCTCTTGTCCCGAGGGAGAAGGATCTTATACAGTTAAACAGCAGAATAATGCTGTTTTTAACTGTTTACAGGAATCTTAGGCAGGAGCTCCAAAAGGAGCTTCTTCAACGTTGCAGCACCACCTGGAGGCCCCAAACTTCATTCCTAAGGATCACCAGCCGAAAGTCAGGCATTCAGAACAGAGCCCCGTTCCTTTGCTGTCGCGCCGCTGTGGCATCACCCCGGAAGCTCATCCAGGGGCAATTTTACCGGCTCCATTAACTGATTCAAATCATCACTACCACCTTCCCTGAGGTGGGCTGAGTTTCACCCCTGAGCAGTTTACATTTAATCTGGCCAGAAGAAACCTTATGAAAAAAAGTTTGGTCAGAACAGTAATTTCTTTTTAACAAACTTGGATTCTCACTTTGCATCCTTACAAATTCATTCCTCAGTCCCAAGGGCAGAGTGGGTGGAAGGGGCAATGAGGGTAGAAGGGGCAATGATTGTTTGGATTACTCCTGTCTCTGGCCAAAATTCTTTCTAGAGAAATTCTCCTCTCTGCAAGCTCTCTGCCTCCTTCAGCTTACCAATTTCACATAATGCAGTTTGGAAAAGCTTTATCAATGGTCTTCATAGTTCCTTCCTTATAGACTTTTAGAGCGGTTAAGAATGTTTGAATTGCTAGAGTGACTGTAATTCTCTTCCTGCCTTAAAAACGTTCCTTGAATTGGGACTTCAGACATTTTCCTCACTTTTCCCCATTCTCCCAATAGATTATTGTACATTTATTTTTATTATAGCACCTTGGGATTCTTATCACTCTCAGAACCGTTGTTTTCTCAGTGGAGTGGGAAACAATAAAGTTGTCAGCAGAGAAACATGTTCCTCTAAGGTTTTTGTCTTTGTTTTGTTTTCGTTTCTTTGGAGAGGAAGGAGAAAATACATCTTTGCTCTGCTTCTCTCAGATATGCAGCATTTTGGCCTCCAAAGTCTCTTGCAAGCTATGCCAACCTGGATCATTATTGTGCCAGTGGTATAACACATAGTTAAGACTGTGGCCTAAAGGTGGAGCTCTTGCCTCACAATCAGGAGGCTATGAGTTCAATCCTAGGTAGAGTCTAATATTCAGAATAGACTCTCCTGGTTAAGCAGGGGGTTGGACTAGATGACTTCCAAGGTCCCTTCCAGCTCTGTTATTTTATATTCTATTTGCAAAAGAACAGTAGATGGTTCCATCTGATTTGGCACAAAGCTTAAATGGTTTGATTGTATAATAATGAAATGACATAAAATGAACCCTCCCTCATTTGTCCCTTGAGATCAGCATGGAGAAACTGGTGGCTGGAAGAAAAGGAAAAGATAGGGAAAAATCCTAAACACAAATACTGTCAGTATATGAGAAATTATGAGCTGGGATAGCCGTAATAACAAGTCAGCCAATGGGAATTGTTTGGTGACTAAGAAACAGCACCTGTTGTGAGCCATGTCAGACAGCTTGGAAAGTGGGCGTGGCTTAGGGTAACTGGTATATATAAATATAGAGCTTCTCTGATTTCTGAGTTTTGGTGTTTCTGATTGTTGCTTTTTGTCCTTGTACTTGCTACCACGTTGCAAGAGCTGCATGGGTATTGTATACATGCATCATATTTTATATTATTGTATATGAACAAGTTTCTTCTATAAATGAATCCTGCTGAATTATTTACTTGTGTACTGGTTGGGATTGCTGCAAACTCTAACAAATACTATTCCAAGAAGTGCACCTAATGGTTCTCCTCAAGGGTAGGCTTCAAATAATTTAACAACAGGTTCTCTCCCTGGTTGCCGGGTGGATGTGGCCATGGTGGGCGTGGCCTAGTCAGTCTCCTGCATCACCCTGGGAGCGAAAACAGGCTGCAGAGGGGACTATTTTTGCCCTCCCCAGGCTCCAGACGCTTTCCTTGAGCCTCTGGGAGGCCATTTTCACCCTCCCTGGGCTCTGAAGACCAGAAATGGGCCCATTTTTCCCTCCTCAGGCTCCATAAGCTTTCCTTGAGCCTCCAGGAGGGCAAAAGCAGTCTCCCTGGGTTCTAGAGGTTCTCTAGAGTTTTCCGGCCTTCTGGAGCTTCCTGGAGGTCCATTTTTCACCCTCCTTGGGCCTCTGCACCCTCCCTGGGCCTCTGTGATACAAAATGGGCTGCATGGGGACTCCTGGGAGGGGTGGGGTGGGCAGGGCCAGCCAGGGGTGGGAATTGCTGGTTCATCAAACTGGCCATAAAATTAACAACCAGTTCACCCAAAGCAATTGGAATCTGAATCAGCCCACCCCCGGTTTTCTTTATGATCCTATTTTGTTCAACTTGTTCAACTTGTTCTGTGAGATTTAAAAAATGAAATGTGGGAGCAGTGGAATACAAAGCACCTAGATAGTCTGAGTATCAGGCCTTCTACATATCAGCAGCAGTCTTGTAAATTGATAGATATTATCATATTTTGGAGTATCACTGGCTGATAACATGCTTGTCAGAACTCATGCTTCATGCTTATGCTCTGCTATCACTTGGTGCCAGTCTGTGATGCACTCTGGGGAGATTGGATGGGAGAGGGAGGATTCAGGGGTAATAAAGAGTTCACAGTGTCTCTCGAAGATGCAAGTTAAGAATGGCAGCTGCATTCCAGCCCATACATGAAGCTACCATTCCAAAAACAATCTCTTTGAATTTCACTGGACAATAGAGCCCAGCAAGGGGATGCACCTAAGGGAGGGAAAGTTACACTGTAGCTTTGCTCTACTGTATTTCACTTGACCTTTTGTAAATTATACCTTTCTCAACAAATAGAGTCAAGGTTCATTCTTACTTAAAGTTTATGTTGAGGCAGACCTAACATTAAGCCAGAACTGCATTATCAATCCATCTACCATGGGGATTGTGTGACCTTGTCTGTCTCTAGTGGGGAACAAACAGAGATAGAAAGCAAAGATGCCGCTGCAGTGAGACCTGAGAACAGATCTGAGAGCCCAGATCTGGGAGAGGAACTGGAGTTCTGACCCACCCAGAAGAGAAGCCAATGGGCCCAAGCTGACCCTGGTGCATGGCCAAAGGCATCAGCATAGAAACCAACACCTCCACCCAGGTCGCCCAAAAGGCAGGGACAGTCCTTTCTGACAAGGGATTGACCTCGATGGTCCCTAGGAGTCAGAAACTGGAGGAGTCCTTAGTAGCAGTGAGGGACAGACACATTGACTGGAGATGTGACCCTTCCTGGAATGGCCCAAAAGGGAGATTCAGACTGCTGCAATTGACCAAGTAATCAACCTTATCAGAGAGAGGTTTGATGAGGCTCATGAACCCCCAGAACCACCTCACCAAGCACCTGTTTGGAGATCGGTATCAGTTGCCGGGCCATCCATTCCAGCCCTGCCAGCCCCTGCCATTCAAAAGCAATGAAACATTATAATCAAATGTGACCTCCTCCGACTAGGAGAGTAGATTAGCAGTTCTCTTAGATTCTGGGTGCATGTGTTGCCTAGTCAGCCCTAACCTGGTAGAGAGGCTTGGAGTATGCTCCATGAGCTAAATGGTAGTTTTCAATCAATTATACAGTTCTCTAGTGGGAGGGAGTCCCACCAGGTTTGTTACCAAACCTGTATAAAAGAGAATTGAACTCATGTAGAAAACATTAGTTTTATTATGGCCCCTAGCATGGACAATTCCATGATTTTGGGCTTTGCTTGGCTGGAGAAGTGGGATCCCACAGTAAACTGGACAAAAAAGACTTTAAAATCCAAAACACCCAAGAAAGGAACATATGATGAAAGTAGAACAATATAAACTTGCTCCCTTCATTGAGAGGAGAGATGGGAGTTGGCACTTCCTACCAAGGAAAAGAAAAGGGAGATCCCTTCATTCCAAGGAAATACTGGAGTCTAAATGAAGTATTCAGTGAGCATGAATTTAATGTATTCCTCCCTCATCACCCAACAGACTGCATCATCGTAAATTTGCCTAGGGATAAGTTACCCAGATCTAAACTGTATTCGATGACACTGGGGGAATTAGATGCACTCAGAGAACTCATTGACAAAAACCTAGCCAGGGTGTTCATCCAGCCAGCAAAGTCATGTATGGCATCACCTGTATTACTGTGTTTCCCTGAAAATAAGACCAGGTCTTACATTTGGGGGGGGGGCTGCAAAATAAGTACTAGGGATTATTTTCAGGGGATGTCTTTTTTTTATGTACAGGAGGCAGTGACCGCAGCGGCCAATGGGAGTGGGAGCGTTGCTACTGCTGGCCCCGCCTTCTCTGTCTCATCATCTGCTTGCCCATGGCTACAACAGGCCAAGTTCTCAGTGCACCCTGGTCTCCGCCCACTCTGCCTGCTGACCCTGAGGCTGCTGGGATACTTCTTGGCCATGTCAGGTACTATACTGGCTGTCAAGCATCTGCCCCCGCTGCTGCTGGCCTTGTGGGGGCTCTTTGCCCTCCTGACCATCCTGCTCTTGGTTGCACTGTTGGGCTGTTCCTGCTGTTCTTATGGTGCCCACAGGCCAAGCTCTTGGCATGTCCTGGCCTCTGTCTGCCCTGCCTGCTGTCCTTGCTGCTCCAGGGACACTTCTCAGCCACAGCAAGTGCCATACTGGCTGTGGAGTGGTTGTCTGTGCTGTTGTTGGCCTCATGGGGGCTTTTTGCCCTCCTGGCCGCACTGTCTCAACTGCCCTGCTTGTCTGCTCCTGCCTGGTGTGGGGCAAATTGGTCCAGATTTATGACCTTAGGAGAATAAGGCTAGCCTGTACCACTCAACTGTGTGTGCTGGGGTACATGTGTGTGACTGGCATCAGAAAAGAAGCTCCAAGGGTCTGCCTTCTTTCATCTGAAGTTGGAAGAGCTGCATAATGAGGGACTGCTGGTCAAGTTGCCATGCAAACAACACCTTCTCAGGCTTCTCCCCTTCAGTGGTCATGCCACCCCCATTGCGGGAGAAAATATGGGAGCCAGCCAAAAGCCCAGCCTTCGGCACACTCACACCAACATGCCCTGGCTAGCTTTGGTGTCTACCACACCTGCGGCTGCTCTGCCATCGCCTCATCTTTCACCTGGCCTGTCCCACCATTGGTGTTGGAAGTTTGACTGCACCCCATGAGGGAGCCTCCACCCCTGGTGGACAGTTGTCTCCGAAAGCTGAGATGGAGCATGCGGATGAAGAACGGGGGGAAAGAAGGAAGGAAAACGTTCCTCTGCACAAAGCTTCATAATAAACACAGTGCAAAAGAGTGGTATGCACATGTTGGCCAGTACGGCACTCATCGCAGTCGAGAAGTGTACCAGCAGCAGCAGGGCCAGCAGGCAGGGGGGAGCAGAGGCTGGGAAGCTTGGCCTGCAACTGAGAGCCTGGCCTGTGACCTGAAGCTGAGAGCTTGGCTGCAGGCACTGCAAGAACAGCAGGAGCAGCCCAGAAGGTGGCCAAGAGCACTGTGGCCAGGAAGGCAATGAGCCCCCATGAAGCCAGCAGCAGCAGGGGCAGCTGCTGTGTGGTCAATATCACACCTGCCATGGCCAAGAAGTGTCCCAGCAGCAGCAGGGCCAGCAGGCAGGCTAAGTGGAGGTTGGGGCATTTGGGTGCTTGGCAAGAGCTTGGCTGGCAGGTGCCACAAGAGCAGCAGTAGGGTGGAGGCCAGAGCTGAGGTCAGCCAGGGTAGTGGCAAATTATGCAGCAGCCACACAGACAATGTGGGGAGCTGCTCCCACCACCACCTGTCAGCCTGGCTGAAGAGCAGCCCTGCCCAGGCACCATCGGCCCCCAGCAGCAGCAGGTGGAACAGACACAGTAGGCAGGCATCTGGGCCGGTGATTGCGGCAGCTTCTGAAATCAATCTGGGGAAGAAAGACAGCTTCTTCCCTTTCAGCTTCCTCTACATTCATCAAAAGAGCCCAGAGACAATTGCCGGGGAGAAAAGAAGGTAAGGTGGGTTGAAGAAACCTTCCTCCCCCACAGGCGCTCCCCAAAGTGAGCAATGTCATCTGGCCACCAGCTGATGATGCTCTTAACTAGGGCTTATTTGGGGGTAGGGCTTATATTGCATGCAAGCAACATGAAAAAATCAGGCTAGGGCTTATTTTCAGGGAAACACGGTATTTCAGGAGAAGAAAGATGGTTCCCTAAGACTGTGTGTGGACTACCGTGGGCTTAATGGCATTTGTGTAGAGAACATGTAACCTTTGCCTTTGATGAAAGACATGTTAAGCCATTTGGCCAAATGGAAAATTTTCACCAAGCTGGACCTAAGAGAATTGTATTACTGGATGTGGATTAAAGAAGATGATGAGTGAAAAATCGCTTTCAATTGTTTGCTAGTCGCTTCCAATTCTGGGTCCTCCTACTTGATCTATAAGGGGCACCTGCTGTTTTTATTCAGCTAATTAATGAAGTACAGCACATACACCTATACATCAAGTTTACTTAGATGACATCCTAATTTACACAGAAAGCATGGATGAGCATGTGAAATTAGTTAAAGCTGTCCTGGAAAAACTTCTAGTGGCCCAGCTATATGTGAAACTCTCCAAATGCGAGAGCTAAATTGGACTACCTAGGATTCCAGTTCTCCTGTGAAGGGGTGGAAATAGATCCAGAGAATGTACAAGCAGTACTTGATTGGGAGGCACCCTGCCCCAAAAACAGTTGGCTTCACAAACTTTTATAGTTTTATATCCCTTCTTTTGCTCAAAACACACTACTGCTAACAAAGCTACTTAAAGCTAGAGGTGAGGGAAACTCAAACTAGGGAAACCCCCTCAAATAGTCCATGGAATGCCAAACACCTTTCAAAAAAACTCAAGAGACTGTTCACCACCTTACTTATTCTTAAGTAGCCCAACCCCAAAAAACCCTTTATCATCCAAGCTGAAGCAAGCAATGTAGTAGTAGGCACTATCCTCCTCCCAAAAAACCAGGAGTGCCACTTGCAATCCTGTGCTTATTCTTCCCAAAAATTGTCCAAATCTGAATGCAAATTGATGGTTTGGGAAAAAGAGGCTTATGCAGTGAGGTGGGTGTTACTCACATGTAGACATTTCCTAGAAGGCAGAAAAAAGCCTTTTGAGGTATGGACTGATAACAAGAACCTACAGGCATTAAAACCCTCAAAAACTTTCACTCAAACTAGTGATATTTTAAATTCATGCTGAGATACTTACCTGAAGAAAAGAATTTCCTAGCTGATGCCCTCTCGAGATTAAAGCACCAAAGAGGATGTGGTGACTTCTATCATCCCCTCCAATCAGATAGCAGCACCAGTCACAACCACAACACAAAACAAAGCTAGGCCAATTTAAATAAAAGCGACCTAAGCCAGGCAATAAAAATGGCCCTGTTTAAGGACAAGTGGTTCACAGGTCATAAAGAGGACATATCCTTACAAGATGGCCTTACTTGGGTCAGAAGCAAACTCTATGTGCCTGCAAGCCAAAGGCCTCCTGTTTTACAAAGGATCCACAACTCAAAAACCATGGGGTGCTTTGATTTTGTGAAACCCTGAATCTTGTTAGATGCCAATTTTGGTGGCCAAGCATGAAGAAAGACCTAGAGGAATATGTGGCTAGTTGCCCCATGTCTGCTTCAGCTAAAAGACATGCAGAAACCACTAGTCGCTAACTCCACAGTTCCTTGGAAGGAGATCTCCATGGACTTCATTGTTGAATTACCTGAGAGCTTTATAAATACTGTGATATGGGTCACCACTAACTTATTTTCTAAACAGGTACACTTTGTGGCATGCCCTAAGATCCCTTCTGTGCAAAGTTCTTTGTGCAACACATCTACTGCCTACATGGGGCACTTCACATCCCGCTTCTAGCAAGAGTTCCTAAAGCTACTAAGAACCACCCAAGGATTCATCTCCTTGCACCATGTACCTTGACAAGTCACACTGAATGCCATGTTAATCACCTTTCTTTCACTCTTGTTTTCTTTTCCAGGTTTAACCTTTTTTCCAAGGAAGACAGAATGTCAAAACTGCCAAATCATGCTTATATTTTGCTATCACTTGGTGCCAGTCTACCATGAAGTCTGGGGAGACTAGATGGGAGAAGGGGAGATTCAGAGATGGTATTTGACTGGTTTGCACTGGTTCAGCTGAACCGGTAGCAGAAAAAACTGCTGCTCGGGTGAACTGGTAGAAAAATTATGGCTTACCGGTTCAGCCGAACCAGTAGCTAAAATACCCCTCTGCCTGCATGCGCTTTCCCCTCCCTTCCGCGCATGCATGTGCCTACTGGCGCATGCCTACTGCGCATGTGTGCACCAATCAACTGAGAGGACTCTTTGATCTTCTCAGCTGATCAGCACACTTTTTTAAGCTACTGGTTTGGATAAAAGAGTCCTCTCAGATGATCGATGCATGTTTTTTAGCTACCGGTTCAGCCGAACCGGCACTTTTTTAAGCTAAAAAAGTGCCAGTTCTGCCGAACCGGTAGCTAAAAAACGTGCGCCAATCATCTGAGAGGGTCAGGGAGTCCCCTTCCAGTTCACATAGTGGTTCCATTTCTGGAGCCAAGACAGTCCTAACATCACAGGCCTTTCCATTCCAGGGGCTATGGTGAAGGTCAGGGTCTGTGTGTGTGCGCCCATTCTTATCTCTATTGGTTTGGTGACAAATGTCACTGGCCCTGCCCCCCATGCCACTGAGCCATCCAGCTGGCAAAAAGCTATGGGCACTTTAAGCTGTTTGAGTCTTATACCTAGTTTCTTGATCAGGGCAAGGTTAACCAGGCATCTGGTGCACCCCAAATCCAGGAGGACTACTAGGGTCCTGTTTCACCCTGAGGATTGAACCAGCAGTTCTATGGAGATGGTCACTGGGTTGGGGGATGGGATAAACTCTACAACTTCCTGGTTTCAGGGGCTTGCTGTTGTGGTTTTGCTTGTTTTTTGGCAGGACCCTGAATCACCTTCTGGGCCAGGCATGCAGCTCGCCAGTCAGCCTCTCGGTGCCCCTTTTTCCCACACCTGAAGCAGGCAGTGAATCAGGCTCTGCTCACATGGTGCCAGTTTTGGGGCCTCCTTCTTTTCAGGGAGGGATCTTCACCATCCATGACTGGGCCAATATTTGGATTGAGCCAGATCCATTTCCACTTCCTCAGCCATGGGGGGGGGGTACCTCTGGAAATGCAGGTGTTGTAGACTTCATCACTTAGCTCATCTCAGAAACATCCAATTAGGATGTCTTCTGGCCAATTGGTCAGTCAGCAGGCCTTCAGAAAAACTCCTGGGTGTACTCAACTGCCCCCTGCACCTTTGGTTGATGGCCTTTAGGTGATCTCTGGCTTTGTGATTGGATAGAGGGTCTCTGAAGTGCTTCCAAAGTACAGCCATAAAGCAATCAGCATGTCATTATTGTATAGGATGACCATCCATTCAGCTGTGGTTCCCTTCAGTGGCTATTTTGGACCATATTCTTGTATTTATATCCAAACTTGTGCTAGAAAGAAGCCCAATTGCTTGGGTTTCCATTGAACTTTACTCCCAAGGCTATTGTCTTGCATCCGCTCTGCCTTGCTGGTGCTGCTCCTGCAGCTGGTACAGGTTTGGCCAGGAGCTGGAACAATTGCAGTTGCCAAGGGGCTCACTGCTTCTGCCATTGCAGTGGCAGAGATAGTTGCCCCCTTGCTTGCCATGGCTGGAGTTGGCTGGTCAGCATGATGTGCTGCCCAGGCTAGGGCTTTTTGAGCTTTGAGAGTACTGAAAGTCCCCCTCAGAAATTCAGTCCTCTTGCTCTAGCTAGCTTCATTTGACTCTTCCTCCAGTTTTTCCACTTGGGTCTCTTGCCGGCAGCTTCCATGGCCCCTACAGATGAACGTCATTCCCATGGGTTTCTCTTCCCATTCTTCCTTTTTCCTGACTGTGAGGAACCATCAGGGTCTTGGTGGGCCGTCCTTTCCCAGCCATCCAGATAAATCCAGCCCTCCAGGAGGGCGTTTTGAGGATCTCTTCCTGGCCTCAAACTCTTCCTGGTTGCTCTCTTGAACCAATATCGTTTGCATGATCCCCATGGTAAAGATGGTTTTCTCTCCAGGTTGACAACAACTGCAGAGCTGGTTTAATGTCAGACCTGCCACAATCTAATCTCTCTGGTCTTTATCACCTGTTACTCCTCCCCTTCCAATTTCCTATTATGTACACACAAAGCTTTATTGCTCTTTCATCCTTCTTCCCACTTTCATCCTCCCCCCCTTCTTATTTTGATGGCAGATTGCCAGTAAAATGCCAAGCTAAACCAGGCAGAGGTGACACACTGCTTTCAATATTGGCACTACTTGCAATTCTTGTATACACCATAATTTTCTTTCTAATCCTTCTTGTCAAGGGGTCAATTCATAGGTTGTTTCAGTACTGTCCTGTATTAGTTTTGCTGTTATGACTCTTTCTAAGTTGTAAGGGGAAAGAACAAGGCACAATAACTGCCTCCCCTGTCCCTCTCCCCAAAAGTAATGTATAGTAGTAGCAGGACCCTGTCATGGTGTTCATTTACCAGTCATTTCCTAATATAATCTGACCCTGCTCTTGGATTTTTTTTTTTATAAGCTTAAATAATACATCACTCAAGCACTAAAAATTCTGAAAAGGGAAAGCAACAGGAGCATTTTGTTCATTATTGTGTTGCATGTATCTGCCAAAAATTAGGATTTATTTCATTTATTTCACTTTGAAATAAATTTTGGAAATCTCTTTAGGGAAATCATCTATATTTTTATATTTTGGTTTTGTGTGTTGCATAACAAGTGTCTAATTTCGAGACTTCCGGTGGCAACACTGAGCTCTGAAGACGCAGCTTTGCAGCGTCCATCCCGTTCCTTTGTTTGCCGTGTCGGGACAGCGGGAATCAGCTGTCCCTAGCGGCACCTGAAGCAGGCTTCGGGAAAAGAAGCCTGCCTGAGTCGTGGGAGCCAGGTAGACGCCACGGGGGACCTTTGGGGGGCTTCTCTAGAGGTCTGTACGCATGCTCCCCATAGGCACCACCATCTCCGGAAGAAGGGAATCGTCTGTTCTACAGACCAAGGAGCCACACCCACCCCTGCTTGCCGTTTGAGATCGAGAAGTGAAAGAAGCAGGCAAACCGATGCAAGAGATTTACTAGAAGAAAGTAAGCATCAAAACTTCATCTCCTTTGTCAAGCATTTTTTTTCATAATTTTTTTTTCTTGCTATACTTTTTTTTAATGCTTTCTGGACTTTAAAATGGCGTTGGCTGAATAGCTGAAAAGCGGAAGAGGAAAGTGAAAGTTATTTCCGAGAGTTAACTTGTTGCATGGAAGCTGGAGTTCTGGTTCTTAAAGAGGAAGTAACCTTCAAAAAAAAACTTTTTAAAATTCTTTTTTTGGACTGTTATACCCTGATTTGATTATAAGTGCTAAAAGGCAAAAAAGAAAAAAAATTGTTTGTTTGGACTGCATTTGCAAAATCCTTTTTTTTCCCTTTTCTTCTTCTCTTTGCTTTTTTTCCCTTTTGTATTGATATGGCTTCTAAAAAGTCAGCAATTCCAAGAGCTGGGAGTATTGGATCTTCTCCAGCTCCTTCTTCTAAACTCCCTGAAGTTGAGGGCCAAGCTATGCAATCTACTTTGGTTACATTAGATGTCCTCAAAGAGGCCCTGAGAGAGGTAACCGTGGAATTGAGAGAACATCTTGAAGTGAGTATAAAGGAAGTGAAAGAATGTATTCATGAAAATCAACGTGAATTTAAGCAGGATATCACTGATGCTATGACAATGTTGGTGGGAAATGTGGCCAGAATTGATGACCAAGTGGAGGTTTTGGATAAGAAAGTAAACCAGTTACAAGTGAAACAAGATGCAGATTTGATGTTAAACCAATATAAAATGATGGAGTTTGCGGTAAGGTTTAGAGGCTTACCGGAAGACCCCAAAGAAGTTCATTAGGTATTAAACATCTTCTCTTGAAAAATTTAATGTTCTGCCTTAGATTTTATTTTCTCACTGCCCACAATTCTACTAAGGTAATGAAGTCTGGGAGTATACAACTGGGAAGGGAGAACAGCCACAATAATTACCTCCCGAGGTGCTTTGCTGTATTACTCACTTGTAGAAAATGTGTGCTTATCCAACAAGTAAAGGAACCCAAAGAGCAGCCTTGTTCCCTGGGTTGATACCTAAAATTCCAATTCACATATTACACAATCTAAGTGGAACCTCGGGTGACGACTGTAATCCATTCCGAGAATTCAGTTGTCACCCGATTTTGTCGTCACCGGAAGCGCATCTGCATTTTAAAAAAGGTGCAGTGCAGAAGGGGAAATCGGCACGGAAGAGCAAATCGCCATTGCTGTGTTTGGTCGCCACCTGAGCACTCGTTCATGACCAGAGGTAAAAAATGTTGGTCGTCACCCGATTTGGTTGTGAATGGAATTAAGCAGATAATTTTGAGAGAAATACAAATATTCTGACTGCAGACAATCCTTACAACTCAGCCTCAAACACTAAGCCAAAGAACAGATGCCAGAGACAAATATAGTAGTCTGGGTTACCAATATTAAGAACTCTTAAAAATACTAATTACAGTAATGTGATTCTCCTACCCTCCCTAATATTTCTGTCGCCTCCAGATAAATTGCAAACCACAATTACCTTCAGCAATTTCAATGAAAGATGGAAGAAATATACTTTGAATTGTGTTGAGTTTTCCAGATTCCAAAGATCATACAACGATAAAATTTGGTTAATAATCAAGCATTTTCTTAATAAACCATTCATTATTCATCATATGGCTGGTTAGGAATGATGGGACTTGATTTTGGAGATCAAGGAAATAGGGAAAGGTTGGTGTTTTACTCTCAAAGTTTACTGATCACAAAAAAATCTCTAGCATGTAGATGTGAACTCCCAATTGCATCAGATTGTGAACACACACAGGAACTCTTAGAAGAGTTATATTTTACACATTGATTTATGTCTCTCCATTTTTCAACAGTAAACTTAGCAGAAAGAAACAGATACAGGCTCTCCCAGAGGTAGGAACAGAATCTATAGAAACTTGAATTAAAATACTATCCATGGAAAATTAACTCTACCTCAATTCCAACAGTCTTAAAACATGACACATAAGGGCTCTGCAATAAATATTTCTCCAATATATCCAGTCTTGAAGTCTTACTACAGGCCTCAAATAACACAAACTGTTTTTTTTAATTACAACAGTTCTAAGATGAACTTCCTTATATGTTTTTTTTTTAATTTGAATTTAAAAACAAGGCCATTTCCTGCTTCTGGCTTGCATATTTTGACCTCTACAGCTGCAGCAGGCACTGTTTGATTAGTAACACAAACCAACACATAACTGATCATGTGTTGGGAATGGATCCCAGCCAGGAAGATATGCTATTTAACCAACCCAACTGGTGATTTGTAGTTGTCTGGAATGATTAGTGCTCATAATCAACACCACCAGGCCCACCCAGTATTTGGTAAGCAATGGGCAATATACCATTGGAATTGCCCTTATTTTTTTTCTGCATTAGGTATTGCATAGGACATTAGTTGCAAGCAACAAGTTTAACAACAATATTTAGTCATCATTTATGAATAAGGTAGATATTTCTATTCATCATGGCTGAGGTCCAGTGTGGCAGAGCTGCATAAAGTTATTCTGTTTTGCATAGTTGCCTCAACTCCAATTGCTCGAACAATCCATTCTGAGATGGAGATTGATGTGGAAAAGTGGGATGCCCTGCCTCAGTGCCTCCAGTTGACAGTGTTAAGAAGGACTGCTTAACTGTCCCCATCTACTTCATTGGAAATATTTTCTGGCCCTGAGCAAAAGACCATTGAAGATCAACAGAGCAGCCAATCTGATGTGACAAGGAAGCTCTGATGCAGTGCTTTATTTACTGATTTATTCATTACTGAAACAGACTGTTCCATTTCAATCCAAAGGTAGCTTAAACTCTGCAGCTAGATAATTTTAGAAAGAAAATACCCGTTGTACCTCTTAGAAGTACAAATGCTATTACAGAAACAATAACATTCCATAAAGCTAGTTACCTCCAAATTCCTTATTTTTACTTAGTACTTAAATACCCAGATCTGTCTAAACAAAACTGTACAGGAAAAACATATCTTAACTACCTTCATGGAGTGGCCTGACTTTCATGCCATCCTGCAATCTTTAGCATTCGAATATATACAAGAAAAGACAGAGAAATAGAACACAGTATAAGATCTAGGTGCTCTACCCGTTTTCACACTTGCATTCTTTTCACTTAAAGAAAATGTTCCCCCTTATTTCATTCAAGAGATCAAGTATTTTTGCTTTATATTTAGTTACATTTCTGACCACATTAAAAACACTCTGGGTGGTACACAAGATCAAAACCCCCATAAATAAGACTGAAAGTAAATTCTCAATATTATGCTCAATTGGGTGACTTTTTTCTCTACAATTGTTTTCAGGATATTGTTTTGCTTTTGAACTTTTACCAAAACAATAGCAACCAATTGTTTTCCTACAAGGAGGAAGAAGCCGTGGAGTGGAAGAAGCCGTGGAGAAGAAGGAACAAAAGGAGGAGAACGGAAAAGGACAATGAATTATGGATGTGTGACTGTGCAGGACTGGAGGCTGAGAGGCTCTAAAATCCCATGTCCCGTGGGGGAATGGAAGAAATGGAGTAAGGAGGGCAGGTGCCCCAGCCGAAAATCCTGGTTAAATGCTAGCTTCTCCCGGCTGGAGATTTGTGTGAGACATGGCTGCCGCCGGAACCCTGGTCTACCCGTGGCCAGAGACTTCATCTTACATCTCCCGTCTCTGGAAGAAATTTATTACTGGCCCTTTTGGAGACCGACACTCCCCCTCTTATGTATAAACCTCCTTAGAACCCTAGGAGGTGCCTGGCTTGACTCTCACTGTGAGGACATAATGTATTTCTGTATTTTTATCCATCATTTGTTTTATACCATCTGTTTTATACCATCTGTTTTAGATATATACCTTTTAACATCTTTATATGCTATATTTTATATTTATATTTATATTTATATTTTATATCTATATGTATATTTTATTCATCTATTTTTATTTAGTTATACATTATGCCCTATTGCCAAATGCTGCTCTTGCTGCTTACGAAAATGTTATGATTTGTTTTAAGAAAGTACTTAGATACTCAAGGGATGACCTCCTAGCGTGCCGAGAGTCCCCTCTCGTGCAGATTTGGCCCTCTACCATCACGAGGGCCCACCTTAAGGAAGGATTTGTTAATCCAGAGAGGTGGGCGAAGCGCAGTCTTAGGGGTTTTTTAGCCAGGTCTCTTAGACGAGTTTTAGGGGGTTCCAGGGTGGTGGG
>JAOYMU010000192.1:32748270-32758851 GCA_025802295.1 Psammodynastes pulverulentus
TACACACACAGACACAATTGGATTGCAGTCTCTCTCTCTCTCCCTCCCTCCCTCCCTCTCACTCACCTCATTTGCATGCAAGCGTGCTCCGTGGGACAATGAGGTCTCATTAAGTAGTTAAGTGGAAAGTAGTTTGGGGGGGAACAGGAGACTGGAAAACACTTTTTGCACAGGGAATGAAAGTTTCTGGATCCCTGACTCTGCAAAAGAGGATGGGTGCCTGAATCTGTGCGATATTATATCACCCAGGAGCATCCATTCTCAGCACAAAAAGCATTTCCCAGCCAACTCTCCTCTCCCTTCCTCAAAGCAAAGGCAAAGAAACAGAGAAATAAAGAGAGGAGACCGATGTTTGCAAGGTAAGTGAGACCTTGTGGCAGGAAGGGAGGAAGAAGCATGAGGTATCTTAGTGGATCAGGGAGGCCTTGAGGGCCTGTTCTATCACTAGGCCCCCCTACAGCCTTCTCCACCCTGAGGTCCTCTCCTCCTGACCTCTCCTGGTGGTCTCCCATCCTATCACTGAGGATGCTTTGGTTACCTTGCCGGGTCTCATAAGGAGATGGAGTGGGCCTCCCTCTGACCCACACACTTTGCCCTCCCGCACACACCATGAGCAACCTGGCCAAGGAGAGCAAGCACAGCAGCAGTGGGAGCTGGCCACGCCCATCATGGCCATCCCCATCCCAGCCATCCCCACCCCAGCCCCCCAAAGTCAATCACAATCCTGATGCGGCACTCAATGAAATTGAGTTTGACACCCCTGTTCTAGGAGTTAGTTGATTAAAACAATTGGGATTGTTTTAAAGATGAAAAGATTAGCTGGGTGGCTTCTGTTTATTTTTTCTTTTAGCAACTTTGAAAAACAAGTTCATATTCAATTTTTGATAAAAAAAATAACAATATGACAACCTGTATTTTAACTCATTTAATATCATCAAATTCATTATTAAATGCTTCAGAATTGAACTAATTGCACAGAATTAAACTTTTAAAAAATATTCTGGAAGATCACTCAGTATGGATCTGAACTAAATTCTAGGCTCGGCTTAAAGTTTAAATGATGATAAAATGTGAGATGAAAGTGTTTTGCAGTATGGAGACTTGTTCTTGGTTTGACTGATTTGATTAAAAATAACTTATTCTGAAAAAGTGATGAATGAAAAATGAAATGAAAAATATTTAGGAATATATTAAACAACTCAGGAAAACTCTTTCTACTAATAGTGTTTATTCCCATTCCTTAGAAAATGCAAATATGCTGATTTTGACTGGCATATCAGTTTCCATATTTGATTATTAGTATTACCTCTTTAGATTTCTTCTGACTCCAAGGGTGTATATGCTTGCTTTTAGCAGACTGAGGGTGTGTCAGGTTATATTCAGTCTTCAGTGTTGGGAAAAGGTGTGAAACACAGACCACCTCCCATCAAGCTACCTTCAAGTTCAGCAAGCAGTTCTTCAGGTAAATATAATTTCAAAGCACTTTCCTTTTGGGTTGAGAAGATACTTGTGGGATAAGTTGTGCTTTACTTATTTAGCTTTGTTAATGAATCTTTCAGGGAATGTGAACATATATTTATAATCTTATTGGTAGGAAAAGTATTGGCAACTGCAACAGAGGTGGTATTCTACTGGTTCGCACCAGTTCAGCTGAACCGGTAGCAGAAAAAACTGCTGCTCGGGCGAACCGGTAGCAAAAAAATGGCTACCGGTTTGGCCAAACCGGTAGCTAAAAACCCCTTCTGAATGTGCGCGCTCCCCTCCCTTCTGTGCATGTGTGCGCCTACTGGCACGTGCCTACTGCGCATGTGCACGCCAATCATCTGAGAGGACTCTTTGATCCTCTCAGATGATTGGCACACTTTTTTTAGCTACCGGTTTGGCCGAACCGGCAAACACACGCACATGCACACAATCAGCGAACCGGTGGCAACACCAGTAGGAAACCACCACTGAACTGGAAGTAAGTTACTCAGAGCACATTCCCCTTGCATAATAATAATATGCCCTCTCCAATATTCTGTCGCTCACCTGATTGATAAGCAGACTGGAAACTAGGAAAACAGGACTCCATAACTGCCTTCTAGAGAGCTGTGGCAGGCAATTTTTCATAGTTGTAACATTGCTTGGAAGAAGGGGAAAGACATATTCAATTTCATTCCGGTAGGAATAGTGAAACTGCAATCTAAAGAAGTTACTTATGTTCTAAATGAGTGCAAAAAAGTGAGGCAGTCTGCATTCTTTTTATAAGCAAATATTGGACTGCATAACTAATATGCACTGTAGCAAAACTGGGGAAACAACTTTAGAAAATAAAATACTCTTTCTGATGTTGGTTCACAGAACAAATCCATCTATTAATTATGCTTTTCAGGTAATATTTTTAGTCCACAGCAGTCAAGCAGTCATCTCAAATCCCCAACTCCTCCTCCTCCTCCTCCTCCTCCTTCTGCTGTTCCTCCTCCTAAGCCTCCCTGTGTGTCTCGGAAGCAGTCTCTGGATCTGAACCAATTGAGTATACTTTCTTCGGCTTCTGTGTCTCCTGCAAGTGCTTCACAAAGTGAGTGCCGCCCTAAATTCTCCATTAAATCTTCATAGGCATCTCATGATAAACTTTCTAACCAGCTGATCTGGAGAAACTAAATATTACATATCCTAAAGTGTGTATTAATTGTGCAGCACAAAGCAGGCCTCTTGTTCACTGTATGTACTTTGTTTCCTGTAACTGTATTTGGTTCTTCTGTATAATTATATATGTATGCACCCTCTGTGTATACGTTTTGACTCATTTTATGCAACCAACTTAGGTCTGTGTTTCATACAGCCTGGTAATTAATGTAATCATAGAAGTTTCCAAAATACATATCTTTTTTCACTAATATGTCAACAGTAGCTCATTAAGACCAATTTTAATTTGCATATTTTAAGAAAGTAAAACTATTTGAATGTCATCAATTATGGTGTAATTGTATCTCTATATGTGTATATAACATGGTCAAGTTCCAATATGGTAATAAAATAAAGATAAGTTGATTTTTTAAAACACTCCTATACTGTTTTACGAATCATTGCTGATGACAAAAATATAAGAATAGTTTCAGGATATTAGTGTAATTTCTTAAATATCTTCTGAACTAATAGAAAGCTGGTTTGGATTTTTAAATCTCACAAAAATAACAGCTGTGGGTTTTTAACCACCCTTTGGGAGGTGGGGAAGGATCCCTTAGAGTATCTTTTAGATATTTGTCTATTCAGTTCTTTGTCTGCTGCATAATGTAGTCCTGTGATTTGCATGTTGCATAATCTAAAACTGTCAGAAGAGGGCTTAACAGATGTCACTTTTATGCCTTCCAGTTTTGCACAAAGAAACTTAAAAGGAAGTTTGATCAATTTTCCCACTATCTGATTCACTCCTTATATGTTCTCTCATTCCACTCCTTATATGTTGCTGGGAAATCCCTGGGACTAGATTGGAAGTCAGAATAGTTTCTTGAAAGAAGGCAGGAAAATTACATGGGCATATCCACGTATTCATCAGGAACCAAACTCAACTTATAGGAGTATTCTTTTTTCCTAGATGTCTAAGTGTTGTTGTATACTTGGCCCCTAGCTTTTAGACATTCTTTTCTTTTCTTTCTTTCTGCAAAACATGAATGCTTAAAAAAAGCAGAACAAAATTAAAATAGCTTCAGAACTTTTGGATTGTCTTAATTTCATTGATATTATTGCTTCATACCAAGTTTACATTTTAAATACAATCATTGATTGTTGCTTTCTTTCTGTCTGCAAGTTAAGCAAACCAGTGATGGATAATTATTTGTATTTTCTTTTTCAATGTCCAGAGTTTTCTTCAAGCTGTTTTTCTAATGTTAAATTATTGTGCAGATGTTAGAAGATTTATATATTACAATGTTAGATGAATCATTTATTGTTTATAGCATTTTAATTAAATACTGAAATTGACATGAGATAGTTAATAGCAGAGGAGTGATGTAAATGTGTCAACAATGTTAGAATGATTTAATGGAATAAATAGAACTGGAGTTGCAGATTAAGCATAGTGATATTTTTGTGCCATATGCTTCATTCATCAGAAACAGCAATTATTAACAGAATTGGCTGGGCTGGTGGTGGTGTTTTAAAGTGGAGTAAAATATCAAGCTAAGTAAGAGTCCACTAACTCTAGTTTTAAAAAAGGACTGGCCTTTTATAACAAACGAGTGCTTTTTATTTTTCTCAATGAGCAGGGTCTGGAACTCCTAAGCCAGCTACTCCTACTCCAACCAACACCCTTTCATCGACCCCACACCCTGCTGATGCTCAGAGCTCAACTCTGATTACCCATTCTGCTACCCTTACTCCCCAAGATTCAGGCTTCACCCCTCAGCCCACTTTGCTTACCCCGTTTGCTCAGCAGCAAATGTCTCTGGGCCAGGCATTGCCTGTAATGACCATTCCTCTTTCCACCATGGTAACTTCCGTTACTACAGGCACATCCTCCAACCAGGTCATGACAAACACTGCAGGACTTAACTTCATCAATGTAGTGGGCTCTGTCTGGTAAGTTAGTTATTTTATAGTTTATAGTTACTTTCCACCATGTTCCATGTTGCTGTGAGCCAATTGATGAGTGATGAACTTGAGATGGGTTAACCAATTAATGAAATTTAACATATTTTAGTGCATTTATTTCATTACATGTGCTTAAACAGTTGATTATCGTAATTATGTCAACATGCAAAAAGTAAACCTTTAGAGCAAGTTTTAGAAAACTGGTTGTGATTAGTATTATTTTTATTATTGTATTATTTCTGTGTCTGGGTAATCTGTCCTCCATTCTTACTGTCATTGGAGTTAGAATTAAGAATAAAGATAGCATCTGGCATTCTGTTCATTCCTTCACTATTGTTCACGTTATGATGTTGAGATATGCTCTAAATAGTTTTGGAATGGAATATGAGGAACTATAGATATGAATAGATTTTATTCAAATGCAGCAAAATATTTTGTTGTAACTTGATTAGTAAAATACATATTATTTCATGCCATGTTAGTCTAATTCTTACCTATTCCTTTTGTACAGTGGAACACAAACATTAATGAGTGGTTCAAATCCCATGTTGGGGGGTAATACTGGTGCAGTCCCCCCTGCAGGTATAAACCTGAGTAATATTTTACCATCAGGAAATCTGATGCCAAATGCACTCCCTGCTGCAATGCAGCATACCTCTCAGCCAGGTCAGTATGAAAATCAGGTATGCTGAAATGGGATGGTGATGATGCCTATTGAAAGTGCAACTTGGGAAAAGAATCTAGAAGGTTACTAACTAGTAAATTGCATAATATATAGTGATGGGAATTTTGAACTTGATTTATAATTAATGCCATCTTAACTATTGCCTTAGGTGGCAATCCTCTAGAGTGTTAAGTTTTGTAAGCATATGCAACTGAATTTTCTAATTAATGACAGACAAAGTCTAGGATTCATTCTATAGAATAGTGTAGCTTCTGGTAGCTCTACGTTCTTAATCATCTGTTGATATTTATACAGTAGCACTGATCTTCCAAATATATTGTTAATCAAGTTTTGATTTAAAATTAAAATTATTTATGTAAGCATTTTAACTTGGTACATTGGTTTCATAATTTTAGCATTTTGCAGAATATTTTATCTGCTATTATGCTCTCAGTATTGCTCTATTTTTAATCAGTTATTTTATGCGCATTGTATTTAGGATTTGTAAGCAGTTCTTGTGAAGTAATATAAATATAATAAGCTAATTCTGTTCTGGGTCATGTATATACCTTCTACCCTGACATGACAGTAGAGACAAACTGCAGTACTCTGAAAGCTTGAATCATTTATAGGATTCAAGAATTAAGAAAAATTCAGAATTAAGGTGTTTTAATTCAGTTTACTGAAACAAGATATATTGTACAGTTTCAATGCAAATTAACTCTGCTTCAATTTTAAAGCTCATAAAGTTTTTTATGAGTTTTAAATACTAAAATATTCCAAATGTTAAAACTAAGCTTTAAAGTTGGAATATTTTAGTATTTAAAACTCATAATTTTTTTCTTTCTCATTAGAGGAAGTATTTTGGAAAAAAATGTTGCTTCTGTTGAAATGGCCAAAATAGCTTTTGTCAATATTAATGGTTAACTACACTGTTAGCTTCCACTTTAGATGTAATTAAAAGGAAGAAAAAAACCACAACATTTTCTTACCTAAATTAATCTCAGCAGGTGTCCCTTTTGGTTTAAAAAATGCTCCAGGCCTTCGCCCATTGAATCTTCTACAGGTATGATAATACACTTGGGCCTGTTTTGCTGTTTGATTTCTCAAGACATTGAATGGGGAAATTGGATGTAAATACAAACACCCTTATGTCCATTGACTAATTAGTAAAACATATTATCCTGTCAAAAATATAGAAGGATATATGTTTCTCTTACATGAGGTTGGAAAAAATGTGTTTTTGTTTCATCGCAAATTGAGGCAGGAAATAGTGGATCTGGAAAGCCAATTCTCTATTTCAAATCTGCAAAAATTGGGAGATTTTGCAACTGGGGTTGGGGACGGTCTGCCTAACTATCTCACTGCCCTTGTTATTATTTTAATTAATTAGTCCAAATTTATTGACTGCCCAATGCCAATGATTCCAATGTTGGGATTCTCATTGAATTATCCATGCTTTTGTTATATCCTGAGTTGGTAACTGCCTTGCCTTCTATATGGGCTTACCCTTGAAATATGTCCAGAAGCAAGCTTAAATATATAGCTGCTAATTTGTTCACAATATTGGCAATGCTTTTAATATTTATAATGGCTTTGTAGTTTCATTATTAGATGGACTGTCTAACTGATATTATTTTATTTGGACATTGAGGTCATGAGGATTGGAGTCTTAAAATTTCCCTACTTTCTGAGATACAACTTTGGACACACAGAGAATGCTGTCTCCTATATTGCTCTCAAGCTGTGATATGTGCTCCCTTCAGAACCACACTCAGACTTAACTTTCCTTTCAGAAAATGTTGAAACACTTTCCTCTTTTGCTGTGTATTTTCAGGTTGAGTTAAATAATTGCCTTTAACCGCTTTTATAAAATTGTGTTTGTTACTTATAGTGCACTGTAAACAAAAAGATGGACCATAAATAAAGTACTGCTATTTGACAGTTGATGAGCTAGTTCTATGGAACATCCAACAGACTAGCTCAGCACCTCTTACTCCTCCTTCCAGCTGTAACAGAGATTCCAGGCTTTGATCTAGTTGGAAGTAAACAGATATGTTTTACCTAATAGGGAATAGAATTAGTTGATGTAGGCAATATGAATTCTGTGCACATGTACACCTATTGTTGCATAAAATGATACTTGCTGTGGAAAACTACTTTGGCCACTTTGATTTAGGCTTCCTTTTTAGTGTGATTTTATTGTGTAAAATCTTTTTAGTCCCAATTTTCTTGAAGTGGAAAGAGGCTAAGGACACTGGGTACTCACAGTTATAAATTCTAAACTGTATATATTTATGTACATCACAAATAAAATATGCAACCCACCCAACACCTAATTTCTCTTTAAACTTTAACAGCTTGCAGGTGGCTCACTAATATTCAATCCTCTCCAGCAGCAGCAACAGCAACAACAACTCTCCCAGTTTTCATCTCAGCAGCCTACAACTTCTAGTCTTCAGCCACAGGGAGGTCAGGTAGGCATAGTTGGTAATAAACAATAATCCATGCTGTCTCATAAGTTTGCATGTAGATATCAACATGACTCCTCTAATTTATGTTGATGATGTCACTGGGGAGTTAATCTCCACAATACAATGGAGCTGTCTTCAAAGAAATGCTATTGTATACATCTGAAAGTTTCTGTAATGGCTGGAATCCTGATAATGCAATTTCAGTTCACATGGAATGTTGGCTGCCACAGGGAGCCTTCCCATACCTGCAGTTACATTGTATCCTTAGACATCCTGGTGTTTTCTGACATACTAATATCACAACATTCCATAGAAGGAAGGGCTGTTTAACATTGCTCATATGTTCAGTTGCATATGCAGTAGCATTTATGCTTACATAATACCCCATAGTGCTTTACAGCACTCTCTGGGTGGTTTACAATATAGAAGCATTATTTGCATATTGCTCCCACAATCTTGGTCCTCATTTTACTGACCTCAAAAAGGATAGAAGGCTGAGTCAACCCTTGAGCCTCATCAGGATTGAACTCCAGGCTGGAGGAAGAGTTTGCCTGCAAAACTGGATTTTAACCACTGTGCCACCAGGCTATGAAACTAAGCATTAATCAAGCTCTTGGCTGACTTCTGGTGGGGGCAGGACGGGGGTAGTACATCCATTCTGGTTGTTGATCTCTCAACAGCTTATTGATACCATTTAGAGAATCTCGCAAGTTTGATAGTACAAATCTCCAATCTCCCACTGTCATTTTTACAACTTGAGAAATAGGGAGATTCCTTTCTGTGTATCTTTCTCTGCCCATTAAGTAGATGTGGGCTATGCCTTCTCTTATCTGATTGTTCCCTAGGCAGCATCTCTCCCCTCAGTCTCCCAAGATCAGTCCCATATACCATTATAGATTGACTTTAAACAGCATTCAGAAACTGTGGCTGGTATAGAATGCAGTGACATGGATAGGGGTTTTTTTTCAAAGTAATTTTTTATATTTCCATCATAACACCACATGTCCACTCGTTACAGCATTCCAGTAAAGATATTCACTCATTTTAACATAGTTTCTAATTATATAAATTATTATTCTATATATTGTGTGAGTATTTCTACATTTAACCTGTAACTATTTACAGATATATACATATTTTCCCATTTTACTATATCTCTTACATACTCTTTACTTTACTTTACTTTACTTTATTTGGGATTTATAGCCCGCCCCATCTCCACAAAAAGGGACTCGGGGCGGGTAACAAGCAAGTAAGGCACACAAATATACAATATAAAATACAATAAAAACCATAAAATGTCTATCTATCTATCTATCTATCTATCTATCTATCTATCTATCTATCTATCTATCTATCTATCTATCTATCAGAGATGGAGAACAATGGCCCTTGACTTGGGTTTTTCAACTCCCAGAATTCATGACCCAGGAATTGAAGCCCACAATCATATAGGGGTCATCGTTCCCCACCTCTGATCTACATGGTGTCTCTTAAGCAATCACATGAAAGGGTGCTGAAAAACATTTCGGTTGAAAGCTCCTGCAGAAGTGGAAACGAGGGCACTCATTTTCTCCTGAATAGCCAGTATTTCTGCTGGTGCCTGAAGTATTTTACCAAACATGACATGGAACAAAGTTCTAATGCAATTCTGAGTCTTCCTGCTGAATTTGGATGTGTGGCTGGATCTTTGCTCTCGAGCTCATCCTTAACAACTGACCAAATATTTACACTGCTTAGTATAAAAAAGGGTAATTTTTTCCAAAGTATTATACAAGATCGGAGTTAAATATTCATTTAAAGAGTTTGGTTTTATGCATCAATAATTTTATTGACTCATTTTCCAGAGACTCATTAGAACAGAGCATCAGTCTGCATCATATTGTATTTTTGTTAAAAGACAAGAATAAAAGAGTTGCCACTATAACAGATAACTAAGAGAGCCAAACCTCATTTGGTATGACCTTCATATAAACTATAAAATATGAATATAAACCAACATATGCACCTAAAAAATGGAAAAGGTATTTGATGTATGTTTCAAATTTTGTAATGTAACTTAATAAGTTATATGAGCAAGGGAAGAGGTTTCGTAAATAGGACATTCTGTCCCCTTGCAGTCAATGCATCTCTATATATTGCAGGCTGCTGAAAGAACACGTCCACCCTAATTCCAACTGTGTAGCATATTTCTAAATTTTATGCATAGTTTTTAAATGGCAAGATAATACGTTTATATTGAAAAACTCTCATTAATCTCATGTAATTTGCGCATCACATAAATGGCTATGAAACTGAACTGTTCATTTTGAAATTCTTAGTTCACCTTTTTTGTCTCTGTACTTTCACACAAACAGGTTCTCTGTACACAGTACAGCCTTTCATCATCCACTGCATAAGTCTTCTGTCATCCCCTTTTTCAGGTGCCTAACAGTAGATAAATGCGTTCTCACTCAGTAATTATATTTCTTCACTTTCTGTAAATGTCTAAGGCTCAGGCTACCTCTTCAGGGAACAGATGCACACTTACAGCTACAGTGCTTTTGATTTATAGTCCTAAAGTCACCCTTCAGAAAGTGCATGTGCTGTGATACCAAATTATTCCCCTTTGGTGGATGCTACTTATGTCTTTTGTGTCTGGCAAAGGACCCATAGTAGGTGCATAAGCTCAGTGTTGCCCTGCAGTTGTTGGCAATACAAATGACTACCTGATACAGGATTAAAGAGGGAGAAGCATTTCCTCTGAATGAGATGTTATTGCTTAGAATTTTGCAGAAATCTTAATCCAGCAAAATGTCTGCCCCAGGTTGTTCAGTATATCTAACAGATAATCAGAGTGGGAAGGGACCTTTTGGTCATCTAGTCCAACCC
>JAOYMU010000192.1:32785355-32796475 GCA_025802295.1 Psammodynastes pulverulentus
ACTAGCCGGCCATCGCGAGATTACGCTGCGTCCTCTAGAAAGTGAGGTGAATAAATGAATAAATTAGCTAGCGCTCCACGGGCCGGATTAAAAGATCCGCTGTGCTGTATACGGCCCACGGGCCGTAGTTTGCCCATTCCTGGGTTAGACTCTATGGAACAAGAGAACAAGCAAAGATTTGGGTTAGGGATCAGTCAGGGGACTTAAACAGCCCTCTCTCAAAAAAAGACAATCCAATTAAGCCAATTTCTTATTCTTTTTCACTGGTCCTCTTTCACTACTGCAGGAAAGCATAAATCCTGCTAATTTGAATGTGTCCTAAACTTGGTGACTACAGTAGAGGGTGTAATTCAAAAATACGCATTCGTACAAAGCTGAAACTCTCAGTGGAGGGCAATAACAACTCAGTACATAAAAGAAAGGGTTTCTGCAGATCCTTTCCTGGTGAAGAAAAGCACACCTTTCTCCCCTTTTAACAGTAAGAAGCAAGGCAGAACTTCCAGAAACCGAGAAGGCCTGATCGCGAGTTGCGAAAATACCCAGGCGCCAGCGCCCGCGCCTCTCCGGAACGAGGAACGGTTTGGGCACGAGGGGAAACAATCGGCGCTCCCTGATCGGCAGGAAACAAACATTTACCTGAACGCGGCCGTTACGGTAGCCGCCATCGTCTCTTCACTGACTTCGTTTAGCAACTGATACGAGACTAGAAACAATCCAGCTGTGGAAGGCGCTACTGAATCCGAGTCTGCGACGCAATTAGAACTAGGAAAAGGAGAGATTGACACGTTGTGGGCAGTTTCGGCAAAAAAGAAAGCTAGAGGTCTCCCGGATGGTAATGGTAGCTAGAGGTTAAAAAAACCTAATTTACCTAATTTTCTGAATTCAATATTACGAATTACAATATTTCCTTATACATAAAAGTAAAGAAATGCCGAATTTCTGCATAGTTATGTGTGATACTAAAATTAATTTTATTACTTGGATGGAGGATAATCTCTTGGATGAAAAGCTACGCTGATTTTTTTAAATAGGGAGTTGCAAACCACTTCCATGATTATTGCTAAGGCGCCTTAATGTCAAATCACGAATCGAAGGAAACTATAGGATGACCGTCCGCATAAGCCTGTCTTCTTTCACATAGCATTTTTCTAGTTCTTAAACAGTTTAAAAATGCTCTGCCAGTACAAATAAAACTACTACTTATTTAAGTTATTGGCATTTTAAAGTCCAGATTTACGGTTGATTGAAAATAGGTGCAGTTAATTTTGTACCTTAGAAAACGAACCGACGATGAGTTTCAAAATACAAACGTGTATACAAAACAGCTTCTCCAATACAAAACTGTTCAAAGATCGCTACCAAAGATATTCATTGCCGTATCAATACTCACTCAGACTAATTTCAATGTGTAGAACAGGTTAACAGTTGGAAAGGACGTTGGAGGTCTTCTAGTCTAGCCCCCTGCTCAAGCAGGAAGACCCTACCATTTTGGACAAGTGACTCACTCACTGTCCAGTCTCTTCTTAAAAGCCTCGTTACAGAGGATCCACAACTTCTGTAGGCAACATATTTTAAATAAACCCCATATGTTTTTAACACGACATGAATATGTTTACCTCCGTGAATTTCAAAAAAGCATTTTTTAGTTACTTGTCTTCCTAAATGTCTAATCATCTGAACCAATAGGCTGCTCTACACACCGGAAGCTCAGCCTTTCCCGTCTCGTCATTCTTTCCTTCCGCTTTCGTGTCTCTCGATGAATCGCTCTGAGCGCTGGCTGATTGAACACGCTTGAACGGAAAAGCGAAGTGCTGAAGTAGCTGACGATGGAACTGGGCTGGCTGGTCGAAGGGATCGTGGTGTTAGCGACTGCAGGGCTGGCTCTGGTGAGAAGGGATCAGGACTGGCCCTAAAGCATTTCGGGAGCGAAGAGAAGGCAGAACGGCAAACTCATCCTCGTAGTGGGCTCTCCTTACCATCTCGGCCTCCAGACTTATTTTATTTCATTTTCCTGACATTTTAGGAAAATTTGGCCTAGGCGATTCATTTATATCAGTAGTTCAATTTTATATCCGCAAATTTAACTAAAATGTCTCTGAATGCATGCAATGCATCCTTCCTAGTAAGCAGTTCACCGCCCCATTCTTCACAGGTTTTAGGCGGTTTATAAATACAAAAATAAAATTGCATTGTAAGGCTTCAGTAATATCAGATGATAAGAAAATGTGTAAATGTATGAGCCGAAACATCATCAGTGTACGTTGTGCACTTCTTTTTCTGAGATTTTGCAGTATTTTAATATATTAAACTTAAGTTTAATTTATTAAACTTCTTATCTTTTAGAACTATGTCTTTCTGGTGCATACGGTCCTTTGAGGTGTTCTTACTACCTTGTCAGAGAAGGTTGGGCTGCTGACTTGGATACAGGTAGTCCTCAACTTACAACCACAATTGAGCCCCAAATTTATGTTAAGTGAGAAATTTGTTAAGTGATTTTTGCCCCATTTTAAAACTTTTCTTGCCACCCTTGTTAAGTGAATCACTGCAGTTGTTAAATTAGTAACACGGTTAAGCGAATCTGGTTTCCTCATTGACTTTGCTTGTCAGAAGGTCACAAAAGGGGATCACACGACCCTGAGATGCAGCAATGGTCATAAATATGAGCCATTTGCCAACCATCTGAATTTTGATCACATGATCATGGGGATGCTGCAAAGGTTGTATCTGAAAAATAGTCATCAGTCACATTTTTCAGTGCCATTGTAACTTTGAATGATCACTAAATGAACTGTTGTAAGTCAAGGACTACCTGTAGTTTTTATTCAGAAATTTGCTGCACATTTTTTTTAAAGGAATAGAAATCAACATTTCCTAAATTAGAAAGTAAAAGCCATTTTAGTGGTGGGAATACCTTTTACTTAAATGCTAATGTGTTTATACAGTTATATCAATTATGCAAAGTGCAGAAAAAAAGTAAAAGAAGCCAAAAAAATTAAAAGCATAGGACAAAAGAAAAACAAATATGGCTTAATCTAATTCATATCAACACCATTCAATATTTTGTGTTCATTTATCTTTGCAAATGATCCTGTCATATTTTATGAAATTTATATATTGCCTTTTGTTCTTTAAGCTCTCATCTCTTTTTTAGGAGTTTATCAGCATCATAATTCAGCTTTCTCTCAATCCACATACTTTCTTCATATGTTTCTTTTGTGCTTCAGTCCTCATTTACTTTCTCTACACAAAATATTCAGGGTATCATTTTTAATCCTGGTCACTCTTTTTTGTCATAACTATTTACCAAACATGTAACTATCATCAACCTGTGAATTCCTACTTTCATATGTTCTCACAAGTTTAAATAATACCAATTCCTAATTTCTCATATGTATTATTTTCATTTAAATAGGATTCTGGTCCTTTTTCTCAACGTACAATATATTCCTCTATGTCTTTATTTAATTTGTTACACATAAATGTTGAATACTATAATTTATTCTGTGTTTACATTTTGATTAGTGCAGATTCTCTCCCAATGCACACGATCTTGGACATTGTGATCAAATTTATTTATTTTTTGTAATTTTATTTACCTATTTATTTATTTATTTATTTATTTATTTATAGTCATATTTATATCCCGCCCCATCTCCACAGAGGACTCGGGGCGGGTAACAACAAGAGAAATCAACAATATAAATATAAATATAATACAGATTTAAAAATTCCTAAAAACCAGATATTAAAATTACCATCTATTCACTTTAAAAACTTTTAATATGAATGTTTTAATCTTGCAAGAATGATATTGCATTGTTAATACAGTACTATCAGCTACCACTCCTCTTTTACTTCTCTCCCAGATTGTTGTCATTGCATATATAACTGCAAGACAGTCGCCAAGTATTTATGAATATGAGGATGAGAACTTCTTTCTGAATGATAAGAAATCTGTGCCTAACCTTCATGACCCTGCAACGCGTGAACTTTCTGTAGTAGTACCTTCATATAATGAAGAAGAACGATGTAAGAATAAATATTTATATATAAGATATTTGCTTTATAAATTATTTTAGACTCAGTGTAGTTTTAATGAACCAAGAACTACAGTTTTGTTTTGTTTTTCCCACATCTTACAGTACCATCAATGATGAATGAAGCTCTAGATTATCTAGAGATGAGACAGGTATGTATTTCCAATAATTCAGTAACATTTTTGAAAGTAGCATCTTCTGATAGTAAGAAAACATAAAACCCTGTCAAACGAAAAAAAAATGTTATTTTCATTTTTATAGAAGCAAGATCCTTCATTCACATATGAGGTCATAGTAGTTGATGATGGCAGCACAGATCTAACCACAAAGGTAGGAAATAAGGGACTCTTTTACAAACTTCAGATCAGTGGTGGGATTCAAAATTTTTTTATTACCGGTTCTGTGGGTGTGGCTTGGTGGGCGGTGGTATGGTGTGGCTTGGTGGGTGTGGCAGGAGAAGGATACTGTAAAATCTCCATTCCCTACCCGTCCTGGGGGAAGGTTACCATTGGTTCTCTGAACTACTCAAGATTTCTGCTACCGGTTCTCCAGAACTGGTCAGAACCTGCTGAATACCACCTCTGCTTCAGATACTTGTCATGCTTATGAGCACTCATTCAATGAGTGTTCCAACTTGTAAGGGTGGGTTCAGTGGTGGTTTCCTCCCGGTGTTGCCACCAGTTTGTTGACTGTGTGCATGTGTGCGCTCCCTCTCCCTTCTGCACATGCAATAATTGTCCAATAATTGTGCACACATAGATATTCTAAGAAATCCAAAACCTCACTTTTTCTTAAATATTCAGGTTTGAGGTCTATTAACATTTTGGATTGACCGAGAACACTGTAGTTGTTCAATAATAAAATTAATCTGCCAAAATACAACTTGCTTAATAATTGTGTACACAGAGTACATTATCCAACTGGTTCTAGATGCCACTAAAATATATGATAAAGGAGGTACCTTTTAAGAAAAGCTATGCAGCACAGGGATAGCCTGCTTCCTGAAGTTCAATAATACTTTGAAAAAGTGCAACAAAGGATTGAAGAACAGTGTCTCTAACATGGTATTTTGTAACATCAAATTTGCCTAGGACACCACTAAGGCATTGGGGTGGATTTACTGGATTCTCAGAACACTCTCCTAGCTCTGCTCACCACAACCAAGAGGAGGATGGGGGGAGGAGGGAGATGTTCCTTGAAATGATGAGGAAAGACCTTCACTCCCCCAGGAAAAGACAGATGGGTTAATTCTGAATGATCAAGACCAAGCCTTAGGAAACAAATGCATACAAAACCAACATTGAGAAGGGAGCAACAGACAGCAAATGCCACCTCTGCAAAGATGCTGAACAAACAGTGGACCATCTAGTTAGCTGCTACAAGGAGACTGCACAGATGGATTACAAACAATGGCATGACAAAGTTGCAACAATAGTGCATTGGAATATCTGCAAGAATTTCTGTTTACCTTCCAACAGCAACTGGTGAGACCATAAAATTGACAAAGTAATTGAAAATGAAGAAGCTAAAGTACCCTGGGACTTCAGAATTAAAACAGAAAAGCATCTGCCACATAACACCTCAGATTTAGCAACTGTTGATAAGAAAGACAAAAAAGTCTCAACAGTGGACTTTGCAGTACCTGGAGACAACAGAATGAAAGAAGAAATTGGAGAAAACCACAAAATATAAGGACCTGCAAACAGAACTATAACAACTGTGGCAAAATAAACCAAGATAATACTAAAAGTAATAGGCACCTTGGTTGCAATCTGAAAAAAATGTGGAGCACCAGTTGGACATTATTGGCATTGACAAAATCACCATCAATCAATTGCAAAAGACAGCTTTACTTGGAACAGCTGTGACAGTACCTTTAATACCATGAAACAATATCTGCATACCCCAGATCCTTGGGAAGAATTTAATTTAATAGGTGAATAAAATGCCAAGTCCAGTCTTAAACATCTGGCTGGCTGTGTGATTAATAACAATAATAAATATTGTTTTGAAAAACAGTATGCTGTCTCTCCACTTGTTTTTTTCAATCTCGGTTTACCAGGCTACAACTACCACTCCCAGAGCCATTTGTCTGTATCTTTCTATCTATCTATCTATCTATCTATCTATCTATCTATCTATCTATCTATCTATCTATCTATTCCTTTCCTGAGTGCATAAATACAACACATTTCTCTTCTCAACAATACTGCCTTTGTAAATTGATTTCAATTTACCTTTTACTTTGCAACATCAGAAACAATCACTACTGTATAGCAACTATAAAAATTAAAAGTAGAAGGTTGCTGGAAGAAGTATTTTACCTTGCAAATATATAGAATCATGTGCTTCCCTTCCTCTTATTTTACTAGCTATTTATTGCCTTATCGGTGAGAGGGCTGGCATATAAATTTTATAAGTAAAACAATAAATGTAAAACATTACAAATGTAAAAAGTAACATATTAACTAATGGATATTATATAATTGTTCAGTATATTTCCTTTTGAATTTCCAGTAAAGCAAATGCAAATTTTTGTTTTTAAATTACAGAATTGACTGTGAGTTGTATAGCAGGAAAAAGATTAGAAAAATTCAAATGGCATTTTATAAACAAAAGGTTTTTTAGCCTTATATATGTATATTAGAAACTCTTGACCATCAATTAATAGTAAGTGTAGCGTTCCAAATTGTGATTACTGTTGTTTTATTCTGATGTATTATTTTCTGTAGGTTGCACTGAGGTACATTAAGAAGTATGGTAGTGACAAAGTGAGAGTACTCACTATGGTGAGGAATCGTGGAAAGGGGGCAGCTGTTAGAATGGTAATAAACTCACCTGCTTTTCGTTTAAGTTGCATATTTTCTTTCTCAGAGGAAACAAATTATTCAATGTTTACCTTTAAGTATGAATATTTAAATTAAATTCAAAAATATTATTGAAGCTACTGCAAACATATTGTTTTCATATTTAGAATCTATAGTGCTTGATGTCTGTGGAGATTTTTAGTCATCTAAATCCTTGTTGTCCCAAAGGTGCTTTTTCAAGAGGCAACTGGACTTTTTTGGTTTTTCTTTGAAGACATTTCATTTCTCATCCAAGAAGCTTCTTCAGCTCTGACTGGATGGTGGGGAATGGAAGGATTTATACTCCTTGCAGACAGATGGTCATTTGCATTCTTTAGAGAGTCTTCTTGGAACTGTTGAAAGACTGGAAACTGTGTTGTAGACTGGAGATATATGATGTTGTATCCCTCCCCTCTGTTGAGAGAGGACTGTTCAATTTTGACATAGATGGACTCTTTGACCCTTCTTTCAATCCAGCAATCCTCTTTGTCCAAAATGTGGACTTTGCTGTCTTCAAAAGAGTGACCTTGACTTTTTTTTTTAAATATAATTTTTATTGAGTCATTCATCCATCCAGTAAAACAATGACCTTTGACTTTTAAATGCCAACACAATATACGTGCACACTTCAAACCCAATAATGCATTAAGGCAGAAGTTTGTCTACCCCAAGGATAAAACTCCCAGACACAAACTGATCAATGTGGTATATGCAGTGTAATGCAGTGAGCTATGTGCAGATCTGTTTCTTTGGAAACAAAACAACTACTTGGCTGCATGGCACAACATAGGAAAAAAAACCCATCAGGACAAATTCAGCAGTCCATGTGGCAAAGGCCACTCTTTTGAAGACAGCAAAGTCTAATTTTGGACAGAAAGGATTGTTGATTTGAAAGGGTTTAAAGAGGCCATCTATGTCAAAATTGAACAGCACTCTCTCAACAGAGAAGGAGGGATACAACATCTATCTGCAGTCTGCACACAGTCCTTTCAACAGTTCCAACTAGGTTTCACACCCATTTACCTGAGGACACAGATAAACCTCCAAGTAGCCTCAATGACTCTAAAAGAATGCAAATGACCAATTGTCTGCAAGGAGTATAAATCCTCCCATTTCCTACCATCCAGTAAGATTCTTTGATGAGAAGTGAAAGTGACTAGATTTATATGGTTAGGAAAAAGAGCAAGAATCAATTTAAAAGCGTTACAGGATTGTAAAATTAGAGGAGGATTGGGGCTTCCAAATTGGGAATTGTACTATCAGGCTGCGGCATTGATTTGGATAAAAGATTGGATTACCTTGGAAAACAGGAGAATTTTGACAATAGAGGGACACGACTTACAAAAAGGGTGGCACGCTTTCCTATGGGAGGAGAAGGATAAGACGAATACTTATTTCATTAGACACCAAATAAGAGGGTCGTTAATTAGGATTTGGAAAAAGGTGAGAAGAAAACATTATATGAAAATGCCAAGATGGGTCTCGCCTATGGAAGCCACGTCACATCCAAATACTATAACAAGCCAAAAGATGTTCAGGTATGAGGAGTTATTGGATGAATTGGGCAATTTGAAGTCTAAAGAAGAACTAGACCAAGGAGGAATAGAAATAGATTGGTGGCCATATGCACAAATACAAAACAAATATAAAATAGATAAAAAGGAATATGGGTTTGAAGAAGAAAAACAAGTATTAGAGAAGATTTGGATTGGAAGGGAAGATAAATTGATTTCAAGATTATATAAACAATTACTAGAGGTAGAATTAGCAGAAGAAATTGTGAAGGGATCAATGATTGCATGGGGACAAAATGTAGGACATAATATAAATTTAGAGGATTGGGAAAAATTATGGACTAGGAATTGCAANNNTTTATATAGATTTAAGGGAACTTTTTGCGATTATGTTAACTTTTTTATATCCACTATTTTGTTTTTCGTTTGTTTTTTGTGTTTTTCTGGTTTTTTTTTTAAATTAATAATTTTTTTAAAAAAAGTAGCCAAAGAACGAGTTTTATATAATGGTTAAAATGTTGTCCTAGAATCCTGGAGATTGTGAGTTCTTGGCCTCCCTTTAGCATGAAAGCCAGCTGGGGGATTTAGGGCCAGTCATTCTCTCTCTACACCCAAGTTGTTATTAAGCGAAAATGAGAGGAATTAGGTATATTTACCCAGTTCAGCTATAAAAAATATAATCATAATAATGACTACATAAAATATAGACCTGCTGATTTGGTAAACAACCTCATTTTAGTTTCTGATTGAGCTGCCAGTAGCACCCTTGTCTAGAACCATTGTTAATTGTTCTTGACTACGGATTGCCAAGGTTTGTAGGCATAATTCAAACAAAGCTTTGTGAAGTTGGTCTTAATCATGAATGTGACTATTGGTATGTGGAAAGCTTATTGCATCATGTTAGTTTTTAGTTTTTTAAACAGATTATTCTAATTTTAAACATAATTAAAAGGGAAAGTGGCATGATACAAAGCAAATCATTAGTCTCCTGAGGTATGATTTCACATAGGTTGTGCAGACAGTCTTACAGAATTAAAATGGTGGCTCACTGCAGTTGTTTGGCAAAATTCTTAATCAGGATCCTGTTAAGCAGTCTCATCTTTTTGCTTTCTGGCAAATTGTAGTTAGTGACTGGCCAGGTCCATTGTGGCATCCATTTTGTGAACAGGCAGTCCCCCCCCCCCACACACACACACATACACCAACCACATTATTATATTCATGCTGTCTAGTATGTTCTTTGGTCATAAAGTTTAATACCTAAATTATAATTTGGGGGGGGGAGGGTTCTATCAAAACAAAATATGATTTTTTTTATCTTTTCATAATAATTGCTGGACTAATTTAGATCCTTACATATTTCTTAACTGCAGGGTGTATTTTATTCACGAGGAAAAAGAATATTGATGGCAGATGCTGATGGAGCTACAAAATTTAAAGATATTGAAAAAGTAGAAAAAGGTCTTGAGAGTCTCCAACCCTGGCCTGTAAGGTTCTAGTTGGCTACATTTTCTCCTTTTTGTTGGATTAGTAAAAAGATAAATATAATGTTGTTTCCTTTTTATGTCTTAAGACACAAGCCAGGGAAAATTGAACATATTTAATTTTTTAAATTGTGTAAGATTGGAGCAAACATCTTTTATCAGGTTTGCGTACATTTTGGAATGCTGTGTCCTACTTTGAGATCTGTAGTTTGGGATTATTGCAAAATATCCCTTTTTTCTACACGCAAGGCAGTTTGGGCTGAACAAATTCAATTTTGGAGCTGATGGAAAAGTAATATGAGCATTCTCTGGTGATACTCTATTTTTTCCCACTGTTGCTATTTGCATGCCCTTTGGAAACACTATAATTAAATGTAATTTCTTGTTGCCATTATTTTTTTTAATTTAGTTTTAATTTAGCTAGTTGTTTTTTTCAAACAATATGCTTTGCATCTTAAGAGAGTATAAAGCATCTTTTTTTGAATAATAAAAGCAGCTGCATCATTTTCTAGGCTTAGCCAGCTGCTTTAGAAGCTACTCCCAGGTATCTTTATATACATGTACATGGCAATCACTGTGTCTCAAAGAAACAGCAGGAGCAGCTTATAAACTCACCACATGCTCTGGAAGAAGATACAATGGCTTTTATGAGTTGAAAGGAGTGCTTATGCGAATATAATTTGGAAACTACCTGTTCTTTACTCTGCTTCCCTTAAAGTTGTTAATGCTTTTCCCTCTAGGAAATGATGGCTATTGCCTGTGGTTCTCGTGCTCACTTAGAGAAAGATTCCATAGCACAGGTATACTTTTCTTACCTGTTTTTTTTTCTTCTGCACCTACTGCCAGACAGACTATTCTTTATAGAGATATATAAATGCCTTTTTTAAATCTTATTCTCCTTTAGTTTGCATGAACCCTGGTTGGAATGCAGAATGTGGGCTTTTATTCAGCACTGTACAGCCAGCCTTCTAACAGCCAACTAACACAAATACTCATTACTGCTGAGTATTTCTAACACAATTATCAAAGTCTCCATTCGGTAGTCTCTAAATTGAACAATTATTTTAAAGTATTTTTATTAGATCAAACTATTTAAGAGAATGAAAAGTATACATACAACAGTATTAACAATCTCATGTAAGCACTAATTTGAAATGATAAAAAACTAGATTTTTTTCAATAGAACAACTTCAAACCCACTCCCTCCACATCTTTTCCTTGCCCTTTGTTGAAAAAAAT
>JAOYMU010000192.1:33002393-33012851 GCA_025802295.1 Psammodynastes pulverulentus
CCCTGGCGGCCGCATTTTGGGCTAGCTGCAGCCTCCGGATGCACCCCAAGGGGAGCCCCAGGTAGAGAGAATTGCAAACAAGGGGAAAGCGTGGCAGAGGAAATGAATTGTGTACTGATTTGAGCATAGAATTATGTAGAATATATGGGTTCCTTCCCTTTAGGTGCTTCTTTTGACAAAACATCTCCAACGTGGACTGCTTTAGCTAAGATTGCAGGACTATGTAACCGGGCTGTATTTCAGGCTAACCAAGAAAATGTTCCCATTTTGAAGGTGAGTTAATCCCTTAGTTCAGTTGCCATAGCTGCACACATTTGTCTACCATCTGTGGCCTTGCAGTTAATGTGAAGCAGCATAAAGAAAAGGCATCTTGGAAAATAGAATGTTTCTGCTAGTAGAAAAGGCAACATTGCAACATCTTTAATAAGAGCACCATTTCCTCATTTATAAGCTCTTGTGGTGTGCAGTGTTGTTAATTAGGGTTACTAAAGACTTGAATGGAAATTTAATTCACAGATTTGTGCATAGATCAAGAATTTATGGAAAATTATATCCATGACAGAAGAAACTTTCTTTCAACAATAGTTTTGTTTAACTGTGATACAAGAAGGAGAGTACAATTATACCCCCTAAACTGAGAAAAACCCATGTTGGATAGGTAGGTATTGTAATTTGCAAAATGCTGGATAAACTGCCTGATCTTGGCAGGCAACAAACATGAAATTTATCAATCCTATAATGCTCCTTCATCTATGGCTTCTGGATTGCCTTAAATTTCAGTGAAATGGAGATGATACTGGTCTGGTGTATCATCAGCAAAACAAACTACTTATAGGCAAGCAGCAATAAGAGAATTTGCATTTTAACTATTTGAAAGTAACTTGTAAAAAGAACTTGACTTGAGGTATCATGTGTTTTTAATACGTATTTACAGATGGCTTATGCCCTCTCTTAGTGCTGAGCACATTCTGTTCCACTCTATAATTATTATCAAGCCTGCCTATCTGCTCTTTACAGTATTGCTGCAAAAATATTTACTTTTGTTAGTTTCTACTTAACACTAGCCTCTTTTTTAACATAAGAAACCTAACTGGTTTAGTTTTATCACAGAATGCTGAAATATGTCTTGTTGATAAAGTTAAGCTTATTTGGAAAGGGTTGGGGTGGAAATTGCCTTCAAAAGATTTCCAATCCTTATTGTGCACTGCTGTGTTATTTGATAGAGAGCGGTGGCAGGAGATGCTTCTGAATCTGCACTCCTAAAATGCATTGAACTTTGCTGTGGATCTGTCAAGGAACTGAGAGAGAAGAACCCCAAAGTAGTGGAGATCCCATTCAACTCTACCAATAAATACCAAGTAAGAAATTCCTGATTTTTGCACAGAGGCATACCCTGGGAACAAATTTAGTATCTTTTCTGTTGGGCTGTGTTGCTGTTTTCCTCAAATTCAGTTAGGCTAAATTATGTATCAGACAAATTATAGCTCTGGCTGGGAGGGTTCTGTTCTTTTGCTCTGTGTGCTAGTCATCTGCAAGGTATATTCCAAACCAGTGTATGAAATACCATCCAAAAGGCAGTTAACTAACACTCTTATTAAAAATATGCAGCTGTCAATTCACAAGAATCCAAATACATCAGAATCACGATATCTGTTGGTGATGAAAGGTGCACCGGAGAGAATTCTTGACCGTTGCAGTTCCATCCTGATGCATGGAAAAGAAGTTCCCTTGGATGAGGAGGCCAAAGATGCATTTCAAAATGCTTATCTTGAATTGGGAGGCTTGGGGGAGAGAGTTCTGGGTAAGATTGAATGCCTGAATTCTTGTTTGTTCCCTCTTCTCTCAGAATAATCTGTCAGTCAGCCATGATCTCTATAGGGCTCTCAAAAGGTAAGAGGGTAGTTGTGGCAGTGTAGTTAAAGCTCTAACCCTGAGGTAGGGCTTTAATTACATTGCTTTACCTCCCATCTTACCTCTTTAAAAGCCTTGCTGATCTCCCACCGCACCCCCATCACTATGGACTCCATTGATAGCTGGCTTACCTTATAGCCAAGAGATTGCATGAAATGCTTGTAAACTATGATGAAAATACTTAGCCAGTGGGTGAGAAGTGCTTGAACTACTATCACTTAAGATGATGGTATGGCTTGGATGTCATGGTCAAGCGCTCGCTGCGGTATTGTAGCATAGAAGGTCCCCAGCTCAACATTTTCCTCCTAAGTGTCCATGTCAAATGCACAAAGCCTTCCCAAACCGGACTGGGTAACTTAATCATTAATAATCATTGCTGAATGCCTGCCCTAGTCTGTTTGTCTACAAATAACGGAAATGGGATTTCTTCCAGGCTTCTGTCACCTGGCTCTGCCTGATGAACAGTTTCCTGAAGGCTTCCAGTTTGATACAGATGATGTGAACTTCCCTGTAGAGAAGCTGTGTTTTGTTGGTTTAATTTCTATGATTGATCCTCCTCGTGCTGCTGTGCCTGATGCTGTTGGCAAATGCAGAAGTGCTGGAATAAAGGTAAAAGTGCATCGCTAACCTATCCCCTCAAATAGTTAAAGGTAAGTATGACGCCACATAACTGAAAAGGGGTGATGTTTAGTAGCTTTACAGATAAAGGATGAGGCTGGTGGAGAGGGAGAGATAAACTAAGCCTATTGGTAGCCTCCTTTTCCATCTCAAAAGGTTAGGGTTATTGCTGATTCTTCTGTTTCTCTTGAATGACTGACATAGCACCAGCTTATTTGTTGCTGCATGGGTCAGGCAAGGGACATTTGAAAAGACTTCTAGGCTTTGTCTTCATTGCACTTGCTGAGGTAGATTTGTTTCATCCTATAGGTCATTATGGTGACAGGAGACCATCCCATCACAGCGAAAGCTATTGCCAAAGGTGTAGGCATCATCTCTGAGGGAAATGAGACTGTGGAAGATATTGCTCTTCGCCTCAACATCCCTGCCAACCAGGTCAACCCCAGGTACTGGACCAGCTAGAGTGAAAAATGTAGAGCATTTCTGGGAGCAATCCTGCTAATTGATTTCTTTATTCTGGCATTTAACAATATCTGTTGGTAGGATATAAGTAGTAAAGTAGCAAAATGGTTTCAATATTATTTTGTTTCATTTTTTTAGATTAAGAGCTGTTGACAGTATTTCATTGTTTTAGGCAGCTGAGTCCTTTTGAAGGTTTGGAAGCAAAGTAGGGTGTGTATACGCAAAATGAAAATGTTTGCTTCAAACCCAGAACAAACAAATATTTGTGGTGATTCTGCCACCTTCTTCTCTTTAGCATGTTTGGCAGAGCCCAAACCTGGACTGCTTTGACTGTCCTAGGTTTCAGATGAAGTAAAATGTGGATGAGCAACCAGGGCAGGTTTTTTCCTCTGTACTCCTTCCCTCAGGAGCTTCCACTGGCTCCCATCCCTCTCTCAGATGCCATCATTGCTGCTATCTCAGTGCAGAATGTCCCACTGGCCCACCTGCCTTCAGTCTGCCCTTTAGTTTTCCAGGTACTTAGCAACTCCCTGCCACTAAGCAACTTCTACCTATAAAAACAGCCTATAAAACAGTTTCTACCTATAAAAAAAGTTTCCTTCCATGCTATGACAAAAAAATGGGTTTGGGCATAGGCTCTGCATGCACAGAATGATTTGCAGAGCCCTAAAGCAAGCTCAGCGCTGCATGGAGGAGAGCATTGCTTCATTAGATGGCAGCACAAAGCAATGTGAGGCTAAGCAGTGTTGAACCCTCTTAAATACTTAGTTGAGGCATGACCTGATAGTTTCAAGATTGTTGGCTAGATTAGGAAATTGAAATACTGGAAGACGGCAGTTAGCAAAGCACTATCAGTGTATTGCCAAGAAAAGTGCAACAGCACAATCACTGGGACCTGAGTTAACTTCAGGGATATCTTTTCATTTTCATTGGAAAGCAAGGTTTGAAGGAATAATCTGCAATGTTTCAATATACCATCTTTTAAATTACAGAGATGCCAAAGCCTGTGTGATTCATGGGTCTGACTTGAAGGATATGACCAGTGAACAACTGGATGATATTCTGAAACACCATACTGAAATAGTCTTTGCTAGAACATCTCCACAACAGAAGCTTATTATTGTAGAAGGCTGCCAACGTCAGGTAAGCAGAGGGGATCCCTGCAATGTTAGTCAGTCCATTCTATATAAAATCTGAGTGGTAAGGACTTTGAAAGTGATCTACCCCCTCCAGCTTCTGATTGTTAGTGCAAAATGAAACTCTGACTGTTGGTGTCCAGTATCTGTTTAGATACTTCCAGTAATGAGTCTATTCTATTATTAATTAATAAACTTGCCTTAATATCAAAATAGCTCTCTCTTGCATTTTCATCCACTACAGATCTGCGGGGGTTTCCCCTTCATTGATTTGCTCTGCATAGCTTCCTGATGCTTCACTGCTTTATAATTGCACATCCAGTGATCTATTACTGCCTAGGCAGTAGGTTTCTTCAGATGAGAATATCTGAAATATTTTTAGTTGGAGTTTCAGTTTGATCTCAGTGTCAGTCATGTGCTTTAACGCTAAACTGTGTGCCCTCCCCAAACTCATAAAGGGAAAAAAGTTAGGCTGTCCTTGAAATAAAGTGTCTAGGAAAAAAAGAGTTTGATTTAATCTTTCAGGGTGCTATTGTAGCTGTCACTGGAGATGGTGTGAACGATTCCCCTGCTTTGAAAAAGGCAGACATTGGTGTTGCTATGGGCATTGCTGGGTCAGATGTCTCTAAACAGGCAGCTGACATGATTCTACTGGATGACAACTTTGCTTCTATCGTTACTGGAGTTGAAGAAGGTAAATACCTAGCTGAGTTTTCTAAATTGAAAACTTGTCTCCCTCCCCTTCTTCCATGTTATAGTCCAAGCCCTCAAATTCTGTGTGGAACTGTGTGTGCTTATTCAACTCCCTGTTTGGTACTTGGAAAGTAGGCATGTTCTCCACTTGTCAGTTGGCTAAATTTCCATCTGCCTTTTGTTAGTATATGCAGAGGATTTTTCTTCATCTTCTATAATTAGAGTGAATTAAATTTTGTATCCTAAGGAGTTTGTGCAAGAAGGAAGTGTGCCCCAAGTGTGTGATAATCTTCTATTTGCTTTCATTTTAAAGTGCTCTTTATTTTTAGGTCGCCTGATTTTTGATAATCTGAAGAAATCAATTGCCTATACGTTGACCAGTAACATTCCTGAGATTACGCCTTTCCTTATCTTCATAATTGCCAACATCCCCCTACCGCTGGGGACAGTCACCATCTTATGCATTGACTTAGGCACTGATATGGTTAGTAAAATTTATTAATATTGCAACTAATCCCCTCAACCCATAGAATGAGACATACAGTATATTTCTGTTGCACAATGTTTGCAATAAGGCCAAATGCTTTTTCAGTGCAGATGATACTGATTCATATATGAATCAGCTTATAGTCTATGAAGCTTAATTTAATTCTGCAACTTCTGTTTCCTGCTCCAAAGGTTCCTGCAATATCTCTGGCATATGAGCAAGCAGAAAGTGACATCATGAAGAGACAGCCCAGAAACCCCAAGACAGACAAACTGGTAAACGAAAGGCTGATTAGCATGGCTTATGGTCAGATTGGTAAGTGGAGAGGCACTTGCCTTTATCTCTTTGGGGGTGAATAGAGATGGCAGTTTTTTTGTGAAAGGGAGAATGCTCAAAAGTCTAGCAAATGCTTTACATGGGAAAAGAGATGGCAGACTTTTTAAAGTACTGCATTCTTTTAATGGAAGGTAAGCAGGAAAGTTGGAAGAGTTAACATAAAATCTAAAATAGGTGCAGGACATGCCATTCATACTATTCTGCACCTCTCCTACATACATTTTTGTCTTCCCCTCCACCAAGTTATATTTTGCACGTTAGAATTTAACGGGGGGGGGGGGGGGGGTGGGGAAACAGTGATCCCCCCTCCCCCATTATCCACTCTGAAAATTTTCTAACCTTACATATAGAATGTGGCTTACATCACCTTGAAATTTGATGCCACAGCTGTGGAAGTATCCAGAGCAGTCTGCACTAGTTTTCAGAGATCAGTTTCTATTGATAAGGCTTGCAATTCTCTGTATTTCCTCATATGCTAGGGGAGGTGTGCACTCTTGCACTTCTCACGTGAAAAAATGCAATTGCTAATAGCAATCTAGTTAGTATATGCAGGATTGTGGCTGATAAGGAGGCTCATTAATTATAACCTGTATACTATAGAAATTTAGTGGGCTAATAATATTGAAAGCTAACATCATTAAGGGAAACTGCAAAAGAAGATACATTGTATTGTACAACTAGGGAAAGGGCAGGTGAATTCTTTAGTGGGAAAAGTGAGTATAAGTAAGAGGGGGATAAATAGGAACCAATTGGATGTTGGGACTAGGGGTTAACAGCTGAGTGGGAGGTATCTTTAAGAAGGCAGTGCTGGTTCCTGGAATGGCCATCTTGCATAGCCCTCTGTACAGTTATTTTGTGCAAGAGGTCTTAGAAAAACTGTAGTCCTTCGACATGATGATGATAGACTCCCCTGGAATTTGGAAAGTTGCAGTCTTGTATATTTTTTCACAAAGATCAGTACAGCAGCAGCTGATATTTCATCCTTTAAAAGTTTTATGCAAATAGATCATTTGAATAAACGTGTACCACAAAAATGATTCCCACTTATGTTAATTGGAAGATGGTGAGATATTTTCAGTTTCATGAGACAGTTTTAAAGTAATACACAAAAGAGACACCCAAATTTTTGGAATGTGTGTTCCAAAAGTACTGCTAACATTTGCTCACCTCTGTCTTATTCTTTTAGGGATGATCCAAGCCTTGGGTGGCTTCTTCACATACTTTGTAATCCTTGCAGAGAATGGCTTCTTGCCATCCTCTTTACTGGGGATTAGAGTGATGTGGGATGACCGATGGGTGAATGATGTGGAGGACAGCTATGGACAGCAGTGGGTGAGTTTGTATTTAGCTTAAGGGGACTACTACCAGACATTACTAAACCCCATGCCCATTGGATCTTTGTCTCATTGGCAGTAAGGAAGAAGCCCAGTAACCCCTTAATTTTTCCTCTTAATCTTCTTTAGACTTATGAGCAAAGGAAAATTGTAGAATTCACTTGCCACACAGCATTCTTTGTCAGCATTGTGGTGGTACAGTGGGCAGACTTAGTTATCTGTAAGACCAGAAGGAATTCTGTCTTCCAGCAAGGAATGAAGTAAGTAACAGACTCTTAACAAGGGCATTTTTTTTCCTGTGACCCTTGCATTATTGAATATCGCACAACTTGGAAGTAATGTAGGCCAGGAGCCTTGGGAAAATGTTTGCATGCCGAAGAGCCTGCAAGATCAACTTTGATCTCTTAATGCTTCCACAGGAACAAGATCCTAATATTTGGTCTCTTTGAAGAAACTGCTCTTGCTGCCTTCCTCTCCTACTGCCCAGGAATGGATGTTGCCTTGAGAATGTACCCATTGAAGTAAGTAATAAACCTGAGTAATGTTGCATCTTTGAAGTTGATTATTAGCTCATCTATTCCTCAGTCGCTATTACTGGATTTAGCATAATTTTGATCATTTTTAATTCAGTGATGCATTAAGGAATGGCTCTGGGCTTCCTCTGAATTATATGTTCATTCTTGTTTTTGAAGCTACTAAGCTTTTGCTAACCATCAATTATGTCATACAGCTATGTACTACTACTATTTTTCTAACTTTGCAGACCTTCATGGTGGTTTTGTGCTTTCCCTTATTCTCTCCTCATCTTTGTCTATGATGAAGTAAGAAAACTAATCCTCAGACGCAGCCCTGGAGGTAAGCAACCATTTACTCAACAACATGCTAGGGTGTCATAGACTCATTGTGCTCATCTAGAAAGCTCTCTAAAGATTCAGATGTGAAACATAAATATATTAATAATAATAATAATAATAACAACAACAACAACAACTTTATGAATGAGACAGGTTCCTTTTAGTATCTTGGGAGTCCAGGTGTTGGCATGAATTTACATTATAACCCTATATTTAATGTATTTACCTGTGCTTTGAGAGCTCAGTATTGTGTGTTCTCCCATTTGTTTTTTATATCAAGGATTAATCTGATATTTAAACTATGGCATATACAATCTGATGTCTTTGTTTTTCTCCTTTGTAGGCTGGGTGGAAAAAGAAACCTATTACTAAAGGACTGCTGGACCAGAGATAGTTGCACTCTTGACCTCCTTTCATTCTTTCGCTCCTGAAATGCAGGAAAGGGAATCTTTGGAGGATGACAGCAACTGAGAGTGAAGAAGAATTATGCAGTGGAAAAAAAATGGGTAGTGTTAATATAGTCCAGGCTTTGGGGTGGAAAATACAATAGTTTTTAATGTGCCTATTCAGGTTTTTTAAAGAAATGTTAAGATTTTATATCTGGACTTTTACAAATAAAGATGGATCAGAAGAGGAATCTGTCTCTCTTATTCATGGTAATTCAGGAGAAGGTGGGCACATGCACCATGGAAGAGCAGAGTGCTAGCCGGCTTAAAGGTAAAAAAAGTGGACCAGAGTCAGGAGGCTTTTGAGGTTTCTTCAAAGGATACATAATGGCAGTAAAATGGATAGTGTGGAAGCCCTATTCTAATTGGATACTGACCGTAGGTATTCTGAAACAAGTGAAGGTTTATCAAAACAAGTTGATCTCCATAAACAGTGTTTCTTGTGCCTTGCCCTTGAACTGCTGGTCCTGTAGTATTAGTCATCCCCACCTTAAATACCAGGCGGATAAGTTATACTGGCTTTTTAGTTACATAATCACTTCCTGATCATAAGTATACTTCAGAAAAGGAACATCAGCGAGTCACAGAAATGAATTTTAAGATGCTTTTTGCTATTCATTTTATAAGCAGCAGTGCCGCTCCACTTAAATCTGTGGAGCTATACACATGTGGCTATTTTTCCTTGTTCTTGCTATAACTATAGAATGCCATAAAGCAGGGGTCCCCACCCCCAGAAACTGGGCTGCGCAAACGAGTGAAGCCCCATCCGCAGGATGCAGGCAGCATGCAAAACCATATGCCCTCTAGTCTGCAGAAAAACATCCATGGGACTGGTCCCTGGTGCCCAAAAGATTGGGGTCCACTGCCATAGAGAGCTAACAGAACATCTGTATGAACTTCATGAACATAAGATACCATCTGGTCAAACTTTGCAAATCTCTCATATGTGAACCAAAATAGGCCTAAAGACATGTTTCCTGTAGCAAGAAGAGATCAAATTCAAAATAAATAGGATTTGGAATGGGATTTATAGAATAGGATTGGAGATCTCAGTTCATCTTAATAATGTTCTGCAACACAGATGTGATTTGTTAAATTAGAGCAAGTGTCCGTGTTAATCCCACAGTCTATGGTGGCTACCACTGTTGAAGCAGCAGGGTATTGAAAGTGACAATTCTATAATTTGGGAGAAAGAATCTTTGTTAATACTGGAAGTTAGAACTATCTAGTAGAATGGGTATCTTTTCATGAATGTGGATTTTAACTAACACAATTCATCAATAAATAGGATTCCATGACAAAAGAAGCTGATGGGAAAATTAGCTGAAAATGAATAAGACAACAGTGATGGGAAAGAAAGACCACTAGCGTGGCTGCAACAAAAACCTGTGGCCATTTAATGTGGTGGAATTAATGCTAATGAACAAACTTAACAATAATTTTGGAGGTCTGGAGTACTGGTAAGATGGCAAAAGCAAATGTCCCTATTGACAGCTTGACATAGATATTGGCAAGTTTTTGAATAGATTGTTGAATGTTTGTGAACACTTGGATAGGAATGCATCATTCTCCAGTGTGGGGATCCGGTATCCAGGGCAGGCATGGGGCTAACTCCCTCTACTTCCGGTTTAGACAGAGTGAAACTGAGGACACGCCCTCTTGCCGTTCATCCCCAGTTCTACTCTGTCTACGGCAGAGACTAGAGTGGAGTCTAGGTCCCTCCGGGACCCTTTTCATTCAATAAACCTAATAACGCAAAAAGGAGATTTCAAGAAGAAAATAACAGATCGGAAGCGCGAAGGGCTCCAGCCCGATACCGCTTCAGGAAAAGGAGAACAGAAGAGAAGAAGTCGAATTTGGCTCCTTATTGTGAAGGGCAGGGCGATCAGCTCTTGCCTAATACCGGAAGGCCGCCATTAGCCAGGAGAGATCGGGCTGTCTGTCCCAGGGGCCGCTGAGCCGACGAGGAACAGGAAGCCTGCAATGAAAGAAACAACAGTGAGTCCGAGCCCTAAGCAAACGCCGGCTGCCTAAACGGAGTTGCGGCGTGCCAGGGCAAACGCTATAAAGAGCCTTTGAAATGCGACGATATCCCCGGAAGGAACAGGGCGTCGCCATCTTGGAGGAGGCAGAACCACTCAACCGCGCATGCGCGAAGCTTCCCGGCCATTTCAGAAGGCG
>JAOYMU010000192.1:33203344-33214219 GCA_025802295.1 Psammodynastes pulverulentus
GCTGGGCGCATTGCATTGTGGGTGCTGGCACGCACGTGTGCGCGCTATCGCATGTGCGCACACTTTCGGCACGCCACGACAAAAAGGTTAGCCACCACTGATCTAGAGGTTAAGGCACCAGGCTAGAAACCAATAGACTATGAGATTTAGTCCCTCCTTGGGCATGAAAACCGGCTAGGTTACTTTGAGCATTCTCTTTCATCCCAACCTACCACACAAAGTTGTTATTGGGAGGGAAATAGGAAAAAAGAGTATTAGGTATGTTTGTCACCATGAGTTACTTATAAAGTAATAATGGTGGGATAATTTTTAAAAAACAATATGAATCTCCCAGAAAATTTAAAACAAACTTTAAACAAACAGTTGTGTTTTGCTTTGCATTATAGTCTACTGTGGGAAATGTTAGCTAGGGAGCTAAAAGAAAATTGGGGTGAGTCCAGACCTAATCTCTGGATTGCTTATGGACTACTGTTGAAAATGTTATAATTCTGGTCTAGTTGCATTCTCCATTGTAAATAAGATCTTGAAATTATTATCTTAATAACCTCTGATTTCCCATTTTGATGTGGTGATCCATATTTGTTTTTAAGGGATTGGGATTTAATTTGCTTTCATTTAATTTGTAGACCAATGATTCTTAAACTGATTGACCTGGCTACTTCTTTTCCTAGATTCAAATAGTCATTATCCACAAAAAAAACCCCAAGCATCTTATGTTTATATAAGTGTTCATTTACACAAAACAAGCCAATATAAATTGTTTATTATCCCTAGGATATGTCCAAAGTACCCTCTTGAGAATTACTTCCAGTTTAAAATTTAAAAGAACCACTATTGTAGATTATATCATGTTTCTCCAAATACATGGCCCATCCCAATAATAAGCCCAACCCTAATGGGGGGGGGCTAATATTACACCCTACCCTGAAAATAAGCCTGGGAGATGGACATGGCCAGCACGAATGGCGGTAGGGGCGCGGGGGGGCAACTGTCCAGCTGCAGCCCGCTGGCCCCTTGGGGCACCACAAATACCGCTTTTGCCCTTCTCTTTTTAGGCACAGCGCTTCTGCTTGTTGGGCCGCTTCCCCGAAGCTGGCAGCTCTGTGGCCAGCTGCTTTGCTTTTTTGCTCTTTTTTGGGAGGCTCGCAGGAGGCTTTTTGCCGAACAGGAGAAAAATGGAGAGGGGGGATTTTGCTGCCTGTCATCCATTCCTCAAGTTCAGCACAGACTGAGGGAAAGATGACAGGCAGCAAAATTGCCCTCCCCATTTTCCTCCCGTTTGTCAAAAAGACTCCATTCCGAGCCTTCAGCATTGCAATCCTGGGATACACTGAAGGCCTGGAGCTCAGGTTTTTTTCAGGCTGCTGCTACAATGAGGCAAAAAGCCATGTGGCCCATTGGAATCGTCTCTCCCCCCCGCCTCTGCCCAGCTGTTGGGCTTGCTGCCCCTGCTGTTGCTGCCCTCACAGGGGCTCTTTGCCCTCCTGGGCTGCTCTTGCCTGGCATGAGGCAACACGGCTCATCAGTACTGTACGACCACGGGAGCACCGCTACAAGCCTGCCAGGACCCCCTTCGCCAGTGGTCGTGCTGCCCTGAGCAAGCTCCATAGCGGATCTGCAGCAGGAGGGAGGGGGATATCACCCCTTTTTCCTTTTCACCCCAAAACCCCATCTTCCCTGGCCGCCAAGCCCCCGGCCTGCACCCTCTTGCTGGACCAAGACCTGCAACTCAATCTTACCCATGGAGGCCTCCCAGTGCAATGCTCTGCCGCAGCTTTGGAGCAAACCTCTGCCTTCCCTACACAGAATTGCAAGGCTGGAGGCTTCGAAGCCACGAAGCAGGGAACAGTTTGGATATGTGTCTGTGCCCTTTGAAAGGACGGTCGGCAGGAAAATCCCCCCCCACCCTGAGATCAGTTTCTGAAAGAGTTTTCCTCACCCTGCCTGCTTCTGATCCCCTCTTGCATCTCAAGCAAAATCAAAATGTAATGGGGGAGGGGGTTTCCTGTAAGTACAATATTAAAAGTTAACATTTCAGAAATGTTTCGTGCAGAGGTCTCTTTCAAAAACTGATCTCCGGGTGGGATGGGGGGATTTTCCTGCCGATCGCCAAAAAGGCTCCATCCCAAGCCTTCAGCACTACAATCCTGGGATGTGAGGGTTCTGTGCATGAGAAACACCCCCCCCCCCACCATCACAGTTTGATTTTTTTAGAGATGCGGGAGGGGGAGAAAGATCAGGAGCAGGCAGGGTGAGGAAAACTTTCAGAAAGTGATCTTTGGGTTGGGGTGCAGGATTTTCCTGCCGACCATCCTTTCAAAGAGCACAGACACACATCCAAATTGCTCCCTGTTTCGTGGCTTTGAAGCCCCAGCCTTGCAATCCTGTGTAGGAAAGCAGAGGTTTGCTCCGAAGCTGCGGCAGAGCATTGCACTGGGAGGCCTCCATGGGTAAGATTGAGTTGCAGGTCTTGGTCCAGCGAGAGGGTGCAGGCCGGGGGCTTGGTGGCCAGGGAAGATAGGGTTTTGGGGTGCAAAGGAAAAAGGGGTGATATCCCCCTCCCTCCTGCTGCAGATCCACTATGGAGCTTGCTCAGGGCAGCACGACCACTGGCGAAGGGGGACCTTGCAGGCTGGTGGTGGGAGAGGTGCTCCGGAGGTCATATGGTAGAGCCATGTTGCCTCACACCAGGCAGAAGCAACCCAGGAGGGCGAAGAGCCCCTGCAAGGCCAGCAGCAGCAGGTGCAATAGGCCCAAAAGCCAGGCACAGTTGGGGAGGAGCCGATTCCAACGGGCCTCATGGCTTTCTGCCTCATTGTAGTAGCAGCCTGAGCAAAACCTGAGCTCCAGGCCTGACCGAGCGCAAACTGTGGTTGTCACCTGTTCCAGAGCCACAAGATGAGCTGAGGAAGAGTGGGCCCTCAGTTGCAAGATTGCCTGGTGCTATGGGCTGGGGTGGGGCTGGCAAGAGTGTCCTGGAAACACCTCCAGTTCCTGGCCCTCTTTTTAGATACTCAAAAAGCATTTGGCAAGGTAAAATGGGATTTCTTAATCAGGCAAATTAGGTACATGGAATTTGGCTAGAAATTTTAAAATGCAATCGGGGCAATATATATGAGGCAAGAAGCCAGGGTAGTAGTAAACGGAGAAGCCACAGAGAAATTTAAGATCCAGAAAGGAACAAGGCAAGAATGTCTGCTATCCCCATTATTATTTATACTCACGTTGGAAGTGTTAGAGAGGATAGTAAGGAAAGACACACAAATAAAAGGATTGGAAATTAAGAAAGAAGTCTTTAAATTGCAAGCTTATGCTGATGACTTGGTTTTTTTATTGGAGGATCCATAACAATCTGGGAAAAAACTTATAGAGATTTTAGAAAGATATGGTTAAGTAGCCAGACTTAAGATAAATAAAGAAAAGACTAAAATGATAGTAAAAAATATGACAATTAAACAACAATGAAATTTAACAGAAGAGATAAGGATTCAGATTGTTAAGAAACTGAAATATTTAGGGATCAATATATCAGTAAGGTGTACTACCCTCAAAGAAGAAAATTATAATAAATTAGTAAAACAGATAAAGAAGGATTTAGAAAGATGGAGCAAACTGAGACTTTCCCTAATGGGAAGAATTGCAGCTGTAAAAAGGAATGTCTTTACCTAAAATTCTCTTCCTATTTCAGAACATTCCCATAAGGATTAAAAGGAAACTGTTGCAAGACACTAAAGAAAGAGGAGGGTTTGATCTCCCAGATTGGGAGACCTATTATCAGGCTGCGATACTATCTTGGGTGAGAGAGTGGATAATGTTAACAAATAAAAGGCTATTAACATTAGAAGGCCATGATTTGCATGCCGGCTGGCATGTGTTCTTGTGGTCAGATAAACACATAGCTTTATCAATATTTTGTGAGAAACCAAATAAGGCAAGCCCTGTTTATGGTCTGGAGTAAAACAAGAAATTTAATTTATGTGGAGACCCCAGTATGGTTATCAACTCTGGAAGCAATAATTCACCCAAACTTTTTGAGCCACGGGAAGTTATCACCTATAAAGATATATTGAATGAAGAGGGAGATTTAAAGAGTGGCAAGAATTGAAAGAACAAGGGATAGATCTGGAATGGTGGGCATATCTCCAGGTGCAATTGCGGTATGGGAAAGACAAGAAAGAGAGAGGAATTAGCAGGAAAAATACACTATTATACGCAATCTTGCTGGGGGTGGAGGAAAAAATGATTGGGAGAATTTATAAATACTTATTGGAATACAAATTAGAAAAGGAAAAGGTAAAGGAAACAATGGGGGCTTGGGCCACAAATTTCTGATACAATATAAACTTAGACAAATGGCAAACATGGGACCAAAATAAAAAAAAATTACATTGGCAGCAGTGTATAAAGAGAATCTCTACAAGATGTTCTACAGATGGCATCTTCTTCCACAAGGCTGTCAAAAATGTATAAAAACTCCTCACCAAATTGTTGGAAATGTGCAAAAGAAATTGGAACTTATTATCACACATGGTGGACATGCAGAAAGGCATAAAATTATTGACATAAGATAAAGGATTGGCTAGAGGAGATGGTAGAAAAGGAAATAGAATACAACCCGGAGATGTTCTTATTAGGAATAATGAATGGAAATTATAATAAGGATGAGAAATATTTAATAATACATGTTATTACAGTGGCTAGAATGACGTTCTCCCAGAGATGGAAGGATAGAGAAATCCCCAAAGAAGAGGAAGTAATTTAAAAAATCTTAACATGCACAGAAATGGATAAATTAACATTGGAATTAGAAGGATGAAAGCGGATATTATAAAATTTGGGACAAATGTTACAATTGGTGGAAACAGAAAAGAGACTGAAAAAGGAAACTGACAGGGTATCCAAAAGGGATAAACGAGATTATGTAAATAAACACGAAGGGAGAAAAGGGTGATACAAACGTAAATTAAGGGCATATACATGTATATATATATTTGTTTGTAAGATATGGATAAGGAATTATATTTATTAAGTTGTACAGCAAAAAGGAATGTCAGGAAGATCACACTGTGTTCAATGTTTTTAATAATTACAACTAATAAAATTTATATATATATATAAAAAAGAAACATCTCCAGGCTCCCAGAGAGGTAGAACTCCCGGCCCTTGCTGGCACAGCTGATCCACGGGCCGCAATTAAGTGGGCAAGCAGCCGTGAGGTGCTGGCGCTCGCTGCTTCCTGCACCTCAAAAAAATTAAGGAACACCCCCCCCCCCGGAAAGAAGCTCTAGCTGATTGTGGGGGAGGGTCAAAATAAGATCTGGGGTTATTTTCGAAGAAACATGGTAGGTGTTCCATGTTCTTACTTTAGATTTCTTCTTTATTGCAGGCTCTTCAAGCACTGCAGCGACAACCCAATGCAGCCCAATACTTTCATCAATTTATGCTTCAACAACAGCTCAACAGTGCTCAACTTCACAGTCTGGCTGCAGTCCAGCAGGTGAGAAGCTAAAAAATTCTGTTCGGAAAGAGAAATCCTGGGACTGGAACTTCTGAGTGCCACCAAAGGTTCCATCTTTTTCATCATGCATTTCAGCATCTGCTTGAATTTAGATAATTGATTTTGAGAATATTAATATGCAGGTGCTACTCAGTTCTCTCTCTTACATTAATCTCACAAATGTTATGGAACTTCTGAGTCAATGTTTGGAGATAGTTTTCATCAGTATTACATTGGAAGAATAAGAATTTCCCAGAATAGGAATGCCAATTTGATCAACAGCCAGTTGCTACCTAGTTCCAAATTTGAGGAATAAAAAGCAAGATGCCCAGTAAGCTGTGAGAAAAGTTGGAGAAATGAAGTACAAGATATAAATTGTAGTGGCTATTAGTAAGAGCAGATTTCTTAGGTTGACAAAGGGCATTCAGCTGCGAAGTGGCTTCATTTTAGTAGACGATAAAGATTCTTAAATGTGTTGAGTATCTGTAGCTTCTTTTGAGTTCCAGCCATATTGTCCACTGTCCACATAAGAGTGCAGCTTGTCTTACCACCCATTGTAATTTAAACCTTTTTCCTGCCTCTCCTATAGCTTAATAGATAAGTAGCTTGACATTTCTTGGGCTTGGAATTAGATGGCAATTGGTTCTTGACAATGAGCACTGCTGAGAGCAAACAAATTGAGGTTGAGTTGAAAAAAAGGAAAATATTCTGCTTAGGGAACTGCTGTCTTAGAGACTGTGGCTTTTTAAAGAATGTGTATACAGCTTAGCTTTCCATAGATTTACTGCTAACTAGCAATAGTCAATAAAAATAATTAGGGACTTACTTAGAAAATGTTGACCTATCTTTCATTATTATGTGTTAATGGTATAGTGTCTGGGCTACTATGCTGTACTTGGAGCCATTTTTCAAATGTTTATGAGCTGATGCAAACTATAGCCATTCACATATCTAATGATATGAGGTAGGTAATTCATTCATATGGCAGTTGTAGGATGCATTCATACTGTACCATTAAATATGAAGTTTATCCATCCTTATTTCTGTCTGCTGAGCTTTAGGCCTTTTGGAGAGTAGTGGAACTTTGGATTCTTATTGATTGCTCACATTGTATACATTTTTGCCATTTTCATGACTTAAAAAACCTCAAAAATTGCTCAGTAATTGAGAATAACATAAGGGTCAAATCCAGAAATAGTCTGTTAAAACAATTGAGGTCGCTATCATAGTTTACCCTTGCAGAAAGAATATATACTAATGAAAAGTTTAATTTCTCACTTTTTGTCTTTTTATCAGGGAGTACTTAATAATATACGGTATCTTAATTCTAATTTTTAAAAAAATATTTCTTGTAGGCCACAATTGCAGCCAGCAGACAGGCAGGCTCTCCAAACACAAGCTCCCCTCAGCAGACAGCCACCACACAGGCTTCAGTAAGTAGAGTGATCCATGATTGTTTGTTTGGATACATTCTTGATTATGAATAAATATTTTCATACCTAAGTCTGGCAGTTTAGAGTTTGGAAAAAGTGTTTGCTATGTGGGTGAAGAATAATATTAGAATGAAAAATGAAAAATATCTGTTTTGGAGAAATAATGGTTAGTGTGTGTGAATGAAGACATTCTCCTTTGCTAGGCTGCAGGAGTCCAGGAAAGGGTTAACTCCTCCTCCTGTCTGATGGACTGAGTCTGCGCAAGTTGTTACATCCAACCCCCTTTGCTAGGCAACCCCAGTTTTTGCTCAGTCCTTCAGCCAGGATGGACGTGTTTGTCCGCCTCTCTATAACAGACCCCTGCAGGCAAGAGAAAGCAAATAAAAGGAAAAAAAGTTTTTAAAAAGACAAACTGCTCCTGCTCTACAGCTGATCAGCGGGAATCAAGCGACAAGACAAAGGAAGCAGTGGCAGAGGCTTCAGCCATCTGAGAGACTTCCAATAAAGCACTGGATATCCAGCACTGGAATAGGCAGACTGCGGGATCGTGGCTGCCTATGGAGCGCGCTGGGATTGTTTTCCAGTGCTGGAACGATCAAGAGGCGAGTGCTAGGGATTAATACCCAGCGCAGCAACAGGATCGACTGGCAGATCGGCCCGCAATCTCCAGGCCCAGCAGGAGCCACAATTCCAGCACTGGAGGCAGATCCAGAGCTGAGGAAATAAGGTACAGGGAGGTGGCTATTATTCCGGCCTTAAGGAGCTTGCTCCTAGATCAAGAGGGTCTTCGAAAGACCATAATCGCCCATTGTGCTAGCTAGGGTAAGGCACAAAAACACAGAAGGCCCTGGCTAGGGCAGTTATTGCCAGCAGAGCTCATGTAGCTCTGCTGAGGTACTAAGTAGTTGGGCCTGGAGAAGTGGGGGTGGAGACACAAGTTTTTTTTATCCCTCTCCCCACCAGCACTTCTCCTCTCCTATGTGGGTGTTTCCTTCCTGTGAGTTCATGCCTTTGACTTATCAGGGCCTACAGAGGCAGCTCAGCAATTAACTAACTCACAAGCCTTAAGTTCTGCTATAGAAAAGGCAAAAAAATCAAGGAAGGCTCCTGAGGCCAGACCAGCCTCAAGGGAGGAGGGGAGGGATGCCTTGAGGCGACACAGAGCCTTGAAAAAACAGAGTGCCAAGGGCCAAAGGAATCCCAGTGGGCAGAGCCAGAAATCAACCCACCAGGGTGATTCAGCTATCTCCCACCACAGTGAGCCTCTCAGGCAAGTCCTGGGCCTGTTACAGGCACTGACACACGGGACCAGGCTTGGTCGTCAGATGTTTTAGTAGATCCTGCCATTCAGGTGTTCCCCACCCAAGGCAGGGAAGAGGAAGAGGCATTAGAGATTGGTTTGCAACCAGATCCTTGGAGGCAATCCCTTGCTGGGCCCAGCTGTAGAGTGGAAGCCACATTCACATCCACGGCAGCAGGGCTCCGCCCCAGGGCCTCTCCAGAAGTGGAAGTTCCTGACAGGATGCAATCCATTGTGGCTAAAACAATCAGGCAAGGGATTGCAGAAGGCATGCAACAGATGAGGCAGCCTTCCTCTGTAGCCTCTGAGATATCTATATTTCCAGGTCATGACCACATCAGTCACCAGTCTAGAGCTGGTTCTAGCATCAGGGAGAGAGGTTCTCCTGCTCACTCTCAGCATAGCCGGTCTCCCATGGACAGAGATGAGGAATTAAGGGACCCTGATATGTCTGAGGATGAAGGGCTGTTACCTGATCAATCAGCATTCTCCGGTCAGTTTCGTCCCACTTTGTTTAAATCCCTATTGTTCAAGGCTAGGAACACAGCCAACCTGGGACCAGGGGTGGATGATGTGGAACCTGGTGGAGACATCCCTGAGCAGGCGGATACACTTTTCTCTGAACCCACCATCAGGGCAGAGATGATTCTATCATCTAACATGTTCCTTAATGTGATCAAAAAACAATTGGAATCACCAGGTTTGGGTCCTAGTTTATCTGCTAATGATTGCAGGTTTTTCAATATGGCACCAGACCTACTCAAGACCATTCAGGTGCCAGTGGTGGATGGGCCTGTGGCAGCCCTAGCCTCTACATCATCGGCACCATCGGAGCCCAATGAAGTTCTGAAGGCCGAGGATAAGAGGATGGAATAGTTGTTCCAGAAATCTCACCAGGTGGCGGCATGGGCTGTCAGAGCGACTACTACCGCGTCCTTTTTCACAAGGGCTTCCCTGCAATGGCTGCGTCAACTCCAGGACCGTATTCCAGTGTCGGATATCCAAGAACATCTGCTGAATTCACAGCGGATGCCACCCTTCATGGACCTCAATTTGCTATAAAGGCCATAGCAGCCTCGGTAGCGGCTCAGCATCTTTTTTGGCTTAAGCATTGGCAAGCCGATGATAGACACAAATGGAAGTTAGCATCTGCTCCCGTTAAGGGAGAGCTGTTCTTTGGAGAAGCCTTGGAGCCTTTTCTGGTGGAATCCAAGGACAAGAGGACAGGCTTGCCTTCTGTAGCCAAGCAAACTGAATCCCGTTCCATCCCATATTTTCGACGTCCTCCATTTAGGGCGGATTCCAGTCTGGGTTGCAGGTCTCTCGACAAGATCATGAACAGGATTGAGCAGGCAAGGGCAGACAGCAGTATTCTGGCAGGCATCCCTTTCGTCATCAACATTGACAGTGACTTTAACCCTCCCATCGGGAGCCATCTGGCCTGCTTTGCTGAACAATGGGAGGAGGATGCCTGGGCCTTACATACAGTGAAATCAGGCCTTTTTCTAGAGTTTCGCTCCACCCCACCCCTCGAGGTTCTTTTTTGTCCAGTCTCAAGGAGCAATACTAGGAAGGCTCACATCAAGTCACCTTTTTTAAGGTTTTTATTGAATATAATAGTAAAAACAGTGAATGTGATGAAGTGGCTTCAACATAATTTCTGATACTGTAGTAATCATACAATATATACAATACATCCATATATACAATTAAACAATATATTACGTTGTTCTTATACATATACTTATATCTTAATGCTTATTCTATACATTCGTACCTATTTATTCTTTTTTGATTGCCTTCTCTAACTTCCTTTTGTTTATTTTGACTATTTCTAGTAAAAATCCAGTCATATATTTGTTGCTTATCTCCTTCCTCTTTGTCTCCACCAATAATAAAATCTATCCCAAATCTTATAGAATTCTGATTTATCTCTGTCTTTCATCTCTAAAGAGAGTCTGTCCATTTCGGCGCATGTGAGTATTTTATTTATAATTTCGTCTTCATTTGGTACTTCCTTCTCTTTCCATTTCTGAGCAAATGCCAATCTTGCAGCAGTGATAATGTGGATAATCAAATATGTTTCATCTTTTTTGTACTTTGTCACTAGAATCCCTAATAAGAAACATTCGGTATTCGGTATTCAATTTTTAGTCCCAAATTCTTCTCCAGCCATCCTTCAATCTTATGCTAAAATTCTTGTGTTTTTATACATCACCACCATGTATGGTAGTATGTGCCTCATTCTAACACTTCAACATATAGGGGATTTGTTTTTATACATTTTGGCTAGCTTTGCAGGCGGGAGATACCATCAGTAAAACATTTTGAGCAGGTTTTCTTTATATGCTGTTGGCAGCGTAATTTTTTTGTTTCGATCCCAAAGAGTTTGTCATTGTCTAAGTAGATATTATAACCAAAATCTTTAGCCCATGATATCATCGTTGTTTTGACCTGTTCCTCTTCGAGTTTGTATGCCAATAGGAATTTATAAAGCTTTTTTATTCATTTATCGTCGGGCCCCAAAAGAATTTTATCTAGTATTGTTTCATCTTTGTTAATTCCCCACTCTTTTTTGTCTTTGCTGTACCTCGATGATATCTGTAAATATTCCCACCACTCCAAGTTGATCCCCATTAGTTTTA
>JAOYMU010000192.1:33308936-33322114 GCA_025802295.1 Psammodynastes pulverulentus
ACATGTTTTCTTTCCAATAAATCTTCTAATATCTTGAAACAAAGTGAGAGATGAGAGTTTTTGTGAAAGAAACTGTTTTGGGAAACTTCACACCATGCACAGATCTCATCTTGAAGGAAATTAACTTAGCACTCTTAACATTCTCATTAGATCTGAATTTAGTTTATCTCAGATAATTTCTAAATACTAGGCTTAATGCTTCAATGTATTTTTCTTCACATGCAGGTAGTCCTCAACTTATAACTAAGATGGGGATCATAATTTATATTGTTAAATAAGGTGATTAACTGAGTTTCACCTGATTTTAAAACCTTTTGGTGGTGGTATTGATTCTGTAAAAGCTTTCAAAGGGTCTTCTCTGTTCATATGACGGGAGCATTTCCCATTTAGAAAATCTTCCACTAGTTCATAGTCAAGCACTTTGTATTTCTGAGATGCAATAATTTCCTTTAAGCAAAAGAAATTTCCTATCCAATGAATAGTTTATTTATATTAAACACAAAAATAAACAATATACAATTATGAAGAAAAAAAAATAGTTAAGGTGCTGGTCTAGAAATCAGAAGACAAAGGTCTAACCCCACCTTAGTATGAAAAGCCAGCTGGGTGACTGCATCAGTCACACTTCCTCAGCTCAACCTACCTCACAAGATTGTTGTGAGGAAAATAGAATGTTTGCTGCCTTGAATTATGTAATAAAAACATGAAAAAAAATCTAATGAATATACCAATCCATGTTCCTTCAGCTTGGCAGGAATTCCAAAGAAACAGCAGAGGATGGACTCCCTTGAGCTAGCATAGGGATGTCAAACTCACGTCATCACAACAGCATCACATGACATATCGGGACTTTTTCTCCCTTCGCTAAATTGGGTGTGGGTGTGCCTAGTGCATGACACATCCAGCCCACGGGTCCTGAAGTTTGCAGCCCTGAGTAGCAGATGCATAATCCTTCCTGGATCATTAGGCCTGGGCCAAGATTCAGCATCTGGGAGCTTTTTACATCATTGGTCATCATTCAGATAGTTGACCCATTGCCAAGGATACAGGATTCCTAGCAGAGAACACCTAGAGACTGTGTGATTATGTATCCCAATTAACTTGTGAACCCACATAACTAATTTTCTGCCAAACATATATGTAAATGCATCATTATTTTGCCTCTGTTATGCAGATGTCAGAGAACTCACTATCATCAATTGTTCTGAATAGCAACAGCTAAAAGGTAAGAGAATTTATAATTCAGTAATGCAATTTGGAAAGCTTGCTAACTAAAAATTATTACATACAAATGGTCTCAGCTAGCTGAGTAATCCCTTCTACACAGATATATGTTATTCGTGCAAAGAAAAAAGGGACCACATTACTATCTCCATGTCAATCTTCCATGGTGCTAAACATGGACTTCAGCCTGTAATTATATTTTATATAGATATATCACACTGATAACTCACCCTCCACTTACAAGACGTTACTACTCCCAAGATAATTTTCACAACTAAACTAGATACTCCTTACCTGTCCCTGGATTTTTGCTTCCTAAGTGAGGAATACTGTACTTGCCTCTGCTAAATTTCATTTTGTTACTTTCAGTGTATTTCTCGAATCTGGTAATTTTGAATTGTATTTCAGTCTTCCATGGTACTAATTCTCCCTTTCAATTTTATATCTGCAACTTTAATAATAATTCTGCCCCTTCATCCAAATCTTTAATCAAAAGACTTAACTAGTCAGGAAAGACTTGATACATCATGCTGGTTTTGGTAATTAACACATTGATAGTAATTTGAGTTTGCTCATAAATGTGTTTCTTTTCTTCCTTTTTTTACACAGGCATTAGAAAAAAACAAATGAATGAGTAGATAGATGGATGCTGAACTTTTTAGAAGAGGTCTAGATCAGAATTGAAATTGGTATTATTCTGTAGAAAATATATTACTTGGGCTTCTATGTGACTAATTTTTATAGGTTCAAACAACTTACAGGAGCAGCCATGCTTTTGAGGATATTCTCATTTACTACTGAAAAACAGAAATGTATAGTAAATTCATATTTTTTATACATAAGTGGGTTCCAAATCTTCATTGAAATTCACAATTTGTTTAGTTTTGCTGTAAAGTTTTGCATAATCTAACGTACTATATTCAGAATCTGTGTCAATCATGCAGCTGTCACTAGAAGAAGAGAGACTGCAATGGCAAACTTCACAAGCCTGTATTTGATGGCAATAGGTTCCCTCCCCAGAAGAACTGCTGCCAGAATCAAAGAAAAAACACTGGGAAGGAGGCAGGCCTGGAATAGCTCTTGTCAGAAAATCTTTCTGCTGATAATGAAAATTCCTCAAGTTTGTAGGATAAAATGTAGATGCACAGTTCCCGATTAGATGATTGTCTAGCAGCAAGCCATAGCCTTGATTGTATAATGATTCAAATCCACTGTCAGGCTTAATTTGCAGTGGGTTCTTAAGCACTAATGATGGCAAAGGTGGAGGCTGATGCAAAGAATCTCCATCCTTAGTGCTTCTTGGTGCTGAGCAAGGATATTCTATTAATCTGCTCATTCTTTGCATTCTGCTGGCTGATTTATTCACACCACAATGAATACTGGAGGCCATGGAACCAGAAAAGTTGAAGGGGATTTTCTTCGGTTGCAACATCATTCTCCTTTCATAATTATATTTGGGTCCCCTGGAAGATGGCTGCATTATAGTAATGTGATTCACACTTGGATTCTGCAAGATTTCTTGAAATTTTTTATTGCTCGCAGAACTTACTTCGGAACTTTTTTTTTGCTTCAGTGCTGAAAAATGTGGTTGCCTTGCTCCTTTGCTCTGTGTGCTGAAACTGTGTTCATATAGCCTCTCTCTAGTAAGTAAAGTGCTGGATTGGGAAAACCATTGCTCTTCATCATACTTAGCACCTGAATTCTGCTTATTCACTAGTTTGCACTTAGCAGTAATGTCTAATGATATGTTTTCTTGATCTGTATGTTCTAGGTCATCAATAGACCTTTTTTTACTAAGTAATCCTGCTAAGTATTGTGAATTTGAGAGCTTAGAATTCTGCCATGGTTTCAGTTCCTGGCTAAGTGAAAAGGGTAGATTTTCAGTTGCCACTGAAGAAAAATTAGCTGTAGAATGAGAAGGCAATAAATGGGAGGTTGAAAGAAATGGAGAACCAGCAACACTGTGGTTATCCTCTATAGCCACCAGTCTCATCAACTTCTCCTTAACACTGTTCATTTGTTCTTGAAGATTTGCAATTGCTGTATCTTTCTGTTTTAAATAAACTATGATAAATATTTTGATTTAAATGCACCAAAACACAATAATAGTTCACATAAAATGAATGTTTGAAAAAATTAAGACAGGCCTGAATAAGTAATAAATGTTATACTTCAACAAAAATTATCACGTTGGCTAATAATGATACACATAATAAATGTACATAACAAGAAACGCAGGAGGAGAAAAACAGAATATTGCTTATATTAAAGGCCTTTGACAAACATAAAGCACTAATATTGTGTGCATTATTTTGTTAATGAAATGCAACTATAAACAAGATACAGTAGTACCTTGGTACTCAGTTGGTTCCGGGAGGCAGGATGAGTACCAAAAGTGATGAATACCAAACAATTTTTTCCCATAAGTAATAATATAGTGAGTCACAAGGCAGCTGATATCAACAAGTTCTAGTTTATGCGTTGAATACCAAGCAAACAGGACAAAATTTTCATGTCAAAATGCATTGAATGGCAAATTTGATGAGTTTCAAAGCAGTTGAGTACCAAGATACCACTGTACTTTCTAATTTTGCCTTTTAACATTGGTCTTTAAATATTGGAATATACTGAAAAAATGTATTTCTTTCATCTGAACCTAATCTGAAATGCCACAAAATGGACTCATTACTTCAGACTAAATGGCAAATCAAATGCTGAAATCTCCACTTAACATGTGAGGCTATGATTCCTCTTTATGAAGTGCTTCATTTATTTCATAAGCCACCTAGATTTGGTTGATTAAAGTGACATAAGCATTGATTATGTATAGAAAGACTTATCTACCCAATTGTCCCAAAGGTGCTTTTTCAAAAGGCAATTGGCCTTTTTTTCCTTGTAAACGTTTCCTTTTCATCCAAGAGGCTCCTTCAGTTCAGAATTGGAACTGAAAAAGCTTCTTGGATGAGGAGCAAAACATCTTCAAGGAAAGCACCTTTGGGACAACCATGACCTGGATAACTCAGAATCTCCATAGATAAAATTACTCTGTTGTTTTCAGTATTTTAAAAAACATTTTTAAAATGTACAAGATATGAACATCACACAGCTCACTTTGGGGATTTTTTCCCACTAAATATTACTCAAGTGTTCTGACATGTTACAACCAAATGAAGCCAAAGCATATCCTAAGCATATTCTACTTGTTCAGGAAAACTATCTGTTTAACCTAGAGCTCTATTCTTGGAAATGCTGCTGTAAAAAGTTCCTTTGTTCCAAGTGAAGATGGTAAAATTTTCAATGGATTGATTATATGTCACATCTGCCAGAGAAGTTATATTTAAACCGTTTCCATCATGGGAGCAAAAATCCATGACGGTAGAGTATTTGCTGAATTCCTCACACACTACTGGAATGATAATCAATGAACTATTTTATCAGTATGCATTGAAAAATCCTATAAACTTCTCAAATTATCCTTCACTAAATAAGTATTGGGAAATATGAATATAGCCCATCTCCATGCAGAAATAAGTGTGCGCAACAGCTGCCTTCTTGCACAATTTCTTATTCAATTTATATCTATATCCTCTTTGAAGTGTGCATGTTCTTTTATGATTTATGATGTTGCAAACGTCTAGATAGCAAACAGTTTTTTAATATAGATTCCTGGTCACCTGTACATTTTTCCTATTACCCTAAAATGTCTGGCAGGGAAAAAACACACACCATGGACTGTAATAGTTTGTTCCCCCAAGTCTGCCATATTTATCACTCCCCAAGTCTGCCATATTTATCACTTGCCCTAGTTCCTGCCCACCTAGAAGTTCTAAACCATGCAAATGCAAGTAGATAAATAGGTACCACTTTGGTGAGAAGGTAACAGTGCTCCCTGAGTCTTTAGCATATAGCCATGCTGGCCACATGACCACAGAAATGGTCTTCAGACAACGTTGGCTTCCACGGCCAAGAAACGGAGATGATCACCATGCCCTAGAGTTGGACATGACTGACAGGGAAACCTTTACCTTTTAAATCAGTAGTTTAATCCTTTTACTTGTTTTTATCCCATTTTATCTTATATTCAGATCTGAAGCTTAGTTTTTATTCTACTATATGAGATACTTTAACTATGTACATATAGTATGTGACAATGGTTGCATAGTGATGAGTTGCCGTATTTACATTTTTTTTACTAATTTACTAATTATGTAAGTATTTCCCACCTCTGCAAGCTGCTGCATCATGGTATTTTTTTCCCCAAGCAGCTGGTATATCTCTTCATCACTATACATTGTAGAATGGAAATTCTTGTTGGAACCTGTAAAATATTTGGCCATGTTGCTGATATCAACTTCTTGTTTTTCAAAAGTCTTCCACTGTCTGATCTGTTGAACATTACAATAGAATTAGAGCTCAACCGAATCAGAAGTAAGAATCAAGCTAGAAAGAATACAGTAGGCAAAAAGTGAACGCTATAGAGAAAAGATGGGGAGGGCATGTCTTGAAACTGCTGAGTTGTTTTGTAATCTAAGGTAAGAATCTCACTCCCTTGTATATATATGCACACTTTTCATTTGGAAGGCAAGGTTCATTTCCTTTGCAATGGAGCAGCTTTGTCATTGGCAGCTATAGCATCAAAATTTCACAGAGTACAAATGTTTGAACCACATATATGAAATAAAACAAAAATACCTAAGAATTCATCCATATTATACAATCTCCTATTTCCCAAATTTTGTTGCATTTTACAGACAAGAGATAAAGCCAAATATGCAAGACATATTCAGATAAATAGGCCACAATAAAATATCTACACTGAAATCAATTGAGAGCCCACTGTTTCCATGAGATTATCTGACTGACTTGGAATTGAACCTTCTTGCTGCCAAAGCTCAATGCAATTTAGTTGCTCTTAAGCAAGTAATGTCACATTTTATAAAGGTCAACAACTAGCTCTCACAAGTAGCATTCAATAAATTCTGATGTTATAAGGAGGCACAGACTGCTGTGCTGTATAATAATGACTTGAATTTCATAGGACAGATTTCAGGTTTTAAATGATTTTTTTATTATTAGCAAAACTACATTTTTGCCATTGGTATCTTGGCTGACCTGGCTTTTGCAAAATTGGTTCGATCTTATTTCCTTTACAATATGGAAGCAGTGATGCCTGAACAGAAGAAGAATACTGTCTCATGAGTCCACAGTCTGATTCAATTGGTATGTTATTTTTTTCTCCTGTACTTTGTCTATCTTACAAGTCAAGGGCAGTTGCTCACAAGAAGGAAAGTATGTGAGTTCATTTAAATTGTATTTGCATTTTTTTCAGACTAAAAGAGATACTTCACTTTTGGAGAAATTATACTTCAAAAATGGTAAAATAAAGGAACAAGAACTAGATTTAAACTAATTAATGTATTTCCCCTATATTTCAATTTTAAAATACATTTTAATGAAATTCTAACATTAAAATTAAAAAAAATATATACCATGAGGGTTTTTTATAATTCCTCTTGTTATCATTTTACAATTCTACAACTATCTGTAGTGCTAAAGTAGGATACGTCACGTGGTATGGCATCCAACTATACAAGTCCTTGAATCATTGTACAGCATAGCTAAGAAAACTATTTGCAAGTCCCAGTATGATGAGAGTCCTGTCATGAGCTTACAGGTATGCTACATTTATTATGAGCTGAGGATATACAATTACATTTTCTTGCCAAGTAAACTATAGTTATCAATGAAATTAACCATTTTCAATTAATTTGTATATTCACTTTATATGTCAGGAATTCCATTTATATGGAAGACTCTGGGGCAGTATTGGCTAACCTCATGGTGTGCTGAAAGCATATGCACGTGTGATAGTGCACATGTGTGCGTGCCGGCACCCACAATGCAATGTGCGTACAATACACCCCACATGCCCTGCGCGTGCACGCACAACCTTCCCCTGTGCATGTGTGTGTGACCCCCGCGCTCCCCCACCCATGCGTACGTGACACCCACCCCCTTCGGAGGGCCTCTGGAGCCCGGGGAAGGCCGTTTTCACCCTCCTGGAGGCTCAAGGGAAGCCTTTGGAGCCTGGGGAGGGCGAAAAATGGGCCTCCCAGAAGTCCAAAAATGGGCCAAAAATCAGCTGGCCGTCAGGAGGCGTGTGCGCATGCACTGTGCAGGTGAGCTGAGCTACAGCTCGTATGCCCGCAGAGAGGGCTCTGCGTGCCACCTGTGGCATGTGTGCCATAGGTTTGTCATCACGGTTCTGGGGGAAAGTAATTTGCAATACCGCTCATCTGCTTTCTTACCTGTGGGATAAAAATCAAACAGTTTATTGAAGACATACAGACAAAGATTCCACCTGAAGTTAATCCATACACCAGATTGTGCCACAAGTGGAAAAAACCATTAACCACCACCATAATTCCAATAAAGAGGAAAATAATGGCTACTGCACTTATGAGTGTCAGGGACTGATTAACTGGTGGGCAACTGAGATTATCTGTTAGACCTGCAAGATAAATTCCATATATCAGTAGGATTCCCTGAAAAATAACAAAGAAAAAGATTTTTAGTAGATTCAAACATGAGTTAAATCTAAACTTCCACTCTATTAATCTAATAATACATTGATAAAATTTCATAAAATATCCTTACTGCTCACTTGATACAAAATCAAGGCGCTATGATGGAACAATAGCAGCCATACTCTAGTATTCACCCCTGGATAATATTAGGAGGGATAGGCATCCAGCTCACCTGTGACAGAACTGATGCTGCCCAGCACCCTATCCTCTTCATTGGAATCTGCCACATGGAATGACTCCCAGATCCCTTTGCAAGATTCTACTTCTGTCTGGTTCATGCAAACTGCCCATATAGAGTCAAGACTTATGTAAATTTGAGTCATGTTGTGGAAAAACTGATCAAATATTCATAAGAGCCTGTCGGCAGATTTTGCTAACATCAGTCCCAAAAAGAAGAAAGTTGCTATAAGGATGAAGTAAGAATACTTCTCTCTGCCTTAATCACCTCCAGATGGGCACTTACTGTATACGCTGGTTTGGTCAAGTTCACTTCCAGTCTTTCCCCATTAACACTCTGATCTCTTCATCCCTTTTATTTCCCAGTGCTCCTTCTTCACCCAAGAATGCTCTCCAGACTTGTGGAAGGGGAGAAGCCACCCAGGAGCGTTTTCATCTTGCAGTCACAGGAATTAACTAGGTACTTGACAGAACTTACTGCAATTAGCAGAAAAACACTCCAAATGCCTATCAGGACCCTAAAGGGTCTGGGGATTTAATAGAACCTCCCAACCAGCATGGATTTCAGACAATTATTTGCCTCAGACAAACCAGGGAGTGATTTGAATACAGCAATGGACTCTCTATAATGTCCTTTATGTTCAAATTATATAATAGATGCTCTAATAAAGGCTAGATCTGGAATAATGCCAATTACATGCCCAACACACGTGCCTAAGGTAAATTAGTTCAAGCCTCTGGTTGCCATGAACTTCCAGATTATCCTAGAAACCTAGCACAAAAGTTTCACAACAAGGTAACGGAAGTCCCCTGGCAGTAGAAGCTGGGAGATTCCAACACCAGCCCAGCCATGACATTTGGACAGCCAGAAAAATGACTGTTTTGCATAAGCCATGTGATACATGAGTAGAATTCCTAGCTTGTCTGTACTACCCAATGTCACATAAAGGCATTTATAACCAACCACAGTATTCCTAAATGCCACCAAACCTCCCCTATCCTGGCATTCAAAGCAGATGTAAACTCAAATGTGAGCAAGCAGATTTCAGAAAGGGTGATTTTGTTACAGTTGCTGAACCAGGTTTCAGTAATACACGCCAAATCCATTTGTTCACTAATATGGGTTTGGCATTTACTAGCATTAACCAAAATCCAGAGCCTCCAGCAGTCTGGCCATCTGGCCTTTGGAATAGCTTCAGCAGGTAACTAGCAGCCAACTGAAGGTAGTCTTTCCCTTGGAATGACCCATTTTTTTTCTGGTAAAATAGCATAGCATTGATGAATGCCAAGTCCATATTAGTGAACAAAACACAGAGTTTTGTCCCTAAATTTTGGTGGTACAATTTGGGGGGCTTTGGTGACCTATTATTCCCTGTTTTTTTATAAGATACATTATAGTTCAATGAAAAAGGTGGGTGGTAGCAATTATTTTAAGCTTGTTTTTATAAAGTTTTAGGATTTACTACCAAGTTGCTTATAATTCAATGTCCTTAATAGAAGTAGAGGCAATGAAGACATAAGAAGTATTACTCGTGTTGAGGAAGCAACACTGTCATGAATCTGGGTGCCATCCAGCTATCTTCCATACAACAGGGGAATGCATTGCTGAGAGTTTGGGCTAAGAAATGTGATGTTTTAAAAATATTGTTTTCAACTGAGCATAATGAATATATGAATGTTTGTACAAAAACACTGTCCCTAAATTAAATAAATCTAATATTTAAAGTTTCTAAGTATAACAGACAATGAGTTTGTAAGCCTTTCTCTTATCAATGAAATATTGGAATAAATTACATACCTTAGATCCCAGAAGAAGAATAAACCAAAATTCAGAGTAAAGTGATTTACAGATGTATCCATATCTCAGTATGCAACTCAAGCCTTTGCCAGTGACCTGCCGAAGATTGAAATATATTGCTAAGAATCTCTTAGTTTGCAAAATTTTGAAAATCCTCACTTTATTTCCCTTTTCTTATCATAGAATTTAATTCTAAGATATTGTTAAAAGAAAGAAATTAAAAACCTGGAAAAGAACAGAGGCGGGGGATTTACTTGAAGAGTGTCAGTAGTAGCCCTTCAATAGCTTGTGCACTTTTAAGTGCATTTTTCTAATAAGGTTTCAGAATGTTATGAAAACAGTCTTCTTGAAGAGAACAATTGGGCTTCTTTGAAAACACATTTACTTACAGATTTAGCAGTGTTGTTTTATATTTATTGGATTTTATGGATGACTTTTATGATATTGTTTTATTTCATATGTTGTAAACTATGGTACCTAGAATCAGAAAATGAAGCAACATATAAATTTTGGCATAGTAATTTGTCAGCCCAAATTTGTCTAGTCCTTTCCTACTTCTCTTTCAAGTCAATGGACTCTTAGTCATTTGTGTCCTGTTGAGTATTGAATTCATCTTGCCTCATGTTTACTAACAGTTCTGTCTAATCTGAAAATAGTTAATCCCTATTTCACAAGGTTCAACTTTAACATGTTTATGTAAACTACAGGCTTTTGTAACAGGTGGTAACATTCTTTTCACTCTTTTCCAAACAGCTTTCACATCTTCTTTCATTGTTCTTCCATTCATTCTGTTGGATACAAATGTATATTTTATTCCTTTTTTATACACAACACACACTTTCTTTCATTCACTCATTTTAAAATCATAAACAATCAAATCAATTGAGACAACTTTATTCCAATCACTGATCGACATTTTGTAAAATTGCTGTAAGATATTACAAAATACTGATTAAAAAGCATAAGTATTTCTAAAATCTTAGAAATGCGTAAATACAATACTAAGAAATCTAAATATTAAAGCTATTTTGTGAATAAAAGATTGACATGTTGTGTACTAAGTATTGAACTACTGAGCATATGTTGAGGCAGAGAGCTAGTAGGAGAGAACTTGTGAACTCTTTCCACCTTAGGCAGCATCTTAGCTTCTGGCTGAACCATCAGGTTGATTGAAGTGCTTGAAATTATTTTACAGAAAAAGGATGCATTTTTATCCTTTGCAGCTTGAAAAAGTTGTTCCTAATAGTGTGTATGTAGCATGTGTTAAAAATTGATTATTTTTGTTTGGTTTTATAACCTCTTTTAAGATCAAATAGCTGGTTTCTGAATGGGAGAGTTACTGAATTTGTAACATTTGAAAGTTATTATCAGATCTACCATAGCTTGCATGCAGTTTTAGTCTAGGGTTTCTGCCTAAGACAAAAGCTCATAAGGTGCAAATGTGTTAATAAGGAACTCCAGAGGTTGTATATCAGAACATTATATTAACTAAGGCTTCTGAACAATTTGATTTCTCAAGTCCATGGAGCTCAAGGGACATTTTCAAGGCAAGAAGGAGTTGCCTCGCTCTTGCAGTCTCTTCAGGCCATCTAAGCCTAAGAAAGGCTGGACCCAGTGTCACTGTCCCAAGCCTTAATGAGAATATCCAAAGAGGTCAAGAGAGAATTAAGGCCCATGTGAAGAGACAGTGGCAAATGATCCCTATCCAGCAACAATCTAATTAGAGTTAGTTGACTAAAAACATTGTGTGAAATTTAATTGTACTAGATAGAACCTTGTATAGTGAACTTCTCTCAAGTGCTAAATCCGGCTTTCAAATCGTTTGCCAATGTAAAACCAGTGTTAGGATAATCCCAAATAAATTAGGACAGATAATTCTCCAGTTTGTGCCATCCAGAAAGCAATCTGTGAGAGGAAAGTTAGACATTTATAATTAAAACACCATGCCTGAGTCAACTGACTCTAGAAGCTACCGTATTGCTGGATATTCACATGACTCCAATTATATGATCAGGTTCAAAAGGTTATTTGATATGAGTGTACAGGTGCATAGTCACTTGTGGCACTTGTAATGGTATATGGCAATGACTCTGGGACACAGTAGAGATCCCGTCTAGGGGATGGACAGATAAGACAGGGCATAGTCCACAGTTGCATAATGGGTAGATCAAGAACCTCAGAAGTTTTCAGGCAATAAAGGAGATGGTGGGAGATTTGTACTTTCAGACTTACAAGATTCTGTTATTGCAACCTTACATTAAAATAGAATTAGCTCATCTGGTTTGTATTTTTTATCTGGTCTACCTGGGACTGATATATCAGGGACAGCATTAACAGAATGTACTTACTAACCTTGTAATTTGGGGGGGGGGCTCTAGGAATCTAGATTTCCTGCTTTACTTTCTCTTGGACCAGTTTCAAGGCTTGGGCAAGCCTTTCAATTTTGAATAATGTCTGTTTATCTTTAGTCATCATGCTGTAAAAGATAATCGGTTCCCTTTCAAAAGGACCAAGAATATTTTCCTTGTGTTGGTGAAACATTTATCTACACTTCCTGCTGTCAGGGTCAGAGATAAAGCAGAAGAAAACTGCAACTGTTCATGGTAGAGGAAGCATTTTGGAGTGTATGAGCTGATGTAATGTTATTTAGAAAGGTTCTCACATTTTGGTATTATTGGTTTGCTTAAAAAAACAACTGAATCACTGACAATTATAGTTTAATTTAATATGAACAAAAGTAAACGGCTATGAAGTAGTTGGCTTAGAAAAAAGGGAGTTTATGGAAATTCATCTTCCCACAGTTATACTGTAATTACAAAAAGCCAGAACTTATTTTATACTAGTGTTCTAAACTCGTTTAGGTGAGTTGGGAAGTATAGAAATTAAATAAATGTTCATATTGATATATCAGATTCCTTTTATTATCTGAGCTTAAGGTAACACAACATTCGATATTTACTAGCTGCTTATTAATTAAAGGGTTGGAATAATTTGTGTTTTTCTTGAGAGAATCCTCTAAAGACATCAAAGGTTTTCTTCAGATTCTCAGTTTTTACAGAAATAATCAAATAGTTAAAAAGGCAATATATTCTTCAGAATAGCCAGTGTGTAAAGGGTCCATAATTTTCATTACAGAGAAGAAAAGTTGACATTTAATCAGATTGCTGGGAGAGTACTTTGTAATTGCTTTCTGGAGGTTGTCCTGAGTAGAAAACTTTTGAAATGAAGAACTCATTAACCTACATTTGTTTTGTTGCTTTGACTGGTTTCAAAGGTCTAGAGCTGGTTCTGTTTTTCCCCCTACCCATAGTGTCAGCTGCTTTTAAGTTGCAGGTCAGGAGTTTAAATTTCTAAAAAAGGTAAAATATTAAGAGAAATTCAAATAATATAAA
>JAOYMU010000192.1:33388142-33398660 GCA_025802295.1 Psammodynastes pulverulentus
AGAGTCAGCATATTGCCCCCAACAATCTGGGTCCTCATTTTACCGATCTCGGAAGGATGGAAGGCTGAGTCAACCTTCAGCCGGTGAGGATTGAACCGTTGGCAGTCAGCAGAATTAGCCTGCAATTTAGCATTCTAACCATTCTGCCACCATGGTTCTCAATCCATCCTATCAGTTAATGGTTCAGTGTGTCATATGATCAAAAGAACTGGGATAATTAAATAAACTAGGGTTAAGTTAACCCTGGGTGTGTTATATGAACACAGCCAATGATTTGTATAAATCCAGTTGTGGTTTATTAAAAGCATATAGTTAACCAAAAGATGATCTCACATGCCGTTAAAACTGAAGGGTCTTATGGAACATTTTTTGTGTTTGAAGGAGTGCATTATTCATTGCCTCACAATTTTAGAGGAAAAGGGCAGAGAACTTGTGGCTCTTCTCATATTGCTGAATTACAAACTGCCCAAAAACAGAGTTCACCTAATGCCAATTATGCATTATAACAGTTACATAATTATTATATATTTATAATTAATATAACTATGAGGTTTCCTTATAGTTCATTCCTGATAGCTTTACAGATAAACCAGTGGCAACAAACAATGTCATTTTCTTGGTCATTGTTGCAAGCAATTTTTTTTAGATCAATAAAGGGGGTGATTGCATCACAAATAATAGTTTGTTTCTTTAGATTTAGCAGATTGTCACACAACATATATACAATCTGAACACTGCATATTTAAATTCTGAATATCCTGTCGAAAACTAAAATTATTTTAAGGCACCTCCACACTACTGTACAAGTTTCAACACTTCCCATGAAGTAGCAACGTACAACACCATAGTTGTATGTTGAGATGGATGCAGTAATTTCATCTTCATAAGTCACAGGGACAACAAAGGGCATGCAACAGAGTGACAGGCAAGTGTTTGGACAATTTAAATTCATTTTCTCTATTTTTACAATTAATTTTCCCTAACATACCTTTTCATCACAGCAAACCACCAAAGACACACAAATCAGATTATTATTAATTACTGGTAACTACTGTTGTGGAGACTTACTAGTGTTTATGAAAAAAACAAAAACTGTGATCTTTAGTTCTCAAGCCTATGCGGGAGACTGAAATGATTATTTTATCTCATTGAAGAACTTTCTAAATATTTTGCATGCTTCAGAACATTTTGACCAAACACCACAAGATTACTAAATGCAGCCAATTCTTCATTTAATATAAGCAGGATTGGTTTCATATCTTTCATATTGATTGCATATTTTGATATAGTACTACAATTTGAAGGTTTGCACACATAATTTGACTTAAAATTCCCTCAAAACAAATACCTGAGAACAATAATTGGATCTAATTTAATACATCTGTTTCTTTTATAATGCAGTGGCATGTTTACAGTTAAACTAAATCCTGCTATTAAAATAATATTTTTTTAATTAAGCTGAGTTATTTTTCAGTAACTAATTGCATGAATGTATAATATAAATTATTTATTCCTGAAACAATTTTAATCAAGACAAGTATATAAATACAGCATATACAGTGTAGCCTTTCAACTTGGTATATGTATGGAAACAATGATTGTTCCATGCTATGCTCTAATGAAAACCATATTTGAGCATGATAATTACTTTAACTATGTCCCCTTACTTTTTGGCAGGAATTCTTTGACCCAATTAAGAATATTATATATAATTCTTCTTTACTTGATGATTTTATAGGAAGATTCTGTTTATGGAAAAGAGGTTCTTGGATAAACTATCCCCCACCCCCACAATTCAGACTTAAAAAGACTTGTTACTGGAAATTATAGTTCAGCAAATTTGGAGATCCTTAGGTTCCTAATCTTGCTTTAAAGTCTGCCTTTCGTAGCAAGGATCTAACTTTGAATTATACAATTCTTCAGGCTGATTAAGGTTGATAGGAGTCAAGTCCAGACCAATAGAAAACACTAGGTCACCTACTGCTGTCATAGTAACAGTGACTACTGATAACAATGACATAAATGTTTAGACATAGTCAGAAAACTGTTGGGAATCCTTGGTGGTCTCTGAGTTTAGTTGTTCATTTGTAGATGTTTTGTTACACAAATAGGTGGCATCATTAGTGCAAATGAGCATGGGATTTGATCCTGTTTATATACAATAGCTTGCTGTGTCTCTTTTGAATGGTATGTAAATCTAGTTTATCTCTATATGCCCATTGGCTGAGAAGAGTTTGCAAGACTATATGACTTACAAATGCCACAAGCAAAAAAACCCCAACAACAACTTATTCACAGAAATGTTTATGCTATAAAAGGATTTTTGCTGTTAAAGTGATAGTCTGTCATACCTCAATGCACAAGCAGGTTGGCTCACTCTTTTCTGTTACAGCACATTCCCGTCCAGCTCCACAAAAAACATTGGCACAGATTTTAGATTTGCTAACTGGCTCTTCCTATAAGATATTAAAACAAAATACATTATTGAAAGAACATAATTAAGAAAAAATGTGCTTTTCAGACAGACTCCCTTATATTATTGGCTATAATAGTTTAGTGCTTTTTCACATGTTTTCTTTAGAACATATAAACTATGTGTAGCAAATATACACAAACCATGCATTGCACTAAATGAGAAGGATGGCACAGATGAAAATATTTCTCCTTCTGTATTCAAGCAAGATATGAATCAGAGTAGGGATGTCTTAAAAGCAGAGGTTTGCAAAAACAATAGAGAAACAGAGAGTACTATTGGTATAAGTAAGTTTGACTTAAAATTTTTATTTTCTGTCTTTAATTTCTCTTGCTCATTATTTTTTATCTCATGTTTTAGGTAATGCTGCTACTTCAAAAATAAATTTAGATATGCATAAATGTGTGTATTCAAGCAATTGCAATCAAACAAATACAAGTGATATATGCCTATGATTTTGTGGTTTTCTACTGATTGCTCTCGCCTGTGGTTAGTCAAGAATGGAAACTGTCTGCAAGTCATACTGATTGTTTTCTACACCCATCTGGCCAATTAACTGAAGCAATCTACAAAGTTTCAGTATTGAAATGTTCACTTTTCTTAAAGATTTTTGTGCATGTCTCATATGCTTCCATTCCTTTCTACAGATCAGCCAAACACAGCTGCAAAACTCACCCCTTGGGAGGAAAGAGTCCATGCCCATTCAATCATAGCAAGTCTCCAGGAGGTTAGGCAATTTAGACATACCAGAATTATAAGGTCAGAGTAGTTGAAATCATTTTAAAAGCAGCGAGAGCCTCCCTAAGTTTCTGGCTGTCAAGAAAAAAAAGTGTTCCAATTCTGTCAGAAGATTAGAATGCCTTTAATAATACTGCAAGTGTGTATAAGGCAACTAACAAGACATTTTTATGTCTGCCTCAGTTTTCAGTGATAAAACAGAATTCTAATGGAGATGTGTGCCATAAAATAAAAAAGCATAGCCCTTGAAAAACTAAAATCATTTCCATTATTGTTTCCTACCCTGTATATCCAGCAAATGTTTTATTTCTTTCTCATTGATATGACCAGTTAGGGTATACAATGGAAACCGTGTGTGTGTGTGTGTGTGTGCACGCGCACCATATATATAACTAGAAAGAGAGAGTAAGAGAACAAAATTGTTTTTGCTATTTATTGTATCAAGCAATGTAAAATAATTTCCCAGGTATCCTCAACATATCAAGCCAAGATCAGACCACAACTACATCCATATTGGTTGACCATGATCAAGCTCTGATATGGTACATTTGGGTCTACTATGTAATTCTGTATTTGTCTTGTTAATGTCAGTAGGTAAAACATTTTTCTATTCTTATGTCTTCCAAATAACCTGGAATATAGTCTTTAATTTATACCTAAATTAAGAATTGGCACCCATCTTATAAAATACATCATAAAAGTTTTTAAACTATAATGGTTTGAAAAATGCTGATTAAACCACATATGAACATATTGATATACATACTTATCAATTACACTATTTCCTTTGAAGGTAGACAGAAAATTGACAATAATACAGAGCCACTTTGGTGTGGTTAAGATGCTGGGCTAGAAATCAGGAGACTGTGAATTCTAGTCCAGCCTTACGCATGTGTTGCAATATGATTGTACCTGTTACTGTAATATACTTCTTGTATGGTTTAGTTCAGGCTTGGTAGGCCAGTGGCCGGCAAGTGAGGCCAAAGCCTAGGATAATTGCTGCCAGTCAGACAAAGGCGAAAAGACCACGTGTAGGCCTGTGTGAGGGGGGCCGCCAGAGCCCGACACAGACTGATACAGAAAAACAACATACCAAACCCTTGACGTCACTGGCAGTTTCCATGGCAACCAAGCTACAACCACTTTGAGCCCCCTCCTTGTACCTGCCCCTATTACCAGGTTGGCCTTTCTTTATTGGCCATTATTTATCATGTGTGTTGCCTTTTGAACATCTAATAAAAAGAGCCCCAGCCTTTGTTCGCGGCTCACTCATCTCAAGGAAACTTTGTGTCCATGTGGTTTCCTGATACTGGCCCATGAGGTGCCCGTCCGCCAGTTAGGGGGGCGTAACATCACAGGTTTGCAAAACTGCATTGGGGTTTTTTAGTTACAGTCTTAATTGGTGCAGTTCTCAGTCTGGTTTATTGTGTGGTCTTCTGAAACATATGATCAGGTGTTATTTTGAAGGAAATCCTGTTTGTTTTATTCTTTTTTTAATGGGCCATTTTAAGGAGCCTGAAGCTGTTGTTGTACTGAAGTTAGGCAAGTGGCAACAAAGTTTGTGCTCTTTTTCCCTTGAGGGGGGTCTTATTAAAATAATAAATAGATGCCTTGGATTCAGCAAGTACAGCTTAGGAAGGCCAAAGGCAAAATGGACCGCTGAATTGGCCATGTCCACCAAGTCATATGACCACCTAGCCACACCCACCTCGCCACACAGACCACCAAGCCATGCCCACAGTACTGGTAGTAAAAAAAATTGAATCCCACCACTGAGTAGATGCAAGCATTTTGTATTGGCTCATCAGTACCTACATTACAATAACATGGTTGAAAATCAGCCTCAAATATAATACAGTATAGTTAAAAATATGGTTTAATAGATGTCTGGAGAAAATACCTATAAATGTTAGAATTCTCCAAAATTCTAGAGTTGGATGTGTTCTGGCTTAGTCTTGTCTTAGGATAGAAAATTAGAGGTAAAACATGGTTACCAAGTAATGAAAAGCCAAAAGGAGTAAGATAGCTTTTTCTACTCTCTAGCAAGTCCTTTCTCTTCCTATGTATTCTGTGATCCAAATGGAAAAAAAAATACTCTCTTCTTTTCTTCTTTTACCATTTTGGGTGTTTGGGAAAAAGATACAAAATTCTGGTTCTTGCTCTTCTAGTGTCCCCAACCATTGTTATTTGATGCTGTTGTACGTGTCTTTGATCTTGCCTCTCCATCTTCTTCTGGGTATACCTGGGGTTCTTTGACCTTCTCTTTTTGTATATACCCTGTACTAGAAGCATATAACATCAGCCAAGTATTTCTCTACCATATTCAGATTGTTTACAGTGGTGATATATAGAATAGTCTTAGAAATGAATGGAAGAAATTATCCAGTTTACTTTTTCACAATAACTTACTTTAATTTAAACTCTCTAAATAAACGTGCCAAACAAAATACAGATTTCTTTTAGTACTCTTCTCTAAATTTTATACTAAAAGTTCCCTATATTTTAAATGTTCAAAATGTACATATTGTGCATTATAACTACAGAAGCTATATTAAACAAAAAATATATTTAAAAAAACAAAAATATCAGGCTAACTCTATCTTTCTTGTCCTATCTATGCAGAGCAAATGTTTTCAATCAGGCTTTGGACATTTAAGCTGATTTGTTGTGAAAACCAGTTTGATTAATGTGTTAAGGTCACTTGATAAGCGATCCTGTTTTTATTTCATTTTTAGTTAACTTAAATGCTGTTTTGGGCTGAAAGAGGATAAGATTTAATAAATAATACTTTACTCAGTTATTAAGAAGGATAGTATACCAAAATGTGTACACATTTCCCTAGATGTTATAGCAATAGGATGAAGCTCTTTGGGAAATTAAATAATTAGACAAAACCAAACCTGATTAGTCTCTCCGTGTCTATTATGCTTGATAGAAAGTGCAGGTACAACAGTACACAGATTACTGTACAATTTTGCCATGTCTTTTATTCTTGCAAAGAGTGCCTGAAAATGACATTTTCCTTCTTTGAACACTTGTTTGAGTGCACTGTATAACATTATGCAGGCTACAAGCACAATAAATCAGCCAGAGAGCCATAAGCATCTTTAGTTATATTATTCCAAAAATGTTTTCCTTCCTAATCCAAAATTGGAAAATGAGGAAAAATAACTTATGTAGAAAGAAAACAAAGAAGAGAGGGGAGAACAACAGAACTATCTGAATGAAACATACCTAGTCTTCCTCCCATATTGTTTTTCAAAGACATATGACAATTGTAGAATAATTTTTTTATATGGATTGTGCAGTACTCTACATGTAGTGTTCTCTTTGTAGTCATAATCAAATGCAGACTTGAAAATTATTATGCTAGCTCTATTAAAATAAATCTCAAAATATTTGAAATGGGCATAATGCATGACATCATTACTAATTAGTTTATCTTCTATGTTGTTGTATTTGGGAAACTCAAGCAAACTTCATATAGTTTCATAGTCTTAAACTAAAATCTGTCACAATAATATTGAGGATCTGACTCTCTGATGAAACTCCTGGAACCCATCACATTTAATAAATAGGTCTTACTGTAACTTTATTTTGCTATTATTCCTTTTAAAATCTACTTCAAATCAAATTACAATTAATTGGTTTTGCTAATTGATTATCTGCCATCAAGTCAGTATAGATTTATAATTGGGGTGTGATGCTAGTTCACCTCTTCATGGTGCACCCTGGATAGCACGGAAGTGTGAACCAAGCCAGTAGCAACAATTGGCAGCCAGACTACATTGAAGAATTGGCAGTTAATGAAAGTTGGCAGCCAGATATCTTTTTAGAACTCCTGGCTCTCTAAATACATGGCAACTTGTCTGGCTCCTCGTTTTCAGACACATTGCACCACCAGCTCTGCAAGGGCAGGAGGCCTTGGTGAAGGAGTACAACAGAATTGTGAGAGGCCCACTTCTTCCTGTGCAGGCTGAACTTTCTCATCTATCGGTTGGCAGGCTTGGATCCAGGGGCCCTCTCTGATACTCGCTCAGCAGCTGTCTGGAAACTTTGTCATTGGCATGCAGTGGAAGGCTGGGTGGGTTGCTGGTCACCCAGATACAGGCAGTTGCATGGATGGCCCTGCATGGGAGGTGTTGGGTTTTGGCTTTCCTCGCCAGCAATGGTCGGCTCTGGGTAGGATCTGTGCTCAGCATGGTGTCTGCCATGATTCGTTATTTGAGTGGAGTCTTGTCTCTGCCCCTTGGTGTGACTGTGGTGCTCCTTGGCAGAGTGTCCATCACATTGTGTCCAGGTGCCATTGGGAGCTTGCACCAGCCCAATGTCTGATTTTTTCGGTGTGGACCACCCTGTCCTTGAATGGCTAGACATTGACATTTGAGCAAGTATAAGTCCATGTATTTGCCATACGATAGATAGATAGATAGATAGATAGATAGATAGATAGATAGATAGATAGATAGATAGATAGATAGATAAGACTTATACCAACCACATAATTAGATTTCTTCCTTTATGATTTGTCCCTAATCTGGTCTTTCAAATCTTCTAGTATTGCACCCATTGCTACTGTACTTGAGTCCATCCATATTTTTTCTAAACATCCTGGCATTTCAATACCTTCTACAAGGCCTTCATGGTTTCCCTACCAAGTGCCAGTCTATAGAACATTTCTTGAGTACTCTTTCCTTTACTGTTGATTGCCAATTATTACTACTTGTCTATTGATGGCTAATTTGTCTGAAAGCAGAGTCATTACTTTTAGATCTCTGTAGGTATTCCAGTTGTACTTGGCATGCTGGATATGTTTCAATAACAGTTCCATGTTTTCATATGTTTCACCCAACAGGTACTGAAATATGCAAAAACAAAAGAGTTCTGTAAAATTGTATGTGATAAGTTAAATTACAAGTTTTTTGTGTGTGATTCTGCACCAGAAGTTTGTGAAATACACCCAAAAGTGTTCATGAAGCAAAATCTTCATTGTTCAATGTAATGGTACCTAATTGACTAAAGAAACATCTGCCAAGAAAACAACCAAAATCAGAGAGTAGCAAGGACCCACATTCCTCTGGTGGCACAGTGGTTAAAATGAAGTATTTCAGGCAAACTCTGACTAGATGACGTGGTTGGCAATTAGATGGTGAACCAATTGAACAGGTTAACACCTTTGTATATTTAGGGCTAACTTTTTCCAAGACTGGATCTTGGGCTTGCCATCATCAATGGAGTACACTTAGTACAAAATCTGAAATGGATAAATTGATACTAAAACTAAAGGATAAAGAAGAGTCTGGGTATTATGAAATTTGGGATAATTGGTATAAATGGCTGAATAAAAGAAACAAAGATAGTAGAAATAAATAAAACAGCAGATAAATTCATATGAATGCATATACAAATATCTAACACACAAAATGGATTTGTAAAATGAGAATGTCACAATACTGTTAATGATATGTTTAAAGTGTTTTAAAGGTGAAAAGAACAAAGTTTAATAATAAATAGAAGAACAAAAACTCATTTGAATTTACTGCTTAAACTAAAGAATCATAGTTACCCAGGGTCCCTAGCCCCATTAATTAAATTATACAAAGCTAAGGTTACCCCTATACTCTTGTATGGAGCAGAAGTTTGGGGTCTGTACTCAACCACAGTACTAGAATAAACACAGTCCCAGCATTTGAGATGTATTTTGAGTGTAGATCCAAGAACATCAGCTGCAGCAGTTAGAACTGAATTGGAAATTCATACAATTCATGCACCATCCAAAATTAGAGCACATAAGTACTGGCACAAAGTCAATGAAATGGAGACTGATAGACTCCCCAAGTTATGTCTACTAGAGTAAATAAAATCACAATCACAAGTCTCCTGGATTACTAACCTAACAAATTTTGTAAGATGCTGTGGCCTTCTTATCTCTTGAGTAACAGGAGAACGATTTTAAAAAAAGAGCTGCCCAAAGTATCAAGGCTTTAGAACACAAAATGATATAGCTATCCTGAGCAAATACAAACATACTTTTTAAATAGCTATTTGAAGCCACCAAAACATTTTAGGGAGATATTTACACAAGCGAGATTAGAGATTAGGCACAATGGTCAGATATGGGAGGTTCCATTCTATACCCTACAATGACTGTCTCTGCATTTGCAGAGCAGCAGAGGTAGAAAATCTGTCTCACACCATATTTGACTGTTGCCTGTATAAGAGGGTGAGAGACAAGTACCTCGGTCTATATACCAAACGAATGACCCATTGTGACCCCCTATATCAAAACAATTTACCTTATGTGCAGCAAGAATCTGAAAATAACATTTAATACAGCCCAGTACTTAAGCAAAATGATTCAGTTGAGATTTACCTCGGTGGGACTAATTGGGGTAGATTGCAAGGGTGACCCCAAAATATAATTTTATCATATTTTATTTATATTTTAAACTATTATATTCCAATTTCATTTTAAATCGTATTTTATCCAATTCCATTTTAAATTGCTTTTATCAAATTTTTAGTAATAACTTGTTTCTGGAAATGCACTTTGATATGGCCCAAGGGCTAATCAATAAATAAAGAACTAGGAAAACTCTGCCCATAGCCTGGAGCTCAATCCTGACAGACCTCAAGATTGGCTCAGCTTTCATCTTTCCAAGGTTAGTAAAATGAGGACCCAGATTGTTAGGGGCAATATGCTTACATTGTAAACCATCCAGGGAATGCAGTAAAGCATTATGGGGCAGTATACACTGTACGTCTAAGTGCTATTGCTATATCAACCCTGAACTACATATATTCTTTTTCTACTGAAATCCGTCACTATTGGAATTTGTCCTAAAACATAGCAGAAGGGCATTAGCCTGGATGTTGACTCCCTTGGTTGCAATCTTTCTCCATAATGACTTCCTTTTGGTGCTGTAAATTGAGTCTGTACGGCTATCTATTAGCAAGGCATGTGATTGACTGCAGAGGTTCAACTTTTGTGGACAACATTACTTATGGATTTTATTAGCATGCCTGCTTTCCCCCAATCCTCATTTTTTCCCCAAAGTATCCCCTTTAGGTTCCTAGCACATTTCTTCTGATTTACACATATGTTTTTTTTTATGTCAATGCTAAATTTTAAGGAGAACACTCCTGAGCTTTTAGGGCCCTCCACAGCCCTAAGGCTTTCCACACACCCTACAGTTTAAATTAATTTCTTTGAGAACAACATCCCATTCGCCTTGGAAATGAAGCTAAACCATCTTTGTCATATCCCATAAAGCAGGGATGTCCAAACTTGTCAACTTTAAGACTTG
>JAOYMU010000192.1:33486205-33500766 GCA_025802295.1 Psammodynastes pulverulentus
CTGCGTCATTTAGCTGAGCGGATAAACGTCAAGAAAGAGCGCGGGTGGCTGGGAGGGCCCAAAGAAAACACAAAACGCCGAGCGTCGGAGCTACCGTTCACCAGCGCTCTCGGCTCGCACGAGTAGCCGCGAATCAGCTGCATTTCACCACTGCTTGAGTTGGAAGGTTTTTGGTCTAGATATGATAGCACTATATAATGAACCATAGAACTGAATGCTGCAATGTAAATATTTTCAGTTCCTTAATTGCTCTTTCTTAACTGACTTTCTTGAACTGAAAGAGCTACTATATAAGCATGTTCCCTGTTTTAATAAGACCTTGCCCCCAATGTTATTCTTGCACAGTATTGTTTTATGATCTTGTTTCCTGGTTATTTGGGGGGTTTTGGTTTATACCTTGGTCTTATGTTCCTACAAAAAAGTGAAATGTTCTTAGGTCTGGAAAAAATTCCTGCTTCTAATTCCCAATCATTTCAAACCAAATGCTATTGGCTATTTTACTAGATTACTAGATGCTGGGCATGGATTCAATGCTTTTTCAGATGATGATGCAACTATTTCATCAATAAAAGTAAAGTAAAACTAACCAATAAAAATTATGTAGGATTTATTCTGGAATATTATAAAAACAAAACAGTTTAAAAAACCTTGTTAAAATGATCAAAGAAATAATAGCAACAATTACTTTTCCTTCCCCATCTTTTGTTTTGTTTTGTTTTTAGTTTAAGTCTGAGAGACTTTCCTTAATTCTTCTTTTATAATCCTCAATAACAGAAATTTTCACATTTAACTTTACATTAAAGCATTCAAAAAAGTAAACTATGTAAATCGATGTAAATCGAAAACAGTACAACATACAAGAAAAAATCAGAATTCAAAGTAAAGTAAAAATCTACAATAACATGTTTGGACCAGAGAATTTTATTACTGCTGGAATTTTACTAAATGTGGGATCTAACTTAAAACAGATGTCAGCAATTTATTTTCAAAGAAATAAGAAGAAACAAAGAAAGAAAATGAACAGAAAAAAAATGTAAGAACCATCTTTTCCAAATTTAATTTAAGGTGGCAGGAATATATCTAGCTGGAAATTCCAAGTAAAGATAAGACCACATTGCATCATTGAAGAGAGGACCAGATATATATATATATGTCTGGGTGGATTCCAGTTGAAAAGAAGGTATCAGAGAACCCAGAGGCTCATTCACAAAGTAAAAAACAAGGGAAGGAACACTGAAGATAATGGGAAACAGAACTTCTTATGGCTGGGGGTAGAGAGCAAATGCCATGGATAAGTCTAACAGAACACTGATTTTCCCATTGCCAGTAGCCCAAGTTAATGCTGACTTGGTAGAATAACCCATATGAAACCCAGACTAAAATGGGTCAGTGAATTTATTTAACCGACTATTAACAATTATGAAGCTGGAAGAGAATAACTACCTCAATAATTTCAGATGAAAAAGAATGAATGAAAACTAAACAAACTGAACCAATCAAGAAACCTTTCAAAAGAGAGAGAGAAAAGATAGGTATATTTTTGAGTGTCTGGAAAAAATCCTGCCACAAGAGAACAATTGGTCAGCATATTTAAAAATGACTGGAAAATGTCATTTCATCAAAAATGATGAAAAGAAGGAAAGGGGCAAGTAATACAGGGAACTTCTATAACTATTTTAGTTACCATTGCCTCAGTAACTAGAAAAAATGAACAACTAGAGGAAGAACAATTTGCAGCATCGGAAGTAGCATGTAAGCCCTGCATACAGATGGATAACTAGAGCAACTTGATTTTAGACAAAAAAGTTCTCAAATGTAAATAGCAGGGATGACAATAAAAAGACTTCAACATAGTAATTTTCAGCTTGAGATGAAATTAGATTCTGGTAATTTTGCTAGGCTTGTTCCAAAAATATAAAAAATTAGTAAGAGCAGATGGCCCCATTCTACTCTTCTATTTGAGTTTATGTATGTATGGTTGGAACTAAGAACCAATGTTCACATAGAATGGATCAAACTATTAATGAATTTGAAAACATGCCTTGAAGAGAAATATTTACAATGAAGTTGTTAAGATTAGGCTCCATTGAATAAAGCACAAAATACAAGCTGCAAATCCTTAGCCCAGATTAAATCAAGGAAGTTACCATGGGAAGGAACAAGGAGGAATCTCTAACATTTTTAGATCAAAAGAAATTAACAGTGACTAAGCATCCTTACCAAGTCAGAGGAAATATTAGAAACAGAGAAATCTTTGGGCAATAATAAGGTACAGACAATCCTCAATTACTGACTGCATTTGAGAATGGCAACTGGTGAGAAGCCATGTAGTTGTAAAGGGAAACATCACATGACTGCGCCTGACTTATAGGTTTCAACTGACATTAAGTGAATCACCATGGTTCAATGCAACATCACATGAGTGCCATATGTGACTTCTGCCAGCATCCCACTCCCTTTGCTTGTTCCTAATTTCAAGGGGAATAAACAAACCAATTATATGCCAACTGAATTTAAAGTAAACCACATTTAGTTTTTTTACTTGTTTCAGCAGTTTCTGAACTATAGTCATTCAATTGTAAATTGTGCACCAATGCAAGCTAAGTCCCAACCTAATCAAATTGATCAGATAGAAGTAATTGATTAGACACAAGAAGTACTTGCACTATCGTACATTGTACTATTCTGTAAGGCATGTTGGCCAATGTTAATTCAAGGCTGGCAGAAAGAAAGGAAGGACACTGAGCCCAAAAAATCCACCCACGATTAGCGTACATTATGCATCACTTGTGCAGAAAAACAAACTAAAAAAATTATACTGAAATACTGGATTGTTTTTGAAATATGATTATAAGATCTATACATGTAATCACACAAAACCTCTGGGTGATCATCAATGGGGGGTGTTTGGTAAGAATTCACATGCTAGTCCTAATACAAATTTAGAATAGAATATCTTTAGCTCCAGGTATACGTAGCTAAAGATTAAGGCATCTGATAAGAATAGTTGGTATTCTACTTTAAAAATAGTATTGGTTATGCATTATTTCATAATCTCATGAATATAATAAAGAATGGTCCAGAAATTTTTAAGGTACATATGTGGCAGCGATATAGATACAGAATATATACAAGTTAATAAGTTGCCTTCAGGCAAGATGGGTGGCATGTAAATTGAATAAATAAATGTAAATGAATAAATAAATTTAATCCATTGCAAACTAAAATGTACTGGTTTTCAAATAAATATTATGAATAATAAATATGCCCAGAAACCTGGAAAAAAGTTAAACTAATTTGTCAACACTTGCAAATATACATTGTATCCAAGAAAGTATTTGAAACTGAAATTCAGCCAATAACTGTTCTTTAATGTAAAATTCTTGTTTGCAATATTTATGAAACATGATCTACATAAATCAAACCAAGTTCCGTAGAATGTAACAGAGCTTAAAAATGCATCCATTACCGTTAACTGAATTGTAGAACATAAGACGTGTGCTTTTCACACTACTGGCACTGCCTACAGAACCACCAACATCCCATAATTCGATGAAATAGATCTTTTCCTCTGGAGTTCCTTCTTTGTAGTCATGAATCTGGCAACAAGAAATCACATTGCATAAATTTAAAATAACAGTAAATTAAACCAGCATTCCACTACATAATGAAGTACCTCTGTAGAACACAGTAAAGGTGGGCTAAGGAGAGAACGAGTTAGGTTCAGCAATGAGTTTCTAAGAATGCAGCTTCTTTGACCTATGCATGCTAGGTTTTTTTTTCAAATGGTTATGAAGGTAACAAGGTGAAATATTCCTTAATGGGAAAAGCAGAAAATAAGCATTTTCCTGAAGATACTTGCTGTATTATATTTACTTGTTCTGATGAAAAAATCCAAACATGTTTTTTTTATGGAAAATGAATTATCTGGATTTAGCTTTTATGGGAAGAGAGAATGTATACAAAATATCTGGCACATCTATCAATATGAGTGTGAGATGTATATATACACAAAACATACACACAGATATATAGGCTCCATAAATTATTTGGAGGAATCATTTAACTGTGGCAGTCCCTTTATTACCAATTTTGGTGAAAAAAAATTAATTGCATTAATATACATATGAAGATTATCTGCAAGAGCCCTCAAAGTAACTGCACTAAATCTTCAGGTGGATGCAAACATTATGACATCTGTTAAGAGCCAGTTTACTTACAGTTTGCTCAAATACACCCCAAATAGTTCGCATAGATCTAATTAATTTTTGCATGCTTGTTTATACTACAGATAAATTAAAAATACCCTGTGTCAAAGTATAATAAGCAAAGAATACACTACAAAAAACATGCACCACAGACACAATTTTATGATCATTTTTTCCTGCTCTTTCTGTCACCAAAACTCTACTTAACAATTGTTAGCTTTGCAACTTTTCTGTTTTCTGGTCAGAGAATGCTTCAAAAGGAAATCTGGTTAGTAGCTATTCATTATTTGCCCCTAAGAATATTTCTGTATTCAGAAACATTTTTTGAAATAAAGATGGTTAAATATGTCTTGGCAGTAAATCAGTATAAAACATCATCTTTCAAATAATTAGCTCACCACTGTAGTCTCCACAAGAACTATAATGAGGATCACAGAGTCAGAATATATTTGCTAAAATCTGGAAAGATAATTTTTCCACTCTTTGGCCAATATGTTTCTACTTTTATTCAATTCCTATCCCACTGACTTTATAAACAGTACATGTACATCTTTTTTACTAATTTTTATTGCATATTTTTGCAAACATGCAGAAGATAACAGTATCAGTTATAGAAAACACCTGCCAAGTCCATGAATATTTAAATACTTCCCCTAGGTCATCATAGTTTAGATTTAAACATGCCTGGGATAAACACATGTCCATCATCCAACAACAAAAAAATTAAAATTAAAATAATTAAAAAGAAAACAAAAAAAAACCTTCAAGGGGTAGACTCGATGGACCGTTAGGTCTTTTTCTGTTGTCCATTTTCTGTTTCTATATTCCTATATTGCTTTCTTTCTCATCTCCACATCTGGCCATGTTAGAGTATCATTAATGGGTAGTGTTCATCAACTAAGAGACATTTCAATTATGCTTTACCTCTGCAGTTAAATGTCACTAATTTTCTATATATAAAATATATTATTTCAAAGACAATATCACAAATTATCAGGTGTTTCCACATACACGGACATCAACGGAGCAGCCCACAGTCCAGGATGGATTTCCCAGCATCTGATTGTGACATAATAGGTGAACAAGTGATGATTTTCCCACACCTGAAACAAAATAAATATACCTTCAAAACTAACAAACACTTCTGCTGTCAGTTGAATTTTGCTATTCAACTTAATTTAAATAGGAACAAACCACCCTAGATAGCTCTTACAGCATCTCCTACATGAGCAGGCAGTTGGACTAGAAAACCTCCAAGGTCCCTTCCAACTCCATCATTCTATGTTCTATGTAATAAGTGCAAAAATTAAATTCATTATTGTATAAGTCAGATTTTCCAAAAAATGATAGACTATAGGTTGTTTGTCTTATATCTTCAAATGATTGGAATCTGATCTTCCATGTTTTAAATATTTATTAATAGCATTAGAGGAGTATGTCATAACTGGTGGCAGCCTGTAGGTAACTTGGCTCATCTTGAATAAATCTAAGTAAATTTGGTCATTAATCTTTGGACAAATCAAAGATCTGGGGTGGATTATGCTAGTAAGAGGATGTGGTGGCACAGTGGCTTAATGATGCTGGAACTGCTGCGCAGAAATTATTTGCACTTTGGCAGTTCAAAACTGGCTCCATAAGATGGAGTGAACTCATGTCCCTCGATCCCTAGCTCCTGTCTATCCAGCAGTTCAAAAGCATGCAATATTGTGAGTAGTTAAATGGGTACCACTTCAGTGGGAAAAACCTAGCTGCATTCATGTATCTGGAGAGCAAAACCTACACTGGACCTAGCCAGACATGAGACGTGACACGAGGTGAGGCGAGGTGAAAGCAGTGGAGTAGTCTGAAAGAGCCAGTAACCCGAGTGCCATTGGTTAATTGGTATAAAGCTAGTTCGCCTCCTGCAGTGCTTCAAGGATAGACGGGCAAGTGTCAAACAGAACTAGAAATCTAGGTTGTCAGGACTGCTTTGTGTCTAGCAGGTGCAGATTTCCCTGCCATTGTATGCCATATGCTAAATAAATAAATAAATAAATAAATAAATAAATAAATAAATAAACTGCTAAGTAAAAATATGATCTGTGATTGTACTCTATTCTTTTTTGTTGTTTTGTGACTGTAATTAAGATTGATTTGACAATATTCAAAATCAGTTGCTGGGAGGTGGGCACCTTATAAATTTAATATATTATTTCTCTTCATAATCATCATTCTTTAACAGTTCCTGCAGTGAGTAAGGGGCTGCACTGATTATTTCTGTGATCTCTTCCACTCTGGAATTCTACATTCTTGATAGCTTTAACAGGGAAGAAAAAGATTAAATGAAATTTAATAGACAAATGCAAAGTTCTTTACTGCACTCAAGTATCAAATACACAGGCACAGAATGACATATGAAACAAATTAATTACAACACGATATTATACATTTTATTTTGCTGAATAAGTTCAAGTGAAGGCTAAATAGCCATCCATTTGAAAAGCTTTAATCTGGATTCTTGTACTGAGCAGGGCAGATTCAGTGGTATAAATGGTTCTTTCCAATTCTGGGGTTCTATTGCACCCAGCAGATATATTTGAAATATCTTAACAGTTCTCTATATCCCAAAAAATTGGTGGGGGAAGCAAGAATTCTATTATGAATTAAATTATATGTCCCCCATCTTGCCTAAAGAGACTTACCAATCATTACAACACCAGTAAAATATTTACATTTTAAAACAATAGTCACATTACACTTCATTTAAAATTGACAAAGATGGGAAGGAAGGGAGCAAAATGCACACGGAGAGGAGGTGGGGTCTTGTCATAGTCCATTAACCTAATGTAGAATGATGACACCCAAACACACTACACGCAAATATGTTTGTATGAAGGGTTAATGTTTCTGCAATACAATATGGAAGGAAAAAAGAAAGTGGCATATGAGTTCTTTGCGGACCTTTACAAATGTGAGGATATAGAGGAGGAAAAGATAAAAGAGTATTTGGAAAGAACCAATAGCATACAGATAGCGGAGGATAAGAAAGAAAGGTTAGTTAGTAGAAGAAATAACGGCTCTGGAATTGAAACAGGTCATCAAGAGTCAGAGGAAAAATAAGATGCCAAGTCCGGATGGGCTTCCAGCAGAATACTATCAATCAATGGGAGAAATAGTAGAACCACTTATGTTGGAGGTGTATAATGAGATCCTGACAGAAGCTAGAATACCGGATTCATGGAGAAACATTTTTGAAGCTCTTATAAGCATCGAGTGCTATGGCCTCATTTACATGCACAGCAGAGCATAGATCCAAAACTCTGCTTGGACTGGGCCAGTTGAGACGGGAAGTAGAATATGGATTAAATAACCACACTTTCTAGAAATCAGAAAATAAATAGCTGTTTTGTCTGTTACACTGTTTCTTATCCTGTTTTCTAAAAGACCACATTTTAAGCAGGAAAGGAATTCCAAATAACAGCCAATTTGGAGTCTGCTACATTATTTCTGCCCCTTGCCACTAAAGTGTGGCAGAGTGTGGTTCTTCTTCGTGGTGGACGGCTGCGGTCGCTCCTCACGCCCTCCTTACCCACTCACCTGAATCACCCAACACAAGCACCTTCACTCTTTCTAAGGCAGCCATTTCTTTTCCTTGAGGGACAATTACCAGAAACAGCTACCAACATAAGCCACCTCTCCACTTTCAGTCTTCCTAAAATAGACCAATCACTAATCGATTCGTACAAGCCTATCTTCTATTGGCCGATCATACACTGTATTCTTTCCAATTGGCCCCAAGAGCTGCGGGGGGGAGGTACTCTTAATGAGGTAGGAAGTAGAACACAGTGTGTCGCACGGTAGTGACGTTTCGCGACGGCCGGACTTTCGTTTGCAGCCGCCTTGAAGCAAGCTAGTGAGGTTAGCGGCAACGGGGAAATTTGTTCGGGAGCTTCGCGTATCAGTAAGACTCGTTGGGTAAGACGGCCTTGATTTGCTTGCTTCCGAACGCGGAGGCGATTGGGAGTGAAAGGAAGCCGTCGTCCCTTACTGAGGGGTTGGGCTTCGGACTGAATCCTCCTCCATGTAACGCGGTCGTAATAGCCCGTTTTCTGCAGGTTGAAATGTAGTATGCCAGGGAGAAGGGCTCCATTGTGTAGTTGGTCCCATTGTGCAGTTTCTTTCTGTTGGCAGCACCGGGAGTCAAGTGGGTCTGCCATAGCACAAACATGGATTATTCCATTTCATTGTTCATTGACTAAATAAACTTACTGGTTGCTCATTCATCCACTCATCACACGCAAAGGAAAAGGTCTGACTTTTCCTTTGGAAAAAAGTATATAAGTGGTTGAAGCAACATACTCCCACATCTTTCAATCTTGCAATCTTTCAAAATCTTTTTCCCCCTCCCATTTTGTTCGAAGAAATGCTTAGTGCAATGGCTCAAGCTACCAGATGTGGGCTACAAAAAACTTATCTAGTGTCCATCAGGAATTTTACAGCTCACATTTGGTAGACAGCAATAGTCCACATGTAACGCAATCTTTCACCTGTTGGTCCTCTTAATGAAACATTGTGTCTTAGATGCTCTATTAATTGATACAGTCTTGACAGACTTGTAATTCTTGTACAGACTGGAAGACAGGAATACAATAGATTTTTTTTTCTTCATATATAAGAACAGTGAAGAAGGCAAGAAGATTAGAAGTAATGTTATATATGCAGTTTTCTAATTTTTTGTTATTTATTATGGTTGTAGTGAATTATAGTGGACAGTGGATTTGATACTGCTAAGTGGAAGAAAACAAGAATTTGAATATAATATTTGTTTTGCAAGATAACAGCTATGACAGATCCAGACATTCTCACGGAGGTCCCAGCATCTCTGAAACGCCTTGCTAAGTATGTAGTACGTGGTTTTTATGGTACTGAACATGCTTTGGCCCTGGACATTCTAATTCGGAACCCATGTGTAAAGGAGGAAGACATGTTGGAGCTTCTGAAGTTTGATCGGAAGCAGCTGCGAGCAATTCTCAACACTCTTAAAGGTGACAAATTTATCAAATGTAGGATGAGAGTGGAGACAGCTCCAGATGGGAAGACCACCAGGCACAATTTCTACTTCATTAATTATCGTCTACTGGTCAATGTGGTGAAGTACAAGTTGGATCACATGAGAAGGAGAATTGAGACAGATGAAAGAGACTCCACCAACCGAGCCTCTTTCAGGTGTCCTATTTGTTCCAGTACCTTCACAGATTTAGAGGCAAATCAGTTGTTTGAACCTAATACAGGTAAGACACAAGAATTCCTCAAAGGGCTGAAATAATAATTTGCCATCTTATCTGGGTTAGTTGATTTGGGAGTAGAAAAAGCCTATATATTTGGTTGTTCTGAGTGATTTTTTTTTAAGGGTTGAAGGGGTGAACAGTTTTTATGGCAATTGAGTAAGCTAGACATTAAGACTTTCTAGGAATGAAAATAATGGAAGTGTATTTATAATATAAACATTGGGAAAATATTAAGAGAAATATTACAGAAGCATGTAACCAAGACATCGTCACAATGCACATCATAGGCTTAGTCATTGAGAGCTGCACCAAAGAAAATACATCTGGGAGAGAATGCCTCATTAGAATAGTCTAGTTGCAATCTTGGCCAAACATGTAAATGTATTATTAGATAAGAGAGAAGTTATTTATTTATCAGACCTATTCAATTGCAAAATTGGAAACATTCAATACAGCTTATATTAGAAACTCAGGAAAACAATCAATCAATGCAAAAGGTATAAAAACTAAATGATGCAATGGGGAACTATATAAAAATTAATTTTGATTTGTTCCAATGAAAATGCTTGGCCGGAACCCAAAGGACCTTATCCCTGGTGTTTTTAAAGTAAATTAGTGCCAAATGGACCATTTGTAGGAATGATGTACCAGAGGGCAGAAATAGTATCCCTCTGGGATTCTGCAAAATTGCATTTTTTATCTGTAAAAGCTTTCTTGCCACAAGGCCATATGTCAGAACATATTGAGGACTGCTTGATAGTGGATGAGAACTGGACTGACACCATAACCAGAGCTGATATCCTCTTCTCCACCATATCCTTTGTACTTCATTCTCTGTCATGTTCAGATCAGACCTCTATACATTTTTTTTTCTCTCCCATGTATAAACATTCATGAACTTGGAGGCCTGGCGAAGGGAGAAAACAATAGCCCTGCTGACTTAGACTTATTTCCTGTTTTGTTCAGTATTTTGTGGCACTTTGACCAACAAACTGCTCACAGGAAGCTCAGGACTCTAGCCAGGAGAGCAGCGACCGTGAAGAAGGTTGCTTCTGATTGAGAAGATAAAACAACTTTCAAGTCAGTTAGCTACTCACTTGAGTGATTCTCCATAAATTTGTCCTGTCTTCTTTTAAAATCGTAAATCTGTGGAGTTAATCAGTTAAGTAAATTAACTACTACTTAAATGGTAGGTAAAATAGTTTTGCCTTCTCTGTTTTAGTTTCTCGCTAAATAAAATGCATCTTTTCCATGATAGTTTTGCTCTGCACAAATCATCAGATAATTTAACAATTAGCATTTTATATTTCCTAATTTTTACTGGTTTATTTTCTATATAGGAATATTTCGCTGCACATTTTGTGAAACAGAAGTGGAAGAAGATGAATCTGCAATGCCTAAAAAGGATGCAAGGACTCTTGTAGCACGATTTAATGAACAAATAGAACCTATTTATGCATTGCTTCGTGAGACTGAGGATGTTAATTTAGCTTATGAATTACTTGAGCCTGAGCCTATGGAGATTCTTGCATTGAAGCAGAGGTGGGCCAGAGTATTAATTTGTCTGAACTTGGTAGTCAAGTGTTGACAGACTTCTCAAATTCGGTTTCTAAAAATATATGTCATTGGGTATGGACCTTTATGACTTATCTAGATGTCTACAGATGTTGGCTGTATAATCCCAGTATGATACTAAACACATTTGCTAGCATAAATATCTGATAAATTTTAATAAATTGGGTGTAATCATATGCACTCACAGAAAAAAACCATATTTAACTGAGCTGGACTTCTAACTAATGCATGGAATTATAGCTTTAGATTTTATATAAGGTATATCTAAAACAATATTTCATGTTGTTTCTCCTCTGTGATTCATTTTATTGTGATTTCACTTTACACATTTTTTTCCTTTTCAGAATTGAAGACACTTTTTTTATTCTTCCAAATACATTTGTATATAGGATAATAGAGTATTAAAGTACACTGAGATTGTTCTTTAATACAAACCTTAACATAAAGAAAAATTAATATCTTGTGAAATTAAAAGAGTCTTGAGGGCTTTTTTAAAAAGAATTCTTAGTATCTTAAAGATTGAAAGATTTTCATTGCATATCTGAAATCCTGTCCACATGTACCTGAGATTCAGTTCCACTAATTATAGCAGTGTTTGCTTCTGAATGCATAGGTTCAATTACTAAGCAATATTAAACAATAATACAAGTGACATATTAATATTAACATACAACTATAAGAGCAGATTGACAGAGTGAATTGCTGAGAGTTCATAGATTCTTCACTGAAAAATAATCTGTTAGGCTTTTTTAATAGGTATTCTGCAGTAAGCAGGAGTTCAATCAATATTTATGTTATCAATGACCAGCAAAATGTAAAAGAACAGAAACAGAGTGAAGCAAATAAATGCAGTAATGTACTAACAACTAGCAAAATAAGTCACATAATACGTAACATTTTACATTGTTAATCCTTGATTAATAAGCAGGGATTGGATTCAGTAACCTACAGGCCACTTTGAACTCAAATATTCTACTGTACTAATTCCATTTTATTTGGCATTGACTATTCATTTTTAATTTTAGATCATCTGCAGATTTAATAAAATCCCGTCTGTAGAAATAGGCAAATTGTTGCCTGTAGGACCACTCAGGATGCCTATTTCATTTTGTACCCTGCCTAACTAATATCTTTTAGATTATGTTAAGTAGAAAAAATAAATGGGAAGCTGTCATGTTGCAGAGCAGCAACGTTACCGGAGGTTCTAACTTAACAACCACTTATTCAGCAACTGTTTGAACTTACAATGGTGCTGAACAAGTCCTCATAACTTAGGACAATTGCAGCATCTCCATGGTCTCGATTGCCATTTGCAACCTTCACTGCTGGTTTCAACAAGCAAAATCTGTGGGAAAGCCAACGGGAATTACAAATGGTGACCACATGATAATTGTGCTCAACAATGCTATGGGATTTGATTAGCAATGGAAACTAGAAGTGCTGGAACTGGGTTGCTAAGTGGCTCGGTCATATGATTTTACACTTTACAGACATGTCCCTAAGTGATGGAAATTCTGATTCCAGTTATCACTAAGTGAGGACTACCTTTTCAGGAGTGCATAGGTGGCTGTCAGTGGCATTTTTAGAAAAGAAACATTGGAGATAGCTATGGTCATGTGTTTGTCTGGAGCTGTCTTTATTTGTACAATGCCCAGAGTTCCTCTGTGAGGGAGATGGGTGGTTTCTAAATGTGATAAATAAAAAATAAGTAAGGTCAAAAGTGGGTTTATGGACAAAAATGGTAAAGGCTGCAATATCTCCGAACTTTATATTTCCATTTTTTCTAACATTCTTCTAGAACTAATGGCATTTCTGTAATCCAGTTGTAATAAGTGTGTAGTGCTTTTTAAATCCTTTAAAAATGAGTATCATTGGTGTTCCTGTTAAGAAGTCTTAATGACCTTTTACAATATTGGGTAAAACCATATGTATTAGCCTTTAAATTGTTCTGTTATAAGAATTTTATTAAAAATGTACAACATTTCTCTAATCCAAACATGTCTGTTTATGATTGTATGCAGCAAAGAACGAGCTGTTGGTGCATTGGGAAACAGTAGTTTACCAAGTGGGCAGCACAGAGAAGCCTGGACAACAAAGGGTCCTTCTTATGGGGACATGTACACTCAGAATGTAATTATTAACATGGAGGATCAAGAAGATACACATCAGCCAGCAAATGAAGGGAAGCTACCCAGAGAGAGACCAGTCTGGCTGCGGGAAAGCACAGTGCAAGGTGCTTATAATCCTAATGAGGTCACTGAAGGTAAGAAAGATATAAGAGGAAAAACATTATAAAATCCAAAAGGATGTAAATAGAGAAGCATATACATTACAAGAAATACTCAATTTACGATGGCAATTGGGATTGGAATTTCCATCACTAAGCAATATGGTTATAAAGCATGCCATCGTTAACTAATCCCATTGTCCTTAGGTGAGGTAGCTTCCTGCTTGACTTCCTACAACCAAAGTCAGTGGGGAAACCAGCAGGAAATAGCAAGTCCCAGGCTTGCGGACAGTTAAGTGCTTGCTGCTGTATGAGGGATAGAGTAAGAGGGTGTAAGGGAGTGTCAGGGATGGTGTGCAAGAGATGCTGCAGGGATTGGGAAGGTGCAAAAGGACGAAAGGGAGTGCACGAGTGGCACCAGGCTGGTCAGGGAGGGTACATAGGAAGTACCATCTGGATCGTGGAGAGGGCAAGACATTTAAAAGTGCAGTAAAAACACTAACATACATACATTATTCCCCCCTAGTTGAATACTGATAAATATATTACAAGGAAATTAGTTTCCCACCACTTGCGAAACAGACCCTTCCAAATTTTAAACTACTAATTCTATTTGCAGATTATTAAATTGTCTTTAAACTACTATATTAATGACAAAATAGTTAACAAGTACAACAATAATAAAAAAGCAAGATTAAAATTTCAAAACCCTTTGTTAATAAAATGTTATTGTAATCAAGTTTACAACAGCTTCTTATCTATCCCAAATCATACCAAGAGTTAACACTAATTTATCCTGGATAAAATATCCATGTTTGTTTCTTAATATCATCTCTTATCAAATATAATAAGGTCATCTATCTTCACAAAAGAATCCAAATGAAGTTGTTTTCCAATTAAGTATGATAAATCCATTCCCCAATGCCCTTCAATCCTTTTCAGGAAAACTATTTATCACTTCACTTAGTTTTTTGCTGTTGTAAAGGAATCAGGCTTGAACTTCAGGGAGGCATGTACGCTCAGTTCTACTGTAATTCTTTTAAGATCTTTATTTCTTTCAATCCCCATCAAATCATCTACTTTCAAATCCAAATCCTTTTATGAATCTGATTTATCTACAATTAATTACATCTGAATATTTTTCTCAACCATTATCATTTCATCAAACTTTAAAAAAAAGCTTTCAGCTAGGGATTATATATTACCAAATGGTCTTTTTTCAAATGCCAGCCACATTTGCTTGTCTATAATCTGATACATTATTGCTGTGTGTAATTTAGCAAT
>JAOYMU010000192.1:33608616-33619380 GCA_025802295.1 Psammodynastes pulverulentus
AACAAGCAATAAAAGCACATCGGAGCAATATATAAACAATTTAAAATGAGATAAAATTAAATCGAAATTTCCAAAATGCAGAAGCTGTCCTTCTGATGTGGTAAAATGTTAGGGTTCATTTATTTAATCCATATCCTACTCTTATGCCAAGAAAAATATGAGACAGAACTGGGATAACTTGTCAAACATTCTTGGCATTTACAATCTCAATCCATACATCCTATTTTGGAATCTAATTCATTGTAAGACTCAAATATCATTTACAGTTTTCCCTCTTAATTTTGCCTGCCTTCTGTCAGCTTCTTGTAAAGATAAATAGCTAACAAACCTAACAGCGTTGACTATGGATAAAACCCAGCTATTTTTATAATATACTTCATACTCAATATAGGGCATTTACATCAGCATGAATAAATTGCCCATCTGGTAATAAAGGGAATTTGCTATATTATCTCTTATCAATATTTCCTTTTCCACACAGTGAAGTTGACTCCACGATTCATATTATAATCTTACCTTAATTGTACAGCTGACATCTTCAGCTCTACCTAGTTTTCTGCGAATTTTCAGACCAATCTCAACTGGCATTTATTGGACTATTTTAGGATTATTGAAATACATAGGAACGCTGCAAAATTGAGCCTCTTTTTTGCAGTCCACTGTAGGCAATGAGGATGCTATAAACTCAGGACAGGGCACTAAGTGCCACACACAGAGAGAAGGTAGGCCTTGGAAAGACTCCAGGAGGAAGAGCAGTGGCTAATGGTGATATTATGGCTGCCCTTGACCTGACTCACAGTTCTCCCAGCAAGATTGAGGCTTTGTTGCCCAGACCACACAACTGGCAGCCTGAAATTTCTCACACCAGCAACATCAAACTCAAGGATTACCAGCTGCTCTAATAGGTTCCATAACATCAGGCTTTTCAAGCAGGGGAATGTGGCTAAAGAGGAGAGTTGGACCTGGCCACCCGGCCACAAAGATCTCTCTGCTCTGAGTGACCGAGAAAGATGATCAGCCAGCAAGCAAGATCTTTCTATTTAAGGACAGGAAGGACTCTGCCAGCTGAGGAGACGGAAGAGATAAGGAAAGCAAACAAGATGAAAGAGAAAGATACTGGTAGCATTCAACTTTTAACCACAATTGGGAACAGAATTTTGATCACTAAGCAATGTGGTGATAAAGCATCATCATGCGACTGCATGGCTTAGCAATAATAATCCTGGCACTCATTTTTACTGTTCTTTACTGAATTCCATCAGTTGATAGCTAATAGCCCATCCCATCCCATCACTTCCCATCCCAATCCAATCTAGGTTTAGTCCCGCCCAGCCTCAAGCCTTGATAAGTAAGGAATTGCCTCCCCTTCAACCCCCCCCCCCAATCTTCTCTCTGTCCATCTCTGCCCTTTTAGCAATCCTGCCCCCCTGCCTTGTGGGCAGCAAGTGGCTCCAGAATGCTGTGGCTCTGCCATGCTGTGGCTCAGAGACTTCTTGGCAATGCTACAGTACTAAGATTGCAGAAACCGCTGAGCTGCAGCAAAGACTCAGCCATCCGTTTGCATTAGCAGTGCAGTGCAAAGCTCCATCCACCCCAATTGCTTGGCACAAAGATTCAGGGCCCTGGGAAGCTCCAGCAGCACAGCACAAAGCCATAGTTCCCCAGGAAGTTCCAGTCACTCCACTAGCGCAGTGCAAAGTCACAGCAATGCCCCAGGAAATCCCAGCAGCATGGTTCAAAGCCGCAGCCCCCAAGGAAATCTTAGCTGCCCCAACCCAGTCCTAGCCACAGTTGCACTTTGCTTCTTCTTCTTCCTCCTGCTGCTGCTGCTGCTGAACTGCACCCAGCCTGACCCACTCCAGGCTTCCTTCTTCAGGCCACATGCATTGTTCTCCAAATTGTTGAGACCTTCTTGCCATGCTTCAGAAAGCCTCAGAAGCCTTCTAAAGCATTGTGTACAATTTGGAAAAAGCCAGGTGTGGCCTTCTCTGTGGCTTTGATTGACCTCTTCTTTAGCCCCAGTGGTGCCAGTGCCACATGGGATAGCTTTCCTAGATTTCCTAAATATGATCTTGAAAAATATTACAGATCAACCCAGTACTAAAATACAGTAGTGGTGTTTTGGTTAATGAAATATGCTCCCAGCTTAATGACCAAAGTAAAATGTCTATTTCACAGCTCTATTTTGCAGTAAAACTGTTTTTTAATTACATTAAATATTAAATATTTAATGGAATACTATGCTTAATTTTCAACCATGATATTCTTAATTTTCAAATTACTAGAAATTTCATATGCACCAAACATCATACAAAATTTATATTATACACCTGATTAAATATTAGATACTTAATCATAGGCATAGGGAAAGGTAAAAAAAATTGTTCCACTAAACTCTCAGGAAAGATGTACATTTTCAAAACTACCTGCTTAGCTTGTTGCCTTAAATCATTCCCAATCTCTTCAGGGTTAACCTTCTTCCACTCAGCCGCAATGCTTCTAAAGACATCGACGTTGTTACCAAAGGCCCGGAGTAGCCCATCATCAGAACAAAAATGTGCAAGGATTCTTAACTCAAGCTGAGAGTAATCAGCAGCCAAAATCAAGCCACCTATGGTCAATCATGCAAAACAATTTATAAATTAATTGATTTCCTTCAAATCACAAATAAGGGGTTTTCTCTCCCTTACTAATTTTTCAGTGAAACATACATACATGGATATGGGTAAGGACCTACTTCAGTTTCAACAGGTTTATCCCATGATGTAGTTGATATTTGGCATATTGTGATAATCCAGTAAAATACAATTCAGAAAAGAGTAAGTATGTTTACACACACACACACACACACCCATGAAGTCTCTATGCACACAGAGAAAAAGGCAAATTCTAACTCTTCCTCAATAGAGTTCTATGTAGAGGATGGTAAAGGAGAAAGATTTGAAGTCTGGCTTTTTCCAAAATATGACAGTTCTTTATGTATAGGCAGCCTAGATAAGGAAAATACAAAGTACACAAAACTCTTAAAAGTCTCTATATGTGCTGATTTGGAGCTAGAAAGTCAGACATAGTTCATAGTATAACAAGAGTTGGAAGGCACCTTGGAGGTCATCTAGTCCAACCCCTGCTCAAGCAGAAGAGTTTATTCCAAATATTAGCCTCTACCTAGGATCAAACTCACAGCCTCCTGACTGTGAGGCAAGAGCTCTACCTCTAGACCATCTTGCACCATATGTTACTCGTTCATCTATTTACAACTGAAAGATTTACTTTGTATAACAAAAATTGTGGTTTTGAAGCTGCTAAAAATAAATTTGAAATGTTACTCTGTACTAATGATGAAAATCTTATAGCCAAGATTATAAAAGGTTACTACAATTAAACCTAGGAATTGAATATGTTAAATGTTGTCTGATTCAGTGGGCAAGAAGGTTTGGTTATAATATATAATTAGAGCAATGGAAAAATATGTGGGTTAAAGAAAGGGTCCCCAACCTTTGAGCCGTGGCTCATTTGGAACTGGGCCATGCAAGAAGTGGGCAAGCATGCGCGTGCAGCTCCACTTGTGTGAGCGGGAGGCATTAGCGCAAGCAGGCGAACCTCCATTCCCCCAAACCATACACAAACCATTCCCTCACCTCCTGCCTTTCAAGCTGGAATAGTTGGTGACCACTGGGTCAAAATTGAATATAATTCATATTGAATGGGCATCTATTTTATAGAAAAATGCTTGATGGGATTTCTGTTGTGGAATTCTAAGCATTGAAATTTTATTAAAATCATGGACAATTGCAATAGTTTTTTTTATGAATGTACAAAAATAAAATAATGTGATTGCCACCAAAATTATGTTTCTTCTTTTCTAATGTTGAAGTGGAAGTGCTGTTAAAGTCTGACAGAGAGGGAAAGTTTTCAAGGAAGACAAGATGTGTTTGAAAATAATATGTAAAAGTTCAGTGATTCAAGCAGATGGCAGTTGCTGTTGTTAAGCAAATCCTGCATGGTCATTACATGAAGGATTTGCTTAACGACAATTCAAAAACAACAAGTCAAAACAATTTTAAGGCATTACCTGGAAATGGTACAAAGGCATGTCTCATGCTAACAGAAAATAGTATTTTCTTCCTGTTTGATATTTCTTCAGTTAGAATCGTAGGTCCACATGGTAACACAGAATGTTTTCCACATCTATAAAATATGTTTTAAATTAAAACGTGGCTTATTAGTTATTTCTAAATAATTGAACAAGTAAATTAATATGCGTCATGAATAAATACAAAACAGTGGCAAATCTTTTCAGTTTGTCTTCCCTGGGAGCCATAGCTCTATGAAGCATATTAGATCATTTCTCTGGATGGATGAAATAGACATTTTCTTTGGTTTTGAGGAGATTTAAGGGATCAAATAAGTGCCTCCCCAAATTTAGAAGGATTTTTAAAAGGAACTATAAATGGGTTTATTAGCCAGGGCTTTCCTCAAACTCTCTGATTTTCAGGGGGGAGGGGAGCATCCAAAATAGAGGTAAGAAAACAGTACTTGCTAGCCTTCTTTCTTGGCTCATGAAGTCACAATCTCAGCTGGAGGGTTGGTGTCATTAGAGCTCTTTTTGTGAAGCTCCCCTTCCCTGAGGCCTTTATCTGTTGGGCTTCTGTCACACATTTCTTAACTATCTTCCAGCCCATTCAGATCCATCAGAATTTCAACCAACAATCAACCTCTTCTGTATCCTTAACGACTAAACTGGTGAAAGGCAGTCAAGAACATCTACTCTAAGGCTCTTCACACTACCAGCATTTTTGGATTTCTGGCTCTCACTACCACTGCTGCTCCAGATCTTCCTTTCTGAACTACAGAAATCATCTTATATTAGTCAATCAAATCAATCCATTTTTTAGTCTAAGGGTTATTGGTCTTAAAAGTTGAAATATTTCTACATCTTTTGATCTTCTACTCTTCATCAATATATCTTCTCACAATACTAATTCTAGCTGTTTTCAGCTCCTTTAGACAAATTGCTGTCTCAGCTGTATTTATCACATGTGCTAGGGTGAGGTTGTAATAAAAAAGGTGAGATATAAGTGTAGTAAGCACAATCAATAAATACAAGCAGAAGGTATTTCTAATATCATGGTAAGTCTGATAACTCATGTCTTTTCAGAAATGTGACCCCAAAAATTTAAGAACTGAAATTAAAAATTAAGTAGAAATAATGTACTATATTTTTACCTGCTTCTTAAAATACGGTGTGGTTTTTGAAAAGGTGGGCTCTCTTCAACCATTGTTGGCATTTCAATCTCAAAGTCTTTAGGTACATTCTGTATATTGGGTTCTCTGAAGCTTACGCGACCTACAAACACAGAGCAAAGATAAATGTAGGCTTGGAAAATGAAAGATGATGTCATGGTTGTGTCAGATAAAGAAACATAAAAAAGTGAATTTGTGATGGATATGTGGATTGCAGGCTTGCATGGTGCAAGGAGATTTCGTTAAAACTTTGAGGGCAAGAGGTGATAGATTTTGTAGTTTAAAACTTTTATATGCTTATTTTAGAGACCGTTTAACATTTTATACATTTTCAAACATTTCTTCCATCAAAATTACAGGAAACACAAGCTATCAGTCTTCAGTAACCAAAGTGGGGGGTGCATAGTTCACAAATACTTGTTAAATTTGCTAGGATAATAACTTGCTACCTGTAGCACTTTGAAATTGTGAAACAGGATAGATCCTTTCCATTCCTAGGACAGGATTGAAAAGTTTCTCCCTCTGTAGCGGAAATATCACTTTGGTTATTGCATTAGTGATCTTTCTCCATTCTAAAATCAGGCCAGGTAAAGGGTGCAGTTTCTTCAATTTTTCTAAAACATCCTATAGAAATAAATAATAAGGTAAATGAATTAAATGTTTTTCTGTTTACAAGATTATTTGAAGATTTCACTACCATTTACTTGAGACAATCATTAGACTACTATCATTCTAAAACCAGTTAACTTGAGGAAATACATATTCTTTATTTGTACTTAATAAACCTACCAGTCAAGATTGAAGTTTTGTCGTTTTATGTATTGCTTAGTAATAAAATGCCTTTTCTTAATTAGCAAATGGTAAAATAAATTATAATTTTCTCTCATGGAGGATCTATTCCCTGTGCAGAATGCTTTGACACTCTATCGGTCTGTTCACTTGGGGGAACTTTCAATATATTCTAGAAATATAATAAATATTTTCCATATTATATGTGTCTCCCTTTTGCAGGCAAGTATAGGAAATATCAACGGAACTGGCAATTCTCTTAGTAGTTATGTGAAATGCTTACTGAAAAGAAAAGAAAAATCATTTCATGTAACAGGAACAGTCCACTGATAAATTAAACTTGGGGATAATGATAGGAAAGTGCAAAAAGCATTGATGATTGAAAATGTTTACATGTAAGACACCTGAGTTTTAAAGTAAAGACTGAATCAAACGATTTATTTATCAAGCACTTTGTTTATAAACAAACAAATATTATTGGCTGCCCATCTTACCATAGGGTAACATTGGGTGTCTTACAGTTACATAAAATCTAAAACATGAAAAGTTAAAAACAAACATTAAAACCAAGAACACATGGGGGAGGGCAGGGGCAGAGTTGGGATCTGCTATTACTCAATCAACCACCTCTACCACGCTAATCCCCCACTGGGGCCCCAAGCCAACTGGCAGAGCCACATCTTTATGAAAAGGTAGGAGAGTATTACTGTAATCCACTAGAATTTAAATCAGCAATTGGATTGCTTAAGGAAATCAGCTCTTAAGGACTGTTCTTCTGTTAAGAAACAGAATTCCTCCACATTTTGAAGAATCTGATCTTCCAAAAATTCTGGCTGATGAATGATAATCTAAGATAGAAAATATTAACAAAGCAGAAATACAGTTCCTCTTTTGGGGTAAAATGGTCATTCCACAAAGTTACATTACATAAAAACTATACCTTTGTTGTACTGAACTGTTTACTCAGCCTGGCCCGATTCTTATTTGTTGTTGCTTTTCTAGTACAACCCAATACTTTCTTGCCTCTTTGCATTTTTAGTTCTCCGTCTGATGGCAACTTTTGCTCCAGAAATAATACCTGAAATAGAACACAGCATCATGCAATTGCATCTTTTCTTAATGCTCAACACAACTTTTCAAAAAAATATTTATATCTTATCCCTCAACAAGCAGAAAACAGAATACTTTATCCTCCAGTTTTAATCTCCTCTTAAACTTCTGAGTAGACTAGATGGTTTTCAGTTCTGTTGTCACCCAGGGAATTTCCATGGTTAAGTGTGCCCTTGAACACTCAGAACTCTTCTTAGTCCTAGTCCAGTACTTCCCCAGCTGCGAAGGCCTTTGGGTCTCTCCCTCCTGCCCAGCTCCCACCCAAAAGTGAGACCATGGTTATTATATATTAAGTGAAATTATATTGGGATGCAGGTTCTTCTTTTGACTAACTAGAGAGGAAGCTACACCACAAATCCCATTACTTACAAAAGATTAATTTAAAATGTTTGAATCAAATAACTAACCCTGAAATCACAGAAAATATGAAATTTGAATATATTGTATACTGTAATTATTAACATGATGCAAATGTTCTGATTAAAACTTTTACAATTGCACCACCATATTGCTTAATTTTTATCTAAAACTGAATTGCACTTTCAGGTTTAAATAGACTATCATCACTAAAATGCAAAGATATACATAATACAGAAAGTAATGTGTTGCTTTCTTAATTTTTACTAAAAGTTCTAGTTATGCATTATTGTAAATCTGTTTTAGTTCTACAATATACAATGCCTAAAACAGGCTAAGATGAATCTCCTTATCTTAGGTTAGCTTTGGGAAGGGGTCCATGTGAGCGTTCCGCGTTAAGATCATGCCATCAAAAATGGCTGAATTTCAGCAGTAAGATTTTATGCTACTTTGGCACAACAATAAGTACTTTTATAAAAGACTGGAAACCTTTTATGGACTTTTTGGAAAAATAGATAAAAATGAACTAGTGATTTCTGGATTTATTAATTAAAAGCAGTTGAATATACAATAAAGGTGTACAAAATAGTTCTAAAAGGGGAGACATTATTAAAATTTGTTTGTAACTGATGTAAAAAAGATTGAACCTGATTGTTTTTCTTTCTCGCAGTATCTGTTTTTCCTTTGTTCTTTTTCTATTTTTCTTTTACATATTTGTGCTATGAAAATATTCAGGCTATTTGGGGAAGTTGTAAAGAATAGAAATTGAGTGATTTGCTTCCCACTATCATTTAAATGTCTCCAAAACTGAGCTAAAAAAATTCCAAACACACACACACATTTCCAGGAGATATCCGAATGTCACCTGATGTCCTTCAATGGCCCTTCAAAAATCAAGATAGAATTACAATCTGTTTTAAGCTAATATTGAGGAATTTTAAGGAACTGACAATTTTAAACATATTTTAGAGGAGTTTTAATTTTAATTATTAAGTCTTAGGCTTTAAATGTTGCTTAAATGAACTGCATCACTGTTTTTAAAAGGCAGAATATGAATGTAAAAGAATAAGAGAAAAAATAACTCGGATAGCAAAAAGCATTTTGGAAAGACTATGGCATCCAGACCAAAGTCATGGTTGGGTTAAGCTACAAAATAAAACGACAGTCTCTGAATATGACAGTAAAACAGAGCAATGAAATAAATCAGTAAATTACAAATGTGCTCTGTAGTGGAAGATGTACTAATTGAGACAACATGAAATGGGTATCCACACCAACGTAAACCGAAGATGCTTCTGATTCCTGTTCCCCCCACCAAGAATATACACATGAATCTGTTTTTTAAAATTTAACGAATTTGTACAGTGAAACCATATCACTGAAGGCAATTTTGAGCAGCAAACAACAAGCAGATAAAAACAACAAACATCATTGAATGATGCTTACTAGATTCATTATTTAAATATTCATCTAGGATTACATACTGTAAATGAATGAACGCTCCAATAGAAGAGAATATTTACAGTAGTGGCCAAAATTGTGGAAACCTTTTGGGAAAAGTGTATTTTTGAGGTTTGATGGCTAATAACACCACTTTTTTTTAACCATAAAATTATATATCAATGGAAAGATAATTTAATCAAGAATAACAACAAACTTTGTTCAATTATCTATATTTTATGAAAAGTTATAGCCAAATAACCATAAAAACGAAGCACAATTTGCTTAGGTTGATATCAGGTAGCTTTCCTTCATCTGATTGTAGACAATGAGCATGACTATTTAGAGAGCCAATCAGGTGTCATCTTGTTTTGACAATGAGCCAATCAGACCATTTTAATATATACATATATTTAAAAAGCCATCATGGTAAATTTAGATATTATGATTTTGTGAATGACTGCTCATAACCATTTACTGCAATGGAGAAATATAGAAGTATCACTTTAACAGAAAGGCTGGATTAGAATCACATGGATTGGATGAAAAAGGAGTCAACTGGCAGACATGTTCCTTTGAGATTAAAGAATTGTTCCAGTGCTTCTACATAGTGCTTGACTTTAGACGGGAGCTCTCTTAAACATAAAAATCACATAGGTACAATTTTGTGTTATTTTTTAATCTGGAGTGGGGGGTAGAAAAGATGGCCATAAGGTTAAAATGGAGTTGAAAGAGCCAAAGATAGGAATCGTGTTCAAAGCTAGGCAGTTATAAAGTACAATGTGATCACTAGAGTTAACTTATGTATTATCACTACTATCAAGAGAAAAACAAAGAAGATATTTAACTTCTAAAGGATCTCCGCCAATAATTACTGCTTGAAGTTAAGATAACATGGAAGCATTCATTTCACCTGTGGATTCCTGTGCTTGATTTCCTCCTCACGGCAACTGAGATGAAGAGAAAAAGTAATACGAGCAAATTAATCAAAATTATTGTTAAATTAATTGCTGTTTGTAGGTGGTAAATGGGAAGAAAAATTGCTTCCTTAAGACTTCAGGGGGTGCAGGTGGAAAACAGAAGGGGGCATCCAGCTATGAGAGGCAAAGGTCATTCATGTAATTTTGAATAGAACCCTATACTATAACTGTATGTTTAGTCTTCTTTAATAAACCTTTCCTTTTATTTCCACAGTAGGCAAAGCCAATAAAATGTGCCGTTTTTAAAAAATAAGGAATCTTTTAAAGAGAACTTGTTTCCAAGTTGGAACCAAAATATTTTGTTCAAGCAAATTTACAAATCGTTTGATCTGTAGTCAGACCTGAAAAAGTCTAAATCTACTTGACAGAAGGAGCTTGATTCACCATCTTTGATATACCTTTTACATTTCATTTAAAGAGGTTGGTTAAAAATCCTAGAAAACCCATGGGGAAAGATAAATGTAAAGACGAGTGAGACTCCATGAGTGATGAATGGACTCATATTTTTTCCTGTGAATCACTGTAAAATATTTTAGGCAGATTGGTAAGTTATTAGGAATGTTTTATTGGATGGACAAATATCTAGTTTTCTATATCAGAAGTTACGCTACAATATGATGGTGGTGGATATTTTTCCACATTCCTGACTTTTAGCCTTTACCTGACATTTGGATTCCTATTTTTTTTTCTATGGAATCTAAGTAATTAAATGGAAAAACATAATTATTAGGGATACAATTTGAAAGTTGGTACATGATCATCTGGTCATTTTAGAATAGAATAGAATAGAATAGAATAGAATAGAATAGAATAGAATAGAATAGAATAGAATAGAATAGAATAG
>JAOYMU010000192.1:33628583-33644534 GCA_025802295.1 Psammodynastes pulverulentus
GTGGCAGGTATCGCTCACACGCAAAGCGCCTCGCACCCACTCCTTACCTACCACCTTTTATTCGAGGACTCGGCTCTGCTCTGCTCAAGGAAGGAAATGAGAGAATGGGGAGGTTGCGGAGCTGGAGAACGCTGGCGACCAGCTCTTTCCTCTGGTCTGCAATTGAGAGGACCGGCCAAGGCAGGGGTGTTAATGGCGGTCTGGCTGGGGCAGGGGTGGTAGTGTAAAGGGGGAGGGCTGCAACAAGTGCTGGTTGGGGAAAGCGAGGGAGAAGTGGCTTTTCGAGTAGCATGAGCCTTAGGAGGCACGATTGGAAGAAAGGTTGGGCGTCTCGGGGGGGTGGGGGGGTGAGTGAGAGGAATTGAAGGCATGATGGCCAAGTGAAGGTGAGGCAGGATCCAACGCCAAGCCAAGAAGGGCTCAAAAGCATGTTTTTGCTGTGTCCAGAACTTGCACAGGTTGAGCGTGGCGTGTCCTGTTTTTTACTTAGCTAGATAGAGAAGGGAAGGGGAGAGAGAAAGGAGGAAATGATGGATGTGTGGGACCAGCTGCGCATGCGTTGTAATATTTGGGGAGGGGCTTATTTTCGGAGGGGAGGGGGCTTAGTTTAATGCCTGCATTCCAAAGCCCGATTGGGCTTATCATCAGGACATGTCCTAAATTGAAGAAAACACGGTAATGATTTCAATATCCAAGTCTTTGTAAGTGGCAAGGGAATTTATGGCTTTCAGAGTGATGATCCAAGTATTCCTGAGCCTGACATGTGTAGGCATCTGTCAGTTTAAGGGTGCAGTACTATTATGGGAACATATCTGGGAATGTGTATGTCAAACTCTTCATTAGGTTCCTCTGATAATAGCAATTGCACTTAATACCGCTTCCCAGTGCTTTACAATCCTCTCTAAGAGGTTTAGAGTCAGCATATTGACCCTAACAACAATCTGGGTCCGCATTTTACCAATCTTGGAAGGATGGAAGGCTGAGTCACTCTTGAGCCAGTGAGAATCAAACTGCCAAACTGCTGCAGCAGGCAATCAGCAGAAGTAGCCTGCAGTACTGCATTTTAACCACTGCGCCACCAAGGCTTTAATGATAACCATTCTTCCATCTAAGAGCTCTATGAACTTGAGGTTGTGCAAGTCATCTTGGAAGTGTATGCTTGAACTTGCATTGATTCTTATATGTAGCTGTAAGAAGGGAGAACTAAATGGAATCTTGACAAAGAACCTAAACTTGCAACAATTAGTATAAGAAAACTCTCTCCTCCCCACAACATCTTCCTTCTCAAGTTATCCTCTCCCTTCCCCATCTTTAATTTATTTAGTGCCACTATAGAAATAGAAGAATTATAAGAAATGAAGTTAGCAAACCTTTGGGTCCTCAAAAGATCCTGCCAATGAGATGCCACAGGCTTTCAGGAGAATCTTGTAATGCTGAATAAAATCATACACAACAAGGGAAAATGCTCTTTCAGACTTCTGCAAACATAGCTTAAGTTGTTTCAATCTTTCTGCTACAGATAGGTCTTGATCCAATGGAGGCTGTGCCAAACTGGGACTTACTTCTAAAGAGACAAGAAATGCATACATTCGAGACAAGAGAGAGAAAGATACCATGACAGCATGTGTTTGTATATAAATGTGCTTTGTTATACAAAAGCAGCAATCTTCCTTGCCTCTTTCTATTGCAAACTATATTGAAAGTATTTCTCTTTCTCCTTCATTTCTACATATACCTTTCTTTTTGTCACCTTACTCAGAACTGCCTCACAAAAACATTTTCCTCTTCTTGTTTTGGGTCCGGGCTGGGCGTTTTGGCCCAGACAAACCATTTCCTAATTACTTTTTAAAAACTGTATAATTTGCAGGTATTCTATAAAAAAGAATTAGTCCATGTAAATTAAAAATGAACAAAACCCAGCTTCTTTTCAATAAATGCTACTAACTTTAACTTAATTCATTAATATGGAGTTATTACAGTACTACACGCATATACTATAGTTATTGCCTCCTTGGAAGTACACAATAAATACATTCTTACCAATCTGGCTTTGAGGGTTCTGCTGCAATGAGATGTAGTAAGCATCCTTTCTACCCCAGCACACAGCTAAGCCAACTACCAGCAAGTCTTCACAGGCATGAACAGGAAATCCATCATTCTCATAGATAATTTTCTGAGGTGTACTTCCTACAGAGCAATTATGGACACACAGAAGTAGCCTACAATAATTTTAACCTTTACAAGTTTCAATCAGCTATGTAGAAAGCAGTCTTTCTATTTTGGTATTGTTTAATCTTTTAAATCTACCATTTAAGTTCTGAGTATTTTAATGTACAAAGATAAATTTCAAAAACACTGGTGGCATCAAGTAATAGCGTTTTTTGCTGTGCTAAATACGGTATGCACAAATATTAGACAAGTGAGTATTTTGACCATATCATCATTTTTATGCATATTTTCCACCTCCAAGCTGTATACATTTGAATGCTTAGTGGATATAAGCATATCAGATGTGCATTTGTGTAACGAGGGAGGGTGTGGCCTAAGGAGATAAACACTATATCAAGGTGTGAATAATTATTAGGCAGTGTCTTTTCCTCAGGCAAAATGGGCCAAAAAAGAGATTTAACTGAGTGAAAAATCGAAAAGTCGTTCAGAGGGATACAGCACTCTTGAAATTGCTAATATATTGGTATATGATCACAGAATCATCAAAAATTTTGTTGCAAATAGTCAACAGGGTCGCAAGAAAAGTGTTGAGAAAAAAAGACACACATTAACTGCCAAAGATTTGAAAAAAATCAAATGTGAAGCTACCAGGAACCCATTATTCTCCAGTGCTGTCATATTCCAGAACTGCAACCTATCTGGAGAGCCCAGAAGTACAAGGTGTTCAGTGCTCAGAGATATGGCCAAGGTAAGGAAGGCTGAAACCCAACCAACACTGAACAAAGTTAAAATTGCAAGACTGGGCCAAAAAATATCCGAAGACAGATTTTTCAAAGGTTTTATGGTCTGATGAGATGAATGACTCTTGAAGGACCAGATGGATGGACCCGTGGCTGGATCAATAATGGGCACAGAGCTCCACTTTGATTCAGACGCCAGCTAGATGGAGGTGGGATACTGGTATGGACTGGTATTATTAAAGATAAGCTAGTTGAAACTTTTCGGGTTGAAAATGGACTCAAAATCAACTCCCAAATCTACTGCCAGTTTTTTAGAAGACACTTTCTTCAAACAGTGGTATAGGAAAAAATCTGCATCCTTCAAGAACATGATTTTTATGCAGGACAATGCTCCATCGTATGTATGGAAATATTCCACTGTGTGGCTAGCCAATAAAGATGAACAGCTCTTTGAAAAGCATTGGGGATTTGGCAGAGGGGGCAGATTTTTTTTTCTCTGTAGCCCCTGGCCTGATCAAGCCAGTTTTTAAATTCAATCTTTCAAACCAAATTTGGTCCTATTCTATTTTGCTTTCAGAGAATAATTATGTTGATGGACAGGATCCTCATCCCATTTACACAATTTTTGAACAGTTTAATTAGTTGAAAAGAACAGAAATTAGATTGTAATAATCCCAATATAGTCTCTTCCTACTTAGCTGTAGTACTCTTGGTTTTATTAACTTATGTTAATACTGTTTTCCATCTGTGAAAAATGTTTGTTAAGTAAAATAATTGTGATAAGAACTATACATTCATTGGGTGATCACCAGCAGTTACATTTATCATAGTCACAAACTTAACTTCCATACAGTACTTTTTTCTAGGATATGACGAGACAGTCTTAAAGGAAGGAAGTGAGATCAATGCAGTTTAGAAGTGCTTACAACTCTTCCTGACCAGGTGTCATGCCATTCTTCAATGGCCCAATAATTTGTCAACCTTGATTTATTAAGAGCTTTGCTGTTTTACATATACAAATGTACATATTCAGACAGTGCTCTTAACTACTATCTTTAGGGAGGCATTTAGCAAGATAAGGAAGATACTTGCCTTTCTTTTCCTTTGTTCAGCTTAGCCACTAAGTACCACTACATAGCTACATAGTTGAGCAAATAGCACATAAAGGTCTTCTGTACAATTTTTAGACTATCAGCTAAAGTGATGTGGCTAAAATTCTTTTCCAGTTTTCTAGGACTTTTCAAATATTCTGGCACGTGGCACTAACTATAGGGCTGACCTTATGTTAACAGTATCATTCAATTTTAAGTCTTGTATGGTCATGCATGTGTGCACAGGTATACTGTATATAAACAAAACATGCTGTATTAAGTTTAATGTATATATAGAAATTACTACTTTACTGCCTGCAGAACTATCAGTCTTGGTGATGTTTCATATGAAGTACATCTCAATTATGGAGAGCACCTTCTACTTTAGACATTGGTATACTCTTGCATAGCAATACAATTTTGAATTTATTTATTTCCAAAATTGTAATTAAATTATCTATTTAATCTGTAATTGGTTGCTTTATAAAAATAGTTTATTAATACAAATTTGGAAATATTGATATGAAAGTTAAAGCACAGCAGACTACTCACCTTGCTTGAACTTTGGGCCAATAGCTGTTCTGTGAAACAGGGGCCTTTTTGTCTTTTCACAAGCTACAGAGATAGAAAATTTTTTGTGTGTTTTCCATTCTGTAATGAATGTTTGAAAGAGGATTTTATCATTTGCCACATCAATTATTGAGAAATTATCAGCACTGCAAGATGCTGGAGGAACTTTTTCTTGAGATAAATGGAGTGAAAAATCTTCACTTATAACTGAATTATTCTCAAGATTAAGCTCAATATGTTCTGAATTTTCTGATTGATGTAACACTTGTTCCTGTATGGGTAAATCAGATTTGTTATCTGCAGAGATTGTGTTTTTTGCTTTAGACACAAGGGATATTTCTATGCATTGTGAAGTAGACTCTATGACGTTCAGTGGTGAAGCTGGCATTTTGTTCCCATCTATCCAAGAAACACAACTTCCATTTTTGTTCTTTTGATCAGTCTTCCTTCTCGTTACACAATTTCTGCCAAAATCTTTGTGCAAGGATAATTCACTTTGACCAGGAAAAGGGGCAGGAGTTATTGAATCTTTAGTATTCCTAGAAAACACTAAATTCATTTTGTTTTTTGGCCCCATTTCAAATTTATCATTTGAAGGGCTTAACCCTCTGTCTAAAACTTCCTGCATTCCTGGACTCAAATCAAATAAAACATCAGATTTGTTCATTTGGTTATCCTTTTCTTCTGCACAATCTTTCTGTGGAATTTCACTTACATTCTTTTCACTACTTTTTAGCCTTTTTATTGTCGTATTTGGGGTTTTAATCTTGCTGTTTTTATGAAAAGGAGGTAAAACTACACTATTTAACCTTTTTGCTTCATGTAAAGAACTAGTATCTGACATTATAAAATTACACCCCATTGACAATTTTTGGTTCATAGTGTCATTTGATATAGCTTTATTCAGTCTTGTTTTAAATTCACCCATGGCATCATCTTTTAAGGAACTTTTGAATAAAGGAGGGATTGCCAGCTCCTGTGGAATTGTCTCCATGATCCTTTCACTGTTATCATCACCCTGGGAGTCATCCATATGGTTAAAGTCTCCATCAAACAATAAACTATCACTACCATTCAGATTTGCTTCATTTATATCCACACTGGATGGGTACTGGCTCAGAGGAAAAGAAATATTGTTTGGAAGAACAGTGAGCTGTTCTGTTAAGTTTGGAGTTTGATAGTGCCGTAAGAAACTGTCCAATTGGGAATCTGGGACAGAAAAACAGTTTGTTTCCAAGCAAACTGATGTTCCTGGGTATTTCTCAGTTTGAGGCCATCCCAAATCTGACACTTTACTAAGCAATAATGCTGAATGTGCTTTTCCACACTCAAGTTTATCCTTAACACATATAGCATTTGTTTCTGACATATTGGTACCATTGATACCAATGCACTTTTTCTGTGCTAGATTGGCTACCAGTTTTTTGTCTTTGATTTGTTGCTTAGTAGCAGTTTCATCTGTCATCTGCTGTTGTAATAGTCTATCTGTTTGGGTATCCAGCTGGAAGCTTTCTTCAAATTCCTTGAAGACAAGATCCAAATCATGAGAATAACCATTCTTAATACATTCTTTATTACTTGAAAAACTGAAGGCATGAGTATTCACTTCATCTATATTTGCAACTTGTAATATCCCATTGGGATTTGTAATTGTATTTTTATCCATACTTTGTTTGAAATGAAGGTCAATGTTAGACTTAAATGTAGTTGCAACATCATTTTCTATGCCTTCTTTCAAGCTTCTCTTCATACTGTCTTTAGCACTTTCCATTGCTTCCTTGGCATCCAACACCTGTTTCACATGTGAATTTATTATATCTCTGTTTAAATTCATTCGTTTCTTGGCACTAGAGTATATGTCATCATTTCTTGCCTCTGCCTCAATTTCTTCTATTGGAGCCTTATTATCAATCTCTTCTGCTGAATTACCATCCAGCTGCCTCTTATTTTTTTGTTTAATAGACGATAATTTTTTAATTTGTGAATTGATACTTGTTTCTGATAAAGTCATGTTGTGGTTATTTTTGAGTTTCCGGTGGCCTTCTGTAACATTTTCCTTTGTGGAAAATGTATAAGACGTGTCCAGTAAAATCAAGGCATTGGGGTTCCATTGCACTCCCCAAACAGCTAAGTCACGCTTTAAAAGTCTTTTAGCCTCCTCTACGATCAGACGGGCTGCTTCACCTTCAGTTAAGCCCTTCATTCCAGACATCCACATAAAATGGGTATTAAGACGCTCCTTGGCAGCTTGCTCATCTTCATCTACAGCTCTGCGAGTGCTGAAGCAAGCAAAACACAAGCCAGTTTTATTTTAAAAAATAACTTTGATTTTAAAATATATCTAAGGAATTCATACAGTATTTCTTTATCTTTGACTAACACACGAGATCTTTTTAAGGGAACACTTGACAGAAGACAGATACCTCCCTTTAGATCACCTGTAAAAAAGGAATGTGGAAAATGGTCTGATAGGCCATCAACAAAGGGAAGTATCTGCAGGCTTGAAGGAAAGAAGTACTAGAATAAAGCAAGAATGACATTTAAAGTATTTACAGATTGAATGAGTTCAGCAATCAAGCAAGATCAGGTACCTGCTTTTGACAAAGAGGGTTAATAAATGGGGCAACAACCAAAGGAAAGTAAAAAAAAGTTGGGAGGGAATGAATGCAGTCCTTTCAGCAGGCCCAAGAAGGTTCCACACTCATTTGCACTCTGATTCAGGTGACCCTGAGGGCACAGATAATTCCCCCAAATGGCCTCAAGGAGTGTTCCATTCTCCACCTTTTAAATTAGGACCAAACAAGCTTCTGGGATAGGAAAGGAAAGATTTTCAAAGAGAAAAAAAAGACAAAGTCCAGTTGCCTTGGGGGGGGGGGGGAAAGCACCTTTGGAACAGCCAGGAAGAAATCGGCCCTGAGTTTGGGCCAGTCACTCACTCTCAGCCCGACTCACCTCACAGAGCTGTTGTTGTGGGGTAAATAGGAGGAGGAAGGTGTATTGGATATGTTTCCACCTTGAGTTATTTGTAAAAATAATAAAGCTAGGATAAAAATAAATATATTGAAAGAAAATAAAAAATAGCTTATATCACTGATAATCCACGGAATGGCAAGATTATAAGCTATTTTGCGATACATGAGTATCACATTGTAGTGGATAAGGAAAGTGGGAAAGCATGAGCTAAATATTGTAAATTTCGACCTACTATATAGCAAGGAACAAATCATTAACTCCAACTTTTTATAACATTTTTATAATTTTATGTTCTTCCAGAATAAAAGAAAACTTGGAATGATTTCATATATACACATTTAAACATAAATGGCAACATATTTGTGATGGAATAAGGTGTGGATATTTTGGGCTCCAGATTGAATGCTGACTTCTGGTGACTGCCTGGATAAGTTCCTGCAGTTTTCTTGAGAGGATTTCAGAAGTAGTTTGCCATTATCTGCTTCCTAGGGTGAGGGAGGGTGACTGGCCAGGGGTCCCCCAGCTGCCTTTATATCTAAGGTGGGGATTAAAACTCATGGTCTTCTGGTTCCAATCTGATGCCTTAGCTGCTACACTAAAGTAGTTCTCTGGATTAAGTTAACATGAAAAAAAAGATAATCAGTAACCAAGGGGCTGTGGAAATAATAGTACAATCTCTAATTAAAGTGACTCTTGTATGGAATTGCTTTTTATATATATCTCATATACACCTAAGAGTGATTCTATCTTCTCCTCACTAAAAAAGAGTAAACCAAATTGTGCAAGTAGGAAGTGATTGTGGACAGCAATATCTTTGTCTGGGTGGGATGACAAGGATTACCTAATTATCTGACCAAAACAGTGAAAATCAATACATCAGCTAAATAGTTCCAGAGTAAAAGGAAATAAAATTTCTTGGCTCCTTGAAGGAAGATTGCAATTATGCTTAACTTGGCAGGAAGAGGGACTTCAGCATTTTTTGTATTTTTCCTGCCTGTGGTAATCTCCCACTGATGGAGAATCCAAGAGTTTTTGAGTTGCATCCAAGCAAACTATTATCCAGTAACTTAAGCTCCCTCAAGTTACACTACACAAAAAGGATAATTTTCAGCAATACTGAAATGTTTTCCTACCTTCTGAATGGTGCTGCATTTCTGAAAACATTTTCCACCTCCCCAAGAGTCCCTTTAGCTACATCGGCCACTGTGATGAAACCAGCATTATAAAGAGCTCTAGCACACTGTGCATTTAGCAAAGATATCCGGACAAGATCACAGAGTTCTCTCTGAATTCCAAAGTTAAGACGACTCTGAAACTGTGACAGCAATTGTTCCATGTTGTGCCATCCCAGATGGTTACAGAAAATAGTAATCATCCCTGGAATATAGAAATATACATTAAAAAATATAAATAGGAAAAAGGTTGAATCTGCCATTCCATATTAGGAATGATCTGTCTGAAAAGTCTCACGTGAAATAATCTGTGTTTAAATCATCCAGCAAAGGCAGCACAACTCAAGTCAAGAAAAAAATCTCTGAATACACTAAGAATGCATTAATGGATGCCTTTTACACAACTTAACAAAAATTGAGCTTTTATATTGTCTGGCTATGCTAAGAATATCTTTCTCTGAATCAAATGATCTAAAAATAACTTTTAAATATACTGTGTTCATGTTCAATCATTACTAGTGTAACCCAATATCTCCACATTTGTCTTACAATTTACTAATTGTTTGTTTGTTTGTTTGTTTGTACCTGTTAATAAGTTCAGCACTACTTTTCCTATCTTAGGTGGTATCTTTTAAAATGAATAATGGGGCTTTTTAACATTTACAAAAATTCACTCAGAAAACTTAACTTACCAAGAATGGACATTCTGTCTAAAGTGCTAATATGAAGAAAACCGAATGAATAAATCATCAAATATTGATAAAATGAGTCCTCTGTCAAACGTTTTGTTGCAAATAGTCAACAGGATCGCAAGAAAAGAGTTGAGCAAAAAAGACCCCCATTAACTGCCAAAGTTTTGAGAAGAATCACAGACATGATCTACCAGGAACCCATTATCTTCCAGTGCTGTCATATTCCAGAAAGACCAATCAGCGTCCAATATGATGTTATGGGAAAACCTCTTCAGCAGATGTTGTGTGCCTCCTGAGGCCCAGAATGGCTGGTCTTGGAAAAGTCCAAACAGTTCCACTCAGTTGATGGAAACCTCCCTTCCAATTCTCAGGGGAACACTTCACAGCCGCTCCCTTCCCCATCCCAAATGACAATCCCCCCATCCCCATTTCTATGGCAGCCGAGGGCAAACCGTACTTTGGAGATCCAACTGACTGTCCATATTCTATTTTCCTTTTCTTTTACTAGATTGGATTAGATTAGATTAGATTGGATTAGAGAGGATTGGGAGGGGGTCAAGGTTAATGCATCAATGTCAAAATAACTTTTAATCTAAAATGTCTGATATTAACATTTAAACTGGGGTCCACTGATGAACTATATTGCACTCAAAGATTTCTGCCACATTTAAAACATTAGATTCTGCCTGACTGGGCACAAAGTTACTGTTTCATATGTTAGATTTTTTGCTAATTATTATATTCTTAATAATAATTGATATTTCTTATCAACTTGGCTGTGTATATTGATTTCTGATTTGAAATTAATATTCTTACAATGCTAAATTGATATTTTTAAAAATTATCTGTTCCAATCCAATGTCACCTGCAAAAATGATGTTTCTTTTTCTTTTACCATCTTCTAAATCCTAATGTAATTTTTCTGCTTTGTAAATCCTCAATATATCTTACAAGTATTCCTTGGATTATGATGACAATTGGTTATAAAAATTTTCACTGCCAAGCAATGCTATCATAAAAACATATACAGTAAATGTTGCTCAGTCACAACTACCAGTATGTTGTGAACAGGACGTTCTGTCTTGGTTTTGTGGTACAAATGGCCCCTGCCCGCTACTTTAATCTTTACTAGGGTTCCATAATGGAAGAATGAAAATGAATGTAATGATAACGATGTAAGTGTGGAAATATGTCATATTTTCAGTTTTGCTTGTTGAGAAAATGCACGCATAAAGTACCTACTTAATACCAGTAAATTGCATTGGAAAAATAGAAATTGATTTATTAAACTAGTCTGTCACTTAAATTGTTGTTCATTATATATTTGGAACATAATCGGTAATTTCTTACCTGAATATGTAGCGGCAGACTGTTGCAAAGACTGAAGCTGTCCACGACTACAGCCATATTTCTTAGCAACATCCTTTAAAGGAACTTCATTTATTAAATCCAAAAGAGCCAAGCTTGTAAAAAATCTGTATTGATAAAATTAATTAAGATACAATGTGGTTTCTTACTGTGAAAGAAAGCAAAGTAAACAAACAAACAGATATTTGATAAAGAGGAAGGAAAACTGATAAAATGGGAAGAAAAAAGGTAGACAACTGTATCCTTGGTGACTTTTCTATGTAGTGGCAAAAAGATGCTGCAAAAATAACTCATAAATAAACAAGTAAACAAGCAGAAATTGCTTGAAATTATAGACAAATTTTGTGGCGCTTATACAATATACATCAATAAATAAAAAATTCTTATTACCTTTTGTGGATAGCCATTTGCCTATATTGCTTCTCGGTTTTAGCAATGATGTTGCCTTTGACAGAACAGGCCAAAAAACTTTCTTCAATCCCCACAAGTTGTGCTACTCTTCTCAATGAGGCAGGCAGCTTCTCCCACAAGCAAAAGAATTGGTACCAATCTATTTTGGTCCAATCTTCATAAACAGGTGTGACCTACAAAAGTCCATCCAAACTGAGTTAATTTTCAAATTACAAGATTTTAATTTCTGTGGAGAAATGTTAAACATTTTTCAAATAAAAAGAAATGGGTCTTATGTTGACTGAAATTGTGTTTTACTAATAAGAATCCTAATTTAGCTCTAGGACGGTGATACATAATATCCATATGAGATTGGCTTTTGCTTTTTGATTCATCCGTCTGCTAACATATTGGGACGTACGTTGGAGGGGGAGGAAAGATTTTTGTACTTGTTACAATGAGTGAACACCGTGTTTACTGGGAAGTATATCTGCAGCCATGTACTTGATTGAGGGTCTGATCAAGAGATAATCTAGACTTAGAAATTAAATAAATTTGCACATTAGGACAAATAATCTTACAAAATATCCATGTAGCTGATGCAAGGCCAATAGGAATCATGATTTGGAATTATGTTGTATAAGTGAATCTGAGGAATCTCTATATTATTCCAATAAATCCTTCATGTCTTCTGTGCCTTCATCTCAGTGCCTTTAAGGTTCAGGATTACCTTATAGTCCCCCTGTTCTTTGGAATGGTGAATAAAATAGAGAATTAACTTTATTTCTCTATGTTGCATCTTGAGTATCAAACAAAATATGTTTGATAGATACTTTAAATCTAATCCAGTACTGTCATAAACACACACACACACACACACACATTCCTACCAAATAAAGACTGTGCAGATCATTCTCTAGAACAAAACTCTTCATTGCTCTCTGGAGATCAGCAAAAATTTCTAGTGCTGCTGTTGGGGAAAAGGAGGAAAACAGTGTAGCAGAGCCAAGATGTGTCGGATGATAGATTTCTGCCAAGAGAATAATGAAGCACTTATTATCCTATGCAATGCAACCACAGCCTAGTTTTAAGAGTCAGAATATTGATTTTGCTGCAATCAATTAATGTTGTTCATCCTTTGCAAGTTGTGTTTAATTGAAACATGTCTGTATTCTGTATGTATGTACATACATACCTACCTGTACATGCCAGGAACCTGAGATAATAGGGTCCATGATTAATTACTTTCTGACCTAATAGCGACAAAGTGTATGCTTTACTATGAGTTAATAAGAATATATCTAGCCACCTTATATAGAACTACAGTCATTTAGGCAAATCAAGTCCAAACAACAGCTCGGTGCCAAATCAGAAAATTGGTTTATCTAGCAACATGCTAGCAAGGACATTCTGCCAATAGCTCCAGTTAGAAGAAGCAGATTGCTTTTAGAAGATAGCAACCTTTTTCTACAGTAGAAGAGAAACTGTATGATTATTAAAAGGGTAACATTACAGATAGTCCTTGCTTACTGATCATTTGTTCAGTGATCCTTCAAAGTTGCGAAGGCACTGAATGTGTAGGGGAAGGAGTGGCAGAACTGGGGGCAGAGTTAAAAGAGAGATCAGCTTAGAATCGTTGGGAGCCATAAGCAGTCTAAGTTCAACCTCCCTTGAATTCTGATAACCTTATTCTGTTGACCCATGCAGGTGCTAACCATTAGTTGAATATTAATGTTCAACTAACAGTTAGCACTTGCTTGAAATTGGCTATGCAGGGATTCTTAACTCTGCCCTCAGGTTCTGCCACTCCTTCTCCAACAAAATGAGTGGTACTTACACAAGTTCTGGCTCTCATAGCACACTTTTAGTCACATGAACAAAATTTGGGCTCTTGGTAACCCAACTAACACTTATGATGGTTACAGTGTCTGCAGTGTGCACACAGATCATGCACTGTGACTCCTACCCTGGGCCTCCCTGTGCTCACAAAGACTTGCATACTTCTTTCCTCCACTTCTCTCCACTCATCCAAAGCACCCCATCTTCCAACTTGGTGCGGCTCTTTATCTGGGACTCCTGCTGCTGCTTTCCAATTAACCACTTGCACATTTTGGGATTACAGTGGCAACCAGGACTGCAGGACTGCTGCTACTGACAACATGCTTTACAACTGCTTGCTTAGCGATAGCAATTCCAATCCAAATTCCCATCATAGTCCAAGGACTATCTGTACAGGTAAATATTTTTTTTCTTTTTATGGTGTCAATGCAAACATATGTGAAAGTAAAAACCAACCATTTAACAAATAGAAGAGCCACATCATCCAACAGTTTTATGAGACACATGACTTCATGCTTCCTATAGAAGACAATTTTCATAAACTAGGGCAGATCAATATGAAAGCCAGTTTGACAGTTTGAGAGCCAGTTTGGTCTAGCGGTTATGGCACCATGCTAGCAAGCAGGAGACTGAGTTCTGGTCCCACCTTAGCCATATAAGCTGGCTGGGTGACTTTGGGTTCAGAGTCCTTCTCTCTCAGCCCAACCCACCTCACAAGGTTGTTGTTGTGGGGAAAATAAGAGGAGAAAGGTGTGTTGGATAGTTCGCTGCCTTACAAAAATAATAAAATGGGATAAAAATAAATAAAATAATAAATAAATAAATAAATAAATAAAATACGAAATACTCAATAAATAAAATAATAATAAAATAATAATAAAAAGTTATGAAAGGGGAAAAAACAGGAGCATGGTACACTGAGATGGAGAACAGAACTGAAGGCTTAAGTGTTAAAAGGGAGATGCAGAGGGAAGCTGCTTTGCCCTGTTTGAAACCTAACCTGGAAGACATAGATGCTCTTTCCCCCTCCCTCTGCATCACCCTTTTAACACTTAACCCTTCATTGTCTATTCTCTGGCTCACTGGATCTTGCTGCTATTTCTCCCACTTCCTTTTAAAACTTTTTTTCACAAGGAAATATAGAAACTGCAAAGTGCAAACTGTGGCTCATTATCCTGTTTTGAGTCGAAGAGGCCATGCAGAAAGGCAGGTGGGAGAAATGCTATTTTGCCGAGGTCAGTTTGCAAACGGCTGCTCCATGTGGCCAGTAAGAATGCCCCATAATACTGAGTTCTGCAGATCTCTGGAAGGTAAGTAAGGATTTTGAGGGGTGGAACAGGGGGACAAAGAAGTCCCAGAGCCTTTGGGAACCTGGCAGGGCAAGGATGGGGTGTGGGAAGATACAGGTGGGCGTGCTTCAGCAGCTCTGCAAAATTATGAAGCTGCCTGGCCATTCTTAAGTGCGAATGAGCGGATAACTTTTGTAAAATTCTTATCTTTGAATCATGGTAGTACATGGCTTTTGGGAGTTCTGTTGTAACTTTGAATGGTCAATGAAAGATCTGTTGAACCTCAAGGATTACCTGTATAAATGTTTCCTGATCTACATTTCCTTAATTGTAATTAAAAATACTCAATTCATATACAAATTAGCATTGTTACCTTTGCCAACTTCCGATACTGAAATCATGATGAATTCCTTCTCAAGCAGCCACTTCACACAAGTCTCAATAGATCCATCACAAATTTTCTCCTGCTCTCTCCCACAGTCCTGGAAATCTCTCAAACTAGCTGCAAGGAGTGTACAGGATGCATAACTCTGAATGTCTTCTGAAGAGCTAGCTACTCCACTCACTATGATCTATCAGAATAAAAAGGTCATAAACATATTTGGGGGGGAAATGTTACTTTTGAAGGTTACCTTTTTAGGTCGATGCGCATATCAGGAATAGTTTTGTATATTGCATACATTTCAAACACTGACATGCCTTCAAACATGTATAGATCTCTGTAACTGTAAATCAATATTCCCTTTGGGTAAACAAACATATTGAAATATATTGACATTTGATTTTTTTTGTACCTCTCTAATCTTGAAATTGTTGGGCTATGTCTTAACCATGAAGTGCCTATGGTATACATTTTTTATAATAATAAGCAATAAATGTAGCATGGATAAAATAAAACAACCAAAAAGTGATAAAATTAGAAAGTAACATCCAGACCCTTTTAAACATATCTGTTTTAATAATTTCCTAAATCCTAACACGGTAGGTTCTGATTAGATTTCAGGGGACATTTAACTTCTGGAACCACCACAGAAAAATAATGCTTGCAGGCCTCTATCCTCTAATCTCTGGAAACTACTAATACCCCCCCCCCCTTTTTTTTTAACCATTTCACTTTTCAGAATCTCACCATCCCCTTTTTTACATGAGCAATTACTTTGTCACAGAGATTATATTGGTAGATAACTTGAGTTTGAATTTATGTTTAAAGCAATTTGAAAAGAATTCCTATAAATGCGTATAGCAGCTTCATAAAACAGTGCAAAATCTTGTTAACAAATAATATTTATATTATGAACATTTCACTCATTCATTGCATTACATACCTCAAGAATTGCCCGTAACATACCAGAAGTGATTCCTTCTCCCTTGAGGCTAAGCAAACAGCTACACAGTGGCTTCATACCACCATGGAGAAGAGCAATTCCTTTTGATTTTTCAGAAGGCTTACATACCAAAATACTCTCACCTGTTACATACAATGTCATAAATTAGGAAAAAAATTATATTGCTTTAACAGCATTCCCATGCATAAATAATATTTGACCACCTAGGCTGCAAACATATTTATCCAGGATCTGGCCCCGGAATTAAGAAATATCTCAGACTTCCGAGCATTTCGTCGGGCCCTGAAGACACACTTCTTTCACCTGGCCGGT
>JAOYMU010000192.1:33764608-33775086 GCA_025802295.1 Psammodynastes pulverulentus
CACAGAACCACGCCCATGGAGCCACGCCCACGGAGCCTCTTGGCAAAAATTTCACATTTCATGCCTGAATCACATTGTGATTCATGAAAAAGAAACAACACGAATGATCACTTTCAACAAAAAAGCAACCAGAAACAATTGATACTTACGGAAACAGTGCATCAAGGACTCTCTGACCAGTTAAAAGAGGGTGATTTGCAGGTAACTTTTCTGTGACAGGACGGACCTGACGTACAGGCCAGACCTGAACCATTGAAAATTTCTCCTTCACATCCTCAAACTCCAGCTCCAACACAACATCCTAAATGAAAGCAGCAAAATAAAGATCAATGCAAATGACAGAGACTGAAACAAACAAACCTTGTAAATACAAGAGTAAAGCTAACTTCACTAGTCAAATGAGAACTATGTTAGTAAAGTGGGGAGTCAAGAATTTGTGCTAAGCAGAGGTAGGAGGGCACAGAAACAAAGACATATATTTCCATAAAGCTACGTCGACCATAGCAATTCAGGGCACCATGAAGGCTAGCTATAAAGTACAAATAATTTTAAAGCTGTTGGCTCATTAATACTGTAAGACTCCACAGAGTCATGTTGTTTCTTATCAGAATTGGTTCAACTATACACTAATTTCAGTGGAGTATATAGATAAGATACAGATACTCACATGCACACACATACAAACACACACGTGACTGTCAGGGAAATTAGACAGGAAGGTTGTTATCTATACATTTCTCTAATTCTTTTTATCTCAAACTTGTAGCACCCCTACAATTTAAGCAAGGATTTACAGCGAGAAAATGCAAGTAATGGGAGATGTTTTCCTTCAATTTGGTACCTGTCTAAAGCATCAAAATCCATATATTATTTAGGATAGGCAACAGACTAGCAAATTTAATTAAAAGAAAAACTTACAGATGCATCATAATTTCCAGGTGGAGCAATGTACGTTATTGTACCTCTGTTTCGTGGAGGCAACATGATTTTGTGCTTGATAAGGGAATTCTCATTCACTAAGCCATAAATATCGCCACCTGTAATGTGGCTACCAACCTGCAATTAAAAAGAAATTCTTAAATTACAAATACATGCTCTATATCTGAATGTCTACTATAAGGATGGGTGACACATTGAAAGGTGAACTCCACATTTCTTTGGAAAAAGTGGTTGAGGACCTTATATTGACAGAGTCAGCAAATGCCTTTTCTCTTTCTCTAATACACAGCATAGAGCATTCCCTTAATACAGATGATGAATTGGATGCCATAATACGGCAAATCATCCAAGAAAAATATCTTTAAAATGTATCATCACAAGTGTGGAGATATAATATAAAGAATATATAATACATATATAAACAGTGAAAACATACACACAATACTGAACATATGCTAATGTATCTCTAAAATCCATTAAGACAAATCCTTCTTGTTTCGGTGATACATAGCTTTGACTTACGCTAATGGTAAAGTTACCTTATATATCAAGAAATATTTTAATACCTCACTATAAGTTCAATAAACATAACAATCATCTCCTGTTCAGTAATAAATGATTACAACACAATCAGACTTCTTCATAATAAACAAAAAGCATTTCAGACCAAATAGATACACAAGAATATTTAAGTGAAATAAACATGATAACTGTCTCCTATTATAATTATTCTCAGCTAATACTGGTGGTCAGGTAAGGAGGAATTCTCTCTGAGGATCCAACTTGTTACATCCTTGAAGATTTTCATCATGAGGAAATCAAGGACAAGGAAATAATAAAGCCTACTGCTTTGAAGGGATGTATGATTTCAAATGGAACAAAGATGGTACAAGTAATCCTCAACTTACAACAGCTTATTTAGTGACTGTTCAAACTAACAATGGCAGTGAAAAAAGTGACATGACCATTTTCCACACTTACAACCATTCCAGTATCCCGATGGTCATGTGATCAAAATTCAGATGCTTGGCAATTGACTCATATTTATGATGGTTACAGTGTCCTGGGGTCATGTGATCACCTTTTGTGACTTTTTGACAAGCAAAGTCAATGGGAAAGCCAGATTCATTTAACAACCATGTTCCTAACTTAACTGCAGTGATTCATTTAACAACTGTGGCAAGAAAGGTCATACAATAAGGAAAAATTCACCAAGTAACTTTCACTTAGCAACAGAACCTTTGGGCTCAATTGTGGTCAAAAATCACGGATTACCTGTATTTCCTTTTTTCATATACATTTGGGATGGAAGTATAGTTTATATTCCAATCATTGTGAGATATGCTGAAACTAGAGAATCCTGTCTCACTGGCCTATAGAATTACTCTCTGATATAAATCTAAAGTTGCATTCCATCACCATAATTGTCCAAGACCTATGATAATACATTTTTCCTTTATGGTAACAACTGTATTTTCATTACCTACTCTTCTGTGACTTGTAACCACCTTCTTGTCCTTCTTACTCATCCTCACATTCTTCAAATGTCATTATTTATCCACCTCTTATTCAAAATTAGATAGTAAAAATAAGAATTTCTAAAACTTTATTTTATTTGCATCCTTGACTTCCCAAACAACTCTGATCTCAGCTGTTTTTACAACTGACAGAGACAAGAAGGCAGGAAATTCAGGAACCTTTCAAAGCCTAGCACAGCAACTTTTCAACTCAATTAATTAGATTTATATGTAATCTTTGCAAACATAAAAATCAAAGTAAAAATGACACATATAGAGACAAATATGAAGATAAAGTAAAGCATAAATAAAATTAAAGCCATGAATGCTCTTCTAAAACAAAGAAGGGGGTAGTAAAACCCTCAATACAACTCCCAAACAACTGGGAGCTACATAGGAGAAGATCCTCTCCTATACATCGAAGGATAGGTTTTTGGCAGAAGGAGTAGTCTTCTAGATCTTAGGATGCCAGAGAGATATTTGTGGGACAGCCGCAACCTCAGATAGTTACTTCAAAAATCTTTTAGGGCTTTGAAGGTTTAGCCTCCCTCAGAACAGCCTGATGTTTTCAGGAGCATATCCCGCACTACAGTTCTGATAAATTTCTGACCCAAGGTGAAAACTGCAATCACAGGTAAACTGGGAGAAACTATTATCATCTTGCTTCTTGTTTGCTTGTTCCTGACTTACAATTCTACCATATGATGTTCTTGGTGTCCTGAGCACGCAACCTGACATGTTCTCCATTAGATGCTGGCTGCCCCAAGACCTTGAACAAGTTTCCTGAAGCAGGTGGAGTTTAAAGAGAAGTTTCTCTTAGATTGTTCATTGCCAAAATGGTTTATACTTTTGAGAGACAACAGGATGTCCCTTCTGATATATCTGTTTATGTGCAAATGAGTCATGAGGAGGATTTTTTTTTAAAGGGGGAGATATTTGCTAGTTCGAGACTACTACGAAGGGATGGAAGACAGCGAGGAATGGCCGTGGCATGGGAAAGAGCACCGAAGTTATAGGGCAGAGGTCTCCAAACTTGGCAACTTTAAGATTTATGGACTTCAACTCCCAGAATTCTCCAGCCAGCTATATTTGAATCCAAACAATGTGGATTTGAAACATCAGGTGTGAAATCCAGAACAGCCCCTTTGATTATTTTGGAAGTATTTCATATTCAAGACGCAATGTTTAACTTAACTTAATCAAGAAATAGAAGTACAACAGCTGATGGATGCTAGTATACTGGTTTCCATTTTAGTGTGGAAAATCCTTGTTCAAATATGTGCCAAACATCTACTGAAATATTTCAAAGAACCCAAAATAACTTACCCGCAGGTTTTTTATAGGAGTGAAGTCCCATTTGATATCTCTACTCAAAGCGGTCACATTTACACCTCTGGGAATGTATATACTTTGAGTCCGACTACTAATGTCTGACAAAGGTCTTTGGATACCATCAAAAATGGCTCCCATGATACCTGGGCCAAGTTCCACAGAGAGAGGTTTGCCAGTGCGAAGCACAGGATCTCCAACTGAAACACCAGCTAAAAAATTTGCTGAGGAAATTACTCTGGAAAACAGTGTCAAATACAACCTGTGTTGGTGTAAATTTTTGTCTGATGATGAGCCAAAAGAAATATTGTTAACATTCCAAAGATTCATTGTTAACCATCTAAACCAAACATTTCACACATAAATCATGTTTGCACTTATAATTTTCTAAATTCTCCAGATAATGAATTTTAATTTTGGTTAATTGGTATTATGCATAAGAATATTGTTACTTATAATTGTTAAACCAGGCTATATTTTGTCTTTCCATTACTTTATACCCTCTAAACTCATATCTTAAGCTAAAAAAAATCTAAGTTGCATGTCAGCTAAAAGGATACAGGTTTCCTCATACACCTGGATAGTAGCCATGTCACCCTCCAACCGGATAATCTCTCCTACAAGTTCACTATTGCCAACTCGTACCAGTTCATACATAGCAGCTCCTGCCATGTTGCAAGCAGTGACCACTAAGAAAAACCAAAGGAAAGGATTATATAGCTTGAATTATGATTCTAACTAATAGTAGCTTTATATTTTCTTTACTATAAATCTTGTCATTTGGCATGAAAGAACTAAGCATTATTTTAATATATAAATGTGAGGATCGGAATCACATCTAGTGTTTTCTGAACATGAGCTCAACTAACAAATATCAGACGTACCAAAAAATTAGTAATGTCAGAAAAAAAGCTGAAGTCACTCTAAAGTACAGAAACTCTCCTATATAGCATTCTTCTTCCGTTGGGAACAGTAATGGACAAGAAATTTCATCTCTCTGCTCAGCTATTCAGCTACCAGCTCATTTATTTAAAGTTCCCTAGGAACCCTACTGAACTCTTTACAGTGCTCGGTTAAAATGCCCAATAAGCAGGTAACGCAACTCTGCACGAGGTAGACCTAAATGGGTTACTAAGGGATCCACATCAATTTTCTGAACTGATAATGTCATTTATCTTGTCATTTATCATGGAAATTGGATAGAATCCTTCAGTGAAGAAAAAAACCTCTGAAAAGTGGGTCAGATTGTATACTGACTGACTTGCTATTATAGCTAAATCTATAGTGAAGGACTTGGAAGATATATGTTTGAGAGTATCATAAAGAACTTTCATGAAAATACATCAGTATGAGCTTTAAAACGTGCATCATTGTACCTTAAATTGCTGGTGAGAACTACCAAGAATACTTCCATGTTCTTTTTCTTCAATAGTATAATATAAACAAGTGATTGATAAAGATAAGCTACACCAGCCATACAACAAAAACATAACTATCTGAGATAATTAAAAGAAGCAGGTGACAGAAAAGGAGGAAAAGAATCTAGTAATGGTAAGAAAAAAATAATAGCTTGTTAATCTGAGAAATGTATGACTAGAGTAAATTACACTAAACAATAAAATAAATATATATCTCAGTTTATGTGACAATTCTTTGATGTTGGTTTTTGAAACATCCTGTGTTAAATTTTATGTATTAGTACATCACCGCTATCTTCTCACTTCTAATTATTGCAATATTGATAAAAATAATTTGCTAAGATGTTATATGCATATTAATATGAGTAAACATGCATAGAACTGTATTAGTTTCTTTAGAATGATATACTCTTTATATGTAACAATGTTTTTTTTGCCATCTGTGAATTTTGCATTACCAGATCATCATGTCAGAAGGTTGCAAAACTGAATTGCCTATAATTTGTATATTTTCATACAGAACAATGAAAATTCTCCATTTCATTCCAACAACAGTTCAAAATTACATCATCATAACAAGATTGGAAGAATGGTTGTGTGATACTGTAGTTGGGAAACAGCAAATGAATCTTTAATCTGAAAAAGAATTTTATGCAAGTGTATTTTATGTATGCATAAAATAGGAATCAGGATTTTACACATGCTCTGAAGCATATAAGTAGTCTTCAATTTATGACTGGTCATTTAATGCAAATATAATTATAAAATGTTGCACCTGCCCACCCCCCAACCCCCGGGTCACATTATCACATTTTGGGTGCTTGACAATCTGTTCGCATTTAAAATTGTTGCTCAGTGTCTTGTAATCATGTGATTGCCAACTGATTCCAATCATTTATTATCTGTCATTCGCAATCTTCTCTGCCAGCTTCATTAGAAAGTCAATGGGGAAGTTGGCAGAGAAGGTTGCAAATAGAGGTGATGTTGGATTTGTGGTCAAGTGCACCAAGGAATTCCCCTTCCCCTCCATGCAGGGAAGGAAAATCTTCCTATGTGCTGGAGGAATGGACCTCAAATCTGGTGAAAACACCAGTAAACACCATCATTCTAGAAGGCTCAGAACAGCAAAAGGCAAACATTTAGGACAGAACCATGCTCTATTCTGTTCATGTCCACAGAGATAATAATACCAAGCATAAAAATATCTCCATCAAAGTGAAAATTCTCATAATGTTTGCTATGTAAAAGAGGAAAAGATTTCTCAATGAGAACAAAGCACCACTTACCAGGCCCTGAGACTCCATAGACATAGCCAAACAAGTTTTCTCTATCTTCATTACGGATTTTGGGGAGTTTAGAGAAATCCATCTTAAATCTTCAATTATCTGGAAAATGAGTAGAGATAATAGGGCATGGGGGGAGGGGGAGAAAGTATTTAATCTTCAAATTAAATCAGATTATCTTGGTCAGTAACTAGCAAAGCAGAATGAATGCCATTAATTATTACCACCATTAGAGTTTCTGAGCATAATTTACTTGTGTTGTAACAAGTAATATTACTTGTAACATTCCCGTACTTGTGATACTGTAAATTAATGAATTTGCTTTCTCTTCCTATGTTCACTTAATATTCTCCTTAACACATGTGTGGAATATGATATGACTATTTGAGTGCATAAGTATTTATATCTGTACCTGCATCCTCTCAGATCTGCAGTCTTACACATCTGAATATTAAACTATATAAATTGTGAGGCAATGCATCCTAACAAAATAGATGAAAGTATAGCATTGCCTATGGGCATATATCTGTTGAGACCCTCAAAGAATCACTACCATTTCTTTCCGAACCACAGCAATTACCCTTGTCAGAAGTGGAGAAAGCAAATGCATATACTGGTAGTATTACTGCTGACAGCTAGAAAAGACTGCATTGCCTGTACAAATAATGCTGCTGCTTTAACTATCTGAAAAGACTTTGCAAAACATTTCTTTTCCATAGTTTGCACAGCCCTATAAATAAGTCAGCATCTGATTGTCTTCTGATGGAAAATCAGTGGCAAAAAGTACAAAGTACATTTTGCACTTTGGTTTGGAAACTCCTAAGATGCAACTACTCACCTTTAATTGTACTACAGGTAATCTTCGACTTACAACAGTTCGTTTAGTGACAGTTCAAAGTTACAACAACACTGAAAAATGTGACTTATGACCGTTTTTATAGTTATGACCTTTGCAGCACCCCATGATCATGTGATCAAAATTCAGATGCTTGGCAACTGGTTTGTATTTATAATGGTTTCAGTGTCCTGAGGTCATGTGATCAGTTTTTGTGACCTTCTGGCAAGCAAAGTCAATGGGGAAACCAGATTCACTTAACAAGTGTATAACAAACTTATCAACTGCAATGATTCACTTAACATCTGTGGCAAGAAAGGCCATAAAATGGGGCAAAATTCATTTAACAAATGCCTCACTTAATAACAGAAATTTTTGGCTCAGTTATGGTCGTAAGTCGAGGACTATCTGTACAAGCAGGTGCACCAATTTAAAACCTTCAATTATTGATCAAGAAGTATGAGGGAACAGGTTCTCTTTTGTGTTGTTTGCAATTATTTGAATTGTATGTCCTTGAAGCAGGATTCTGAATCCTTGAAGAGCTTTGAAAGGAGCCACAATTCTAGAATTCTGATATGAAATGTCTCTGGCATCATGCTAGTAGCCCCTTATGTGAAAAAAATGCCACGGGAGACAGGCCTGTCAAACTGGCGGTCTGCGGGCCAGATGTGTCACATACAGGCCACTCCCACCCCAGCTCCGCAAAGGCAAAAAAGTCGCAATACGTCATGATACGTCACATGATGCGATTGAGTTTGACACCTGTATCCTAGTCCTTTGTGATGCATCAGTAAGTGAAATGCAATTGAAGCCCTAGAAAAAGAATCAAAGAATCAAATGTATTTGAAGAAAGAACTACTAATGAAGATCTGTACCTGGAAAACAAAAATGAAAGGCAGAAATATAGAAAGATGATCCTAAATTTAAGATGCTCCCCCGGAAAAAGATAAAATAAACAAATATTCTTGGATATTCAGATTACCTGTCAACATATATTTGCCAAATCTAACCAATTCTACACAATTTTCTCTTCTCATACAAGTGTATAAGCTACATTCCAAAAAAGAGCAAGGCCAGCACTAAAAAAATTAAGAATTAAATTTATTGTCTACAACAAGGTATTCTATCTATAGAGTAATTTAACACCTTCCGCAATATACCCGCCATTCCATGTCACACACCATCCAATCTCATGCACAATAAACAGTACAGAGGCATCTCCTGCCTTCCAGCAGAAACAGCAAAAAGGAAGGAAAAACCAGGATGGACATAAATTAAGGGGAAAGGAAGGAAAACATAAAGGAGGAACAAAACTGTGTGGAAATTAGAAAAGTTGAAAAGATAGCTAAATAAGGAAATAAGGAGAAAAGAACTGTTTGGAAATTATTAGCATAATTATATCATCCAGATAAGCAGTTCATCCTAAACATAATTTATTCTTCAACCCAGTCTTCAAATGTGTCCATACTTTCAGTAGTAATGACTGCTTACATTTGGATTCTCTTTGTGCCCTTATTTTCTCCCTCTCCCTCCCTCCCTCTTTCCCTCCCTTCTCTCTCACACACAATCTGTTTCTATTCTCTTTAGATACTTTTGTAAGATGGCATTTCCCCATTCATAGAGTCAGTGGTAATATTTATTGAGAACTCCAATACATCATTATAACCTGTAGCTCAAGAAGCCTCTGTGGCTAGACTTTCCTTTAAGTTTAGGATAATATGCTGGTCACAACTTATGGAAAGAAGAACTTCCAAGTATCAGTTATCTATATTTGGTCTGGTGTGCTAAACCGTGGTACGTGAGTGGCTACTTTTAAAAATGCTTGAAAAATTCAGTGTATTGAAAATAAAATAAAAATAAAATAAAATTATAACAATGTGACGGACAATCAAGTGATGCTACAGTTTCTTCCCACTAAAATTAAATCCTAATTCATTTCCAAAGTGTTAGTATTGACTTTAATATCCTGAAATGCTTGGAATGATTTTACAGTAAGGCCTCTTTCCTTATGTATTGGCCAACCTTTCATTGATGTTTTATTATTATTGAGGGTTTATTTTTAATCTATTTAATCTGCCAAGAAATATTTTTGACAGCAGCTGAATTAAATCAATCATAAAGAAGACAGATCTTAGCTCTTAGTTGCCTTTTCATTTCCATTTCTCCCTGAAGGAAATTGAACAAAATCAGTAACTCAATAAATCAGCCAATTATTACTGCTACACGTAAAGCCTCATTGGTTCCAAGTTGAACTTGAGCAGCTGGAAGAAATAATCTGAAAACATATGGGCCGGTGGATCTCTTTGATGATGCATCTATATATTTGCCTATACTGTACCAACACCAAAATCTTTTTTGTGGTACATCCTGCCTGGCAGTAGCAGTGTGGTGGCCTAGAGGTGGAGCTCTCGCCTCACAATCAGGAGGCTGTGAGTTTGATCCTAAGTAAAGGCTAGTAGACTCTCTGCTTGAGCAGGGGGTTGAACTAGATAACCTCCAAGGTCCCTTCCAACTCTGTTATTCTATGACTCTACATCTCCATAGTTCACTAATTTGGTTTTAGAGTCCACATCTCAGGTCTTGTGTTTTCTTGTGTTCCTCTCTAACAGCAATAGTGGCACTTGTTAGTTGTGAAGTCATGTCTGACCGATCATGACCCTATAGACAACATTCCTCCAGGCTTTCCTGTCCTCTACCATTTTCTGGAGTCCATTTAAGCTCATGCCTACTGCTTCAGTGACTCCATCCAGCCACCTCATTCTCTGTCATCCCGTTCTCCTATTGTCCTCAATCTTTCCCAGCATTAGGCTCTTCTCCAGTGAGCCCTTCCTTCTCATTAGTGGCCAAAGTATTTCAGTTCCATCTTTGGATCTGGCTTTCTAAAGAGCAGTCAGGGTTGATCTCCTTTAGGACTGACCAGTTTGATCGCCTTACAGTCAGAGGTGGTATTCTATCAGTTTGCACTGGTTCAGGCGAATCGGTGGTGACTTCTGGCAGCCCTACCCCTGACTGTCGCCCGGCGGTTCCTGCTCGCTTGCCCCACCCACCCAACACTCGCCCCGCCCATAAATGCTTCATCACGTGGCCCTATCGCTTGCACATGCAATCTGTTTCGCCTTCCATGGTGCCTGCACCCCAATGAAGTTGCCTCCTCCTG
>JAOYMU010000192.1:33820650-33831478 GCA_025802295.1 Psammodynastes pulverulentus
AAAAAGATTCTGTGGAAGTTGGATGGAATTGATTATAATTTTGAAATTGTCTAAATCAGTTGCAATAGGAGATAAAAAAAACTAAGCAAAAGAGAAAATTTTCTGGAAATTTTTTTGTTTTGTGAAAGTTTTCATTATGTAATACATTATATTAGCATGGGTTGATGGTAGCGTTAACTTTATTAGATTTAATGTTTCGTTACTTTTTCCTCTGGACATTATAAATCAATTCAAAATCTTTATCCTTTACAGAGTAAGAACATGATTCTGGATCAAGCATACAAATATATAACAGAAATAAAAAAGCAAAATGATGAACTTCTGTTGAATGGAGGAAACAATGAACAAGGTGAATAGATTATTCTATGAATGTAACATTTTATAGCCTTTCCTTATTTATCTGGGGCTGCTGCAGAAGGCCTTACAAAGCATCACCAAACAAAACTGTCTTCCTTCGGTGACTGAATTATTTCAAACTATTTCCACTTCAGGAAGGAGATGCTGTTGCTACAAGGTGGTAAGCTTTCAGTTTATAGCACTGATAAATATTCTAAAATATTCCACTGTTACTGGATATCTGTGTTAATATTTAATAAAAGTAGTTAGCAAATGAAGCTTTTACTGTTCTCAACATTATATAAAATTGGCACACTTGTTTTTATTGCCTACAGGTTTTAAAATAAAGGTTTCTTGCTGCTCCTCCTTTGGTTTGTAACTATTATTAAAACATTCCAGCAAGTTCAGCATTGATTTTCCAAATCTTTATGGTTCAAGTTAATATTTTCTTTGATCTAATAATCTAATACTAATAAAGTTACTACTAATATTTCAATTAAAATATTGGCTCATTTTACTTCTTAGTACATCTGCCTTGGTATGAGCTAGGATTGTTGCTTTCTTGAAAAAAGTTTTTATATGAAAAAATCATATAGGTAGTCCTCGACTTACAACACTGCATTTAGTGACCTTTCAAAGTTACAATGGCATTGAAAAAAGGTGACTTATGACCATTTTGCACACTTATGACCATTGCAGCATCTCCATGGTCATGTGATTAACATTTGGGTGCTTGACAACTGACTCACATTTATGACGGTTGCAGTGTCCCAGAGTGATTTTATTCCTTTTTGCTACCCTCTGAAAAGAAAAGTCAATGGGGAAACGAGATTCGCTTAACAGCTGTTTTGCTAATTTAAAAATTGCAATGATTCATTTAACAAATGTGGTGAGGAAAGTTGTAAAATGGGGCACAACTCACTTAACAAATTTCTCACTGAACAACAGAAATTTTAGGCTCAATTGTGGTTATAAGTTGAAGACCGTAGTTAAAAATAGGAAAGCAAATCTAAGTCTAATGTGTAATTAATAACTGAGATTAATAGCAATTTAATTATTTTTTAAATTTATCCCATTGTATTAGATCTATATTTTTACCCAAATTGTATACCAAGAATAGGATCAGCAATTTCTTTTATTAGAATCTTCTGATCCTATTCTTTAGGATATATTAGATTTTACTGCATATTGTCATTGATTATCCTCTAGTATTTACATAACCATTTTCTTCAATAGGAAAGTCCAATATGAATTTGAATAGTAATAATAAAAACAACAGAAATAGTTCCTTTTTAAGAGGGCCTCTACACCTGCACTTTTTCACACATTCATCAGGAATGAGGCAGTGGATTAGACAGGAGAATGAATACAACCCCAACTTCACATAGCAATTTGGATAATAGCAGGGACAGGCTCAGCCAAGTGATGTCAATCACTTAATCGACTAGATTTTTCTTTATTTTTTTCTAATTAGCATTTAACTTCTTACAATTCTCTCTACAGCTGAAGAAATAAAAAAACTCCGGAAGCAATTGGATGAACTCCAGAAAGAAAATGGGCGCTATATAGCATTGTTGAAAGCTAATGACATTTGCCTTTATGATGATCCTACCATCCATTGGAAAGGGAATCTTAAAAATTCAAACGTTTCTATTGTAATTCCGAATGATCAGACACAAAAGAAAAAAGAAAATCTGAAGAATACAAATATTTCTGTTGTTATCCCCAATGATCAACTACAAAAGAATATCATTGTATATTCCAATGGCAGCCAGTTTGGTGGAAGTAACCAGGGGGCATCAGTCCAAGGAATAACTTTTAATATAGGACATAATTTACAGAAACAGACAGCTAACGTTGTTCCTGTCCAGAGAACTTGCAACACACCTGCAACCATTTCTAGTATTTATTCAACAGCAATCAAATCAGGTATTCAAACTTCAGTTTCATCATTAGTATCAGGCCTACCAAATGCAGACAAAAAAACTCTTGAGCAATCTACCTCTGAGAACAAGCAAGGCACCTCTACCTGTACAAGTGCTGCCAGTTCTGTGAATACCTCGCAGCTAGTAAGACTGCAGAGTGGAAAACAAATTTCATCACAAGATGAGAATGACATCTCCAAATCTAAAAATAAACAAGGGAGTTTGAAGCTGATTGAGAAAACAGGTATACTAAGCCCCAGCCTTTCTTCCAGTGTTAGTATAGATGTGCTTCATTGTCAACAAGAAAATATACCAACAGAACTGGATTCAAGAAGTGGGTCTCTAGGAAGCTGTGTAACTTCTGTAGCTGACCCAGCCTGTCCTGCATCTATTGGTGGAAAGGCATCCACAGAAAAGATCTTCAAAAGCCTAAATGATAGAGCTCCAGAAGAAACCCCAAAGGCTGTAACAGAATTGAATATAGTGCCTGCTACTACTGTAGAGAAATGGTCTTTTCCCAGTTCTTCAGGCGTTGACCTTTCAGAGTCAAAAAGCATTGGTAATCTTATGAGAATCACTTCAGCTGGAAATACCCAAACCACTTGGACTACACTGCAGCTAGCTGGAAGCACTGTTCAGCCTCTAAATCATACTCCATCCAACTTAATGACAGCCCTTTTAAACGAGCCAATTAATGCTGCTAGTATTATATCTTCCACTCCAAACAAGATTCTGGCCAATGCCCCTGGTTTAAATAATCCTCTAATTCCAGATAAACACCCAGTTGACCAATTGGTTGTTGGCTTGCCTTCCTATCCATCTTTACCTATTCAGCCACTAATTAGTAAGACACAAACTAGAGCTCAAATTGCAAGCAGCCTCCTTCCCGTGAATCCAGCCATGCAAATGATTCAAGTATCTCAGCCAATGACCTCCCCTATCAATACATCACCTATTAATCAGAACATTGTAATTCTCCAGCCTCCTAATGCTAATTCCTGTCCTCCAGTGCTCAGAGCTGAACTCCCAAATCAGACCGTTAGCCAACAGATTGTAATAATACAAACTGGTAATCCAAATCCTCTCTCTTTTTTCTCAACACCACCAGTTGTTAAAATGCCTGTGAATGGAACAAATACTGGCAATCTTATACAAAGTGCCTCTGGCCCTCATATGTTTGGTGGGAAACATCTTGTTCATATTTTACCAAGACCCTCCTCTTCAACATCTTCTTGCATGACACAAACATTTTCCGTTTCAATGTCTAACCAAAAGCTTCCACAGACCATTTCTTTAAATGGACAGTTGTTTGCATTAAAGCCTATGAAATCTTGTTCTGGAGATTCAGATCAAACTCCTATGCAAATTATTCAGCCTACCACCAGTGAAGATCCAAATACCAACATTGCCCTCAATGCATTTGGTGCTTTAGCTAACCTCAATCAAAGCATATCCCAGATGGCTGGCCAAAGCTGTCAACAAGTGTCTGGCAATCCATCTACCAACCCCAAAACTATTAGTAGCCAAACTGAACCAACAGTGACAGTACCTTCCTTTTCAGCTGCTGAGAGTTCTAGATTACCCTGTACTTCAACTTCACTAGACATTTCTCCCCCCAAAGCTACTGGTTTGGGTTCAAAATGGTCTAATAAAAATTCAGGTGCTAAGAAAACCTCAGTAGCCAGCAACAGCCTTGCATGTCAAGTAGATCCTGACAAAGAATGCAAAAAAATTGATAGAAATATGACAACTGCATCTGAACATTCAGAAAGTGACATATTGCTTGAAAATATGCCTGTTGTTTTGCAGTGCTTAACTGTACCACAGGCAAACTGTAGAATATCACCAAATGATATACATGCTTCTGATTCTCATCCCAAAGATAGACTGAGAACTGAACAGAACATGGAATCTACTCTGACACCTGATCTGAATGCAGCTGGAATGCCTAGATCATTGTCTCTTGAATCATCCTTGTTGAGTCAATTTGAGGTAGTTCCTGTGATTTCCACAGACCATGCTTCTCCACCTCTTCAGATGTGTAAATCTCAAACCAACTCAACAGAAAATTCTAAGTTATCAGAACTATCCAAATGTATGTCCACCAGTCCTTTACTACCCTCTTCTTCAGATTCTCCAGTGACAATTTCTCAAATTTCTGAGACGTCAACGTCAAATAGAGAAACAAATACAGAGAATGTTCCCAGAACAGAGGTCTCAGAGATCTGCAGGATGGAACAAAATTGTTCCATTGTAATGCAGGCCTCAGATTTATTGGAAGAACAGGGCCTAACCAAAATGTTCTCAGAGTTTAATAAAGTAGGAGATGTACAAAAATCCTTTTCAGTCCAAGTAGAACACCCCACTTTTTGTACTCAAAGCACAAAATCAAATATCAGCTCAGATGATAATTTGGGAAGGAAACAAGAAGAACTCTTGCTGATAAATGCTGAAGAAGAAAACCTCACACGGTCTAATTCTTGCACCTCTGATCAGGAAGCTATTACTGCTAATAGGCAAGTAGATTCCCCCATGTCAACTAGTTCAGGTAGCAGTTGTGGCTTTTCTGTTGCATCCATGTTGCCAGATACATGTAGGGAAAATGTTTCCAACAGCACTTTGGTGAACACACATAGCACTTGTACATTTTCAGAACAAACAGATATTGTAGCACTGGCTGCAAGAGCAATTTTTGACCAAGAGACTCTTGCAAAAAATACAGGAACAGTGTCAGGAACCTCTATTTCCAAGGGTAGTAAAGTAGCATCTCTAGGAAGTGACCAACCATTCAAAGCCCACCCAGTGAAAAACACTAATCGAATGGAAACTGGGCCAAACAATTTCAGTACCCAGAATTCAATGCAAATAAACATTGAGTTGTCTGCAGAGAAAAGTTGTTCTGTTAGATTGGAAATGGCTGATACAGCTTTGCAGATTCCAACTCCACAACCCTCAAACACCTCAAGCTTGAATGTGAATAATCTCATACATCCAACATGCATCATACATCCTCCAGTAAGCTGCTCAGGTGTACCATCCTCTTCAGATCAAACAACTGTTTCTGTATCTGGGACTCCATCTGTCCCTGCTAATTCATATATGACTCAGTCTCCAGGACATTCTCCAAGGTTGATGGCAGAGTATCCTTCAGAACAGTTATCTGCTCTTCAGACTAGCACGATGCAAGGTCCACAGATATGTGAACCACATTTAAAGCAGCAAAGACAAAGCCGCAAAGAATCAGCCAAGCGTTCTGTTCAAGATGATCACATGCTTTCTACATCAAAGAGGCAGAAACATTGCCAGACAGCACCTCTACAGCTTGAAGACATGTCTCTGTTGAATCAAACAGCTGATGATATTGAGGGTCAAAATCAAATCCGTGTGAATCAGATCCTCACCAACTCATCTAATCTTGCAGTATCAGTGAGTAATCAAGGACATACCAATGGCCATAGCAGGTTATTTCAAGCCAGCAATTTTGTGTCACCTACTTCGAGGCAAGCTGAAGTTCAATGTAATTCTCATCCACCTATCCTTGATCAAGCAGGACAACATCTGCAGCCTATCCAACATGCTCTCTCTCAGAGTATGGCTCATCTTCAGGCTAATCACCCATATATAAAACCACAGCAACAGCAGGCTGGACAGCTAAGAGAAAGGCATCAATTGTATCAACTTCAGCATTATATTTCTCCTGCAGAAAGTTCTGTACACTCTCAAACCCATATTGCCCATCAGCAAAGAATATTGCATCAAGAGGCACAGCTGCAGAAAAAGAGAAGTCTAATTCAAGCCACTCAGCCCACCATACTTACTTTACAGCAGAAGCATCATGGAAATGACCAGTCACGGTCAAAGAGTAGCCAGCCACATCCCCATCATTCCCAGATTCAACAATTGCAGCAGCATTACCCTTCTTCCCAGCCTGAGAAGAATTGTGAGAATTCTGCTTTGAGTAGAACTCATAACCACCCACGGAGCCATCCAAGTCAGGACATTCTGCATCAGCAGTCATCGGATGTGGGCAGCAGACAACCAGGTTCTGGAGTTCCTTCTGAACATGTCTCGGGACATAATCAGATGCATAGAATGTTGACCTCTAGGGCTTTGGAGCAGCAGATAGTGTCTCAACCTAGTATTGTCTCTAGACCAGATGTTCCCTGTCTCCCTCATAGACAAGAAAGAAATAGAGTTAGTAGTTACTCTGCAGAGGCACTTATTGGGAAGTCTTCATCTAATTCGGAACACAGGCTAGGAGTATCTATGCAGAGCTTCAAAGTTTCAGATCATCTTGAAATGAGAAACTATGCTGATGTATCTAGGAATAAAGAACTAGTAATTCATAATACACAAAGTCGTGTATCTGTAGATCACCCACTTGGATCAGACATTCAAAGGCTCTCTGAGTGTCAGACATTCAAGGTGAATGCCATTAACCAACAGCCTACAGGTAATTTTGATGTGCAATCTTCAAGGAGTAATGAAATAAGTAACTCTCTCAGGGGTATGCAGACACAGAGTTTTCGACTTGCTCAAAATGCTGGACCACCAATAGACAGACAAAAGAGGTTGTCTTATCAACCAGTTCAAAGCATTTCAGCAGGAAATCCTCTCCCTTCCCGAAGAGACAATGAGAATACATGCCACCAAGGATTCATGCAAAGTTTACTTATTCCTCATCTTGGAGATCAAGCTAATGGAAACCAAAGACCACTTTCAGAGCATCAGAGAAATCCACAGTGTGCCAGTTCCTCAAATGTTGATTATAATTGTGCCCCAGCAAGAGAAAGTATTCATATTCGGAGGGAAGGTGATGATCAGAACAGAGAAAGTTGTGATATGTCTCTTGGTACTATTAATGGTAGGAACAATGCTTTAAATATTCCCTTCTCAAGTTCTTCTGGAGATATTCAGGGCCGTAACTCAAGCCCCAATATTTCTATCCAGAAATCTAATTCCATGAGAATAACGGAGAGCCATGGAACAAAAGGTCACATAAATGCCTCAGCTTCTAGCAATGTACATGGAGCTACACGTCCTCTTCACTATGCACCAGTCTCTCGTGGGAATGCTGACCAGGTTCCTCCATCTGTTCGTCAAACCAATTCTTCAGCCACCGATCGATCGAGACATCCTTTACAGGATAACAGTGGCTCTAAAATTCGCCAGTCTGAAAGGAATCGTTCTGCAAATCAGAGACATGGGAATATGTTTGAACCTTCTCTTCCCCAAATCCCTTTATCCACTGGTGGAGGAATGATCCTCGGACGACAGCAGCCTACCCTTGAAAAAAGGGGCAGCATTGTACGATTCATGCCTGAAGGGCCACATGTCTCTCATGACAGTACAGCTGTTGATCAGCACACACTGTCTCAAAATTTTGGATTCCCTTTTATTCCAGAAAATGGAATGAACCCCCCAGTAAATGCTAACACTTCATTTATTCCACCAGTAACTCAACCCAATGCCACCCGAACAGCAGCCCTGATTCCAGTTGATCCTCAAAATACATTGCCATCTTTCTATCCACCATATTCTCCTGCACATCCCCCCCTGTCTAATGACATTTCAATTCCTTATTTTTCTAACCAAATGTTTTCTAATCCAAGTACAGAGAAGCCTAATGGTGGAGGTTTAAACAATCGATTTGGTTCTATTTTGTCACCTCCCAGACCGGTTGGTTTTGCTCAGCCAAGCTTTCCCCTTTTGACTGATATGCCTCCAATGCATGTGGCCAATTCATCACACTTGTCCAATTTTAATTTGACTTCTTTATTCCCAGAAATAGCTACAGCTCTTCCTTCAGATGGATCAGCAATCTCACCACTGCTCTCAATAGCAAATACATCTGGTTCTGACTCTTTGAAACAATCATCAAATCGACCTGCCCATAATATAAGCCATATTCTAGGTCATGACTGCAGTTCAGCTGTGTGAAAAGAATGGGAAGCCGTGAATTTTTTTGAATGCCCATTTTTATATGTGCAATGCATATATACTTGTATAGATTTGGATTTATCATTTGTAAAGATTTGTAACAATCACTATGGAATCATTTCATTTGCAGGTTATTCTTGGGCTTGCACACTCAGATTGCTAACTTATGCATCTCTAAGTGTAAACTAGGTGTTAAAAATTTAACCTGTTTCAGCAGCCTATGATAATTTGACACTCTTCATCCTTCTCTTTTAACATCTCTATGACAAATGGGACTAGGAAAACAAACTGAAGAATTGCATTTATAATCCTCAGAAAGTAACATTTTGCATGATGTATGGAGAAACTTTAAATTGCTTTTAAAAATTGATATAAACATCTCTTTGTTATAAATTATTCAATTCAATTTAATGCCAGGCTTAGTTTCTGATGACCTCTATGAAACTGTATGGAAATCATTGCTTCATTTTCAAGATTTCTAGTTAACAGGAATCGAAATAATAATGTAGTAATTTCCTCCCAATCAATATAGAATTCATTTTTTGCCACTGATTACTATGTGCTTTCTCAGGTATTGGGTTATTGTTGTTTTGTTTTTGTTTTTTGTTGTTTAAAACCCTCTTAGAAGATTTCCTCCCCCCCTTTTTTCATTTATTATTTTAAATTTTCTCTAATAATAAGAAAGTAGTAAATGTTGATATATGAGGCTGTAAAGTGAACAGGAGTTATAGAAGTCTGTAGGCAAACTGATTACATACATAAACATAATTTTGTCAAGTCAAAGGAATTATGAGAGGAAAGAAAATCACATGGTATTTAGTAGAATGATGGTCTTGACGGTATGAGAATGAAAAGTGTCTCAGTCTCACTCACTCACACACACACATACAGTTGATTTAGCATTCCAAAACACTAGGTCAAGCAAAAGGGAATATTTTTGTCAGGCTCAACGCAATTTTAGTACACCCCTTTGATTTTTTTAAAAACACTATTATTGTTTCTATTTGCTCTCCACACAGCTGATGGCAAAATTATGATGGTATCAGTACATCATTGTCTAAGGTATTATTTTGATAAATTGCTAATTCTTTGTTTGTTTTATAAGGTCCTACAAAGCAGCCCAATTTGGGGCAGAGACTTTGCTTTTGATAGTAGGAACAAAGAAAGCCTTCCTACGAGTGGCTAGAGATGTTTGTTCTTAAAAGTATTCCCCTGGATTTACTGGATTTACTGGGTTAGAGTTGTTGCAGAACATGCTAACAGATCAAAGAGTTCATACAAATAGGGTTAGGTAGTTTATAGTTTTACTTTCTTTTTCTTCCCTCTTAGTGAGTTGTCTATGCTGCTGTTTACAGAAAACAAATTCCTGTAATATTAAAAGGATGAAAAAAAACAGGTATTCTTAACCAATTTAAATGCATAACAAGTAGTGAGAATAAATCAGTCAGAAGTGAATTGGACAAAAATATATTGACCAGCTGAGGAAATCAGCTTCTTGAAGAAATTTTCTATGCAATAATGTGTGCTTTTATGATTTCTGAGTATTAATTTTTTTTTCTGAAAATGTATTGGAAGAGTCTGATGCACAGATGAAAAAAAAATACAAGTAAATGACAGAGTATTTAATAGGAGAACCTGTATTCCCTTTCATTGAGACAGTTGTGCAAAGAGGAAGCCTTGATTGAAGAATATGATATTCTGCATATTGGCTTCTGTAACAATTTTTATGACAGTAGATTTAAAAAAGTATTGAGACTTTCACTATGTATTCATATAAACCAATAGCTACTTTCTGAGCATTTATCAGTATTTCTTGTTAGAATTTTTGGTAGATGTCAGTATAGACTATTACTAGTATTTTTGAAGTGTATTTTCATGCGGAAATATATTTTCAATATACCCCTTGGTATTGCCTGCAGTGGTAAAACTGCTATTGCAGATAAATTACCTTAGTTTTGATTAGTAACAGGGATTGTGTTTAGCAAAAGAGCACCAGCTTCCTAATGAGATTCCATGCACTCTGTAAATCCTTTTTTTTTTATTTCAGGTAATAGTGCCCTTCAGTTAAAAATGGCATGAAGAAATCTTTAAAGAATGCCTTTAACATTTTGAAATTATTAAAATGTCAATTTATCTTAAATTATTTCAGGATTCTAACTTTAATACAAATTTCCCATTGTATGATCTCATAAATTCTGTGATGTTATCATATTGTCTTCTTGATACTGATCTGATTTGAAGCTCCTCATATGCTAAAAAGGCTCATAAAGCATTGGGGACTTCTGAGGTTTGTAAAATACGTAAGATGTCAATTTTTGGATGCGTGAGGAATTGATCTTTTCTTACTACTAAGATGCTATAGGGTGCAATAGTGGATGAATCAGTTGAAAAAAATGGAAGCTATGGATCATATGGGATGTATGTTTATAATACCTTAGGGTTTCTGTTGGGTATAGGTAGTCACACCTTGTTCTTTTAATGGGAACAGATAAAGAACACTTGCTGTCACACAGCACAGTAGCCTACAGCAGTGTTTCCCAACCTTAGCAGCTTTAAGCTGCATGGACTTCAACTCCCAGAATTCCCCAGCCAGCATGGCTGGTTGAGGAATTCTGGGAGTTGAAGTC
>JAOYMU010000192.1:33895567-33907215 GCA_025802295.1 Psammodynastes pulverulentus
TGAAATTTCAGTGTCGGAGTGAATCTTCGCACGGTCGGGGCTGCAGTTGGAGTTCAGGGGGAGAGCAGGACACGACAGTTATACTCGATTTAATCCTAACTAATAAGGTTAGGTTGGTTGAGGAATGGAAATTGTAGGAACTTTTTGGGAAAGTGACCATATCATACAATTCACTATAGTGCAGGAAAAAGTGACAACAAAGTCAGCCTGTTGTTTTAGACTTTAAGAGAGCTGACTTTAACAAACTAAGAGAAAAATTAGAAAGAATGTCATGGATGGAAATCTTAAAAGGAAAAACAACTCCACATGCCTGGGAAACCCTGAAAAAGAAAATGAACAGTTAAGGGAAGTAAGTATAGCTAGCCTAATGAAGATAAGAATTAGGGGTGACATGATAGTTGTCTTCTGCTATACTTGAGGGGCTGTCACAGGGGATAGACTTGTTCTCTAAACCAACAGAGGGCAGGACAAGAAACAATTACGGGTAGTGGAAAGAGAGATCCAGTTTAGAACTAAGGAGAAATTTCCTGAAAGAGAGAACAATTAATGATTGGAACAGTTTTCCTCCTGCAGTTGTAAATGCTCCGTCCCTAAAGGTTTTCAAGACAAGATTGGACAGCCATTTGTCTGGAATGGAAGAAGGACTCCTGCCTTAGGGAGGGGGTTGGATTAGAAGACCTTCAAGATCCCTTCTAGCCCCTTCTATGTGAGACAGAAGGTATTCCTCCAAAGACATAGCTCTTCAGCAAGTACAGGTTGTCCTTAACTTACAACAGTTTATTTAGTGATTGTTCAGAGTTATAATGTCACTGAAAAAAGTGACATATGACTGCTTTTTTTTACACTCATCACTGTTGTGGCATCCCTATGGTCACTGATCAGAATTCATATACTTGGCAACTGACTCGTATTTATGATGGTTGCAGTGTCCCAGGGCCATGTGATCAGCTTTTGTGCGCTTCTGACATGCATAACCAATGGGGAAGCCAGATTCATTTAACAACCATGTTATTAACTTAACAACTGCAGTGGTTCACTGAACAACTGTGGCAAGAAAGCTTGTAAAATGGGACAAAACTCATTTAACAAATGTCTCACTTAGCAACTGAAATTTTGGGCTCAAATGTGGTCATAAGTCAAGGACTACCTGTATAGGCAACATATTTCATCATAGACATTTTGCTCAGGTGTGGCCTGACAGTCAGCGTAGCTCCTTCAAAAGAGGAGGGATCTTCTTCCAGGAGGCTATTCTTTTCACTGAGGGAGTAGGGCTTAGAAGCTGCCCTTAGCCTACAGTGCACAGCAAATGTTTATGCAAATGCTTTAATGTCACCAGGAAGACATAATGCTAAATGGAGACAAGGGAACAATGGACACAGTGTTACCCCACTTGGTCTGTTCAACTGAAGGCTTCACTTGTAAGGGATGGTAACCATTTAACCAGGTAAAGGTATCTTAGCCAGTAAGCTAAATGATGTGATTCATGATCCACTTTAGAATTCTTTCCCTCTGCTCTGAATTAGCTGTCCCAGAAAAGAAGCCTAACATTTAAAAATCCTGTCCTAGAACAATTGCTGACTGCCTAAAATACAGAAAGAAGCAAGAAATGGGATTTCTGCCACTATTTTATAGGGACAAAGGGAGGTCAGATTTCTTACTTCTATGCACACTTTGGAGTTGTTCTTATTTCTGGAAAACATAGAGTCATAATGGAAACTTTACTCCCCAATGATTATTAAGTAAGGATACTTTAAAAAGTTTTGAAATTCTATGTAAAGAATATGATTTCCTAGAAAACTTGAATGGCAACATATACAGTACAGATAAAATAACTTGCTATGTATGTGGTTTGACATTACACTATTTGCAGCTTCAGAAACACCAGAGGTTTTGAAATTGGTGGGGTGGCCTCCAATGTTTATGGAAACTAAATCAATAACTTTAACAGTTTTCGAAAATAATTTTGAATAACATTCAAGCAGTTCAGAATAGTGATACACTATTCAATCAATGGCTCCAAGTATTAAACAATAATAGACATATTTCTTACCACTTGTTTGATTCAGCAAAAATATTTTCTTAGGGTCTATTGGACTCCTCAGAGAATGTTTTAAAAAGGTTAGTTCCCACTGTTTTTAGTGAGAGTTGTAATAATTCAAAGGAAAATTGGTACATGTTACAGACTTGTCTCTTTGTAATTCCATATTAGGTAGTTTTGCTATGATGATCCAGGTTTCTGCAAAGGTTATGTCAATATTTCATTATAAATTATATTCCCCAAACCTGAAATTTTTCAGTCAATGAAGAACTATGGATATACTGTATCTTGTTTCAAAAAAAGTGATTCATGGAAGAATGGCTTATCCTCAATTTTAAATTTTGGCTTAATAAATTTGTCAACCTTCCATCTTTAAATTAGCTTTGTACCAACCAACAGACAAGAATATATGTCCATACGGTCCAGACTGAATTTGTTGTTAAAAATTGAATCACAAGTTGCAGGGGGAAATGGCTTCCGAGGGAGTTATAGCAAACTGAAGAGGCTCTGTGAAAGCGGAGTTTATGATCACAGGAAAGATCAAGAGTAGATGAGTTCTTCAGAACTGCTCCGGACAATGAAAGAAAGGGAAATCACCCACATGTGCTCTAGACCAGTGTTTCCCAACCTTGCCAACTTTAAGCTGCATGGACTTCAACTCCCAGAATTCCCCAGCCAACATGGCTGGTTGAGGAATTTTGGGAGTTGAAGTCCATACATCCTCAAAGAGCCAAGGTTGGGAAACACTGCTCTAGACAGCTGCTCCTCAAGGGAAGCTGCAGAACAGCAGTTTTCTGTGGGTTTGAGGCCACAGAATGAGACCTTGAGTTTTTTGACACCAGGATTGAAACATTTCTGCTTTATTTATTGGCTTATAATCTTAAAGGGAATGAACAATTATTAAATTTGTATTTTACATACACATATATACAATAACTTGTCTATAGGGTTGGCAAGTTAAATGTTTACATGTTTTGCTTTGCTATTTTTATTTTTTAGTTGAGCGAAGGATTTGTTCTCTTCACATTTCCAGGTAATTGTATTTTTTTCTTTGCTGATAAAAAGAGAATGGGTAATAAGGATATTATAAAGACTGAATGTGTATACTGCATACTTTGCCCTCTTTCTTACATAGAACTAAGAGTTGGATATATCAGAAAAAGCAAAAGTACTTTTAATGCAAAGTGAATGGGTTATTTTAAGGGTATATGATAAAATAGAAAGAATCAAACGTAAATAAACTGCACTGAATACAAAGTAAGTGACAGACGTGAAAGAAATATACTGAAAGAAAATGAATGAAATAATATATATTTCTTTCATTTGGGCACTGTCAGACTTCAGGGTTTACACACACACACACACACACACACACACACACACACAGATGTAAACCCTGAAGTCTAACACTGCCCAAATGAAAGAAATACATTTAGATGGTTTGGTCACATACAGAGAATGAATGAGCATCTCTTTCATTTAATTTCTTATTAACACATTTTCTTTTATTGCACTTTGAATAACATTGCTTATCCTCCTCAAAAAAACAACCACCAGTGTGATGGATGGATGGAATAATAACCTCTAATTACCAATGTGTGGTTAACTGTTATGTAATTCCACGATAACATGCGCTCTGACATTATCTCAAGGAAGCAATAGAAGCATTTGTCATGACTCACAACAGGGAAATCTGAAGTTTGTTTAAATGGGAGTTTTATTTGCAGAAACAATCACATAAAAAAACACGTTCAGAAAAATAGCTGGCTCCTAGGAAACTGGCAAAACGGGAGGCGGAGTGGGACTTGAAAGGGATAATGAATGAATAACCCGGCTGGTTTCAATTCCGAATCGCTAGGCCTTATCCCTCTCCTACCTTCCCCATCATCTAAGCCCCGCCGCAGGCCTTCAGCATTTGCCCCGCGGAGGTCTCCTCCCGCCTCGCCACGTGAACCCGCCAGCCGACCCTCCCCAGCTCTCCTATCCACCGGGTCACACCCCCCCCCTCCGAGCAGCGCAGCCTTCGAGGGCTCCAGCCGCACCTGCCCCGGAGAGCACCTGCGCCTTACCTGGTCCGCCTTACTGGTGTAGTTGAACGAGTACAGCCGCTCCGTGCCTCGGTTGACCGTCCCGTTGAAGACGTGGTCGAACTGAGCGGCGTGTTCCGCGGCGCCAGGACGAAAGCTACTCCGCGGCGCTCTCGGTGGCTGCAGCAGCTGCTTCTGAGCTCCAGCCACGGCCAGGAGGAGCCCAGCTAGCCCTGCCCAGCCGCCCATCTCCGCCGAAATGGAAGAGGCTGCCGACAGGAGAGCGACGGGGGCGAGTTCTTTGAGCCCGGGGCCTGGCGCCCTCTGTTTACTCGCTACCTCGCTGCCTTCCAGCCGCGGCCGGCCGCTCGCCGCGCCCGGGGCTTCCCACGCCCTTCTTCTTTGCCACCTGGCTCATTTCAGAGGGACATCCGTAGTGGGTCGAGGCGTGGTCAGTGGATCTTCTCGTCTGGGTGGCGAAGCGAGGCCGGGTTTCTCCGGTCTTCGGAAGGATAGCGCCGATCTCCCTGGACGCAACTTGAAAAAAAAGACGAGGCTCCCGATGGCTGCAGTCTCGGGGTTCGGCAGCTGCCCATCCAGCCTGGGATCGCACGTGCGGAGTCCTCGATCCGTCTAGAAAGGAAGGAACAGAACTGGCTAGGTGAAGCGCTGCCTGCCTTCCTACCTTCTTTGGCGGAACGCGGAGGAGGTACCGCTCGAACTTACCAGAGCCCAGGAAGTGAACTGCTTCTGCCGCCCCTGCTGCCGGCGACCCTCGGCCCCCGGCGGTCTGTCTCTAGCGCGGGAGCGTAACTCGTCATTCACCGGGACCTCGGCGCCCCTCCCCCCGCTGTGTTTGTGTTTGGGATGTTCGGTTCGGCAGGGAAAAAAAATACAAATTCCTTTTCATAGGAAAGCTCCCAAGTGCGTTAGTTCAATCTTGTCCGTTCTATCTTTGTCCACACTCCTGCTCCTTTGCCTTTTGTAAGCAATGCTTTCGACGGGGATCGTTTTTAATAGCAAAGTTTATACCTGTATTTAGTTGCCCCACTTTTGTTTCTAGGTAAGCAGGTAATAATTGCGGGATTCAGCAAGGTAGAATTCTGATGGTGATACTGATTTGGGATGTTGGTCTAGGGACAGCCCTTAGTGAATCGTGCAAACTTTATTTTTTACTTATATTTATTTATATTTCATATTTCTTAACCACCCATCTCCCTGGAACTGCTGTAGATGTTGAACCAGTCGTTCTACCTCAAAGGGTTGTAGATAAGGCAATGCTAGATGTGCCACTGTCAGCTCCTAGAGCAAAGGCAGAATATAAATTGTAACAACCATAATAATAACGATAGTGGACTGGGAGAATAGGTTCTAGCCCACCCTAAATAACGGACAATGTCCGGGTGCATTTGATCTGGTCAGTGTCTGATTTTGTTCACCCCATAGTTATTTGTAATTTACTCCAACCTTCTGAGTTTTCACAACACACTGCTAGGGTTACATAAGATTGGGTTGCATAATGTTGTGGGCTCCAATATGGTTGTAGTTAGGTTTATAGTTCAGTATTTCTTGTGAACACAGCCACCTCCCCCTATGTCACAGGTTTGTTTGAGGACTGATGAAATAGAGGGAGGAGAACATATGCGCATGTGAGTATGAATGTGGGGACAGAAATAGTTAAAATGAGTCAAATGGTAGAAGTTACCTTATGGGTGGGGGCAGAGGAGGATCCCCCAAAGCAAAGCTACCTAAATTTCATTTGGTATCTCTACCACCCACCCCACCCCCTCCTGTAAAAGCTTAAGAACAAAGAACAGATGCGAGTACTATAATGAATACAGAATTTGGGCCAATTACCACCCCTGCATGCTAACACAGGAACAAAAGGAGGAGGGAAAGACTGTGAGGAGACATAATTGTTATTTTCAGGTATCTGAAGGTTGTTATTCAGAAGACTGAGAAGAATTGTTGAGTTTTATTTCAGAAGACAAGACAAGAAACAGATCTAAATTATGATTTTGCCTTGGCATCAAGAAAAATTTCCTAATAGTTAGAGCAGTTCAGCAATGGAATGGATTCCAGAATTGGGAGCTGGTGGACTTTCTGACACCGGAAGGGTAGTTAGCAATTTGGCAAGACTGGTGTAATACAGGATGTTTTGCATTGGACCTGTATCAGACTAGATATCCTCTAAGATTCCTTCCAAGTTCCAATCTATTCATACAATTCTAAGATTAGGCGCTTCCCAAGAGAGTTTCTTTCTCCAAATCTGGCCTAAACACCAATGGGAATAATTCTAAATAATCACCTCGCACCATGCCCACCTATGCCACCAGCATTATGATTTTACTTTATTGTCCGCAAAAGGACATTAGATATTTAGGAATCCCATGAAGACCTCTTCTGAAAGCGGTCAATAATGCTTTGTTTAGCGGAGTAGGAATCTTCTTTCAAATAATTATTTATAGACTGCACTATCCAAGAGGTCCTTTGCTGTCTGAGGCAGGACAACAGTGTCATACCCTGCATTCAGCTGAGCTGGTGGATCCTTCAAAACGCCAGAAGGCAGCAGAAACAGAGAAAAGGCAGAAGAAGCCACAAATCAACTTTGTCTTCCTGGCTGCTCTTCCCTTATTGGTTGCCTGGAGGCCGTTTATGGTCTGTGGCCTACTCAAGGGAGCAGCTGCCAGCGTGCTGCCCATCTCTGGCTTGGGGGAAGAAAGCAGACACCTTGCTCCATAAGGGAAAGCAGATGTCACATCACCCACACTGCCAGCCGCTATTCACAAACACCAGCATTGCTGAGGAAATGGGTGAATAATGACCTTGGTGAAGTCACGGCTGTGTCTTTTACTGCCTGATCATGGATAGACCTTCCTTTTTCCCCCTGTCCAATAAAACTGTGTAATTAACTTCAACAAGGTGAATTCAGTATATTGTACTGAGATGGAAAAGCAATTCTCATTCCGTTATGACTGTGCATGGGCAATCTTTCCTATAGTTACAACTAACTGTATATTTGAGTGGTAGGTTGCCACATAATTAGACGTTATGAAATAGCCACCAACATATTACACAGATTGTGAAAACAGATTTCTGAATTGTAACGAGGCAACCAGCTTCACTCAAAACTCCTACCTGTAATAGAGCACAGGGTTTTGAATCTCCCACCGCTTGCCGTTTTTGTTCACCAGGGAAGTATTCAAAAATAGGGTCTTCTTTAAAAAAAATAGGGTCTTCTGTCTTCTACTAACAGTCTTCTGTGTCTTCAGAACCTGTTTTTCTCTGGAGAGGCTCAGCAAGATCGGCTCCAGTACAAGCCTGAAAGTTCAGGAGACAAAACACCTGGTCCTGGTGACCGACTCAGATTGGTTTATTATTTTCTATTCTTTATTTGATATAATGTTCAGATCCCACATCAAGTATTCTATCCAATTCTGGGTGTTGCATTTTAAGAAGGATTCAGCTGAACTACAAAAAATGCAGTGGGGATGATGAGGCAGCTACAAACAAAAGTCCTATGAAGACAAATGGGACGATTTGCGGAGAGAATTGAAGAGAGGATATGATAGCTCCCTTGAGATACCTGAAAAAGGATATGGCACAAGAAAATCAAGGTCCTGCTGTCTGTTCTTACAAAACACAGAAATGTAATGAAAGATTTTAATTACAAGAAGATAGATTTAAGTCCCCCATTGCTGTTCCTAAGCCTGAATCAGAAAAGCTGAAGGCTGGGTATAAAGCTAGCAATCTGATCCTGTAAACATTTTCCTCTGCTTCTGAAACAAAAGACACAATTCAATGAGAACTTACCAAAATCACTGGAAAACTAATTGTTGCAGACCTATGTTTATATATGATTCCTATTGTTTTTATTACTTTCTCAGTTTCTTAATGGCAGGATTGGCTTGACAATAAAATAATTTCTCTGGGCTAGAGGCTGGGTGGGCTCCCCTCGGCCAGATGTCTTCTAGCAGCAAATGGCTTCTGTTGGGGATGCTTTAGCATAGGGGATGGGCTTACCCAACCACCCCCATAAATATGAAAAAACTCAATCCAGCCTTGGTTGTCCACATGGATCATTTTGGCAGTTTTTAATTCAATTTAATTCAAACATCTAACAGAATAATATAAACAATCCATCCTTTCAACATGCAAAATTTATTGTCTCGTTTTCTGTATTTTCCCTCTTCCTTCTGCTGTTGCAGGCACTGCACAGAGGTGATATGAGGAAAAAATGAGTTCTTAACTTCCCTCGCTGCATCAACGTGGTGTTGATTTTCTAGTAGTGATTGTACATATTATGATATTTCCTCTCTGAAAAAAGAAAAGTTAAAAAGTTAAAAGAAACCCAGCCATACAGACAATCAGCACATTTGTTAAAACAAAATTATTCCTACATATCTCAAAGGTGCTTTTTCAAATGGCAACTGGACTGTTTTTTCTTTGAGGAAGAAGACGTTTCACTTCTCATCCAGGAAGCTTCATCAGTTCTGACTGAAAACCTTTGAGACAGCCATGACCTGGGTGACTGAGGATCTCCACAGACATTTATCCTACATATCTATATCTATACCTATACACGTATTTATTCAGATAGTCCTTGACTTACAACCGCAATTAAGCTCAAAATTTTAGTTGCTAAGCAAGGTAGTTGTTAAGTGAATTTGGCCCTATTTTACAATCACTCTTGATACACTTGTTAAGCGAATCACTTGCAGTGTTATAAATACATGCTAGTAGCCAAGCATCCGAATTTTGGTCACGTGACCTTGGGGATGGTCCTGTGAAAAACAGTCATAAGTAATTATTTCAGTGCCATTGTAAATTCATACAGTCAGTAAATGAATGGTTGTAAGTTGAGGACTACCTGCATCTCTATCTTCTATATATCTATACATTTGATCCATTGGACCAAATTTGCTAATGTTTTCAGTCTGGTTCTGTAGCAACTTCATTGCAATTAATAGTCAGATACCAACATTTTGAAATCTCAACTAATGCATCCATTTTACATGGGCTGACGTGTATTTCATAGTTTCCTATGTAAAATATTTTCCCTGTTTTCTGATGTGCTTATGCTACACTTTGTATGGACTGGAAAAAGTTAAATTTCCTGAAAACCTTCTACCTCTATCATAGGAATGTGCTGCCTGAAACATCATAATACCTTTGATCTAGTTTCATGCAGCCATTCACCCTAATTTCAAAGGCTTTTTTTTTACTAGCTATCATTTCAGATCATTGGCAAGAACAACTTGCCCATCAGATTCTGGGCTGTTCCTCACAGTCCACCAATCACAGTATGAAACTGCCTCCCTAATCAGTGTTAAAGGGCACGTCCTCATGAGGTTGCCTTGGGAACTCTAGCCCACTGCAGTAGCAACCTAAAGACATATTTAGAAGTGCTCGTGTTAAAGTTGTGCTTTTAGTTTTCTCCTGGAACGAGTTCCTGTTTTAACAACTTCAACATCTCATCAAGGATGCCTAGGGAGGGCATCGCTAGTGATTGCAACCTGCCCAGCACCTGAGGCTATTGAAGACATAGCTTCCCAGGACTTCTTGGGCTTGCATGACAGGAGAAACCAAGAGTGTGTCACCCATTTTTCAGAAAAGTGATTGACACTTTTCTTTCCTGCTTGTTATATCTCTTTTTCAAGCTGGCAAGAAAAGTGGTGAAAGCTGTTTTGAAATATAGATCTTGCTCTAATCTTCTGTCCCTGATGATTTAATTTCCTTCATTCATTGGGGACGGGGAGCAAAAGTGGGGAATGTTGTTTTTAAACATGGACCCCTTTGTCCCCATTTTTCCTGCTAGTTCAAAGAGAGAGGGGGGGGAGAGGAAAAGGCAGAGGGGCTAAATTGTTTAACCTCTCCCCCCTGGGGGGGGGAACATGTCCATCAGCCTTCTGAAAGATTGCCTGTTTTCCAAGTAGGTGCCCTTTAGTACCACCCCCACCACCCCCAATCAGCTGCAGGACTGCCTGATGTGCCAGGGCTGGATGGGAAGTTTTACTACAGGGGATGATGTTATGTTCTGCCTGATAAAGCCAACAGTTTCCTGCTTACTTGGGTAGAATGAATACTCCCATGTAGACAATCCATTCCTGCAGATGAGTTAGTTGGGTCCACCCAATAAAGCAAGAGAGCACTAGTTGCTAGACCAGGCAGAACTACTTCCCAACAAACACTGATCAGCTAACCATATTTTGATGGCTGTTCTACCATCTGTGAAAACTTGTCTTCTCCTCGCATAGCATTATTTCTTCAGGCAGGTGAAGCCAAGAAAATCCATCAATTACTCTCCTTAGATTGCCTCATTTGAGTCTCTTAAGAAGAGCATCATTTGCTTTGCTCACTGCTGAGGCAGAATGAGATTCATCAATGAGCAGAATAGAAATATCTCAGGATGGTTTTGTGATGCTGTGTGGACTGGAGGGAAGCACAACAATGCAGTCATGAGGAAGAGCACCTGCCCCCAGCCACTGCATAGTGTCTTCCCCACATCATCCAATTCACTGAAATTATTTTTAAAAAACCCTGTCATTTATCGTTTACAGCATTATAGCATTTTCAGTGTCACCCGCTGTCATTGCTGTGTCAACCTATCAATAACGAAGACTATTTTTTCCACAGCAATAATTGAACAATGCTGTGAAATATTACAAATCACTAGTATGGAACCAAATATTACTGGTATTTTTCTACTGTGGCGGATGCTCTAAGAATACCCTGCAAATCACTACAGGAGCAATGATCTGTGATGAGAAAGTCAAAGAAAAAAGATAGTGCCAGAAAGATAAATAATAAATAGGGCCATTTACAATTGATATGTTGGCTCACTAGCAAATAAGTCTTCTAAGAATCTGGCCCTGAAGAGAAGACAGCTTTCCCATTTTGTTGTAGGGACATTTATAAGTTCATACTCATTCAAAATTTCAGGAAAAGTACTTACATAATCTTATATCGATACAAATTATCACAGAAAGTGGCCTAATGTTCTCTCTCACCTTAACAGAACTTACTTCTACATAACTAACTTGCCAGGAGCCATTTTGTTTTCTCAGAGAGGTTTCTAAGACTCAGCTTGGGTAGCTGCAGCAGTAGTACTACCGCATCTTTGAACTAAGTATAACAATCTCAATTATTAAGTACACTATCAATTGCTATACCAGAAATTAACTTTTTCTGTTTTTTGCAAAAAGTGAGGGAAGATGGAGATATGCATATAAAAAATAATTGGGCCCCACATTCTGTCTACTGTTTGTGAGAGAGAATAAAACACTTTTGACGTTCTAATCATCTGTTCTTTAAATTTGCCAATTTTACTGATAATTACCATATTTTTCACACTACAAGACACTTCCCCCCCCCCTAAAAAAGTGGGTGGAAATGTCTGTGCGTCTTATAGAGCAAATGTTGCCAAAGCCGTACCCACCCTCCAGCCCCCACCCTTCGGCCATTTTCAGCCTCCATGCACCCCGTTTTCAGTCTCCACTTGTCCCGTTTTCGGCCCTTTTCGGGCAGCGGGGCTTGCCACCTCTGCCGATCATCGCCTATTGCTGCCTATCAACGCCCAATGG
>JAOYMU010000192.1:33915267-33926097 GCA_025802295.1 Psammodynastes pulverulentus
TTGCATTAGCTTTTTTGGCAGCTGCTGCACACTGCTGGCTCATATTTAGCTGGTTGTCTACTAACACTCCAAGATCCTTCTCGCAGTTACTGCTGTCAAGCCTGGCTTCACCCAGTCTATATGTGTACTTTTGGTTATTTTTGCCTAAGTGTAGGACTTTACTTTTCTCTACATTGAATTTCATTTTGTTAGATATGGAAAATAAGGAAACAATTGCAAATTCTACAGTTTTCTCAACTGTGGCAACTTTAAGATAGGTGGACTTCTGGGGAATTCTGGGAGTTGAAGTTCAGATAGCTTAAAAATCACCCAGGTTAAGAAACACTGCAGCCCCACACTGCAGGCCCTGTAGAATAATGCCCCCCCCCTTGTAAGTCAAAATTGCAGGCTGGGGAAGGACCAGCAAGGAAAGAGTGATACTTCTCTCTCTTTTTATCTCCACCTAGTGGACTGCCACAAGAAAGACAGTTTTTTTCTAAACTGATCCCTTGCTTTTTGAAATTAGGCTGAGCTGACGACCTATATTTTACAGAATCAAAACACAAGGAATTTTACAAACTGATATGCTAAGAGATGGTCTGTTCTTGCTTGAGAGTTTTAATTGCTATGAAAAGGCTAAGCACAGGGACTGCTTGCAGTAGACTACTGAGAAAAAAAAAGACCAGCTATGAATTTCTTATACTGAAATTAAAATAAGCGATGCTGGAAAGTGAGGGGTACCCTTTTAAGGCTCTTTTTTTTTCATTTTTCAAAGTTCCCCACAAGCTCCCCAGAAATCTCTTTATAGATTCATGTAGGATTTCTCTTAAAATACTGCAAAAGGATAGTGGAGGACATCAACGACAGCAAACACAGTCGTGGTCTTTTTTCATATAACCTTATGAAATATTAAAATTCAGACTAAAGATAACTATCTCTGCAACTACAGTGAGTGGAGGAGAGGGGGAGAGATGAACAGAAACAAAGAGGCAAAGGAAGATCTGGGACAGAAAGTAGAGCAAGCTGCCAGAGGCACAGTGCAGGCAAAAAAGAAAAAGGAGGCCATCTCCAAGCAGGACATCCTTCAGTGTTTCTTTCTAACTTCTAAACTCTTGAGAATAAGCTGTCTATAGGCCCTGAATCTAGCTTGTTCGCCAAATGCATGAGAGTTATCCCCCCAGCCCATTTATCTCTCTTATATTAAAGTCAACATCAATTACCTTAAAAATTAAGAGAGAAAGCCCTATTAAACACAGCTAACATTATTTCTGAATAATCTTCCAGATATTTGGACATCTATAAGCACCTTAACGTCAGATTCCAAATACAAATAAGTTATTCAGAAGTGCTTACTTTTGAATACAGGTATTCCCCCAACTTACAAGTACAATTGGGACCAGCATTTCCTTTGCTATGCAAAGGGTTATTTAATAGCAATAGCAATAGCACAGACATATACCGCTTTATAGTGCTTTTTACAGCCGTCTCTAAGCGGTTTACAGGATCAGCATAATCTGAGTCCACAAGAGAGTCCCATCCAATTTTAGGACCCACTTTTGCCACGGTTGTTAAGTGAATCACTGCCGTTGTCAAGAGAATTCCCACATTGATTTTGCTTGTTGGAATCTGGCTGGAAAGATTACAAAGGGAGATAACATGATCGTCATTTGTAACCTAGGTGCCCTGTTGGTGCAGTGGTGAAAGTGCAGTATTGCAGGCTAACTCTGCCCACAGTCTGGGAGTTTGATCCTGACGGGGCTCGAGGTTGACTCAGCCTTCCGAGGTTGGTCAAATGAGGACTCAGAGTATTGGGGGCAATATGCTGACATATTTACAGTGCTCTCAGAGAACACTGTAAAGCACTAAGGAACGGTATATAACTCTAAGTGCTATAGCTATCCCAGGATGCTGCAACTACCATAAATACATGCTAGCTGCCAAAAACTCAAATTTTGATCACATGACCATGGGGATGCTACAACAGTCTAAGTGCCAAGAGCGGTCATAAGTCATTTTTTTCCAGCGCTCTTGTACCTTCAAATGATTGCTAAATAAATGGTTGTAAGTCAAGGACTACCTGTGAGTGTCTTTAAGTGTGCTTCAAATTACCAGGAATTCTGAAGCATTACCAAAATAAAGGCAAAACAGAATTTTGAGCAGGTGGAATAAAAAGGACATTTGGGAAATCTGTGAAAGGGATTTTCATAGACAGATCCTGGCATTTATTATATAAATGTCACTGAGAATGGGAAATATATAAGAGATTAATTGCATTCATAAGCTGAAAGGAATACCAGGCATTGGCTTGTACTGATATGGGTCACAAATCAATATAAGAAAGCAAAGACTGCTTAGACCACAGGTGTCAAACTCAAGGTCTGCGGGCCAAATGTGGCCCACCATGTCATTTTATGTGGCCCGCAAGAGCTGCAAAGTTCCGATTGTCTTTAAATAAATAAAGCAAAACATTTAGGAATTTGGTTACATTTATACTGTCTTACAAATGTGGCCCTTTGAGGGCAACCATTACGCTGATGTGGCCCTCAGTGAAAATGAGTTTGACACCCCTGACCTAAAGATTTCTACAGCATTACAATATTGTCATTGCATATGTTTATTATTAGATGAACATTATTTTTGAGCATCCGTAGTTCAGCAAATATTGCATCATGGACACAGAAACATTTGTGCACTTCTGTCAAATCCCTATATACAAGGTAAGTGCAAAGCCTCAAATCCAGTGGAAAACCACCTCTGAGCACTCTTACAGTTAAAACTGTTCCAAAGGATCTAAGATTAGCTGGAGATCATTTTTACTCAAAATAAAAATAATTATTGCTAACACATTTTTCTTTGCTTTCTCACTGTGGATCTGGGGCATCAGTTCGTAAGAATCATGAACAGATAATCCACGACTTATGACCACAATTAAGCCCAACATTTCTATTGTTAAGTGAGACATTTGTTAAGTAAGTTTTGCTCCATTTTACGATCTTTCTTGGCACTGTTTTTAAGTGAATTTCTGCAGTTGACAAGTTAGTAACCCGGTTGTTAACTGAGTCTGGCTTCCCCATTGACCTTGCTTGTAAGAAGGTTGCAAAAGGTGATCACATGACCTTGGGAAACAGCAGCTGCCATAAATATGAACCAAGCTTATCTGAATTTTGATATGATCATGGGGATGCTGCAAAGGTTGTAACTATGAAAACCAGTCATAAGTCACATTTTTTAGTTATAACTTTGAACAGTCACTAAACGAACTGTTGTCAGTCTTTTAACAACTTAAACATTATTCTAGAAACAAGGAAAACTATCATGCAAGGCATGGATTTTCTTCTTTCTATGCACCTTGGGCAGGTGAGTGCTGTTTTGTGCTTTGTTGTATATTAGTTGGCAATTTCACAAAGCTCCGTTCATCATTCTTTTGCTTTAAGCCATGGAAGTGATTCAGGAGGGATCCCTCGTAATACTACCGTAAAATGATCGGTTAGACTCCACACACTGGTGATCCATGCTTTAATGTTAGGCATTGCCAAAAGATACTGGCTAGATGTGATACGCAGGATTTGCCGGTGGCCTCTGGGGGATGACGTGTAAAAATAAGGGCCCGTGCTTCTCATGCATGTTTTTGGTTTAGACTGGGCATTATGTGAAAACGCTGCCTCCATATTACAGACCGTTTACTCCACCGGACAAGATAATGGGTTGTATTCTACCTGCAATCGTGCAGGGTTTAGGAAGTAAGCCGCTCAAATAAAAACGACGGAGTTAGAAGTGTCTCTTCCTCGTTTTTTTCCTAGCCTTTATTTCCACACACTATTAATCGAGTCACCGTCACGAGCAAGCTGACCCACTTCGCTCAAGCCTGACAACTTCTTGACTGACTCACTTTTGGAGGTTTTCCAAAAATGGCTTTGGAACCCGGAAATACTCTGTCCATCGAATGAGATGCTTGTTCCGCACCCTCTCTGGTTACGCCCCTAACAAGGGACAGCTGATACAAGGCCTGGACGGCGAAGGGGAGGAAAGGCTGAGTTTGTCTTTGCACAGGGAGTGGGCGCCGCTACCTCCTTCCCTCCACCAGCGATGTCGTGCGGAGGACTCTCCGAGCCAAAGGCGGCGACTGCGGAGACGCAGCAAATCACGCAGGAGGTAAAAAAAAAAAAAAAGAGCCAACTTTGCATCCTCGCCTGAGAACTTTCCCTTTACTCCCCACTACCAGCGCTCACCCTGAAGCCTTCAGTTGTCCGTCAAAGTTTTTCCGTGGTCGCCTTTGTAACTTGGCGTCATCGCAACAAAGCCTTTATCCTTTGTAAATGGGCACTGGGACGGGGGGGGGAGGGGGCTTAAGAGTATTCAGAGGTGGAGGCTGCGATTTGATTGTCGTAGCCTTGGACGAAAGCCCGGGTAGTGGTGGGATGAAACTGCTCTGCTTCTTGCCTCACCCTTTCAACCAACTATGGCTGTGGTTTGACAAAAAATCTAAGGAGCCCGGTTGGAATCTGCTATTGGGTGTCCCTTGGTGGCCTTTTAGACGTTCACAACAAGCCCAGATTGGAAGACGTCGCCTTCTTCCGTTGTTATTTTCAAGTCCCCTTTAAAACACCCAAACAACAGTGAGTGTTACCCTCCCCCATAGAGAATTTTTAACCTGTAAAGGCTCTGACATACTATTAGCCCTTTGAGATAGTCCAGACAAGAAGTACAACTATGACTACTACCTCTAACTTCATTGTAAGATTACATTAACAAACTCCTAAAAGCCCAAAATTTCTCCCCTCCTTTTGCTTTTGCTTTCCAGGAAAATGGGGAAGGATCCCTTTTCCTTCCATAGGCTGAGATATCTTTTGCAGGAGAGGTGTCTAGCATCTTGTTGTGGGGAAAATAGGAGGAGGAAAGGTATCTGGCATATTTACAGCCTTGAATTCTATATGAAAAAAGGGAAAAAAAAACAAAAACAAATTATTTTGTGAAATATTTAAAATGATATTTTAGAGGTGCTGCTTCATTCTGGGGACCCAATTGTCACTCATTACAAAAATCAGGGCAGGAAATGATGATAAAACACCAAACATAGGCTTTCCATTCTAACAATGAAGCATAAACCGATTGGATAGTCCTGGCTAATTAAGCTTTCTTATAAGACAGGATGGGTAACCCGTTTTTAAAAAAATACCCCTAACAGTGTGTATTGCATCTGAATAAACCCCATTGAGATCAGTGGAGCTTCCATCCCAGTAAGACAGAATAAGATGGTAAATTTAGTGAGCCACGGAAATTTCTTTCTTCATTTCTACTAGATTTGGACAACCAAAACACTCCAGAACAATTAAACTAAGCATAGACTAATAAAATAAATCCTTTAAATGGATTTAAACAGAAAAGGGTTTGTACAAATAGTCACAAAACATAATGGTTCACGTTTAGCTGGAAAAGAAGAATGGTTTAATTCTTCATCTGTGATGCAAACACTTCTAATTCTAATATCTATCCATCAAATGCTAAATGGGGTAGAACAACTGGCTCTTGGGGCTGATCCGGGGTGAAGTATAATTTGTAGAAGTGTGCTTGAATACCCCAAAACCGAGGCATTATAAAAATATAAACTTGGAACAGAAGCATGGAAATAAAAACAATAAAACATTGTCTCAAGAATGTACCACATTTGGTTTGGGGGCATTTCAAGCTGGAAAGCAGATGCTTTCAGTGATATCTTTTTAGAGAGCATATTTTCAACTTTCATTTTTTATTTCATTTCTGCATTTTTTATTTGTATCTTAAATAATGACTGCAGCATTGCAGGATGCATGTTTTGATAGTTTTAAACAGCAACAACATACATTTTTCTCCTTTTCTGTTCCCAAAGATAAAGTCACAGCTGGAAAAAAAAGAAAGCAGGAACTTTGACACCTTCATTGCTGTTTCATATAAAACACAAGTGGTTGCCGGAATAAACTACTTCATCAAGGTAGCACGTGGTTCCTATAAGATGCTATAGTATAAATTTGTTCTTGCATAGGACTACCTTATCTGGGTTGTAAAAATTGGCCAGTACCTCTTTGCTACTCTCTAGCCATCATTCAGATTTTACAGCCCAGATTTCCCCAGCTTTTGTGAGTGATAAACTACATCTAGGTTATCGGCTGGAAATGAAAACATTATAGACATCCCCGTAGGTGGCAATAGTCACCGTGCCTGCTGCCAATTAAAAGAAAAAATATCTTTGTTCTAATATTTGCTACCCAGTTAATAGATATAATAAAGTTTGTTCAGGTAATATATGCAGGAGCTGTACAACTCCCACAAGTGCTCTGTGCAGATAATAGGAGTGGATCAGGGAGAAAAAGGCCAAGTCAGTTTTTTAAGTTGTATAAATGCAATTCATTGAGCTGTGTCATGGAATGGAGGAGTCTCTATTAAGGCCAATAACAGGTTTGATAGAGCCCTTTGCAGCCATGGTGCACAGAGCTCAAAGGAACTGTGTTAATACTACTTTATAATGCCTTGGTAAAACCACACTTGGAATACTGCATCCAGTTTTGGTCTCCACGATATAAAAAGATATTGAGACTAGAGTGCAGAGAAGAGCTACAAAGATGATTAGGGGATTGGAGGCTAAAACATGAACGGTTTCAAGAATTCGATATATCTAGTTTAATGAAAAGGACTAGGATTGACATTTTATTTATTTGTTTGTTTGTTTGTTTGTTTAATCAGACTTCTATACCGCCCCATCTCCGCAGACTCGGGGCGGTTCACAACAAGATAAAAAGCAAAACGACTAAACAGATATAATTAAAATACAATACAACTTAAAATCTATACTAATCCCTATTTAAAACCCTAGTTAAAACTCCTGGTCACCCCAGGCCAGCCTGCTGGAAGAGCCAGGTCTTTAGCTCCCTGCGAAGGATCTCTGTGCTTCCGAAGAAGCCCATCAGCGAAACAAAAGATAGACGAAACCAAGTTCCATCTGTGCTCCTTGAAGTCGGAAGTGACGAATCCATTAGCCTCTACTTTTAAAAGTTATTACTTTTCTATAAGCTGTAATAGGTTAACATGCAATATACTGTAAAATTTCCAGGATTGTGACACTAAAATGTTTTACATTAAATTAAAAGAAATGCATAGAAGTTGCTGTATAACACTACAGCCTTATTTCTTTATTATGTGAGTGTCAAGTGGTGATTTGAACCTGGCTCTCCCTGAACCAGACCCAGCTCTTTAACCACTAGAAAACATTGTCTCCCTCTTCTTTCATGTTTTTGTATTTAAATGGACTTAGATTGGGCAGTTCTTCAAACACAGTGTGCTCTAATCCAGAAGACTGTTCTGTAGAAAGTATGCAAATCTGTTTATTCATATAGCCATCACACAAATCCTTTGATTGCAGCTTTGTGTTTGAGGAAATTTACCTTAAGGAGTTTGCCATGGTTGGGTCATATAAACTCAAAATGAAACTCTTCTTTTCTATGAGTTGGCTTGGAGCCTTTAAAAAGTAGTGTTTGAAAATGTTTAAATAATACATTTCTATGAAATTTGTCATCAGTGCCCATGGTGATGTGGAAAATGTTATTTAATACAGCAGCAAACTATATCAAAAAATACAGAGAAAAAAATACCAACACCCCCCTATTCCCAATGCTGACTTTCTTACTGAGCCACAGAACAAAAGAACAAAAGAATAAAGTGATTTGTATATGTGATAAAAACAAAGATGGATTACAAGGTTAGAAAAATATGGAAGAATATAGAAAATTGAGTTTGTGTGAACCAGTTTTAGCTGTTTTTATTTTCTTGCATGATGCTTTTCATGCTTTTAACTTACTAATATTTTTTTTATTCCTTTTCTGGGTTCTGCATAATATTGTTCATCCTGAAAGGGAATAGCTTGATTGAAATGTATGTAATGTAACCAGAGAAGAATTTCTTGAGAAGAAAATGATGTTTGATTCATTATACATCAGGAGCACCATGAGTAATTTAAACTTCACAACATCACTAGCTTTCTTACTTCCTCATGAACAAATGGGAAGCATTATGTTCAGAAGGAAGAAAGTGCTATATCAAAGAATTTAAGCTACTTCTGTGCCATTGACCTCAACATTATGATACCTGTTTAACCATCATTATAATTCCAGTTACTACATTTAAAGTGTGTGATTTATTTTACATACATGAACTATCTCTCTCTATAATAAGGTACTACTATTTTCTTTTCTATTTCCATTTCTGAAAGTGAGCATTGGGGCTTATTTAGGGATAGGCAAGAATTCTTATTTCTAAAAATGATAAAAAATTCTCAAGGCCCTTCATAAATATGATTAAAAGAACTTAAGGTTTAATATTTCAACATAGTAGTGAGCAAATCCAGCATATTTTTCAATCCTTACCTTACATGGCCAATTTATGTGCCAATTCCCATAACAGGAATCAGCAGTTATTCCTATATTTCATTGACTAAGATGTGATTCACCTAACAACCTCCTAATAAGTTCATGCAGGATAGTTGAATCTACATACAATAGGTGTTTTTGCATGTTATAAACATCGTGTGAAGACCTAAGCTCTCTGGAGAAGACTCTAATGATGGGAAAGATGGAAGGAAAGAGAAAAACAGGTTGACAGCAGCAAGGTGGATAGACTCAGTTACAATGATGATGGGGCACCATTGAAAGAGCTGAAGTACCAGGTTAGGGGAAGATAATCAAGGACATTATATATCTATAACTCCAGCATGATGCCATCCCTGAATACTTAACACTGGACATTTTGAAAATTAGATTAATTTAAATAAGTAAAATCAATTTAAATGTGATGTTCTAAAAAGTCAAATTACACCATGTTTTCAAAATATCACTTCTGTCTCACATGGACATCAAAGACATTCTTAGGAAATAAACATAGTGAATGGATGTGCAAAGTGATTTGCTAGCAAAGAAAGAATAGAACAGATAAAAATAAACAAGAGAAGAAAGGACTTTGCCTTTTGGTAAACTTTATGATACATCGCTCCCATATATTTTTTTGTGAATGGGCAAGCCTCCCTCCCTATCATAGCTGTTTCATGGGATTATCTACCAAATGCTCTTAAAATCCATGTCTTTGCTTACTAGACCAACAAGTTCTTAATTCTCTCTGAAGTCAATAATTGGCTCAGTTTAAAAAAGTATATTCTTGAATAAGCATGTAAAGAACTGTGTGACTAAAATGCTTGTGATATGCCACAACTTTATAATGGCTTGTTGAAAATAATTAAGAGAAATCCTGATTGTAAATACTTTGCTTGTTCAATCTCCTGCATTTCATTTCAAAATGGATACAATAAGACAACTGAAAGAAAGTGAAAAACCGAGGAAAAATGAGCCTGCATACTGAATGCAAATCCAAAAAACTTCTCTCACTCCTACCACACTTTGGAATAATTGAATATAAAGTGTTGCAAAGACTGGCAGATGAATCCTAACTGTAATTGAGTTGGCACTTAAACATTACTATATTGGCACTGCCAAGTTTCAATCCCCCACAGTTTTCCCTCTGAGCGTACATAATATCAGTTACTAATCTTGTTCTGTAAGAGAGCTGATTAATATTTATTTTTGAGGGGAGGACAGGGAGGACAGGGAGGAGGAGGGGGAGGGGGAGGAAAAGAGTTATTTCATCCCTCCAATTTTTGAAAGATTACCTTTCCAGGGACAATTATATTATGTTTTGTCATAAACCCAGGCAGAAAACTGAGCTTTGTTTCCAGGGGGATAAACAGGAAAGATTTCAGGTTGGGAAGGTTTCTCAACCCATGAAAAATACAAAACATGCAGGAATAACAATTTGGCCAGAGATTTGGCAGTCTATATTGGAAGTGATGATAGAAAATTCAGAAGAGATATCTCTTACAGGTCCATTTTAAGCTCCTGGGGATTATAAATCAAAAAAGATTTCTTATCCAACATAAACTGAAAAGAATCACTTTCTACACAGATTAGCGTCTTGATCTAAAATTGCAACACTATATTTCTTTGATCCATGAATATTTTTTATAAAGAGGACATTCTTTGCTTAAAATGAGTTATCCAAGTTCTTACTATGTTGAGAAATAAGGGGTTCTAAGATTCCAAATAGACAAAGAGATGCTGACAGTTTTCAGTCATTTTCAGAAACTATTTGAGTAGATAGTAAACACCACAAAACAATCCTGGCATGTTCATTTTGGAGGAGGGGGGAGAGGGAGGAAGAGGGGGAGGAGGAGAGATAGCTATCCAGGTCAGTTCAATATCAAACAAGCAGAATTTTATCCTGCTTCTATTTCAGAAAAGAAAAACAAAGAGAGGTGCTCAGAAAAAAAAAACACTAGGTACTATCTGTCTCCTCCTTTCCTCCAGGATTTGTTGTCTATCTTATTATCTGTCTACACTTCTCCACTTTTTCAGATCATTCTGCTTCCCTTCCTTTTGTTCCATTTCATTTTGCTGCTATTCTAATATTAGTACTTAGATGCTTCACCTAGTAATTGAATAGCAGTTGCTGGGGAACAACAAAGGGAACCAAAACTATTGCTTATGTGATTTTGGTGATCTACTATAAAAAAGATTATATTGGGGTTCCTAAAATTTTGGAGTGATACTGTTGGAGGGTTGACTTTTGTTGCAGCATCCAAGTATCCATAATGGACTGACCATAAAACATTGTAAAACATAGACTCGGGAATTTCATTTTTGTTCTTCTTTCTCCTTGCTAATCTCAGAATCTTTCATCTCTGCTTTGTTTTCTTGAGTAGGAAGTACTAGTAATGCAGCGGCGTTCCGAGAACTTTTGCCACCCGGGGCGGTCTCCAGTTTGCCGCCCTCTCCCTCG
>JAOYMU010000192.1:33944417-33955044 GCA_025802295.1 Psammodynastes pulverulentus
GAAGGCCCGTTCTTCGGCCTCCTGAAGCTCCAGGAGCTTCTCTGGGGCCTTGGAGAGGGCGAAAAGGCCTCCCCTGGCTTCAGAGGCCCTCTGGACAGCTGACAATCGGCTGGCCGGTGAGGAGGTCTCGGGCACGTGCGCAGCTGGGCATGGCTTGCGTGCCCGCCACGATGGCTCTGTGTGCCACCTGTGGCACGCATGCCATAGGTTTGCCACCACGGCTCTAAACTAAACCTAGAAGTTATTTTGGTACTATGTTAGTCAACCGGCCAAAGCCATAATTTAGTCCTATATCTGAAAATACTGACTTGGAAAAAAACAGAGTAATTTCAAACCTTTCTGAAAATTCTTTCTTGGGATCTTTTTGAGAATGTTTTGCTGGTTGAATAGATACTGAAGCATTTAGTTTTTCCCTTAATGACAGCTTTGGCACCACTTTTGAGCAATATAAATGAAGCATATATATTTCATCTTTTAGAACTGCATGGCTTTATGGAACAAAGAAGCCACCATTTGAGAGCTTTTGTCAGAGTAGAACAAAAGCAGCTCCCTATCATATGTTAGCTTCATTTAATATGTGAGGCAGATGCTTTGTGATTGGGCTGATATTATTGACTGGATTATTTTCTTTGCAGTTCAAGTTGCAGATGATTGAAAAGGTGTTCCTTGTTACAAAACTGTCAAGCACTTTGCTCTTGCCTGGCCTTGCCTGGCCTGAATTTTTTTTATCTCCTCTCTGACCCTGCAATCCTTAGAAATCTTCATAAGGTTTCATTTTGGCAATGAAATTAATTCTATAATGTTTTTTCTGGTATAAATGTATACACATATTATTGGAGGGTGGGGGAGATAGAGAGAGAATAATGCTTCTTTCTGCAGAAACAAGGCTAGGCATTTTCTTTTATCTAGCAAGAAATATTGACATTCTTAAGAAGTCTGCATCGATGTTCTCCACCCTGTATTTCTTTTCTATGCAAAAGGCAGGATGCTCATCTGAAATAATATGAGTTGTGGTTGTGTGGTCCTCCACAAGGGACCACATTTGCTTCTGGGCTGTAGTTACAAACTAAGCCATTGTAAGAAAAGTGCATTAAATATAAAATCCAAATCATGTTAAGGTTTTCACTATAGTTCGTCAAGAGGATATATAAATCCTCAGTAGGATTTTGTAAAGTCCAGAACAGTTTCTTCCTCCTCTAGCATTTCCCAAGCCATGTTTTATTGAGTGGTAGCTGACTTGTGAGACACGTGCCTTATGATATCCATGATATGACATAATAACAGCCCTCCTAATGAATGATGATGTACTTTGCTTGACTAATAAAGGGTGTTTGATGAGGAATTTTGGCAGAGCACCATACTCTGCACAAACAATTGGTTTACTTAACAGCACGTTGTTGACTCTTCTATACCAAAACCTGGTCCCACCTGAATTGCAGATTTTTAGCATTAATATTTGTCTTTTTCTTTCTTTTTTGTAAACCCCGCCTCCCCCAGCAAAAAATGTGCTCTCTTTGCGTGTCTGGTTGTAAAAAGAACACCTGCTATAATGGCCCTGGGAAACAGATGCAGGACTATTGTGTGCAGATTGATGGGATGCTGATAAAGCCTATCCAGAGGGACAATGTTGATGATAAGGGTCTAGTCCCTGTCTGAATCCAAGAAGCAAACATATGGCTTGCTTGTGGTTTCCTGGCTATTTTCGAGTTAGTAAATGTGCACTGCACTTCTCCCAGGAAAGAGCAACCATAAAACAAAAGAGAACTAACCAAGAACGGGCAAAGAATCCATGATTACACTACCAGTATAGCTGTGTTTATATTTTTTTGTTTTTGTATGATATGCACACCTACCCATTGCAATATATAATTCATCTTTGTGGATCAATATTATATGTAAATCCATGCCATTAAAGCATGTAATAATAGTTAATGTAAAGCGATAATAGACTCAAGGTGAGTTGCAGCTATAAATATTATGAGAATCACCTGCTAAATATTGCCCACCAGTCTCCCTGTTTTAGTTAACAGTAGTGTCAGGTGCAAGAAATCACAAACCAGATTGGATTTCAAAAATACTACAAGTCTGTTTCATGCTACCTATATACAAGAATCTGGTCTACTAATGGCCAAGGCAAATTGACACCAGGTAAGAGTCAATGGACTTTAAGAGAGGGTTGGACCTAGGTCCAGTGGTGGGATTCAAGTAATTTAACAACCGGTTCTCTGCCCTAATAACCAACTGGGTAGGTGTGGCTGGGTGATCATGTGTCTGGGTGGAGCTCAGGCGAAGTGTAAGTCTGGGCGTACTGCCAAGAACCTTTTAGCTGTTATATGGGTTAACTAAGAGGCAGTTTCTGTAAGCAGGCCAATAAAGATTAGGCTAGAAACAACACCAGAATGTTTCCTTCCTGCCTTCCTTATAGGATTAGCCCTGTAAAATGAAAAAACAAACAGATTTCTTCCAACAACCGGTTCTCCGAACTGCTTAAAAAGTTAACAACTGGTTCTCGCGAATAGATGTGAACCTGTTGAATCCCACCACTGATTAATCTCATCCCTCCAAATACTCGCCGGAAAAGCTACTTTTCCTGCTTACAGAGGGCGATTAAGATATGTGCTGATTTGATCTCAGGAGCTATTCTGTAACATTGGGTTTGCAACAAAAAAAAAACATGTTTGTGAGTCTGTGCCGTCTTTAATGTTTTAGAATTGGAGAACTGTTAATGGATTTTGTTGGGGAGCATGTACCATAATGCAGAATCCACTTGGAGGAGGAGGCCCCAAAGATACTTAGGAGCCAAGCCATCTAGGATGTTAGACGGCACTTTAAATTGCATTCAGAGCCAGATGAGCAACTAATGTAGGGCTCACAGCACTGACATTATGTGGATGTGATGACTGTGAGCTACACATTTTGCACAAACTTCAGCTTCTGGTATTCTTCAAAGCAGCCTTTTATAGACATTGTGAGGCAATATGTGCATGAATGGGCCTCTCTGGTCACGACCTCTACCTGTCTAACCTAGCTGTATCCAGGAGAACCCCCAATTGCATAATTGCTCCTTCAAGAAGTGGCACACCCCATCCAGAGTTATAAATGGAGCTGGCAAAGAATCTCCCAAACAAACATCAACCCCATTTTGTTTGAGTTCAGCTTCAGTCCATTTTGTCCCAACCAAACTCTAACAGCTTCAGCTACCAGATGAATATTTCCTTTGGCCTGACCCGAGTAGTGATGTAAAATGAATAGCATGTTGGGGTAACTCTAATTTATCTGAGATTGTTGCAGATTGACTTGCAAAGATATTAAAAAGCTTGGTATATCCAGGCTAATTTGTCACAGATAAGGAGTTAACGGTCTCTCTGACTAACTTACTTCAATAGGATTGTTACTGTTGTAAAGTGGCATATTTATCTGAGGGCAGGACATTAACAAATAACAGCAGGTTGGTGGATAAAGCCTGCTCACAATGTCTATTTGCTGATTTGTTTTATGTCATGAATATTTTATTTATTATTAGATTTATACCTTGATTTCTACTCGGGAGTATAAGTAGCCTGCATAGCACTGTTGTTGGTTTTACCTGTTACTTTTTATTGTGGTTGGACCATTCCTTGGTGCCAAGTCCACTATAAATATTTGGTTTGTTTGCTTTGTGTATTTTTACAATGAAATAAATTTCTTCAGGAATTTTTAAAACGAATCACAAGTCTTTATTCCTTTGAGGAGAAAAAGATTTTGGTTAAGTCTTCTGTTGGAAAACACAACAACCTGTCTTCTCTTTTATGGTTTAATTTGGGGCACAAAACCCTCTTGGCCTGTGCAATAAGGAAAACTAATATAGATTAGGTCTACTGCATGTACTGATAAACCTGAGACTCATGCACCAAAATCAATACAATTAATTGGTGGTTTTAAAGCCCTTTCTGGCTCTAATATTAATTGATCTAAATCTGAGCTGAGACCTACAAAATTGCCAAAGCCATTTTTCTTGAGACCCATTCCATATCTAGACAAAAGTAATAATTTACTTGAGGCTGGAAAAAATTGCTATTTGTAGTGCATGTGCCAATTTATATAAAAACTAGTATGGGGTTGGGGTAGTAGTTAAAATGCAAAATTATGATTGGGGAGACTCGGGTTTTAGATCTCCCTTAGGGATGAGAGCCACTGGGTGACTTTGAGCCAGTCACTCTCTCTTGGTCCTAGCCTGGAAAATAAAAAGTATCAAGCCACACTGGATCAATGTTTGGGGCTGATAATAATATATATATATTTCTCTATTTTCGTAGTGTTAAATATACTTAACAATATGAGTAACTTTATAAGATCTGTTTCGATTAAAATAAGATAGAAGTATAGTTATCTTTATATATTTTTGTATATAAATGTACTTAAATACTTAAAAGCAGGATACCAATAAGATTGGCAGAGTTTAAAACGATACACAAACAAGGAGTTCGGAAAGAGCAGCATTGCCATAGATTCTATGCTATATGGTACTATGGAGGAGAAAGAAGTATAATAATCTTTGTCTCCCATTTGAGATAAGTATCTTAAGTATATGACACAAGCAGGAAAATTGGTGACAAGAACAATGAAGGAACAATACTGGTATATGCTTATGATTAAAAAGGCCAGCAGATATGAACTGTAAGAAACAGCTAGATGGCAGCTATAACTACAGAAAATTCTCAACCTTTGCTGTCATCTAGTGGTCACCTAAATGTTGGCACTCCCAGATCTATAGCACTATAAATTGCCAATAATCACAACATCTGGTGAAAACAAAATCGGATTTTAAATGAAAAAAGCTAAATGAAGAGGAAGGATAAATATATTTACCGAATGATGAAGTTCTTCACAAGTTTGCCTAGCATCAACTTTTCCTGCGAAAGAAGCTGTTGGAACTGTAGTATTTAATTCATGGACTATTCTGTCATCAATTGTTCTTGTTACCCTGAGCAATTCCTGGGTGGGAGGGGGCAGGGGAGGAAAAACTTAGACTTAGTGTTGCAAAATTTAAATAAAAATAAATAAACAGTATGTTAGTAACCAGATCAAGTAATATATTTTTGAATCACATATTTAAAATTCCTAGAAACTTGCAGAGTATTTTGCATGTTGGTTGTGCCAGATTACTATAATAGATTATAAGATTGAAAGGAAGTCTAGAAGTCTTCCAGTCTAAACCATGCCCAAGGCAGGAACCCCCAGATCAAAAGCCATAGTCAACAAAAATGACTGTCCAAATTTGAAAATTTTGTGATGCCTTTTACTGGACAGGTCATTTGATTCCGTCTACGAAAAGAATAGCAAATCAAGTTGTAGGAGTATGTTTTAATACCTACAATAACTTCATATCTTCAATGTATATTTGACCTGGAATTCAACAAACTGGAATACATCTTGTTCTACCCTTTTTCCATAATACAAGAAAGATGCTGAGGAATTGGAAAAAATCTACAGATAAGTGACAAAGATGGTGAGGGGCTTGTGGCTAAATTCTGTAAAGAAATTGAGTACATTTTGCTTAAAGAGAAGTGGAGACACAATAGCAGTCTTCCAACTGAAGGACTACCTCCTGGAGTAATGGGTGTTCCATCACCAGAGATTTTCAAACAAGACAGCCATTTTTCTGGGATGATCTGAGGATTCTTCCACTGAGTTGGACTTGCACTAGAACACTTCCAAGATCCCTTCCAATCCTACAGTTCTATTACTGTGTTTACAAAGTACATTTCTCAGGGTTAAGCTAGCCATGATTTACTCATTCAGTTTTATACGTTTGTATAGTGCATTGAAACATAAATTGTCTACATTGGCTATTTACTTAACTCAATAGGGTACATTAATTGCCTAATTTGTGGTTCAGGATGTTGTGTGAACATGCTTTCTCACAAATAAATCTGATTGAACATGGATATATTATGGAGAAACAGAGATACATGTCATCAGAATATACATGACGTCCTATCTGCAGCCATCTATATCCTCCGTTTGTTGATGCCTTCTCCTTCTACTATCTTATGTTGATGGTCTTTTTCTATTTACGATGCCTCCTCCCCCTACCTCTCCATTTCAGGGACATCTCATTCTCCATATGTGCTCTAACATTCTCAGAAAGGGAGGGAAATAGTTAAAATCCATGAACGATCACTTATATTGTCCATCCAACCAAACCCGAGGCAGAAATTCAATGATAGTAACCTAGCTCCTGTTGAAGCTGCTGTCTTCCTAACTCAGCTCTCACCAAGCAGGAGTGAATTCCCCACCCTCACGCTACCTTAGCCGAACATGGAAATATTCTCATACAACTCACTCTTTTATCCATTTATTGAATTTACAATAAATCATTGCCCTGATTGATTTACAACAATTTCAAAATACAATAAAACATCCAAAATAAATTAAACATAAGATAAAATTAAATTAAAATTGTAAACACAATCCTGACAATGTCACAATTCACTTCAAAGCCCTTTGAAATACATTGATTTTAATTAGCTTTTGGAAGTCTATTATCAATGGGGATGGAGATGTAAACTGCCCAACCCTTAAAGTGATTCCAACTTCAGCTGAGATACAAGATCAAGGAATCTGGAAAAAGATCCCACTAAGCAGCAGGATCATCAGGATGACACACAGCTTATTTATGTAAAACACTATAATGCCGTGCTTCCCAAACTTTTTCCTTCATTGCCCAAAACCACTTATCAGAAAGTCCTTTTTACCCAATGTAGAAAAGACACTAAAGTCAATCTAAATATCTCTGTAGTGATTGTGCTTATATGTCATTATCCAAGAAAAACCACTTTTACCCAACCCAAGTTTGGGGTGTACTGGTATAATATCTAGGCATTCACATCCTATTACCAGAAAAGTGAGTCTCTGGCTACAAATAAGATCAAATAAATAAGATCAGTTCCACCTCTCCTGGGTTCATGGAGGTTAATTTTTTATGTGTCTGTGTCCATATTCATTTTTTAAAAAAATATGAATTTTAAAAATTGTAAGCTGACATTTTGAGTCAAGTACCTTGAAATCCAAGAAAAAATCAAAATCTAGAAGGGAAATTCTCCAAAAAGGTGATAATACCTCATCCAGCCAATTTTGGTAACGCAAATCAGGAATAGGAAAAAATAATTACCATGCACCTATACAAATAGTACTCCTGAAGGGATACGTTATTTGCTACTTCCAGTATAGCACTAGGGTGCTATTACCATGTAGGGTGCTATTACCATATCTTGTTCAACTGGTGAAAACAACCAAACGCTAGAGCAGGGTTGTCAAACTCGCAGCCTGCGAGCCAGATGTGTCACGCACTGGCCACGCCCATGCCCTGTTTAGCAAAGGGGAAGTCACTTGATGTTGCCGTGATGACACGAGTTTGACACCTCTGCGCTAGAGAGTCTCAAAGCAATTCACAACTGGTTCTGGGATCAATTCTGAATTTGTAATTAATGCAGTATTTTGCCATTACAGTAACTGTAAACCCAACTGTGGCTTAACTTTTATTGTTCTGCTATGCTTCACACAATTAACTTTTAGACCACAAAATAAAGTAACAGAACCTAGTTATTCTGGTTCCAACAGTCATTAACTCCCATTTTTGTCCTAACCAGCCCTTTTATCCCATTACACTCAACACATAGACCTTGTTTAGTGACTGTTCACAGTTACAACAGTGGTGAAAAAGTTTGCAATTGATCCTCATGTTTACTACCTGTAAAGCTGAAATAAGATTGTTAAGTACATTCATAGTTTTATTTAGTGTTCACTTCCCTTAATAACGGAGTTGCTGGTTCCATTTATGGTAGCTAAACAAGTATTGCCTGTTTGTACTTCTAAAGACAATGGTTTCAGTCCCATGCCTTCGTTCATCTAAAGAGGCCAACATTCCAGGTCTTGTCCTAATATTCCTGGGTATTCTGCTACTCCAAGCAACAGCAGCTACCAACAAAATGCAGTGGAACACCAGCAATGACATATTTGTCTCCAGCACTGATGTCTGTGGTATTGGGTTGAAGCAGCATCGGAATGCTACGGAGACTTCTTTGTACTAAAGAAAATAATGTCTGCTCCCAGGATAGGTCACTTTCTTCATGTTGCTATTCTAACTCAAGAGACTAATGTTCCTGCTCCAGCCTAACCTTTTCATTCAGGGGAAGCTATTCTAACCCTTTCTCCCTTTCAATATGGTTAAAATAACAGCATGAAAAGAACAAGATTACATTTTCAACGCCCTTGCAATATTTTAAAATCATATTGAAGCTACCATAAGAATTATTACAGAAATATAAGAAAAAGAAATGTGTAAATTAACTTTTTCCCTCTTTGGTCTATTCAGAATTTTTCCATGCTTTATTTTGCCACTCATTGTACCCGATAGACTCTTAGCTCCCACCTCCTATTATCTACCATGGCCCTTTCCTTTTCGCGGGACAAAGGAAGATTCTGATTGACATTCAGCTTTCCAACAGGGATCCCCAAGGTCCTCCGGAGAGGCAAACCATTCACCCTCTCATTTCTTCCTTCCTGCAATGCAGTAATGCCGATCTATTTTACAGAAAACTACAAGGAAGAGCGTTTCCAAAACCTCGAACACACTACACTCAGGCAGGCATCCCTCCACACACGTGCACGGCTGTCGGGTGTGCTGGGCAAAGGAAACCTTTTAAAGCATCCAGGAACCCGGCTCTCTTTCAAGCCCCCACCCCCACCCCAAAACAAGCCTTCTATTCTCCTCTCCACGGGTGGAGAATCTCTCGGTCTGCTCCACGTTGATGTCCCCGCCCGTTCCGCTCCCCCTGTACGGCGCGAGCAAAAGTACTCAGGAGAGCGAGGAGGCACAGCAGCTCCACGTTAGGAGGCGAATCAGCGCGTGCCAGCCGACCGCGGGGAGGAAAACGTCCCGGGCGCCTCCACGCCGGGCTCCACCAGCCTCACTTTCCTCTCCGTACCTGAAACTCAGCGAAGTCCTCACAATTTAGAGCGGAGCCGGGCGCTGCCATGTTGGAAGGTCTCAACGCAGCCAATTGGAAAGCGTGACGGAGACAGGCCCGCCCCCTCCTGTTCCTTCGCCGCGCCAAGAGCACGCTTCCGCGGGATCCCGAGCCGGGCCGGAAGTCGTCCGTTGCCCTGGTTGCTGCGCTTTCAGCTGCTCCGTGGCGCTGATGGCCGAGAGCGCCAGGATGCAGATGGTTAGAGATCTTGAACTCGTCACATAGTGCTTCATACTGATTTTAAAAAGCAACAGCAGCCGCTCTGGAGGTGAAAAGCAAGGCCTGCAGCCGGTCTTTTTCTCGGGGCAGCTTTCTTGGGATGTAAACTTACTTTGAAGCTTCAAGTTTCTTGTTTAGGCAAGGTTAGGAAAAATAGCTCATTCAGCCCAGGCAGCCGATTTTGAAGTCATGTGCGAACCGGGACATGCCACAAAGGAGACTGAAGAGAGAGGTTGAAATACACCATTCCAAATGGCTATAGGAATGTACTTTTAGGGATAATTTTTATTTAAAAGAAACCTTGACAGAAGTTAAACTTCTCCTTAAAAGCTGTTGTAAAATGGAATTAGTTGGGCACTGGGTGTAGCTCCAAAGACTTTGGTACCGTAGGTTTCAGATAGTATTTCAATCACTCTTTTAGGAATTCAAGTTCATTTTGTTTAAGGTAATAGCGGGGCGAAAGACAGTAAAATAGAAAAACCCAGGAAAGAAGAAAAAATCAAGCCAGGTTGGCAGAAGGCAGTTTAAAATTGCTCAGTTAAAATGCTAGTTGGCATGAGATTACTATTAGAGAATACTATTATTATTACGATGAATATTACTCAAAAGAATTGCAACCAGACAATACACTGTTTAGATGGATTTTGAACATGTTGCTCTTTCTATTTATATTAATAAAAAAGGTAGTTGGCAAGATACAAGAAAAGGAATATTTGGAGATGTATATGACAACCAGGATAGAAAGTTCCTTCTAGTCCTACCCCCTGGATTCTAGTAGAGATACTGCTAAAGGCTCAGTAGTGATAGGGAAGGGATTGAGTGGAGGAAAGCAAGTCAGGAGGGAAAAGGAAGCAAAATGCTAAGACAGGAACATGGAAGGGATTGAATGCGAGATTTGGAGGAGGCAAGGCAGAGTGGGAAAGAAGAAAGAGTCTTTGGACCAAGTGAGGAGAAGAGCCCTGCTAGGCGAGCAGAAAGGTTGCTTGAGAACTTGGGGAAGACAATCCAGGAAAGGCCCTTTAACCAAGGTGGAACGTGATCAGCTGCCAGTTTCCCCAGCTAGGAGAGTGCAAAGTGGATGGAGCCAGTTTGGTCTAATCTAGTGGTTAAGGTACCTGGCTAGGAAATGAGAGACCAAGCCTTCAAGTCCTGCTTAGCCATGAAAACCAGCTTTGCGTGACTTTGAGCCAGTCACTCTCAGCCCAACCTATCTCACAGGATTGTTGGAAAATAGGAGAATTGTGTAACTCTGTTGAATTCTACTGTATAGTGCAATATTAATGCAATATCAGGGGGTTTCAATTCATTTAACCATGAGAGGTGGCGGAAGCGCAGTCTTAGGGGTTTTTTGGCTAGAGCCCTTAGCGTAATTTTAGGGGGTTCCAGGGTGGGAGTTT
>JAOYMU010000192.1:34024855-34036980 GCA_025802295.1 Psammodynastes pulverulentus
TTTCAAATTCAAAACATAGGTATATATTTAGGTATATATTTTATACATAGGTGCACAAAATGAACAAAATCATTAAAAAACAAAACCATTAAGAACAAAGAACAAAACCATGATTAAAACATGATTTTCACACAAAAACATGTGTGTCTTGACCTCCGCCGAACCCTTGAGACTGACTCACCGAACCCCTGGGGTTCGATCGAACCCCGGTTAAGAACCATTGCTTTAGATATTCTCTCTCTTATCTATTCCTTACCTCCAAGTGGCATTTTATAGACATATCTATGTTGAACATAAGGGCAGGGGTCAGTATATGCTATTATCATTATCAAAGAAAATGTAAGAATTGTAGCTTTAAAAGAAAATATTCAATATTTCTTCGAGCTTGAAGTATTTTAGCATGCATGTAAATAATCTTTACATTTTTTAATCCATTAACTGGGTCAAAGTTGTTCTCATATGCTTAATATAAGCAGGGCAGTAAATTATTAGGCAGTTCCAACTTTATTTGGATAAACAACTCATCTGCAACCTTGTCTGGCTCAAGGGCCACATTTGGTTCCTGAGGAACATATGGCCAGAGAAGGATAAGCAACTACGGTAAAGGTTCCCCTCACACATATGTGCTAGTCATTTCCGGCTCTAGGGAGCGGTGCTCATCTCCATTACAAAGCCGAAGAGCCAGGCTGTCTGAAGAAATCTCCATGGTCATGTGGCTGGCATGACTAAATGCCGAGGGCACATGGAACGCTGTTACCTTCCCACCAAAGTGGTCCCTATTTTTCTACTAGCATTTTTTTACATGCTTTCAAACTGCTAGATTGGCAGAAGCTGGGACAAGTAACAGGAGCTCACTCTGTTATGCAGCACTAGGGATTCGAACTGCCGACCTTTCTGATCGACAAGCTCAGTGTCTTAACCACTGAGCCACCACATTGCTCTACAATTGATGTATGCTTGGTATATGTAAATGTCAGTTTACACATATAAACGTATCACAACATAATTTTAAAACCCATGTTTTAAAATAAACAGATTCCCCATTCTATATCTTTAAAATGAAGCAATAAAACAATCTAGAAGTGCTAAAAGTTGTTAGAATAACTGGAAAAATGTATGATACCAAAGTACCAAAACAAAGATTGTAAGTGATCCTCTTGGGGAGACCATTCCTTAAATGAAGCAATAGTAGGGAACAGAGTACCGTATTTATCAGTGTATAGCGCGCACTTTTTCTTTTGAAAAGAATGTGGAAATCGCATGTGCGCGTTATACACTGATATGTATAAAAAAGCATTGTACATACCAGTATTGTAAAATGATTATAATTGAGGGGCCCCCCAACGCTGTCTGTTCGTCCACAGCTGTCATTATTGGGACTTTTATTTAAGGTGCGTGTTATACGTCAGTGCGCGTTATACACCGATAAATACGGTACTTCTGATTTGTCAGGATAAGAAGCTCAGAAGAAGAACTTAAGGTCCAAGCAGGTAAGTACTAAAAGAGACGTACCTCTTGTAGCTTGAATGTAAACTGTTTAGGATTTTATAAATACCGGTATGTTGAATTTCACTTGAAAACAGTACAGGGTTAGAGTTAGTACAGGGATCAAAAATCATTTTCATAGTGATTTAACTGTCCTCTTTCGAATTGGAGAATACCTAAACCATATACTTGATCTTTTATGGAAGTGAAATTCACTTTGTAACAGAATGGGTGCAACTGGACAAAACACTCATCTAAGATTATAATCCATCTTTAATATCAATATATGTAATATTTCTCTATCCAGGACACCAATCCTTTTTAATTGGTTGGCTAAGCAATCATATAGTTTTGACTCTGGAAGAATCCAAAATCAACAGCTAGAAAGAAGGAAACTAGGTATCAGGAAGAAAGACGGATGTGAAAGGAGGATATGAAATTCCGTGAGTATGGAATTTCACTGACTGACCTCTGAACCTCACAAGAATGGTTATTTGTAGTATCTCAGAAATCCCTGAAGTTATGTGCAAGTCAACAGGAATTACTACTTACAATACTGTCATTTCCCAGAAAAACAATTTGGTTAATTGTCTCATCTCTAAAGATTACACTCTGGGTCTAATGATAATAGTTAACAGAAAAATAAAGATCTGCACATTCTTAAATATTTGGGCAAGACTCGCTTCTTTGTACAAGGAGGGGGAGGGACAATTTACAGGGGGGGGGATTTCCCCCCCAAAGGAATTAAGACTGGTGTGAAAATTCTGTTCAGTATTAAAAAAAGGACCAAGCTTCATACAATGAGCAAAGGGTATCCAAATCTTCCACAGGTGCCAAGCTGAGTCCCTGGCACTATCAAACCATCCCAGGTAGGAAATGCCAAGACGAACTTTCGTTCTAACACCTGGAAGGCGAAGATAGGCCGTGTCCAGCTACTTCATGCCTTCCTAGTAACCCCCTTCCAGAGCCGCAAGTCACCACCTCAACGCCCCACGAATAAAAAGCAGCAGCCCTGCCGAGCTGTCGAGGGGCCTCGCCCTCTCCTGTCCGCTCCCCCTTGGGGGGACGCCAGGCTCAGCCTGCGGGCGCCCCCAATCAAAAGGCCTCGCACACTCCCAGCCCTCCTTTTGCCTCCTCTCTGGCCTGCTTACAGCCCTGGGCGAAAACGCAGCCCTGCGGCCGCTCTCTCTTACGCAAGGCCGGCCCCTCGAATCAGGCGCGCACAGCTCACCTACCACCAGCCCCCAGTACCTGCTGTTGCGGCCGGCTAAAGAGCCGGCCTACACGGTACCAAAATCCTTCTTGGGCCCAAGGCGCTCACAGGCGCCTCTCCCTCTACGCAAGGCGAAGCCGGGTGCGAAAAGCCACAGCGCGCAGGCGCGGTTGAGCCAGCCATTTGGCGCAGCTTCCGGTCCGCCTGTACGTAAATAAGTCTACGGACAGAACCAGCGTGTGAAGAATTAAGTTTCCGATGAGATCCGGAGGGGAGTTTTGCCGGGCTAACCTGCCGCGGGAGTGCTAGAAAGGTCCCATGTAAGACGCGCGAGATGCGTAACGAACGAGCCGTTTCTTTAGCTGCTTCTAGGGCGGAAAGTATAACCGGGTGAGATCCATTGCCTTGCTCAGCGAGCCACTGAACGAGAGGAGGCTGCAGCTTCTTTCTTGGTGTTTGCGCACCTTCGACAGGGTAACTAAAGCCAGCGGGGTTGCCCACGGAGAGGAATTCACAAGGAAAAACAAAGAAAGCAGATGGGCCATGAGCATTCCTAATAACGATGATTTTAAAAACCTGGATTTTATCATAGATTTTACTTGTTATTTATTATTTTATACTAGAATTTTTAATTGTATATTTACTGAGTGTTTTTATTTGTTCTGGTCTATTACTGTAATAAACTGAATTGAATGATTTAAAAAAGGAAATCCAAAAAGTGGATTCCTTTTGGATACCCTTGGTGCATCTCAAACATTGAACATGCACATTTCCTAAAATGATCCCTTTGCAACTTTATCCAACAGATCTTGGAAAGAGATAGCAGCTGACTTGATTGGGAAGTTCACATCATTTGTGGGAAACTAATAAAAGTTATCATCAGGAGATCTGACATAGAACTTTATGCCATGTGATTTTGTTTTGCAAGTTCCATGGGAAATGATGGATTGCATCTTTTTGTACAGAATGAACCCTTGGTTCAGTTCACTGTGTCACAAAAACATGACCATCATTTTTATGTAGGCTCCACCAGAAGCCATCTCTTAGCACAAATAACATCATACTATACCAAAAGCAAAGAAACACAAGAGTTTTTATTTTATGGCATTAGTAGTACATTTCCAACGTTGACTCTTGGGATACATCTTAAAATAATCCACAAACTAATAAAAACATTGCATATGAAATCTATTGGATGAAATGATCAGTTTCTAGTGTGTTTGGGGAAAGGGGTGTTTCCTCTCTGAACATCCTGTAAAGCAGTTCCAGGCTGTGTTATAAGCACACAAGGTGCTTGGGATATTGTTTTTCTGCATATAATCCAGAATACACTGTTCAATGCTCAATGCTTGAAATCCCAACCATAAAACACATGTTTGGTTGTTGGGAGGCACAACCCCCAGTTTTATACTAAATGGTAATATCGCTGCATCATTACTATGCATCAGCCACAACACATTGTCCTGCCTGATGCTAAGAACTGAACTGGTTATTGTAAGAATGGGTGATGATCAGAACAAGCATTATCGTCTGGACATGGTACCACAGGAAAGACCATAGCTACTATAGCCTACCAGGCAGTCCAGAGTGTTAACATCCTGTGGTCTCATAGTACTAATATGGCTGTACTTCTCCCATTCAGCTCCTGGCTGAAAAACTCTTAAACATTTATATAGCTGCCCATCTTATAGCAAACTTTGTCAGCTTCCAATTTAAAATGAAAACAACACAAAAACCATGTTAAAATGATAACCCAACACATTAAAGAAAAACCTGGTGCTAAGTCAAGCTTCTGATATTCAGTCACCTCATCTTGTCCCAGCAGTTGTGGGAAAAGCCAGGTCTTCAGTGCTTTGCAAAAGACCAGGAGAGTAGAGGTCTGCCAAACTTCAGGAGGAAGGGCAGAGGCTGGTTTTTGGCAAGCCACTAACACATCTGGTAAGTTGATGCCATGCTGAAAGATCTGAATGGATAAGCTGTTCCATATGAGTTATCCCCAGCCTTTCCACAATGTACTCCAAAACTGTTTTTAAGTCTCAAGATACTATAGATCTAGTTAATATAGTAATATTAAATAACATTACTATTAATAATAACAATAATTATTTGCTGCCCATTTCACAGTTCAAAGTGACTATGAACGGCTTACAGCTTGATAAAATATACACATCCAGACAATTATAAGTATAAAAATATTAAAATTAAAACTGACTTAAGAAACCATGAGGTAGGGGTAGACAAGCATGACATTAAGACATGCTTTCTGTCTTAATGCACCAACCACTTCCAGCCCAACAGCTTCTCCTTCAGAACTTCATGCCAGCCAGTATAGACAAGTTTTAAAATTTTTCCTGAAGGCTAAAAGAGACGCGTGAGGGGATCTTACCTCCTGCAGCAAAATGTTCCAAAGAGATCTCACCAGCTATACAGTAGGCCCCTTCTGCCAGCACAAGTGGGGTGGGCCAATCTCATTGGGGAAAGACGGTTCTGCAGATATCCTGCACCTATTCCATAGACCCATTAAAATTCAATTTTAATTTGAGTTTTGTGTGTTTGTTGCCTCATCTCATTTTTTAGTACATAAAGCTTTTCAAGTAAACTCCTTTTGATATCTAGAGATCTGGTTTCACTGATTTAAAAATCAAACATTACATTTAAACTATAATTACATGCAAGGCAGCACAGAACTATCCTTGAATTTCAAGAGAGACATAAATGTCCTTACAAAGTTCGTTAATTCCTGAGCTTTGGGCAGGAGGTCCTAAAACACTTTTTTTTTCTTTTGCTATTTTTTTTAATACCGGACAAAAGGGAGAAGTACTAAGCGCTTCCCAGCAATACTAACTATAGTTTGTCATGAGCTTCAGTTTTAGTAGCAACAACCCCTCATAATTATATGATTACTGTTGGGAATGGGTGGACAAGATTTAAATTATCCCTTCTCCCAGTCTGTAAGTCATTCTCCAGTGTGAGTGGAGGAAAACAATAGGCTGTTAGGCTGCGAAAGTCAAACTAGGAAATCTCATTTCAAAGCCATTTCTGGAATGCAATTCTATTAATGGAAGAATAATTCTATATCTCAAATTTGTGCACTCGAGTTTATATTGGAATCTAACATATACCACATTACTTTAAAAAATAGAATGGAAACAAGAATGGAAAGGTACCAGTTTCCCTTTTGTTGTTATGTTACTTTCTGTTGCTACTTTTGCCCATGAAAACAGGCTGGTGAACGATATACATCTTGTTCTTGACCTATGACCACAATTTAGACCAAAATTTATGTTGCTAAGTGAAATAGTTATTAAGTGAGCTTTGGCCCATTTTACTTCCTTTCTTGCCACAATTGTTGAATCACTGAAGTTGTTAAGTGAATCTCACCTCCCCATTGACTTTGCTTGTCAGAGGTTCGCAAAAGGTGACATGACCCCCAGGACACAGTAACCATCATAAATATGAACCAGTTGCCAAACAATAAAAACAATTCATGAAACTACAGGTCCATTAGTCTACTGAGTGTTGTCAGCAAATTGTATGCTAAGTACCTAAACCACAAACTTCAAGATTGAATAATCTCAGAGGGCATAATTAAAGACTAACAAGATGGATTCAGGGAAAGAAGATCAACAGTAGACCATATTTTGGTACTTCACCACCTTGTACAAAAATATACATATAAAAACAAATCCTCTCTTTTTTTGGCCTTCCTTGACTTTAAATAAGTCTTTGATTCGATATCCAGAAGTACCCTCTGGGATAAACTAAAAAGTACTACTATTGATAAATGCCTCCCCTATCCCATACAAAAACTATATTCTAACTCCACCTTAAAAGTAAGGTGTAACCCACAAGGGACTTTATCTGCCTCAATAAGTGTACAAAGAGGAGTATGCCAGAGGATGAATTCAAGTACCTTGGGGTGGTTTTCCATAAGAGGTATTTGGAAGGCACATCTGAACCACACGATGCAATCAGTCTTCAAAAGCTATCAAACACTTTTTTTTTACCTAGGTGGAAGACAATTAGTCCCCGCAGCCTTAAAACTCGTTGAGGCTAAAACACTGAGGCAAATTCTCTGTGGGGCACAAACAGGATTTTTTTTTTTGAAAAAAGAGTCTTTAGAAACCATGCAAACAAAATTCCTGCAATCCATTTTAGCTTCACCTTATGGGACATCAAACGCCCAGTTGAGAATTGAGACAGGAATGCCTCAAATTCAAGTAAGGGCCTGGTTGAAAATTCCATTCTTCCCAGAGGGTTTGACCCCTTTAGTCCTGGTAGACAACTTCCCCTCTCCCTGTGAACAAGCAATAGAGCATAAGCTGGCCTTCTGTGGACCTTCCCCACTGTTTTTAATATCCCTAGAATAGCATTTTTTAGAGCCAGATCTAATATCCTCCCCTCAGCTTTGCTTCATGATAAAACCCCAATAGCTGAGTGAATGTGTACATTTGGCAATGGGGAAGTTGAAGATATCTTACATGTCCTATTGCATTGCAAGTGCTACAGGGAGTCAGGGACATCAGAACAGGGGTGGGATCTAGCCAGGTCTGTCCGGGTTGGGCGATCCGGTTGTTATGGGAAGGCTCCGTTCCGCAGAGCAGAACAGGAAGCAAAAAACCTATGACGGGCTCTTCCACCCTCCCTGATTTTTACCTGTGCTTTATCTCCTGAAGCTGCTTGTTCCTACAAGCCCCAACTGGGGGCTGGGAAGTGGTGCGCGCACATTTTTCCAATGCACACGTTTTTCCAATGAGCACGTGTGCTCCCGAATTGGTAGCTGTGCCGGTTACATCCCATTGCTGCATCAGATCAACGTATATCCTCCCTCTATTGGAGAGATTTATAGGCATAATTTCTATGTGTACCATCTTCTACAGGTTTCAAATCCAGCTGCCATTCTTGCAGTAGCAAAATTTTGTGCTGCTGTAATTATAATAAGGAAAAAACATATAAAAAACATATATATCTGAATTTTGATCATGTGACTTTGGGTATGCTGCAATAGTCATAAGTGTGAAAAATTTTCAAATTTTTCAATGCCATTGTAACTTCAAACCATCACTAAATGAACTGTTGTAAGTCAAGGACAACCTGTATACAATTACTATATAGCTAGAAAGATACACAGAACAGTGATGAGATGGGACAGAGAACTGGGAAAACAATTAATGGCAGATTCAATCACAATCTGCTACTGTGCAATTTATAGACAGATTGGGATTTAAACAAAATCTATTCAATTGTCAACATTTTCTCATATTGTGTGCTCTATTTTAACAAAACATGGAAGTTTATCCAAAAGCAAACTTACCACAATGGGAACTATTTCAGTTTTGGACATGATATGTTTGTAGTGATCATGTGTTCTTATTATAAAGTGTAGTCCTTTATTTCAGAAAACCGTTGTTTAGATTATTAATTTTTTTAATGCACTTTTGTCCTTTAACTTTTATTCTACAAATAGTACCACTTAACACAGTCTTTCACATCCATATAAAAATATGGAAATTGAATTGCTTTTCTAAAATAAATGTACATATACTATTTGATTTTAGATATTTTTCTTAGAATATACATTTTTGTAAAGTTTTCCTTTGTTTTGCTCTTTAAATTTTTTTGTAAAGCAAAGTTATAAATATAGCGAATAAATATTGATATCCTTATGAGCCCCTTTTAGATTTAAATATTGTTATCCTTATGAGCCCCTTTTTCTGGTTCGTGTTTTATTTTTTCAAAGAAAATGTGGTTACTGTAGATATATTTCAAAATGAGGTTAAAAAGAAGTTTGCAAGCAATAGGATAGTAGGATCAATGCAATATTCAAAATACGTTTCTATAAATCCAAAATAAAACTCATTAGAAAATGGAATGAAAAGCTGCTGCTAAGATGGAAGAAAAGAACAAGCAACCCATAACTGCTTTCAAGCATCTGAACTATGATTTGGACTTGGCTTTATTACTTAATGTTTAATGTCAGTAAGATTCATAAAGATAGTTTAAACTTTATTGTGGGGGCAATATGCTGATTCTGTAAACCGCTTAGAGAGGGCTATAAAAAGCACTATAAAGCGGTATATAAATCTAAGTGCTATTGATATTGCTATTTATGTTTTCAGACAAGAAAGCTAATATTTTGTACTGAATAAAGATTTGTGATCTGGCTGCTATATATGGAAAAGGTTGAGGAAAAATATTTGTAGTGAACAATAAAAGGCAGAAGGAATGCAAAACTTCATAATACAGCAAAGAAAATACCATTGCCCTTTACTGGTAATATTGTCCTTTATTAAAATATGAATCACCTGTTCAACAGCAACTCTGTTAAATATCAATCTAGCAGTAGTGGAGAGAAATACCATGAAAGGACTGTGTTCCATAAAGTGAATCATGCTGCTGAGTACATCAGTTTTATTTTTAACAGTCCATGTCACATGGATCCATTTCAGTTATTTTATTTCCTGCCTCCTCAGATTTCTTTGTGCAGTGTTTTGCTCCAAGCATTCTCCGGCCATTTCAGCTCAACTGGATAAATTCAAGAGAACTTTATGTACATGAAAAGAGATTGTACATTTAACGGTAAGGCTTTTTTTGTTTTTAAACCCTTTCGAACAGAAGCTGAAAGATAAACCCTATATTATAATGTCAAAATCACCATCAAAAAGAATAACATGCAGTTAATTTGCAAATTGTTTTGTCCAAATATTTAGACTTGAAGCTTGAAGGATTGATTAAAGTTGGAACTGCAGGCTTACCTACTAGAAAATAAGAAATATATATCAAGTTAATTAACTGAAGAGAGATATTAAGCATTAACCTACTTGAGCTAACTGCTTCAGATACCTCCCTCCCTAAATCCCATCAGCACTTGCACAGTTTCTGTATAAGTTTACATGTAGTCTTAAAGTTTACTTATCTTGGTTACTTTCTTTTCTATCTTGTATTTATTCTACTTCCGTCAACAGATGATAGTCAGCCTAAGGTATGATCTCATCTTTAGAATCTGTTTTCAGTGCCAGGGCTCCCTCCCTTAGGACATTAAATCAAAAGAAGACCAGGAGTGCTCTTATTTCTCGTCTGATCAGCATAGAGCCAGAGTGGACAGAATGATAATGTAATGACATCACATAGTTGTTGGCACTGGAATGTCAGTGGCTGTGCATTGTTTTTGAAATGTGTTAAAGCTAACTGATTTATATACCATTCTTGTTTTATGACAAATACCATGGGAAAATTGTATTTTATTTTTCAGGAATTTGTCACCACTCATCCAAGATGAAATTTCTGGGAGGAAGTGGGATGGGGACCTTTTAAAAAAGAGCTTTTATAGTTGCATATAGCCCTCAACTGGACTGAATAAGCGCACAAACGTGCCTTCCGTCCCTGTCCTAATGTTTCTTTTTATTCGTACCTACTTATACTTTTATGCTTATATGTTATGTTCATACTTATACTTGTTTTTTTCATATATGCTTGACAAATTAAATAAATAAATAAAATAAATAAACCTTTGTATCAAATAATAACGAGGAATCTTAGTAAATGAAAAAACTTTGTACTAAGTAATAGTGATGATTTATAATAAATGAAGGGGGCACAATGGCTCAGCGGTTAAAGACATTGAGCTTGTCAGCTGGAAAGCTGACAGCCTGGTTTTGAGACCTGAGCACTGCACAACAGGCTGATCTCCTATTACCGCAGCTCCTGCCCACCTAGCAGTTCAAAAGCATGCAAATGTGAGTAGATAAATAGGTACCATTTCGGTGGGAAGGTAACAATCACTTAATTATGAGTCAGTAGTATGCTGTAGATGCCAAAAAGGCCAATGGAGTCATAGGCTGCATCAACAGAGGGACAGCATCAAGATCACTTGAAGTTATAGTACCAGTGCAATATAATAATATTGCACTGGTAACAGCAAACTTGCAATACTGAATCCAGTTTTGGTCATCATGATACAAAAAGACATTGAGAGACAAGAATTCTGAGAAGAGCAACAAAAATGATTGGTGTCTAGAGGCTAAACCGTATAATGAACGATTGCAGGAATTGGTATGTTTACTTCAATGAAGACAAGGAGCAGGGGAAATGATATCAATCTTCCAATACACGACAGGCTGTGACAGAAAAGAGGGGGTTGACCTATTTTCCAAAGCATCTAAGGACAGGACAAGAAGTAACAGATGGAAGATTCTTAAAGAGAAATCCAACATAGAACTAAGAAGACATTTCCTGATGGTGAGAATAATTAATCACTGCAATAGTTTGCCTCCAGAAGTTGGATGCTCCATCACTGGAGGTTTTCAAGAAGAGATGGGACAACCATTTGTCCAGAATGATATAGGGTTTCCTGCCTTGAGCAAGGGTTTTAACTAAGAGACCTCCTTTTCAACTCTATTATTCTGTTACAGAAAGGCAAGCTAGCAGAATTTTACGCAGACAGAGGTCTGAGCAACTAGGAGTCAAAAGGAAAGCTGTAGGTCATTTTTTAATGTTTTTTAATCCCACCTTTATTATTTTTATAAATAATGCACACTGAAGAACATATTAATACTCCTTCCTCTGTTTTCTCCACAATAACAACTCTGAGAGATGAGTTAGGCTGAGAAATTGAATGGTCCAATGTCACCCAGCTGGATTTCATGCCTAAAGCAGGACTAGAATTAAGTCTCCTGGATTCTTGCCTGAAGCCTTAAGCATTAGATCAAACTGATTCTCTCTATATAGGCATTTATCTATGAATGGGTATACACACATACATATATATATTATTTTCAATGGCTGCAAAGGATAGCTAATCTTTTTTTTATGACGATGGTAATACTTCATTGATTAATTTTTTCTCACCAAAATTATGTAGCAGATAGAATTTCTGTCTTTGTTTGATTAGAATAGTAGTTAAGTAGAGACAAACTTCTTCATGATACACATTGTCCATGCTTTCCAATGGCAAGCATGATTGTTCATGTTGATTTCATGAGAACAGAGTTTGCCAAAGTAAATGACATTTTTCTCTCTGTTTTCTGTCATCATAGAAGTTAGAGGAGAAAAAGTACTGCAGGAAGCAGGTTCAAAGAAAGAGTTCTGAAGAATAAGTATCATCTTCAGGCTGATCTTGTCTCTTTATTACCATTTTGAACATGTTCCTGTTTTCTTTGCAATATAGGAGTGCTGCCTTCTGGGATGTTTTTTCAACTTTCCATTCTGGCCCACAGCCCTGGTGTAATTTGAACATCCAAATATTAACCAGGCCCATCTTTCTTCCTTCCCAACCCTGACAAAGATCTTCAGATCAGGGAAAGAGAGCAAGTAATCCATCTCTGGTTTTCTCTCTGTCCCTAAGTGCTTCTTATAGTCAAAAGAATAAAAGTACAAAGAGTCAATGTTTTTGAGTTGCATCTTCAATGCTATATTTATTTAAAAAGGT
>JAOYMU010000192.1:34133117-34145034 GCA_025802295.1 Psammodynastes pulverulentus
AATAATGTAATCTTTTTATATGCTTATCCACAATTTACCTTTTTTATTCTTTACAATTGTTAATTCATTATTTGGGGAATCCTCACCAACAGTAGGGAAGCTACCAAAATGTTATTTGAACCCATACCCTTTCCCTTTGTTAAAATTTTGAAAACTAATAAAATATTTACAATTTTTAAAAAAAGCAGCATGCAAAGCCCTAGCATATTCCCCACTCAGCATTGCCTTCTTTTCTAAGAATAAGCATTCTTAAGTTAAATGATCATTTGTGGGGAGCTGCCAGCCAATGTTTGTAGCTTCATAATAGTGTCGTAGCTTTATAAATAATTAAAAATATTAACCCATGGGAATGGAATGCCTACAACTTCTAAGAGACATTTTCAGACTAAGCCCAAGCACAATATAGAATAATTCAAAACAAATTTGCTTACACACAATAGACAGAATTTTGCCAGAGTAAACCTGTACTACACTCATCCTAATGAATATACCCTGGGAGATTCTAGGGAGTGGCTATCCTTACTCTTTTTCTCTACCTCCAGTCCAGGTCTGGGGTGTGTTTCCTGTTTGTTTGTTTTGTCCCCCTTTCTGGAAAGTGCTTCCTCCTTCTTGGGAAACTTCACTATAGTCCATCATGGGCACCTTACAGACAGAGCCATTGTTCCTTGGGTATCATCTTGCCTACTTCTTCCTGTAGGCAGACCCCTAGAGTCTTGTTTAATTGAATTACTTTGTAATGCTAATTATCAGAAAAAGAAGATGCAGGGGACCTGTTAACATAGTGCAAGAATTAGGAATATTTGGCCTTGAAATTGTTGAAGGGGAATTTAAAAAGACACATTGAATATTTTCAAATGATACCTTTTAGATTGATTTTGTATATGGTGAATGCAAGGTTATTGAATATAAAACAATGGAAGACTAATGAAATTCCCACAGTGGAAAAATGGATTATGAAAAGATCAGAATTTGCAGAAATGGCAAAACTGACCTGTTTGGTGAGAAAAAAAACAAAACAAAAACTTTTTTAAAAGAATGGAAATCTTATATCAACTTTTTGCTGAGATAAAACAAATGACATGATTTATGGATTTAAAGATTTAAATGGATTAAATGATGTATTGAGGGACTCGTATAAACTTCTGAGAGGCAGAAAGCATAAGATTGTAATTATCTGTTGAAAAGAAGGTCAAAAGTCATTTACATTTTTCTTAATTTTAGTTTCTTTTACATTTTTTGTTTTCTCTTTCTGTTCTTTTTTAATCTATCTTTTATTCTGTAGAAAAAAATGTTAATAAAATAAATAAATTTTAAAAAGAGAATGTTGAGGGGACAGTGGATAGGAACACATTCTTCAAATACTTGAAAGTACCTTACTCAGACTGTATCCGTTAGAGTTGCAAGGTGCAAGATACCAAACAATGAATTCAATTACAGGAAAACAAATTCCAGTTGAATATTAGGAAAAAAACCTCCCTATCCGGTTGAATAGTTCCACAGTGGAACTCATTGCTCAAAGAGGTAACAGGCTCCCCTTCTAGCAGAGGCTAGAACACAGCAATGAAAATGTCTCTGGAATCTTGCCCTGAAGAGGAGATTAGATTCAATAACCTAAGTGGCTCTCTTCAACTCTACGCTTCTGTGGTTTTAAATACAGGTTGTCCTTGGCTTACAACCACAACTGAGCCTTTTTTTTTTTTTTTTTTACTAAAGAAGACATTTGTTAAGTGAATTTTGTCACATTTTATGACCTTCCTTTCCACATTTGTTAAGTGGATCACTGCAGTTGTTAGGTTAGTAACACAATTGTTACATGAATTTGGTTTCCCCATTGATTTTGATCAATGTGACCCCAGGACACTGCAACCATCATAAATATGAACGAGTTGCCAAGCAACTGAATTTTGATCATGTGTCCACCGAGATGCTGCAATGATTATAAGTGTGAAAAATGGTGATAAGTCGTTTTTTTCAGTGCAATTGTAACTTTACAGTTACTAAACGAACTGCTGTTAGTCGAGGACCATGTGTCTGCTTTTGGATGTTGGCAACATGTGTAATTTAACAAATCCTATGTTTCTGATATATTTATCCTTTATTGGGTTGGTATTATGCTAAATTTTGAATTAAGCAGCAAACTGTTTATCTGATGGTAGGTAGTAATTGTAGTTAGTTAAAGCCACTGGGCTCACATTATTAATGCTACATTTGCTTTGAACTGTTTACATTTTTTCACGGCCTGAAGCAATGTTATGTATGAAATCTTTAAAATGTATAAAGAAATTAAGAAAACTTACGTTTATAAACAAATTTAGGAGGTGTTTTTAAATATATATAAATGCTCTGTTCTCTAAGGTAAATTAAACAAGTTTGGGAAACAAAAATGTCATGAATATGTATATAGCTTTCTCCAAGTCTATTTTTCCTCCTTAATTGCTGTGCAGACAAATACAAATAATGTGATTTTTTTTGTTACAAGTGTAAAAGGTATGGGTGGAAGAATGAAAAAGAAAAAAAAACCTACTACTTATATCTAGATGATAATCCTTGAATGTGAGTTAACAAATGTTTGATTTTTTGATATTTTGGGATATTTCAAAATGCATCCTTTTCTGCTAACAATTAAGAGATTCTCAAGTGTAACTTTTGGATAAACAGTTAAACTATCACAAAATTGAATAAATTAGGATCCTATCATGGGATGGTCTATATGATAATTTTTGCATTAATCCATGTAATTTATGTAAATAATAATCAGGAACCTTGCAAACAATATGTCTAGAAAACATTTTCATATGTACACATATAAATTGGGTGAAACCAGGCTTAATAGCAGGAACTATGAGAGTCTTGGAGTCTTAGTGGACAACCAGCTAAATATGAGTTAGCAGTGTGCAATGGCAGCCAAAAAAGCCAATGCAATCCTAAATTGCATTAACAGAGGGATACAGTCAAGATCAAGTGAGGTACTAATACCACTATTTAAAGCCTTAGCAAGACCACACTTAGAGTACTGCATTCAGTTTTGGTCACTACACTATAAAAAAGATTTTTAGATTAGAAAAAGTGCAGAGAAGAGCAACCAGGATGATCAGGGGACTGGAGACTAAAACATATGAAGAATGGTTACAGGAACTGAGCATGGCTAGTCGAGTGAAGAGAAGAACCAGGGGAGACATGATAGCAGTGTTCCAATATTTAAGGGGCTGCCACAGAGAGGAAGGGTTCAAGTTATTTTCCAAGGCCCCCGAAGGCCAGACAAGAAATAATGGATGGAAATTGATCAAGGAGAGATTTAACCTGGAAATAAGGAGAAATGTTCTGATAGTGAGAACAATCAACCAATGGAACAGCTTGCTTTCGGAAGTTGTGGGAGTCTTTCAAGAAGAGATTGGACTGCCATTTGTCAGAAATGTTGTAGGGGGCTCCTGCTTGGGTGGGGGGTTGAACTACAAGGTCCCTTCCAACTCTGTTAATCTGTATTTGTATATACTCAGTACACTGTTTCATGCACAGTTTCATGGAGTTATTCAGTTTTAAAGACATCTTTGAAAAAGATATTAACTATTAGTTAAAAATGCAGGTTTTAGTTTTCTGAATCTTGAATTGTACCACTCTGTATATATTTTGACTAGTACCAGTTTTTAGATTTTTACTTGGCAGAAATTCTTTTTTGGAATGTTTATATATAATACTTTTAGCTAACTGGATTGTTTGGGATTAAAAATGAAATAGATTTGCTATATCTCCTGTTACTATTGAGTCAAACATATTTTTATCCTTCTTCTAATGCTAAATTGGTGAGGTAATCCAGATCTTGAAATTGATTTAAAAATGCCCTTATGGAAAATCTTGATAGATGGTAGGATCTCTACAGTACAACAGATAATCAATCAGATGATAATGATGCATTTTAAAAATCATTTTCTATGTTAAAATATGAATAACACTTATCAGTTTCTGACAGTATGTACAATTAAAGCATTTGTTGATATCTTTGAACAGTGACATTTTCAGCCTCAAAGTAATTAGAAAGTTTCATAAAATTCTGTGAGACCCCAAAGTTTACAATTTGTCTTTATAAATATTATCAATACATCAATTCAAGGCTTAAAGACCAAATATCATTGGAAACTAGTGACCCGTATTTTTCCTAAACAGTGGGAAAATGCTTTAACCTCAATATTGGCAACTTTATTATGTTTTAGAATATGGCTTATATAACAAAAATATTATAAATTTCATAAAGCCTATTTTGTTTGTACAGAAAAAGAATGTGCATCATTAAAATCTATATATTGCAATTTCCTGAATAATTATTTTTTACAGAAGAAGTAATTGCATACATTAATTTCAACCAAAGTTTAATATTTTCAGATGTATATATTCCTTGGAATCTCATAGCAACTGCAGAGAAACAGTGAGCTGGACAATGGAAATAGATTCTCTACTGCCATAAGATCAGTTCTTGAAAACTGAAAGACACATTTATAGCCCCAGCTACCCAGGGAATTAAAAAACCTGATGTTACTTGCATCTCATGTATGAACTGCCTATAGACCTTGCAGGGCAATTGCAATAGAATGGGATTATTCTTTTTACTGAACTGTTATATAAAGAACCGTGCTTTCATTTGTCTATGCACGAGTAGACTTAACCATACAGTTTATATTTTTGTAATTGTATTGTTTTGTTTTCTCTTTTTGTATTTTGTTTTTATTCATTTTGTGATTTTTTTCCTCTCTATTCTTGATTATTAAAAAAAGAAAAAAGACTTCTCGTGTGAGTCTTGGTTACAATTTAATGTATCCACCAATCTCATATAATTGATCATTTTACTAGCTTCAGCTAAAAAGGATATAAAACCACAATGAAGAATTTGATTCCTATAAAAACAAACTGCTTAAAGAACTCTGTCTGGATTGCCTTATTAACAGTGAGTTAGCGTTGGGCTTTCAATTTGTCAGATCTTTTCTATACCTATCTCTTAAGAGTAAAAAATTAATCTAAACAGTTCCAGACATTTCTCTCATTGAGGGACTCATTATTTTCACAGAAGTCTTAACATTATTAAAAATCCTTTGAAAATTATAAACTTTCTGGCTATTCAAGGTTCAGGATTAATTAACTGACTTGGATTGTTCCTCAGCCTGCTAACTCTTTGTTATAAAGTCACTCGGTGGTAACTTGTTAAGTTTTTCTTCCAGGCCTATTTCTGTTGAATTGTCATTATGGTATAAAAACTCAGTTAAAATCGGGAGGGTATTTTTTCCCCCACAGATAATATCCCTGCCCCTTTATCATAATCCCTCATCCAGTTCATGGTCCTTGCAATAATAAGACAACATGATGGAGATCAGGGTTCCTGTTTTCCTCAGCTTTCTGTCTTTTAATCGGTTTTGTCAAGGTAACTTGCTACTGTGTTTTGATGGCTACATGAATTACTCCACTGAATTAACATCACTGAAAAAGAAAACCATTGAATTTGAAAACTAGAAGGAACCACAAAGTCCATCTAATTCAACCTTCTGCAGTGTGCAGGAAAACTAGTTAAATAAACTTTAGAGATAGCTGTCCATCTTTTAATAAAAATCTCCAGAGATGGAGAATCTTATTATATTTGACTTTGTGTCTTATCACATCTAGCTCACCTTTCTTGTTATTCATAATAATGTGTGTTAGTGTAGTATCAAGAAATGTAAATCTGATCATGGAAAAGGAAGAGAGCAATAAACAAGAGAGGAAAAAAAGATGAGTTAGTTCTGGGAAATTGAAAAGTATGAAAATGAAGAAATCTCATTTTGATTTAGTTTGGTATAAGATGAGGCAAAACAAACTCTGACAAGCTTTCCAAATTCTGTTACTCTGCAATAATGTAGAATATTCCTGGAATCCCTTCTGCATCCGTTTCATGGCTTTGCTTACCTCATAGGGTTGACATGTAGAGACATTTAACATTATCGGTTAAATGCTCTATATTCAGTCTTTCCTTTTTTAAAAAATTATGTGTACTTTCTTTGCTTTATTGTTAAGGTAATATTTTCCAAAAGACTTTGTTTTACTGCTGTATTTAACTATTACTTATCAATTCGTTACTCACCAATGGTTCTTATAACTCCTGCCTCCTTAAATTCTACTTTAAAACTTTCCTGATCAAATTACCAAGTTGCCACTCAAAGATGAATTTGTTTAGTAACCTCTAAAAAAGATGAATTCCATTCCTGTTTAGCAACTACATATCTGTGAAGTTTGCATCATTAGTGAAAAATGCTATGTTGCTTGTACCAAATATGCAATTAGTTAAATTGATTTTTTTTTCTCTTTTCCTTGATAGGTTTTTGTCTTTAAAGAGAACTAATGGAGAATATCACCTAAGCCCCAAGATCCTTCACTTTTCTTCCCAAAGTATAGCCATATGGACAAGTAGGAAGGGTCCATGATTAGCAGGTCCAATGAACTTTGTCATTCTTTCCATCTTAATTTGAATTTGGGCAATTGGGAGATAGAATATATGTTGAAATGAAAAGTCTTGGTGAAAAATTGGAACTTTTTTTTCCTCTCATGAGGGAATCATCTACAAACATAATTTCTTCTTCTTTTTCTTGGTTGGTGATAGATTACTTCCTCTGTGAAAAATTGCCAGAGTATTCACTTTGAAGGACTTTTGGAGCTCACTTACATTTCTACAAGCTGCTACAAGCTGTGGAGGTTGGAGCTGGTTGCTAACTACTACAAAAATGGTCTGCTTTGTGATTATTTTGCTTTTAAAAGTGTCATGTGACCCTTGGTGAAGTTGTATGTTTTGACTTTGGTTTCCGACTTGTTATGAGCAATGACTTCCACACTCCTATTCAGTAAGTCTTCATCTTGACAAATAAGGTGTAGGGTTGATGCTCTAGCATCTAATCCACCAAGTTTTGCTTTCAGAACTTCTATTAATTGATTCTAGGTGAAGTCCATATTATTTTGGGTTGAAGAACAAACATAGCACATTTATTGAGGATGATTGCTGGAATTTTGGGCCATGCTGCTTCTTATATGCTTTCCTGAGGCAATGTTAAATGAATCGTATTTCCCTCCATTTTCCTGGAGTGTGAAACATTTCCATTTTCTCTGTCCTTTGATGTTTGCTCTTTCTTGGGCCTGGATAGAAACAGCCAAGGCTCTGTCTTCCTTCACTGACTATTTCATCAACAATTTCCACCAATCTAAGGATGCTGGAGATTAGATACGTTAAGGTGAAAAAACAATATTTTGGAAACATGCTATGCTGGCTGGGGAATTCTGGGAGTTGAAGTCCACAAGTCTTAAAGCTGACAAGTTTGGACATCCCTGGTCTATACACTTTAAGGTCTATTGAACTTTGGGTCTATACTAGAAAACATGGACTTGAAGTGGGATAAAACAGGTCTCCAGGCTTTACCAGTTTTTGAGAAATATTGCCCAAAAGGTACCATTATCCTAAGCCAAAGAAAATATCTATGCAATAAGATACCTACAAATAAAACAGCAACCCTAAGTCCTTTAGCTTTTCTAGATTTATTTCTTTTATTAGGTCCATCTGCTATTTCAATCAAGTTTTATTCTGAATGGCTTATATTCCAGAAAAGTAGTAAAATCAAACACTAAGTATATCAACAAACAATAAAATAACAATATAATCTATGTAATAAAGAACATCCTAAGTACTGAGGAACAACCATAACACACATACCCTCCAGGCTATCCCCTCAGTCCCTGAATATCTGCCATTTAGGTTTTAAGGAATTTACAAACAACAAGCAGGCTTGATGTCAGGAAGAACTCTTGAACCTCCACTTACAACCTTCTTGCACACTCCACAACTCTCAGGAGAGAGTCTATAGGGTAAATTTGTTACCATCCACTCCAATTGTTGCTGTGTACGACAATGTCGTCGGCCTGTATCCCGCCCCGAGTCCCTTAGGGGAGAGGGAGCGGGTTATAAATATGATTAAATTGAAAATTGAAATTGAAATTCCAGTAAAAAAAAAAAATCTCTCATTGCAATGGTTTACTCAAGCAGTGACAAGTTCCAGACCTGTTTTATTCTCATTAGTTTAAGTCAGGCAGCTGGCATGTGCTGTGGGCTAAATTCCTTGTCAGAATAAGATTTAGCAGCTCATTTAGAATTCAAATTTTTATTAGGCAAATAAAGAATCAATCAAGATTTGAAGACAAAAGTAGAAAATAAAACAGTAACAAAAGACAATGCCTTCTCCAGAATTTACTCACCAGTCAGGAATATACAGACAGAATGAAGGCAGAATTAGTAAAGCAAAATATAACAAGTACATAGTACAAATGATTTTTCACTAAATGAAATCCAAAACTCTAATCAGAATCCAACATCATTATTCCCTAAATGGAATAATTTTTTCCAGGATCTTCAAACTCAGATTCTAAAGGCTGGGGGCATTGATTTATCAGGAGCCAGCATCGGTGGAGATATTTTAGCTCCTCCTGTGAGAAAAAAAGCAAAAGAGGAAAAATGGAGCTGCCCCTTTCTTTTCTTAAAAACTCTTCTTACTCCTGATAGGCTCTTTAGTGTTTGACAGGTTATGTCCGGCAGAAAAAATAGGATTTCATTTCATGCCTTCATAGCCCAACCTTTTGGGATCAGGAGTTGCAGACAAGAGTTCGCCTCCCACATATAAATCACACAGGTAATCCTTGTTTAGCAATTGCTAATAGTTATGATGCTGATGGAGAAGTAACTTTGCAATTAATCCTCACATTTATAACCTTCGAGGATATGTTAAGCAAAGAAAAGTTCAAATAAGATAATAAGCACAATTGTGGTTTCACTTAGGAACACTTAACAATCAAGTTGCCTGCCTCATTTGTGGTCACTAAAAAGGATTGCTTGTATTGTTTTATTATTGTTACAAATTCTATTTCTTGGGATAGTAAGGCTATGTACTAAATATACCAAATTTGAGATCTACATAAAGCTTTACTTCTCTGGCTATGTGTTTATATGCAATATGGATTTTTTTTTTGCTGTGAGATCTAGGTACCACTCAGTTTTTAATTAGGGGTAAGAAAACAGACTATGCTAGATTTCTAATCTAAGTTCCTTATTCACATATCCCAGTGATCGTCTGGAAAATCCATTTGCAACAGTTCCCTCCCTCACCTTTGGGATTTGATCTGAAGGCATTCATCTGTCCCATCAGATGGTGCCATCTATCAAATGATGTTATCTGTTATCTGTTGGGAGGGACCCATTTTGTAGCAGTGCCCATCCAATTCTCCCCACTGAGGCTTCAATCCTCCTGAACTTCTAAAAGGCCTGAAGATGCTACATGGTCCCCAGGCCCTGGGCCAGGATGTGAGTTGAGCTCAGCACGTATAGCTGGTGTGAGGTTATTATGATGCCTAGTTAAGAGTATGATGTTTTTTTTAACTTGGAGGGGGGTTATTCTTACTATATGAATTTGATTGTTTTCTTAGCAGCCCAGGACTATTTTGTGATGAGTGCCCATATAAACCTTTTAGCCAGACAGATAAATATACAGATAGATCGGTCCATACTTGTTATTGAGAGGTCAGATTATTATTTATTTCTAAACATAGGGAATACAAGTTAGAGCTATTAAAAACAGCCTATTTAAGAATTCTGTTGGAATTTTCACATTTAAAACCATTCAATTAATTTCTAGGGTAATTTGATCTGGGTTATTTGGAAGTAGCTCAATTTGATTATGTGTTTTCATTCAGATCAAGCTTCAGATAAATGGAGTTCCATTTCTCCAAAGTCTATTATGGGGAAAAAGTAGAAATGGTTATAGTTTTTAATCAGTTAATAAAACAGGATGAAATCTACAGGCCAGTTAAATCATTATGCAAGGAGGAAATATGCCAGGTACGGTACAAATTATGCACGGTTTTCAAACCAGGTTTAAATCTTTAGCAAGGAGTGATGGTTCTTTCCTAAATGAAGCGCAGTTGGTTGTTGAAGCAGAGGTGCACGTTAGAGCCGAGGTGCAACTTGCTGGTCTTTTCTACAATGTTGGTCATTAAGGGAAGGCCAGCTTGATAATGCAGCTAGCATAAAAACTGTCACAATTAATCAAGATAAATAATTTTAATTATTGTCCTAGGGATTTCTCTCTACCATCACCATTTCTCTGCTTTTTAGGAAACTGTGATAGGGCTAATCAACAGTCATGATTATAACTCAGATTTGAGGGAAAATCATTGAACTGCTGAATTCAATATTCTCCCTCCCTCTCTTCCACATCATGCAATTTTACATAAATGACACAAATATTTTGTGTATGTATGCCCAAGCAAAACTGTGCCACTTTGTCTGCAAAGAAATATATTGAGTTCAGTTTTGTATAACTTCAGAATCAGCTGTAGAGAACTCAATTGGAGTACAGATAGTCCTCGATTTATGACCAATATTGGGATGGGAATTTCCACTGCTAAACTGTCAAGTGAGTCTTGGCTGATTTCATGACCTTTTGTTTTGACCACAGTTAAGTGAATCATTGCAGTTGTTAAATTAATCAGGTCATTTAAACACATCCAACTTCTCCTTTTTTTCCTTCTTGTTGGAGCTGACTGGGAAGGTCACAAATGGCAACCATATGACCCTGAGATGCTGCAACCATTGCAAATACATGCCGGTTGCCAGTTATCCATATTTTGATCATTTGACCCGGGGTATATTGTTTGTGATGGTTGCAATTACAGGGACTGGTTGTAAATCAATTTGTACAATGCCATTGTAACTTTGAATGGTTGCTAAATGAAAGGTTGCAAGTTGAGGATTAACTGTAGATGGATACAAATTGATCCTGAAAACCAATCTGGAGAACAGAATGAATCCAGAGAAAAAGTTCAAGATTCTATCATCTACTATGGACCTACTATGGGAACTTCAACATATTGGTGATCTTTAGATGAAATGAAACACTTGTTTATTGGGAGAATATTTACCAAGAAACCCAGATTTAAAATATTAGAAAGATAAGCCCTGACATTTGGCCAAACAATGTTTTCTGAAATTGCATATAAATTCATGTGAAACTAAAGTACCTTTGTGTAAAAAGCATGGTTAAATGAGTAATTCTGTCATTCTGTGCATGGGCAAGGGACCATGTTCTTTTTTTTTTACAATTAAATCTCCAGCTGAAAATACGTATTATAACTTTAATATAACAAGGTCCAAATTAGAATGAAGATGTTATACAGACGAACACATTTGAGTTGTAATGTTGCAGTTCTACATATGCTTATTTGGGAATACACTGTCCCTTAAAATTTAGTGGGACTTCTTAGCAGATATATATATTGTAGTATCTTGTAACAATCACATAATATTTGCAAGGAAATTTTTTAAAGTAATTTCTTATGGTGTTGTACAACACAATTATCCATTATTTTGGGATTTTAGTTAATTTTTGAAAATAAAATATAGTCATATAAGTAACGTCATAGAATGAATAGTAGCTTTTAGATGCAATTAAATCTACTTCAAGACATAAAATACATCTTATCTCTCTGGATGAAAGAGAAGTTATCATCTACCTATTTCAGAATCCTTGAGGTGACTACTGTGACCTAAATTTCAGGCAACTATTGCTAGGTATAAAACAACCTTGGTTGTAATTAATAACATCTATGCATTATTCTGCAGGATAATGAGGTCAACTAATTCAATCCGGGTCACATGGAATGGTATACTAATCAACTGTGGCTTTTAAAATGAAACTAGTGGACAATTTGCTAATCTTCAGCTGTACTAATTTCAGTGGAATGTAAAGACAGTCAACTTCAATTTATTATCATTTTTTTGAGAGAGACACATTTGACTTATACTCTGTCCTCCTCTAATTATGCTTTAAATTTTGAAAATAAATGGTAAGCATCACTTACCTTGGCAGTG
>JAOYMU010000192.1:34198778-34213493 GCA_025802295.1 Psammodynastes pulverulentus
GAATGGGTTTTAAATAATATAAATGTTTAAAGGAAGTTTAAATTGGAGGGAAGTATTGCTATTTACCTTGTACTGGTTCTGGGAAGTGGGGAGGGTGGGTGAGGGAGGTTAAGGGAGGGTTCGGGGGTGTGAATTTTTTTTTAAAAAATGTACTAATAAAACTTTTTCAATTAAAAAAAAAATCCAATCTAGTCTAATAAAATATAACATTCAACATTTCTTAACTCAATTCCCTAATTACCCTACCAATTTAATTGCTTAAAATCACCTCCAAATATCTACATACTTATCCAAACTGTATCTGTAAATTCTTATGCCGATATTTATTTTGAATATAATCTCAAACTGGTTGGTTTTGAGAAGCAGGGAAAAGAACAAAGCCACAACGCAAAATCTGACCTATAAAGACTATAAAGATCGTAAGGGAGCAATCAGACGAGGAGAGAACTCATTGGTAGCCTCAGAGTGCAATAAACAAGGACATACATTCAATTTTGCAGCTACTAAGGTTGTTGGACAAGCAGGCACAAAAACAGCCAGGGAAGTGACTGAAGCCTGGGAAACGGGCCCCTTGTCAGTCAACAGAAGTGCTGGTTTACTCCCAGGTTATCAAGTACTTACGAGGTGAAGGCTTGACAGCACAAAGAAACGACAGCCAACAACTTAGTAGCTAGCCATCAACACCCCAATCGACATCTAAAAAGCCACACGCAACAGGCACCACGTAAATACCACAAACGGAACAGCCCAATGCACACACTCTGCTAGAGAGAGGTTCACTAAAGATGGGCTCCAGCACGAGTCCGAAACTCAGAAGACAAAACGTCTGGTCCTGGTGGTGACTGACCCAGATTGGATCCTGCAACGTTATCCTGGGACACGCTTATTCACCTTCATTTTTGAAAGACTATGAAGGTTAGCACTGATGATGTTTTCTAGTTTGGCGAATGAATTGTCTGCAAGAAGACAAAGCGAGCTCAGGAGAGCGCCAAGGATCCTTCAAAATCTAACCTCCTGTTTATTCTTCGACGCGGCGTAATGCAGCGGGGTGCAGCCATTCTGATTGGTGGCGTTCACCTCAGCTCCTTTCTGAAGGAGAGCTTTCACAATTTCATCCCGGCCAGCCGAGGCGGCAATATGCAAAGGGGTCCAGCCAGCCTGGAGAAAGAAAGAAAAAAAGACTAGATAATCACAAAAGATTTCCAATTTCCTCTCTGCAGGGATAGTGCTATAGGAGAAGGCTGGTGGCTTTTGCTCTCTGGCCTTCTGGAATGTAAGGATGCAAATCCAGGAGTTCATTTCAATGATTTAGAGGCAGAGGGGGGCACACAGCTCAGCGGTTATACACACTGAGCTTGTCAGCTGAAAAGCTGACAGCCTGGGTTGGAGGTCCGAGTGCCGCATGATGGAATAAGCTCCCGTTCCTTGCTCCAGGTCCTGCCTATCTAGTCGTTCAAAAGCATGTGAATGTGAGAAGATAAATAGTACCACTTCAATGGGATGGTAACAGTGTTCTGTGCTGGCCACATGACCATGGAAGAGTCTTTGGACAACATTGGCTGCTTTGCTTAAGAAACAGGGATGAGCAGTGCCCCCCGAGAGTCAGACACGACTAGATAGGGAAAACCTTTACCTTTAGAGCCAGATTTTGGGAAAGAAGATTGGGACAATCACTAGGCATTTACCCTGGGGCCTTCCATGGTGGGAAGAGAAAACTGTGGGTGGAGACAAGGGATGGCCGCTGATAGCTGTTGTCTAATTCCAGGAGAGGAGTGGATTCAAAACTACCCTTTCAGAAGACTGATTGGGGAAAGTGTGGGGTAGGTGGATCCCTCAGCAGGTGGGACTTGAAGGAGGAACTCTACAAGTAGTCCTCAAACATTTTTGTTACCTGAGAAATTTGTGAAGTGACTGCAACCCAAACATTTGGCTCAACTGTGGTTGTAAGTTGAAGACTTACAACCCACCAACTACTGAGATCCAGAACTACAGCAATGCACAATTTCTAACCCCCAATAATGGTTACATCAACGAAGAGTTCCTAGCAGAGAACAAGATGGCAGAAAAGTACACAGCCCATCAATAGTTTGTAAACAGAAAATATAAATAAATGGCAATACTTACGTCATCCTTGTCATTAATAGGCACTCCCAGACTTAGCAAAAAGTCAACAATATCTGAATGACCAGCTGAACAGGCCCAATGTAGAGCTGTCCTATTGTCCTGAATGGAGAAGACAAGGTTATGTCAATAATCTTTTTGTTTACAGACACGAAGTCGACAGATACAGCAGGGGAACAGGATGGTGCCATGGAGAGACCATTTCATCCTTCAAAACAGCTTCTCCTACTTAAAACCCCTCCAAATAAGTGAACTTCAATTCCCAGAAGTCCCCAAACTGCATGGTCCTTATTGAGAATTCTGGTGCTGAACCTTATATTTGGAAATCACCTAGCTTGAGGAAGTTTTCCCTCTATAGATCACTCCTTTCAAAGCCACATTTTATAATAAAGTGGCACTCTTTAAGAAGTATTTAAGAGCCATGGTGGCACAATGGTTAGAATGCAGTTGTGCAGGCTCCAGGTTGATTCAGCCTTCCATCCTTCCAAGGCCAGCAAAATAATGACCCAGATTGTTGGGCGCAATAGGCTGACTCTGTAAACTGCTTAGAGGGTTGTAAAGCACTGCGAAGTGGCATATAAGTCTAAGTGCTATTGATATCGCTATCTCAAGCAAGTCAAAATGTGCAAATTTTATTGTTGTATTTTTCACATAAAATCCGGAAGAAACAACCTTTAATTTCAGAATTCTGATCTTGAATGTTTATTCTAATGAAAATTTTGTGGGAAAAAAATGGTATTTCCAGGGAGAATGGCTGTGGTTTTGCCAATATACTACATAAAGTTTTTTATGAAGATTAGTCTACACAACAGTGAAAACACTGAATCTAAAGTTGATAAACCTAACAGTTTTGGAAGTAAATGGGACTAACCCAATCGAAGGGGTAATTGCCATAAGAAATATTCACAGGCTACAGCCCATCACATATAAGAAATTGCATGGTAAGTATGTTTTGTCAACTTTACATATGCAATATACCTACAAGCATAATGCTGCATCTCTTTAAAAATATTACAATTAATCAAGGTGCCACAAGGTGTCATTCTTTTTTTTAATCCTTATTTTTTTTTAATCCTTATTCCTCTCACTAACATAATCCATTTCTTTATCCACCACCGCATTATAATCTCCCACAATACAAATATTCTTTGAACCTGTCTCCAAAATTTTCCCGTGTAACCTTTCATAAAACTCTTTTTGATTTTCATTAGGAGCATAGATTATTACTAACATCAAAATTTGTCCAATCTTTAATTCAATCATTAATATTCTACCAGTTTCATCTGCATATTTTTGCCTTGCTTCCAACCCCTGCTTGATATATACCGCTATCCCTCTTTGCTTTTGTTCAGCAAGAGCCGTAAATAAAGTTCCTAATCTGGGGAATTCTAAACATTTTCTGTGTAATTCTCTGATGTGTACCTCTTGAAGGCATACTATATCTAATTTTTGTTTGACTAGTTTCATCAAAATTTGTCTTCTTTTGATAGGCGAATTTAAACCATTGATATTTATTGAGATCAGCCGAATTTCCTCTTCCATTTTCTTATTTGTAGATTGGTCTTCTGTTGGTTCTTGTTTCTCTTTGGGGTCTGGTTCTCAGTTCCATTCTCTCCTCTTCTTTCCATTCCTTTCCTTCCTTCTTTTCCTCTTCCTGGCTTCTCTGTTCTAAATCATCCTCTTTCCCACTGCTGTCTCCTTCGTGTCCCACGATTTGGTCATATAATTCTTGTGCTTTGTTTATATTATCTATTTTGATCCTCCTCTCCTGCCATGAAACCAGCATTCCTTCCGGAATCAGCCACCTAAAAAATATACTTCACCTAATCAATTCCATCTCCAGAAAGTGATATTCTCTCCTCTGCTCCCTTACTCTCCTAGGGACCTGTTTAAGTGTCTGAATTTCGGTATCCTTATATATCAGCGGTTCATCTCTTGTGATTTTATAGATAATATCTCTAGTCTTTTTCCTTGCAAATCTTACATGTACCTCTCTTGGTAACCTGTTTCGTCTGGCGTAATTCGTGTGTATTCTGTAAATTTCATCAATTTCTAGTGCCACTTCCTGTTTGTCTCTTTGTAAGATTCGCGCTAGTAGATCTATCATAATCATTCCCAAATCTTCTTCCTTTTCTTCTAAGATGTTTTGAAACCAGAGATAGAAAGCAGCTCAATCCATCTCGAGATGATTAATTGAATCTTCTAATTCCTTATTCATGTCCGTCATATTTTTGTCTTCAACTTCTAGCTTTTTCTCTGTTTGTTCAGATCTTGCTTCTACTATCTTAATTCTTTCTTCATTCTTCTCCATTGTTTGCTGAATAGTCCCCATCCTGTTGTCTAATTTACTTATATCTTCCCTCATTTCGGCGTGGTTTTTTGACATCGCCTCTTGCATCTTCATCATAGTTTCTTGAATCATCAAGAGTGTTGTCTGCATTGATTGCATGTTAGAGGTAACTGACTGTTTCTCTGCCGTTAACATCTCTTCAATCGATCTTTGTCCAGAGGGTGACAATCCAGATGTTGTTTTCTTCCCTGTTTTGGCCGAACTTGCCGAAATACTCATTTTGGTTCAAAACACTTATCAATTTTTTCGTTATCTTATTTCAATATCTATGTCTTCACTGTTAATACTTATTATGCTTCTATTTCCAATTCAACCCAGTAAAATAGACTCACTCTAAATGTAAGTTTAATTACCTGTAATCTTAAACCACAAAAATATTCACTTACCCAAACAGAGAATGTTATTTCACTCTAAATCCTACACTCATATATCTATATAATTGTCTAGCTAAACAATAATCTAAACAATATAAACCAGATTAACTGTATTATTATATATCAGTTTATAAATCCCAGAATTACAATATTATCTTACCAATTTCACTTAATTAATTCAAATTTCCTATTTCTTATTCTATAATTATAATTAGATTAGATTATGTCTCATTCAGTTCTCTTCTATTATTCCTTCGGATGTCGTTCTGGATTATTTCTCTCAGTCTCTTAGTCTCTTTACCGTTCCAGTCTCTTTTCTTTCAGGATTCCTCCTTATGTTGCCGCCACCACTTTTTTTTAAACTTCTCTTTCTAAAGTCCAGCGCGTCACCAACTTCGGTCACTTTCTAATTCTGCTACTAGCCTCCTTTCTTCCACAGCACTCTCACCCTTTCACTCCTTGTGCAATCTTCCCAACCGTCTAACACCTCCGTCCGGTTTTTTCACCCCAAATATCTATATTAATCCCTTTCTTTCAACCACTCCTTCATCGCACAAACCACCAACCCTCCACTACTTCCTCTACCTTCCCTCTCTGCTGTCAGCCGCTTCTCCTTCCGATCACAAACTGCTCGCCACTTTCTCTGCTCCACCTCCGTCACACACACCACCAGGGCTTTGCTGCTTCCACTCTCTTCTCTCCGCTGCCAGCCACTTCTCCTTCCAATCCCAGCCTCTCGCCACTATCTCCGCTCCTTCTTCGTCTCACGCACTGCCAAGACCTCACTGCTTCCTCCGTCTTCTTTCTCCGCTACCAGCTGACTCTCTCTCCAATCACCACCTCTTGCTGTTTCTCCATTTCTCCTTCATCACACACCTGGCTCTCCTTGAGTTCTCAATTTCTTTCTTCGCACCACACACCACTTTTCATTATACAGGATTTCCTCCACTGCCAGCCGTTTCTCCTTCCGCTCACACACACCACCAGCACTCCGCTACCTCTTCTGTCTTCACTCGCCACTTTCTCCACTCCACCTTTGTCGCACACACCACTCCAACCTCGCTGCTTCCTTGGTCTTCTCTCTCTGCTACCAGCTGCTTCTCCCTCTAATCACCACTTCTTGTCACTTTCTCCGTTCCTCTTTTGTCGCGCTCACCACCAGGACTTCACTACTTCCTTCGTCTTCTATCTCCGCCAACAGCCGGTTCTCCTTACAATCTCTCAGCTTCTTTCGTTGCACATGCTGCTTTCAGCCACTCACAGTCTCCTCCGTCCAATCACTCCTTCCACTACTAGCCTGTTTGAATCACATCCTCCTGTCAGCTTCTCCAATCCTTTTCCGTTACAAACCTTCAACAATTTATCGAACCAAATCGCCAAACCTCCAAATACTTCTGTCCTTTCCGCTTCGTCCAAAAATAAGATCTCCACGCTGCCTTCTCTCTTTACTGCCCGTCCATTGTCCTTCCAACCACGTCCTATTCTTCGCTTCCTCCTTCATCGAACACACACGCTGTTGCTTTTTTCCCTGTTAGTTCCGCTCCAAGCACCTCCGTCTCATCCTCAGGTCTCTCAATTCCTTCACAATTTTTTCACTCCAATCTTCCGTCCACCTTCTCTCAACTCAATCGTGGCTAATTCTCCAAAATTACTAAGCTGCTCTTCCACCCAAGTCGCCGCTTTTCAATGGGGATTTCCCCCTAATCAGAGCTTCTTTTTCCTCCAAGCAAAGTTTTAGAACTTACTCTTTTAGATATTCTCTTTTTCTTTTGTTGCATTTCTAGGATTAACTCTTCACAAAACTTGACACAGTCTGTTGTTTATATTCTGCTTCCTCATCATCTGTGGTTCATCACAGCCTCAGGTCCGCCATTTCAAAAATGACAGATGCTTTCACCTCCAGCTACGGGGTTTCCCCTACATTGCAGCGGGCAATTGCCTTTCACCTCGCTACTCCTCAGGTTTCCCCCTTACTCCACGTAGCTCTCCACGTAGCTCTTTTTGCGTCCCCAAAAGGGGTCTGAAAGTGAAAAGATCAGGAATGAAGAATGGAGATCGCCCTTCTTGCTCCTGCTCCGCTGTGACTTCACCACCGGAAGTCAGGAATATTTTATATGTAGTGGTTATGAATATATTTATTTGATTTAACTTGATGAATAGGGTGCCTAAAGAATTCTGCTCTGAAATTTATGACATTATTAAGGATAAAGCAAAAATATTCCAAAATAGAACAGCAATAGAAAGTGAAGTAGCTATCAGCTGTTCTGCTGAATATGGCTGAAGAACAGGAGAAAGCAACAGGCAACAAATAAGAAGAAAATTTACCTAGCTAAATACAGAGTTTCTGAGAACAGTAAGATAAGACAGTAAATTATATCTAAATCAATAGTGCAAGGAAAATAAAGATAACAATTGAATGAGATTTATTTGTGAAAAATACAGCAATGGAGGGAAACTTTTATGCAAAAATAGGCACACTAAAAAACAAAGGCAGAGATTTAGTGAAAAAAAAAGATTTAAAGTGGAGATGCTATAAAAATAAAAAAGAACTATACAGAACAAATATCCAAGTCACGAATACGTATGAAAGTTTTATCTGTGAACTAGACCCAGATATTCTAGAAAAAGACAGTCTGGAAAGTGAAGTTAAGTGTGAGAAAGCATCGCTAATAACGAGATAGTAAGAATTGGTGAAATACCTGCAGAACTTTGAACAATTTTACAATAGTATGAAGTTTTACTTGTGTTTTATAGGCAGGTGTGGAAAAGACAAAGGGACTTGGAAAGATTGTTTTATATTCCAACGTCAAAACGGGCAGTTTTGCTCAAACTATGAATCAATTGCAGTTAGATCATATGCTAGCAAGATAATATTCCGTATCTTTCAATCCAAATATTATCAATATATGGACTGTGAAATAACAGGTGTACAAACTGGATTCAGAAAAGGCAGAGATGCTTGAGATTACATAGTTAACATCTAATAGAAAATGGAAAAGGCAAGGATGCATTTTTTCAAGATGATGTAGCAGAGCTGAAGCCTATGATCTGGAATCATTCCAGCTATACACAAGTCTCAGGTCATTGGTTCCCCTGATGTAATTCAAAAGATTTGGCCTAATTAGCAACAAGATGCTAAGGGCTTTTTCAGATTTTAAGGTATTACCTTCGTATTGCATATTATCCATGGAAAACAGCTATAGTAGCAGATATTTTTTGTGAAAATCGGAAGTGTTATCTGCTTCAAGTTTAATATGACTTTTAGAATAACTGAAGCAGAAGTGCCTGTCTGAAAGACTATTTCTGATCACTTTTTTTCAACATATTACTTCTGCTGAGTCAGAGCCACAGGCAATAGTTGTCCTCATACAAGACATTCACACAGCATGCCCACTAGATTTAACCCGTTCTTTGCAAAGAGAGATGTACAACATTACATATATTAATTCTCTACATTGACAGAATTGTTATGGTCCCTAATACGTATTTTGGTGGTAGAAGAGATGGGGGGAAAATTGTACTTTCAAAATTGCAAGATTGTGTTAATACCTTTAACCTTACAGTACAGTACAATTAGCTGATCATGTCATGTTTTCTGACTAATCTACCTGGTAAGGCAAACACAATGTAAGATGCTTGCAGCCTTACATGAAGCTCCCACATTCACACAATTTTCAGAAACAAGGTTAAGGGTCACAGATCAAGATAGGACTTGCCTTGAGAGTGGTACATGGTTCCACTCTCAGGAATACTGTATATAGACAGCCTATGAGATGGCATAAAATATTCCACCATCACTTGTTCTGTCTGAACAGTCTTGCTCTTTCTGCCTCTTTAGCTTTAATAGGGAATAAATTAAGGAAAGTGATCCGTGGAATTCCTGATGGGGGAGTGACATCACCAACTGCTTTTCCCAATGCTTTCCTCAGCAGAGGATGTGGGTTTTGACAAATGATTAGACTCATAGGCTTAGGCTTAGCCATCTATCAAACCTCCTCCATGAGCTGGATGGAGACTTCCTGCTTTCTGCAGCTTTGTTGGGAACCCCCATTTACAGCATGGATGAACTGCAGATTAATTCTGGGGTTGAGAGAAAAGCTCTGTAACAGGGTTGTGTCCAATGGTGGGTTCTTACCGGTGTTACCAATGGTTCATTGAGTGCCATCACACTATTCTTATTAACTATGAAATGATTGGATTTTACACAATGTAATGCCTTACAAACTATAGTCTCTGGAAGGGCAATTCCAGAAAACCTCATGCATTGAATGAATTTGCCACTGTAAGTCAGAAACCATTGAAACAGAAGCTCACACACATCTGTGTTATAAATTTACTAACTCCTAGCCAGGCTGTCCTGATTGTTTTTATCTCAATTTTCTTTTAGCTGGCCAGAGTGATGCATTCTCTTGTAATCTTGTCAACTTCTGTTTAATAGCCAGAAAGATTTGGCAGGATCTCAGTAGGGATATTTTGATTTGATTAAAATTGTTTAAAGTTTAACCATAATAATAATGGTTAACTTTTTATCTGTTTTAGTTATAATTTATGATGGTTGCTTATAAAAAATATAGAGTTGACCTTGTGGAAGATATAGGAGAGTCATTAAAGGGGGAAAGAAAAAGGAAAGCATTATGGAGAGATTTGGAGAAAACCTGTCTAGTGTTTGTCACAGTCTACCAATAGAAGGAAGTGTGAGAAAGAAACTCAAAATAACCCCACCTTAGTTTGTTTAGCATGAGTAGGGAAATAGAGACGGCTGAACATATTTTCAAGATTACATTGATGTGTAAACGTAATTTAAACTTTCTGGGAATCCATGTGTTGTCTGTTTCTGATCTGGCCAGCCTCAACCTCTTAACTGGAGATTTACTGCTAATAGTCTCAGAGTTCTAACTGGTTTATTTGAATTAAGACATTTTCACCTATTATTGCTATGTTCAATTTTTCTTTCTTTATTCCATTTATATATCATATTCATTTTTTAACCTTATGTAACTGTTTCTATGCCTTATGTTATTTAAGGCAGATCAATGACTGAAATAAAATACTAATCTGATTAGCTGAGTTTTATGTACCGGTACTGTAAAACAACAATGTAGTGTACTGTATACATTCTAAGGGTTAAGGTGGCTGATCATCTAAAGTGATTTTGATGTGTTACTGAAAAGGATACATGCATGATAAAAAGAACAAGTATAATAATTTTAATTAAGTAGAATGAATTAGGAGGAGCTGTATAGTGCAACAAGGTGCTATAATGATGATATGTTATTATTCAAGTTCCCTTTAAAAATGCATGAAACATAATGATACAAGAAAATGATTCCTGTAATCTCATTTTAGATTATTTTTCTAAAAAATATAGGTTTTTTTTTAGAAAAAAAGATTATTTTTCAAAAAAAAATATAGGGTTTTTTGATTTGTCAATTTTAGGAGAGATACGAATTGCTTATAAAAATCACTCTTCGAGAGACTTCATGGGCATGTTCCTATAGTTTTCTTGGCAACAGTATAGAAGCCCATGACAGTGTCTCCTGTTACTGCTCCTCTTTGACCTGGTGGTGTCTCCTCTAAATATTAGTCAAATTCAATCTTAGAAATCTTTTTGAACAAGTATGAACAAGGTCAGCTAGGCCATATCATACATTTGCTAAGAAAATGAATTGTGAATCAAGAATATTCTAGTGCACATGACAATCGTATTATGAATTTAGAAGTTGACATAGAGCAAGACTCCATACATATTTGTGTTGGTGAAAAAATGTGGAATTTTGAGAGCAGGTGATGAGCCCTTTCACAGGAAGTCTCCAGGAAGGTCTTGTTGATTCACGGAATGATTGTTACAGTGGGCACACTTATTTTCAAAACATTTATACATTTAGAAAGCAAACTGATGACAATGCTACCCTTACTCCCCATTTGTATGTTCTAACAGAGTCATACATGACCTGAGGTATTCTGGTAAATAAAGATAATATTGGAGATCTGTTCATAGGCTTTGTAAGATGCCAGTTTCCTAAAAATAAATATAACTAAAAATACATATGAACTGTCAAATGGGGGTGGGAGTTTGGCAGGACCAAGAAATGTGTCCAGGGAATCACAATGGACTTAGACAAGTATTTTCTTTCAACTTTAGCTCTTTCTCCAAAATATAAGAGCAATAATAGAGTTATTGAAAGAAGTGTTAGCTCAATCTACTGTATATTTTAAGGATCTTGTACCATCAATGCTATTGGAAAAAAACCTTGTCAGAGAAATGAACACTTCCCTGGGACTACTTAAGGAAGTAGCTTTTTCCTTTTTTGTTGCACTTTCCACATTAATTGATCTTTTTTTTGGTTAAGCATTACCACTGACTTCTAGAATTCATGGTTCCAAACTAAACACACTCCATTTACCCAACTACCACTGGAACAATGGTAGTGGTAGAGGCTGGCATAATGAGGCAGCCAGCTGCAAAGAGGAAAACCTATTGTAAGAATTAAGACCCACCAGAACTTCTAATAACTTATTCATTTCACCCGCCCCCACACACCAAAAATCACTATAATTATTCAACAACCCTTCTAAATATTTTTTTTTCTTTGAGGCTTCTCTTGTTCCTAAAAATATATAGCAGAAAATCTTCTTCTTAATGTTTTGTTAAATGCAAGATGATTGATTTAGGAAGTGTATAATTAAATCAGTAACAGATGTACATCAAGCAGGAAGTACATTATTAACTATTTTCTCCATGTTGTGTGTCTGTGTATAAAACTGATGCATGTAAAAGGTGCAGCTGATAATATTTTATAATAAACTGGTATATTTTAACACTGGCTAACAATTATACATAATTAAGATTTGGACTCTGTATAGTAATCACAACCCAATGTAATAGATTGCATCTCATAATCTTGTAAAAGAATGACAATGATGAGAATGAGACAAAATAAATGACTCTTCACCAGAAGAACAAACTGAAAGTCCACTGTAAAGTAGCAGCATTTGCAAAGATAATACCACTGATTGCAGGATTTGAGGTGGTGGTGTGGTACATTATCTAAGACCCATAATTAATATTTTGCTGTGTCTCTTAGCATTCAGCTATTCTACACACAAGGTTGTTATTATTAAAAGTCTTAAGTTTTCAAAAAATGTAAATAAATACTTTTGATTAATTATTTATTTCTGTGTATCCTTTAAGTTGTTAGTTTAGGATCCCCTTTTCACATTAAATAAAGAGCATTCAGACTCCTGCATTTAAAAAGAATCCTGCCAATCACCTGCATCAGCCAGTATAAACTAAAACACAATAAATGTTCTGGATAAATAATGGAGAAGGCATTTCAAAGCTATAATAAATAGTATTGAATAGGATATCCAAGTAATTGCCAATCAAGATAGATACAGCATAACACTTTAGGTCTTACAGTTTTTCCCTCACAGTTTGCTCTTCTGCCTCTCTCAAACGTGAATGACAGAAGCTGTAATGATTTTTAAATACTGATCTGACAGCCAGTTCATGGGAACACACTGATAAATAGAATTTATCAGTCATTCAGGTCATTCTTACTTGATGAAGGGTCTGTTATCCTCAAAGCTGAAGAATGCATAGACATAAAGACAAGAATGTCAGCATTAGAAAATAATGACAAAAAGGTACCATGTAGGTAAGCAATCAAACAAATTCATCTCCAATTCAAATCATAGAAAGCTAGAGAAACAATTGGATAACCAGGTTGAAAACTAACCTCTTTTAATGGCATTGAAAGATAATGTTTTGGTAGCCTATTAAAAATGTGAACAACCAAGAAAAAAAATCACCAATGTTGTTTAATTAACAATACATTTCTACAGCCTTTAATAAGCAATATTTTTTGCAGCTGTACTCTTTCTGACTAAGCATTGATTTTCATGCCCTATTTTTGAAATTAATCATTTCAGAAACAAATATACTGTAATATGAAAATAACCATGCATGACAATTTCTTTTTTTAAACTATAACATGAAAATTATTATCTGTATGAATTTTTGAATAAAGGATGAAGCTGTAGTTCAAAAATCTTATTTTCCTTCTCATATCTATTACTGCTGAATAGATATTTTCTGTAAGTGTAGGTGTCTTTACAACAGAGAGGTGTGTAATCTATGACAGGAAAACTGACAAAGAATGATGTTAACTATACTCCACTTCATCAGGTACATGGAACATCATTTCCCCAACCCCCAACAAGCTATATAACTTCCTATCTTAAGTTAATACTCTGCATCTGAATAAGTGGAACAAAAATCCCTATATTTATGCCGTGATCAATGTATTATTCCAATACTTTGAGGTTTTTTGCTGAGCCTGTTTTTCCATGAGTTCTTTTAGAATAAGAGTACAAATTATATTACACTGATTATGCTAAAAGTAATTATATAACATAGAATAACAGAGTTGGAAGGGACCTTGGAGGTCTTCTAGTCCAACCCCTGCTTGAACAGGAGACAGTATACCATTCAGGACAAATGCTTGTTCGGTTTCTTCTTGGAAACCTCCAGTAATGGAGCACCCATAATTTCTGGAGGAAAGCTGTTCCAGTGTCTAATAATCAGACATTGACTGTTAAGAATTCTGAATGATGATACCTATTACCATTTCTGAATTGTTTTACTAGGATGCCTCTCATCATTATAATTTAATGAAACTGAGGTGTTAGAAGGAATAGATGAAATTTCTGAGTTAAAAAGTCAGAAGCATTTTCTTCTCTTTCAGTTGTTTGTTAAATTTATTATTCATTTATTAGATTTGTATCTCACCTTTTGTACAGGAGTTTAAGATGCTGTATATTGTGTTGTATCCTATTATTTCTACATAATAACTCTGAAGTAGGATTGGCTGAAGGAGATAGACTGGTCTAAAGTAACTCAGCCAGCTTCCATGGCTGAGGCTAGACTAGAATCTCCCTACTCCTAGACTAGTCCTACTCCTCAACCACTATGCTGATATGGTACATCAATTTTTAATAGTATACTGGTTTGATATGGTACATATCAATTGTGAGCAACCCAGACTTATTTGCTGACATGGGGATCTATAGAAATCAAATAAGTAAATAAATAAATTGCTTTGGTCAATATGAAAAATTGCTAGTTTAAAAGGAAATGAATTCACAACTTATCATAACTCCCTAATTTAAAAAACAAACTGCACAGAGAAACATTAAGACAAAACCCCCGAATAATTAAAAAGAAAGGCAAATAAAAACAGAAATAAACAAAACAGTTCCATGTCTGTATATGTGTATGAATAGATATGTGATCTCAAGGAAAAATACAAACATTTGAAACACACCAATTCAATCATTCTTAAATGATTTGTGCAGAGAAACATAATTTTTTAAGAAAGACTGTCAGAAATGATGAACAGATTTGCTTAAATCTATTCTCGACTGTAAGATTCTTCAAAGCTCTTTGCTAACATGTGTTTTAATTTCCACCAAAACTACTTCCACATAAATATACTAAACTAAAGAAAGATGAAGGGCCTCCATAATGCTTCCTTAACTGAAAAATGTATTGCCATGTCTGATCTGAAGCACTGTTTTCTGTATTGGATCTTAACAGCTCTTGGGAGTATTATTCACCAGCTTCAACTGTTTGTTCAACACGTATATGAAGCCACTGGGTGAGATCATCTGTGGGTTCGGGGTAGAGTACCATCTGTACGCTGATGATACACAGCTGTACTTTTCTACCCCGGCCCACCCCAACGATGCCGTTGAGGTGATGTCCCGCTGTCTGGAAGCCGTGAGGATCTGGATGGGCAGCAACAAACTCAGGCTCAACCCTTCCAAGACTGAGTGGCTGTGGTTCCCGTCCTCCCGGTTTAGCCAGGT
>JAOYMU010000192.1:34213593-34224032 GCA_025802295.1 Psammodynastes pulverulentus
GAACTGGTAGCTAAAAAACATGTGCTGATCATTTGAAAGGACTCTTAGATCCTCTCAGCTGGTCAGTGCACCTTTTTAAGCTACCTGTTCAGCTGAACCGGTAGCTAAAAAATGTGTGCCAATCAGCTGAGAGGATCAAAGAGTCCTCTCAGATGATCGGCATGCACATGCATGAAAGAAAGGGGAAAGCGCATGCATGCGGGGGGTGGGTTTAAGCTATCGGGTCAGCCAAACCGGTATCCATATTTTTTCTACCAGTTTGCCCGAGCGGCAGTTTTTGCCGCTACTGGTTCGGCCGAATCGGTGCAAACCGGTCGAATACCACCTCTGCTGACAATACTATATTTTTAGTCAAAGGACCTTTTTTTTGTTCTAGTATGTTTTATAGACTTGGTACCTTTTAATTTTATAGTTGCATAAAGTCTGAGCATAGTAAGTTGCACTACTTTCCCAGAAGTACATTACCTAACAAATTAGTAATATTACCCACCAATGATGGCCAAGGAATATGAAGTTTGAAATGAGCCAGGTGAGTGAAATCTTTCACATATTGTCCACAAATTATATAAAAGGATTTGAGTGCATCTCTCTGACATATGTGCACACATAAACACACAGTCACAAAACCTGAAAGAGCTTCTTTAAATAATTTCAAAATTACTGTTCTTGGGGATGGAAGGATAGACTTTTTGTTTGCCTTAAAACAGGGGTTCTTAAACTTTTTGCATCTCCCTTTAATATAATCTTAAAGTACACATAAAATGAACACAAATGAACAATGAAAATGATACAATGAAACTTTGAAAAAAGTAGAATTATTTTACCTATGCAACTAAAAGGCTCTTCAAATCTCCTCGGGACTCTACAAGGGACTCTACATCTCACAGCTTAGGAGATTCTGCCTTAACAGAATGTGGAATTTTGATCCAAGTGTATACATAAAAGCATTTCTCATACTCAAAGTATGGACCCTCAAAATACTCAAGAGCTCATGACGTTCATTCACAATAGCTATCTACTCTGTTGACCAGAGTAGGAGAAAAGAGACAATGATATCAGATACAGCAACCCCAGATATAGGAAAAAGATCTACTCTCATAGAATAACCCAACGCACATATTCCAGTAAAGAGACGTTCCCAGAAGATGGGCTCCATCACAAGTCCAAAAGCTTGAAAGAGTAAACCTCTGGTCCTGGTGACCGACTCAGATTGGATCCTGCAACTGTAAATATTGTTTCTTTGCAGGAAATGCCAGACAAATCCTTTTATTAACTCATGTCATTTTTATCCAACCACTCAAAGTATAAATAAGAGTTCTGAGATGGGTAGGAAAAGGGGCTACTATGACAACTTAAGGGTTGAGTTCAGTAAGTTCAGTAAGGGACCTAATCCAATTTCCTAGGATTGAATAATAATTAATTAGTTGATTTAGTCAGAATTAAACTCTATTACCCTTGCAAGTCATGCAATTTACACCAAGGCAGAAGATTTCTCAGAAAGCCCTGTCTTGATTCAGAAGCAAAAATACAGTAGATTCTGTCTCTAAGGTTGAGCACTGTATACATAGTATATAGCTGGTCTACAGGCAAGCAAGGTCTAATTTGAATCAGGAATTAATGAACTGGATAAGCTTGAACCTTCCTTAAAGTATTGACTGATCTTAGAATATCTGTAATGAATAAAAAGAATGGGCACTTTACAGAAGAAAATTGTTGAGGTGGAATAGTGAAGTAGAGTGATATTGAACACAGAAGAACATCTCAATGGCAGTAGCAATGATGCAGTGATTCCACAGATAATTAGCAATGATTTTGGAGAAAAATTCTGTGAGTCCAATAACAGAGAGAGAGAAGAAGAAGAAAAGATAAATAAAAAGATTTTAGATGTGAGTTGAAAAGTGTGGGAAAACTTAATTCTGCACTTGAACTTCCTTTAAATTTCTCTGTGAGCTAATTACTTGTGTTTGGTCTCACTGCAGTAGTGGCAAAATACCACAAGCTCAGTGGAACAGTCCTGTGTGCTAAACAATGAACAATATATATGTCTCATCCCATGGTGAGTTAAGTGATGCCATGTCCTCCCTCTCGCAGTGACTGGAGGCTGTTAGGGGCTGGATGGGAGCAACAGGTTGAAACTAAACCCTTCCAAGACTGAGTGGCTCTGGGTTTCGGTTTCTTTGGCTCAGGGAGAATTGCCACCTTTGATCTTGGATGGGTGACACTACCCCAAACAAACCCTGTGTGTAATCTAGGGGTTTTCCTGGACTCATGACTCCTGCTCAAAAAGCAGGTGATGGTCGTGGCCAGGAGGGCCTTTGCGCAACTGTAGGTTGTGCATCAGTTACGCCCTTTTGTGGACCAGCAGTCCCTACTCACAGTCACTCATGCCCTAGTCACTTCCTGTCTTGACTATTGCAATGCGCTCCACATGGGGCTGCACTTGAAGAGCATCCGGAAACTCCAGTTGGTGCAAAATGCAGTGGCCTGCATGGTTTTGTACAGACCTCGGTGTGCACATGTATCACCTCTCCTGCGGGAGTTGCATTGGTTGTTGATTTGCTTCCAAGTGCAATTCAAGGTGCTGGTTGTCACCTTTAAAGCCCTTCATGACTTGGGACCAGGTTATCTGAGGGACTGTCTCTTGCTGGTCACATCTACCCGACCCATTAGAGGGGAGGCAAGGAATGTTGTAGGCCCCATCCCCAAGGGAGATACACTTGGTGGGACCCAAAAGAAGGGCATTCTCCATGGTGGCTCCTTCTCTCTGGAACATCATTCCCCCAGAGATTAGCATGCCCCCCACTCTAATACTCTTTCGGAAGGTGTTGAAGGCGCTGAAGACCTGGTTCTGCCAGTGAGCCTGGGGAACTCAGAGCAGGATGGAGCCCATTATATGGCTCGTGTGATCTGCTGTCGCTGGGGCAGGGGCTGGGAGTTGGGGGTGATTTTGTTATATTGTACTATATTAATTTATTTGATTCTTTTCATTAGTTTTAAATTCTGTAAGCCAACTTGAGAAGCCATGGGCAAATAGGCGGCAAAACAAACAAACAAACAAACACACCTAGGCTCTGCCTACTTTTAGCTGTCTTGTGCTTTGCCTAAGTAAGTTTTGGTAGGGTGTCAATGTCATCTGGGGATAAATATAATGGGCATATAATCTAGTCCAGTGTTTTTCAAATGTGGCAACTTTAAGATATGTGTCCCAAAGATTCTTTTTGAAGAATCTCCATAGACACTTAAGTGGTGTGGACTTATGTGCGGGAATTGCCTCAGACATAAAATAGATAGAGTTTCTATTGTCCTGTCACAACCACCATCTTGATTTTTTTTTTTTTTGTACATATTAGGTGAACACCACTGATGCTATGTCTGTGCAAAATCCGGATTCAAGGGGCAATGTGTGCTTCAGAAAGCATGCTGACATGCACAGCGCATGTCAATATTATTTTAAACAACAATATTATTGACAATATTATTTTAAACAACAGATGTCTTCTCCTAGAATTGCATATCAGCTATGATGGTAACTTTGAGGGCTCAGTAAACAGTTGTTTTAAAATGTGCAAAATTTCTTAGTAATTTTTTTCAATGGCTTCACAAAGATGTGAAAAAACATGGGGAACAAAACGTGAATTCTAATAAAGTACAGAAATCATTACTAATATTCTTAACAGTGATTTGACAAAATGCTTGCCCATAGTTATGTGTCTGAAAACAGTAAAATGGTTTGGGGGGAAAAAAGACATAGGAGACAAAGATTTGTTCTGGGAAATTCTTAAGCAAAAAAGAAAAAAAGCAGTCTATAAGAAGCTTGAAAATCATACAGTAATTACCAAAATTCCATATGATTTTGGCAAAACAATTTTAAAGTCCAGCCTTATCTCTTCTTTGGTAGTCCATGGGAATGATATTGACATATATTTTGAGCAAAGCATTTCACTGAATCCTCCTTGACATTCTGGTTCAGCAGTTAGATAGGCATTGGCTGGATATTGTGATAGCAATTAGATGGAGACAGTGATGACTCTAACATTGTACTGAAATCAGTCAGCTAATCAGTAGTTCACTGTTAAACTGTAGTTAATACTGAGTGACTATGCATTTAAATCCTGGGCCCTGCACTTTTCAATATTTCATTATGTAAAATAATATGTTTAATCAAAATTGTTATATCATCATAACCATGATATAGAGGAGGTTATCAAATTTGCAGTTGTTTAAAAATTGAGGGGAGTCTTAGAAAAGAGGAATTCAGAAGAAGGTGATGAAAATTTAAAAGGATGAAATTTAACAAATGCAAAGTTATGCATTTAGAAAACAGAAACCAAATGTACCAATATAGTCTGAATGATTTCTCATTAAGTAAAAGTACTTGTAAAAAAGATCTTGGAATAGTAGTCGATTACTAACTTAATATGTGTCAGCAGTGTGATGTGGCTGCAAAAATGTTAAACTCATTTTAGACTGCATCAAGAAAAGTATAGTTTTTCAAATCACAGGAAGTAATTGTTTCACTTTATTCTACTTTGGTCAGGCCTCACCTCAAGCACTGTGTCCAATTCTAAGAAAAATTCAAAGAAACTGGGGCAGAAATCAAATTTATAAAAAGAAATTGTAACAGCTGGGAATGGATAGCTTTGAGAAAAAGGTTCATGGGTAGGGAGGCTATCTCAATACCACGCAGATATGTGGAAAGAGATCATACAGAAGTTTGGATTTTCAAAAAATGTCCTAACTGGAGTTTGACAGTAGAACCAATTAACCAATAAAGTTGCAAATTCGTTTAAGCAATGATCTAATTGTATTCCTTTTTATGAGCAAGGCATTGGGTACCATGGAATTGTTTGCAATTCTGCTTTTAAAATGACCTGTTTAGGAAATTCTACATTTTCAGCTCCTTATTAACTATTTTTCACAATCTACCCTGTTAATCATGGCAATAGATTTATTAAAATTGGCTTTTTATAAATCTAGCCTAACATATGATTACGCTGAGCTTTAGTTGATCAAAAGTTACAATATTAAATGGTCACATTTAACTAAATTAATTACAATTGAGTCAAGAATAGTTAAACCCCAAATACTTTCCTCTATCCTTTTGAAAGAAAACAATGTCAGGAATGTCCTAAAATGACTGTGTTTTGCAGCTCTTGTCTCCCAAGGGAAATTGCGGTGAATATTGAATCTATTACATTGTGACCCAATCCCAAAGGTGCTTTTTTCAAAAGGCAACTGGACTTCGTTTTTTCTTGAAGATGTTTCACTTCTCACCCAAGAAACACTGACTGCACTGCACCCCCAGTGGCCTAGAGGTGGAGGTCTTGCCTCACAATCATGGAGGCTGTGAGTTTGATCCTAGGTAAAGGCTAATATTTGGAATAGATTCTCCAGCACAAGCAGAGGGGGTTGGACTAGATAACCTCCAAGGTGCCTTCCAGCTCTGTTATTTTATGTTCTATGTTTATCTATGTCCTCAGGGTCACCCAAATCAGAGTGCAAATGGGTGTGGAATGTTCTTGGAACTGCTGAAAGGACTGTGTTGTAAACAGGAGAAAGGTAGTGTCGTATCCCTCCACCTCTGTTGAGAGAGGGCTGTTCAATTTTAACACAGATGGCCTCTTTTACCATGACCAACCTTCAAAGTGCTAACAACCAGATGACTACAAGGAATATAAATGTTTCCATTTCTCCAGCATTCAGGCAGAACTGAGAATGTTTCTTGGATGAGTAATGAAATGTCTTCAAGAAAACAGAAAAGTCCAGTTGCCTTTTGAAAAAAGCGCCTTTGGGATAACCATGACCTGCATGACTGAGAAACTCCACAGACTCTTTGAAAGGGCTACTTGATGACTTGCTTTTTCATGTGCCTTCTGGGAAACAGCACACAGACAAAGCCAGCAGATCTGGCCAGCATATATTTCTAATTTCTATTCCTCAAAGTAGCAAGTCACCAACTCTTATCCTCTTGAAGGTACATCTGAATCCACTCTGTTCATTTCTAGCTGCCCGTTCAGCATAGTTTCCTAAATGCCTTGTCTAGAGAACCAGAGCTTTTTCCTTTGTGAGGATCTAAAAGCTATGTCTGGATTCCAACTGCACAGAACTGATTTGATATAATCACATCGTCTTTTCTTAAGAGCTGAAATATGGCCACTTACTGTTCCAAATTCTCTTTACTTGTTCCACAAAGCACAGCTATAACTTTGTACTTACAGCAAAATATACAGCAAGTTCTTTTTCTGACTGCAGAGTTGTGTGTACTTATCTTAACTTCTTAAGACAGTATCGGTAGAAAAGATTTTATTTCTTTTTGTCTCATTCTCAGATTCTCAAGAATATTTCACTGGAAACGTATCTCTGTGAATAATAGTTGAACACAGCTTCTCTACCTGATTAGTCTAGCTGAAGAAAAAAAATACAGAAACTTTATTCTGCACAGCAAACTAAATTGAATGTTCTAAGTAGATATGAATCCCTATCTACCATAAAGAGCAATCTGAAGAAACATGTGCATTCAATTTCTTTTTTCATTTTAATCACAGCAGACCTACCAGTTGTGTCAGCATTTGTCAGCTAAACTAAGATTCAGAGCATGTGGAAGAAAACCTTTGCTTTAGATTAACCAATGTGATCTAATATCCAGTCTTCTCACAATTTTCAGTTAATTACTTCAGATACTGAGTGTAACATATAATAATGTGACAAATAACAACAACACTGGTGGTGGTTGGTATTCTTATTTTCCAAGTTTAAACCAATTATTTTTACAGACTTAATCTAGTAATGCTTTCTGGGAAAAGTAAGTTATGTAAATTATATGTACTTTGAATTTCAAGGCAAAAAGGTATTTTGGACTATGCAGGGCTGTGAATACAGCACTTCTCTGCAATTCCTTTAACCAAATAGGTGTTTCCTGTGATCATAAAGCAGCTGTGGATGGCAACAATGTGATGCTGGGAAGAGATACAGCTGCTTTAATGGATTGCAGACAATTGCTGGCAACACAAGAAATAATGGATGGAAACTAACCAAGGAAAAAAGCAATCTAGAATTAAGGAGAAAATACCTAATGGTTAGAGCAACCAACCAATGAAGTAGCTTCCCTTTAAGAAGTTGTGGTTGCTCCATCAATGGAATTTTTCAAAAAGAGACTACACAACTGTTTGTCTGAAATGGTATAAGGTTTCCTGCTTGAGCAGGGGGTTAGATTAGATTAGAAAACCTCCAAGGTCTCTTTTCACTTTATTATCCTATGTTCTAATTGCTACATTTGCAACCAGTGTGTTCTTAAACTCCTTTTGATTCTTTTGGCTGCAAGGCATTGCATCGTGCTATGAATTTTTCTTGGTACAAATCAGCTTCATTGGATAACAGACAGAAATGGATGCACATAATTTTATAAATCTATCTTTCGACTTTCATCTTTTTAACCAAATCTTACAGCCTTATTTGCAAAAAAGATTTTTCTTTTTTACAGCTGACATTTTGTTGTACTTTTAATATGTAAAATTGGGTTTTATAAGTAGTGATCATTATGAGACTGAATATTTTCCAGGAGTGGATTACAAACATTCTAATTGCAGTAGTGTTGTTTTATAATCATTAGAAATTGGAAGATGTTTACAATAATTATTAACCATGATTATGGATCAGCAGCAATACCAAAAGGATGCCTCTTGACCTTCAAGTAAGGTGACAGGACAACCAGGGTGGGCAGTCTGCCATGACATGCTCCCATTTCTATCTCTCTTCCCCAGCAGATAAGAAACCAGATCACATTCCAGGAGAAGAGGGTCATCACCTTGCTCCCCAAATCTTATAAGATCTCTCGGTCAGCGATTGTATGTGATAAGACATCAATTTGTCTATAATTTGTTCATATGCATCTACATACCTACAAATCTACTTAGAAAACTACTCTTATTAAATTCTTGTCATTAAAGAGTGTCACTAAACCCATTTTTAATTCTGGAAATCTTAGGAATGCTGGAAAGGGAAGTAGATTAGATAGACAGAATTTTGTTCTAGATGAGCATCAAGGAAGGTAGAACAAAAAACCCCTAATGAATCAAGCTAAGAGATTATTATCAAACTCAATGAAGCTTTAAGACAATAGATCCCAATTTATAGACCACAGACTCATCGAGGTCTTGAAGGGTATCATAGATCAGCTGTTCTCTTCAAGTTCTCTTCAAACACTTTTCTTCACCTTCCCCCACCACACACACACACATATACACACACACAATGAAGACACAGGACAGAGGTTTGTGTATGCTCACTGACAAGAATGATGGATTGATTCTTTTTCTGTTGCTTTTAAAAGAGAATCCTTCCATAGGCTGAGCAATTTCTCTTCAAAAAGCAAATACAGACCATCAATTGCCTTTTCAATCTATTTCGCCATTTTAAACATTTTTTTTTCAAAAACAGCTTCAGTATGTGCTTTCAACAGTTTTCCAACTTCTTTCTTTCAACAGTAACCACTTGACATTTATGTGTCCAAATAATCACTATAAGTGTGGGGCGGGGCGGGGGCGGGATAGAAGTAGTATCTGTTGTGCTGCTGAAAGAAGTCACCAGGTCTTTATGCATATACAGAAGCATGTATTCTTGTTTGTGTCCAAAAAGTAATCTGCAAGAGCATTTGACAATAAGAGAGTGATCTATATGAGGAGAAGGAATGGCCACTTTACAGGATTAAGAGTAGCTAAAGGTCTGAAATACCCGTTCCTTACTTTTTCTTCTACATGTAATTTTGGAAAGTATTTATAAGTGTCAGAGGAAAGATGCTGCAAAGGTGGCAAATCTCCTCATGAAAGGAAAGCATATATATATGTAGTAATCTCTGATAATCCTTCTGATACAGTTTGTGTAATATCTATCTAAATACTAGTTTTAATAATATTTTTTAAATAATGGGCCTGACTTTTCTTTAGTATTAAAAAAAAATCTGTTTGCCAATTTTGTTTAATCCAAGAGACTTTTATTAAAATTATTCATTTTTAAAACTGCGCTCATGATTTGTTTCTGTTTTGATTTATTTAAACATAAACATCCAAGGGCCATATAATCAGTCCAACAGAGAAGCAGAAACAGACATTCAGTATGCACTATAGAAAAGTGGGCCAGATATTACTCTTGCTAACATTGAATCAAGAAAAAAAAAATCCATGCAAGCAATATGAATTAAATCGACAACATAAAATTATTTCCTACTTCTGCATTCATTGCTTCAACATTCAGTACAAATTATATTGTTACCCTAAATGGCACTCATATAACTGCCATTTATATATAATAATATATATAATTATATGACCAAAGTCTCGCAAGATTTCTGAATTCTTACACAAAAGGTTGAGAAAGACATTGCTAAAATGTCATAAACTCCTCAGATTTGTGATATTTTTGCTATTTTTTCTTATTATTCTGACACCTATGTCCATCATATTACAAGATTACTGACCCTCACCATGGTTTCCTGAAAAAGAAACTCCAATGTGCTTGCTATTACTGAATATGACTTACCTGCCCTTCACACCACAGCAAGACATTAGTGTAAAAAACTGAATAATAAAATATGGACACTAATGGGATGGTTTAAATCCACAGTAAATTGCTGCAGTTAGTTTCGTTATTTAGTTGTCTCTGTATTTAGTTCTCCCCAACACCCTTAATTTCACTCAGGACATAAGTACAGTGTGAGGACACAAGTGTCTTAGTTTGATACTCCTTTGTGTAGTTCAGCTGGAAACAATAAAGAAAAGGGGAAGGATTTACTTACTTGATATTGTCGAGACACCCTGATTCAGGTTTCAGAATGGCAGTATGATGAAACATTTTATAAAGGGCAATTCCAAGGAAGATTACATTAAGCTGAAATAAAATCAAATAAATAAAATAAAATGGCAAGTTATAAGAAGAGGAAAAAGGATGAATCTAGTTTTCTTTGACATGGTACAACTATTTATGGACTATAATAGTTCCAAAAGCAAAGAGAGATGCTCAAGACTGAATTACTTTTCCATACCACACTGTAAAGTGCGTCTATGTTCTAAAGAGTAGATCCCCCCCCCCAAAAAAAAAATCAAGAACTTTTTTTCTGGCAGTATATTTAAATTTATTCATTTTTTATGGATGAATTCTTGTACTGTGACCTTCTATCTCCAAGTCTGAAGAGAAACAAACTGATATGTACTCAATGAGAAATAGACCTGACTATACCTTTGCATTATCCAAAGCAGATAAAGTCCACTGGGCTTTATTAATTTGCATGGAAAACAGAAAGCTTTTCATAGAAAAGCAGTAAATAAAACTCATAAAACTATGCCAACTGAAGTTGTTTTAATGGTTTTTCTAATAGTAAAAGAGAAACATGACACATCGGATCACTGAGTCTCTGGAGTGTGTTTATCTTTATTCTTCAAGCAGTT
>JAOYMU010000192.1:34289282-34300512 GCA_025802295.1 Psammodynastes pulverulentus
GAGAGCGTTGCAGTAGTCCAATTGGGAGGTCACCAGCGCCTGAGTGACGATGCGGAGATCCCCTCGGTCCAGGAAGGTAAATGCAATATAAAGCATCCCCCACGTACGACCACAATTGAGCCCAATTGTGATTAAGCGAGACATTTGTTAAGTGAGGTTTTTTGCCCCATTTTACGACCTTTCTTGCCGCAGTTGTTAAGTGAAACACTGCAATTGGTAAGTTAGTAATATGGTTGTTAAGTGAATATGACTTTGCTTGTCAGAAGGTTGCAAAACGTAATCGCGTGACCCCAGGACACTGCCACCGTCGTACATATGAACCGGTTGCCAAGCTTCTGAATTTTGATCATGTGACCATGGAGATGCTATGAAGTTCGTACCTGTGAAAAATGGTCATAAGTCACTGTCAGGGCTGTTGTAACTTTGGTTACTAAGTGAACCGTTGTAAGTTGAGAACTACCAGTACTATATACAGCGTCCTATGGGGAAGGGCTTACAAAGAGTAACGATGGTGCCCTTCACCAAACAATCCGGCAAGTCCTCATCTGGGAAGACCCCCCTCCTCCACCACCCCCGCGGCATAAATGGGATAGTCCACCAAGAGCCCAAAAGCCTAGGAGGAGTGCGGACCACCTAGCTGGAAGGGGGGGCAGCAGAGGGAGGATCAGCAACGCCCGGAGCCGCGGGCGCTCTCCAGCCCAGTCGCGGTATGGAGGGCGCCGGGTTGGAGGATGGGAGGTGGTCCCTTCGCTCTCCCACCGCCCAGGGAGCCGGAGGTAAGGGGCAGCGGTGGGAGAGGCTGTGAGTTCGCTCCTAGGTAGAGGCTAATATTTGGAATAGACTCTCCTGCTTGAGCAGGGGGTTGGACTAGTTGACCTCCAAGGTCCCTTCCAACTCTGTTATTCTATGTTCTATGTTCTATGTTCTATGACAAAGATTGGGGACCGCTGCTCTAAAGCACTACAATGAATTTGATTCCATCTTATGTAATTTCATAATTGACAGAAAAAGGCATCAATAGAAGAAGCAGCTAGCTTCTCCCAGAACCTGGTTCTAAGAGATTAAATAACATCTGTATTTAAATCAATCAAGACATTATAGAGGGTTCTGTGTGGACAACTGATATATTTTTCTATCAGGTAGAGAAAAATAGAACACTGAACTTATATCTCTGCTTATGCTTCCACCACAATATTACTCTGCACCATCCAGCTGATGGGGTAAAATTGATTTGATCCTTCTTGTCATGATTGTTCTACTCCAGGCTTTATTGATCAGGAAAGAAAAATTTCTATTAGTTGGCCATGATTGAGGCCAACCAGTCTATGATTTTTGGACCAGTACTTAATTACAACCTGAAGATGAGTTGGCAATGTGATGTGGTTGGAAGAAAGGGAAACAAAATTTTAAAATTAAATGAAGCACAATGTCTGAATCATGGGAATGACTTGACTTTAATTTGTAACAGATCCAACCTAAAATACTGACTTGGTGGTGGTGGTGGTGATATACACTACCTCTCTCAAATACCTGAAAAGATGCCATTGAAGAAAGTCAAGGACTGGACACAGAACAATGGGTATGAGTTATAAAAAAAATAGGTTTTGATTAAAAGTTAGGAGAAGAAAAATCCTATAAGAGTTAATAATTGGAAAGATGTTGAATTCCCCCTCACCAAATATGTCCAAGTCAAGAGCCTAGACAACTGTCTTCTGGATGTGTTTTAACTTGGATTCTTGCATGGAACAGGGAGTTTAGAATGATGGGCCCTTCCATCACTTAATTTTATAAAAAAATATTATATAGCATGTACCTTGTACAAAATGATATCTACACTCAGTACAGATGGATATATGTATGAATACACTTTTATTAGGAATGAATTAGTTAACTAATCAAATCTTCTTGATTAGTTAATTGATTGATTAAATCCTGGAAAATAGCTAATTCCAGGTAGTGCAACAGAAAAATCTGGCAAACTGGTACCTTTTTTCCAAGCACTGGAGTAAGGTTAACGAGGAGACCATCGGCATATATTTTTTTCAATTTCATCTCCTTTAACTTGGCATCTAGCAATTATAGCATTCATGTTTAATAATGTTCTTGGAACATGAGCCACCTGAGACCAAATTATCAGGCCATGCTGCCTGAGGGAAAGGTTTTGGACACAATGGGGTAAAGAGCTCATTGAATTCTGCTACTTCATTGTATTTTATCAGTCCATGATTAAAACATTAGTGACCTCCACTACTGTTCCAGAATCTAATGGCCTCAATGATTTCGTCTGTAACCACAGAATAGCTGACTGTAGCTATTGGAATGCCATGATTCAGCAAACGTAAGCATACAATAGACAGTTGGCCTGAAATGTACCATAATTAACACATGCCACTTCAACTGGTTCTAGATTAAAAAGGGCAAGAGATGCTTATGAGACAGTTAAATTCATTTTTAAATAATATCTGCGAAGTATGGTTCCATTTCAGATCTGGCACTAAAACCTAAACTCATTTTAAAAAATCCTCTACCAAATGATATCTTTATTGGAATATCATGTATCAAGGGTTCTTTTAAAGATGTTATTTCAGTCTCCTCTTCTCAATAAACATGGTAAAAATTACCTCAGTAGAAAAGGGGGACATCAATTTTCTTTTAGAAATAGTTTTGGTATTTATAAAATGGAGATACAGATAATCTGGGCATAGAAATGGTTCAATTGAGGTGCAACAAATATATTGCTTACTAACTCAGTGAGACTGTCTGTCTGTCTGTCCACCCACCCGCCAATCCATCCACCTACTTATCTACCTATCTCTATCTAATTTTTACACCACCCTTTTCCCCTGTGACTTAGGGCAGTTTAGAAGTAAAAAATATCTGAACTGTGCATGCTTCTGTGGCAAGACTTCCATAACTGAAGACAATAGGCATGTGATTCAACTGCAGTTAGCAAAGGTAGAAATACCCATAGTAGCAATACCCATATTGTAACATTTTGTCTTTGCTTGATATTTTGGAGTACAATTTTCACCTTTTCAGGTTATTACGGCAATGCTGTCTCCAGTTTAAATCAATACAAACATCAGGTGGGCATCAGGTGGGCATCAATTTATGATGGGTATATTCCGTGGTCACTGGCTTGATCCTTTTCATCTCCTACCTCAAATACCCATGTGCTGTCCTTTCCTTTACTCAATCATCCTCATGAAATAATGCAGTGGATCTCACATGCCTACATGCCTCTCTCCCCTTTGCAAAAATGTTTTTGCAAAGAGGAGAGAGGCCTGCAGGAAAGAGAGTTTTGCCATTGGCTGCATATGCCTTCCCTCCCCCACCATTAATTCCACTAGTGTAATTAGCACTAGTGGAGCTAATGGTGGGGGAGAGGCTAGCAAGGAAAGAAAAACAGTTTTGCCAGAAAAAGACGGCCACTTTTCTGCTATGTGGCCCAGCCTGTTCTCCTTTCCTACCACAACATCTTGAACTCTGGAGATCTTTGAAGGTAAGTGAGCAATTGGTGATGGAGTGGGGAGGAGCATGTGGAATCAAGTGGGCTAGCAAAGCAGGCCCAGTGCCTTTGGGAGAAATAGGCAGGGGGCATGTTGCAGCATTTCTGTGGTCAGTCATAAGGGCAAATGACCACAGTGGTGCTGCAACATACATAACTTCAGGATTGGGTGATAAATGTTTTTGGGAAAGAGGTTGTCATAACTCTGAACCATCTCTAAGTGACTTTCCTAACTTAAGGACTACCTGTGTTAAAGAGTTGTCTGTAAATCTAAGCAATATTATTTGAGTGCATTTATTGCCTTGCTTTATCCTTTGCGGCTTTGGCAGCACATTTATTTTCCTGCTTGGTAACATCAGTATGAAGATGGCTTTAATCTATTGCGCCATCCTCAGCTCTTCCTGGTAGCACATTGAGTGCTATCCAGCTTAAGAGGTCCAAAATCCAACACTACATCATCATTAATTTATCTTGTTTGTTAATGTGGTTTTATTGTATAGCAGTTGTTTGCTATTGTCTTCTCTTGTGCAGTATGAAATCACGTCACCACTACTTCCAGCATCCTCCCATATTGCTGCTGCCTGCTTACTGTAACTTTGTGCCTTGGTTCATTATATATTCTTGGCATACACAATGTTCTTTGTTCATTCCTTCCAGAAACATCTTCACAACACCCTCTCACCATAATGAGACCGCATAGCAGGACTTCTCTCTCTCTCTCTCTCCCTCTCTCTCCCTCTCTCTCTCCCTCCCTCCCTCTCTGTGTGATAAGACCATATTATCCCCTCAAACAATATGCAGTGGAACTAAATTATAAAAACAACCCACTGTGCACTTACTACTTACTTTGTACCCAGAGATACCAAAATAGGTACTGCTTGAATTCAATATTTATATAATATTATTCCAACAAACTGTAAGACAATATTTATTTCAGTTCACTTTGATGCTTAACATGAATTTTACTGCAGAGAAAATGGTGCAACACTCCAATTTCTGAACACATCAGTCCATGTATAACAGATAGGATAGAACAATAAGTCATTACACAAATCTTGTGTCATTTATTTATTTGTTTTCTGTTTAACACACAGAATAACAGACTTGGAAGGGACCTTGGAGGTCTTCTAGTCCAATCCCCTGCTCAAGCAGGAGACCCTATACCCTTTAGACAAATGGTTGCCCAATCTCTTCATAAAACCTACAGCATTAGAGCACCCACAACTTCTGGAGGCAAGTCGTTCCACTGATTAATTGTTTTAACTGTCAGAAAATTTCTTCTTAGTTCTAGATTGCTTCTCCCCTTGATTATTTTATTTATTTATTTATTTGTTTGTTTGTTTGTCAAGCATATATGAGAAAAACAAGCATAAGTATGGACATACATATAAAGATACAAGTATAAGCGAGTACAAATAAAAAGGACATTAGAACAGGGATGGTAGGCCTTCAGGTGCTTTGGAAAAGAGGTTGATCCCATCTTCTTTGTGGCAGCCCCTCAGATATTGGGACACAGCTATTATGCCACCCCTAGTCTTAATTTTCATTAAAATAGACATACCCAATTCCTGCAACCATTCTTTGTATGTTTTTTTATATCATGGCGACCAAAACTGGATGCAATACTCCAAGTGTGGTCTTCCCAAGGTATTATAAAATGGTACTAATGCTTCACATGATCTTGATTCTATCCCTCTATTAACGCAGCCCAGGACTGTATTGACATTTGTATTTTATCTTTCCAATAAATATAATTTCCAAATAATCTACTGTACTGTGTTACTTGGCTGCTTATTGGATATGCCTTCATTCTTGATAATAGTAAATCATTAGTCTACTGAATGAATTTACCTAATATATTTTGTATAAGCTATGCTAGTTAAATTAGGCAAACAACAAGTAAGTATGATGAGGCCTTCTTTTAGAAATATGCAGAATACTATTGAGAAATACCACCGATCTTATTAACTGTTTCTACAACTCTTGAAAGTGTGTTTGCCATTTTCACTAAGCATGGATTATCATATTTCATTCATTCCAGCTACAATACAACATGTAACACTATCTTCTTAACACTATATTTGTCAGCTTTCATTAAAGATTTGTAGAACCGAGTTCTCCCATATATCTATCACATATAACTAATGGACTAATTGCTCTCAAAAAAATTAACTAAGATACAACTGAAGAAATGTATTTTCCCCAAGTTATTTTTACTACTTACGAATGTTGTCTGTGCTCTCCCTCACAATATCAGTCTTAAGGAGGTTATCTGCAAGCACAAAGGCACTTTCTTCCACAGTGTCCAGTAACATGGTGGCTGCCCGCAGCTGATCACGTGCAGGAAGGTCCCTCCATGCATTTAGAGCTTGTGGCTGCAGGAGATTATTAACTGTTTCAACCATGGCCTGTGAAAGAGGAGAAAGATGGATTTTTGGCAAGCCCCTTCCATTAATTAAAAAGAACATAACAAGCAACAGGACCACATTTTCCAGTAACAGACTACTGCTCTCAAGTGTTAGTGAAGATTTAAAAATGAACAGTTACATGGGAGCAAAAATAACATTGAAAGTTAATCGGGAGATATTTAATAAATAAAGATGTATGTCTTATGTATGATTGTGAACCCAGAAGAGTGGAAATTAATACATGTTAAATTACCCACGTTAAAATCTCTACAATATAAATTATAAACAGAGAAACTTATATATGAGCTTGCTTCTATGTTAGCCTCAATGGAACTCCATTTTTACTTTCAAGTGCAATCCTCTTCCTTTATAAATCAAAGCCAACATTTAAGCTGGGATCAATCTTTAATTAGCTATGTGTTTTTATAGTTTAATTCTTAATCCTGGAATCAAAATATACTTTGTGTATGTTCAGCTAAAACAAGTAAGAATAATAACTGGTATAGTAGCTGATGCAGTTCAACAGCATCTACTTGAAAACAACCTCTTTCCACCTAAGCAGAAAAGAAACTGTCCAAACAGCAGAAGAACAAAAGATTAGCCCCTAGTTGACAAGATAATTTTGGAAAACTGCAAGAGAAGTAAAACCAACTAGAATGTAATTGGCATGATTACAAAAAGATATTTGACTCCTGCCACATGACTGAATAATCAAGTGCCTAGAAATAAAAGGAGTTGGGAGAAACATCGGAAGTTTTTTGCAAAGATGAATGGCAAATGGAAGACACAGTTGCTGATCAATGGTGATAGATCGAGAGAGGTTAACATTAAGAGAGGACTCTTCAAGGAGATTCACTATGACCACTATTATTTGTCATTGCACTGATTCCTCTGTCAACAATACTGAACAATTCAGGTCATGGCTATGAAACACCAAAAACATCTGCCATGCTATCCCACTTCCTTTACAGGTATGGAAAACATTATCTGAAATAAAATCACTGCTTGATACTGTCTGTATATACAATCAAGGTATTGCAAGATATTGGAGTTTGGACTTGGCAAATGTGCTACCCTCAGCACAAACAAGGGAAAAATAGTGAAAACTGAAGGAATCAGGATGCTCTATGGAAATAAAATCGAGAGTCTAGAAGATGAAGAAGACCACTACAGATTTTTGGAAAGTTAAAAAAAAATACCCTGCTTCTGACAACTCTCCACTTATTGGTTGGCCCCCATATTTATTTAGTTCTAAACCTATTTACTTTCTCTCAGAGTGCTTATGTTTATAGAGATATTATGCACTCATACCTTTAGTAGCATTTTCAAAGCAGCATTTTGTCTCTTGGAAAAGAAGAATGGGAATGGGCAAATCTTTTCTTAAACAACGAAGGGAGGTTTAATTTTAATTAATTTAATTTAATTTTAATAATCACTAAAGATCAAAACCATCTGTCAAATGTCAGCAAATCATCATGATATTTTGTGTATGTTTTTTTAAAGTGTGGCTATCTGAATATCATGGACAATAAACCTTTGTGCTCTGTGTAGCTCATAAGACAATTCTAGGAATCAGCAGTTTATTTTTCATCATGCCAGCCCCTCATCTAGTTACTTTTTAATATTTATATAATCTATAGAAAAAGAAAAATCAGGATGGACAGGTAGACAGGTACCTTTCACATATAAGTTATAGGATATATAATCATGTGATAATTGATTTTCAGATCTAACATATAAAAAACCTGGTACTAAAACCATTTTCACAATCACTTGTGAAAATGGGAAGAATTGAAATCACCCAAACCATTCACATATTATGGTAGCATTATCTAAAGAATAAGTTGCCACAGAAATAATCATTTCAGTTAATGGGGTTTTTCTGATCAGCTCTTTATTTTCAAATACATTCTACTTTTCAACTTTTTTATTATACTTTTTCCTATTTTTTATTAATGATTCCTGAGACTAGATAATTACCTATTTTTCTAAAAGTTGTACAATTTTTCTAATAATAATAGTAGTAGATAATAATAGTAGTAAAAATGAGCAGACAAAACAATGATATATTTAATGAGAAAATGGAAAGTACCTGGACATAGGCTCTACAAGAACGCTCCCGTTTCTGAAGCTGGTTCCACAAAGATGGCAGTTATGAAAACAGAATTTTAATAAATTAGCATTAGAAGAAAACAAAATATATAAAACAATGATACAACAGTACTTTTTTCTTAATAATATTATAGACTTTAAGCTAGGCAGCTTACTACTGAACACCAGATACAAATATTAAGTTATTAAAATTATTAAGATAAAGTATAAACATTATAGATTTCCATTCAAATCTTTCTATTCTAAAAAAATATCTCTTTATTTTTAAAACTGTTTAAGTTACTTAAAACTTACAACTAAGCAACAAAGCAATGTTTATAATGTACTAAAACCAAGCAAAGATTTAGGATTTAGGATTTCCAGTTATGATTCTGTCACAGGGAATGTCCTCTTTTATAACTCAATAGTTTCAATCAGTCTCTTGGCAAATATAGAACTTTACTCATCAGAATAGAATTTAAGAGAACCTGCAGTTTTTGCCAATTATATAATTACTGTACATTTAAAAATAAATAAATAAACTGAATTACAATATGCTAAACTAACTTATTTTAGAGAAATTTACGTAGAACTTATAAAGAATATCTCTATGGAACAGAGGTGGCATTCAGCAGGTTCTGACCAGTTCTGGAGAACTGGTAGCGGAAATTTTGAATAGTTCAGAGAATCGGTGGTAACCTTCCCCAAGAGTGGGGAGGCAATGGAGATTTTATAATATCCTTCCCCTGGAGTGGGGTGGGAATGGAGATTTTGCAGTATCCTTCCCTACCATGCCCACCAAGCCACGTCCATCAAGCCACACCCACAGAACCGGTAGTAAAAAATTTTGAATCCCACCACTGCTATGGAAATAATTTATGAAGCAATAACAAGCTTACATATACATTTACTTATTCTCTCTCTTGCTGTGTGTGTGTGTGTGTGTGTGTGTGTGTGTGTGTGTGTGTATGTATGAATAAAACAAAAAACTTAGAGACAGCATAATGAATGTTGTGGAAATTTAGAAAACCTCTTTAAGTGAATTTAGTTGAGAATAGTTGAGTGATCAGAAACATAGCAACAAAAAGAGCAGAGCTTTTAAAAGTACCTATAAAATATTTATTAAAGCAGATAAATTACTACAATAGAACCACTATAATAACCATAGTGGTTCAAAATAATATGTTTCCACAATAACATTTGGAGAGTCCCAAATTTCAAGGTAGATAATTATTCCTTGATCTTGTGGAAATAGTAGATTATCTGACAATAATATGGGTCTAAGAATTGGTGGCTTTTCTACAATTTATATTTTTTGTAATTAAAAAAAACCCAGTGACATGGAAATATTCTCAAAAGTGAAAGTGCTTTGCATTGCACAGTAATGTTTAGAAGTGCAAACACAAATAGTGTTATATTCACAGTGAGAACTAATACGGTAGTCCCGTCCAGACTTGTTAAGACTGCCTTCCATAGGCCACAGGTATAACAATGTTGTTTCAGAAGCATTCATCTTTTAAATGTACAAATAATTCAATGTTGACAAAAACTTTCTCATAATATATTTAAACTGAGTAAATTATAATTTGCTTGTTATATAGGAAAGATAAAGAAGTTGCAAAACTATTACAAATTGAATATTTTCTTTCTTGGGTATACTACACAGATTTATGCAAAAATCTACCTCAATGAAAAACCTTGCCAAAATGGTTAGCTTTTTCACTGAAAGGGATATAGAAGAAAATCCAAGAAAAAGTACTATAATTAATTTATATTTATTTATTGATTAAACATTTATGCCTCCCATCTCCTCACAGGTGACTCTAGGTGGCTTAAATAAAGAGTGAAAAAAGAATAGCAAACCTTGATTCCCAAATCTGTTTTGGTACATTTTTATATAATCATATCAATATATTTGAAACATTTATTATTCTATTATTGATATTATAACTGTCATTCACAGATGCTTCGTATATTTTGTTCTAACCTCTGTATTTAACTAATAGTTTATCCAACAGAATTAAAGAAAAAAAAACTATCAATGTAATTAGACTAGTAATATGGACTATTATCAGATTATTTAAACCAAGGAACAAAGGTGGACTGAAGACATCTTTGCTTTCAATAGAGCCAATGACCATGGCAGAATGAGGACGTGATCAATGGATTGATGCCTCAAAATTTTTGTCCGATAAAGGGGAGGACTTGGATCACAAGAGCTTCATGTAGATGCTTTCCATGGTGAGACTGTAACATTGCCTCACCATGCGAAACATCTCTCTGGAAAGGCAGTAGAAGTTTTGCCCAAGCTGCAATTTGAAGCCTTCAAAAGGAGACTGGTTCATATACTTCCTTTCTTAATCAGTTCTTGTAAATTGCTTTTTGGATACTAACAACCATCAAAAAGACATATTTTATACACTGAATGATTTTCTTTCAATCCTTAGCAAAATAAATTCCATGTAAATTTAAAAACTTAAAGAAAATGTTTTATTTGGAAATAAGTAATAATGGGATGATCCCTTTATCCATATTTTGGATAGTTATAAATGGACTAAGGGGCCAGATTGACTGGAAATAAGATTTTGGAACTAATTATAAGAATCCATATAATCCCGTGGTTTGTTCAAAATCCTATTAAAGTATATGAAGAGAATGAGTCTTAAGTATATGAAATCTTTCCATGGGAAAATATCGTGGATTAGAGAAAACATGATAAGAGGAAAGCCTGAAGGCTGGTTATTAGAGGCAATAAGAAAAAAAACCCTAAAGATTATAATTAAAGGAAAAGACCCACCAATACAGAATGGAGAAAACTATTTTAATTTTGGAAGCATTCAAGGATATTTAGCAACAATGACCTCATAACTTTCTCTTAAGATTGTCTCCTATTATAAAAAACGGATTTAAGAAGAGGAGATAGAACAGGAATCCTAAGAATCAGGCTGTTTTGGATATGGATTTAAAAATGACAGGTTACAATAATATTTGCCAAGATGTTACAGTGGACTTACAAATGAAACAAGCAGATGTTTTAATAACCAAAAGGGTCACATAAATATCCAAAGTAAAGTGACTTTAGACATATGAATTTCTACTTAGAACTGTGACTTGGACAATGACAATGACAATGACAAATGACCTCGATTATGTGTCAGAATGGTCAAACAAGTGGCAACTTCAAATCTCAATAAACAAATGCTCTGTCCTACACATTGGCAAA
>JAOYMU010000192.1:34304077-34315493 GCA_025802295.1 Psammodynastes pulverulentus
AAGAAAGAAAGAAAGAAAGAAAGAAAGAAAGAAAGAAAGAAAGAAAGAAAGAAAGAAAGAAAGAAAGAAAGAGAATAAATCTGGCTCAAGAATGCCAGTGTAATTGCACTGGCTTCTCTGAAGGATGATCTCTGACAGGACCAAAATATAGCAAGACCTCTTTGGTCTTGTTAGGTCTCTCAGTGTTTGGTACCACTGAACATGTGCAGGAACCGGAAGCATCATTTTCTAATGGTTCTACTCCTACCTGACTGGGCAGTTTCTACTCAGTAATTATAGGAAAGCAGCCACTCGAATGCTTATGTTCTCCAGGATGGGTTTTCTCAAGACTTGATGCTGTACCTCTTGTTATGTAATAGCACTTCAGGGTGAGGTAGTATTAATATGCTGAAAACACCCAGTTGCCGTTCTGCCAGAGATTTCATAGGAGTCCTAAATTTGTGCACTTGTGCTTAGAGCCTGAGAAACTGGATGGGATGAAACAAACTTAAATGAAATCCTAACAAAATGAAGTTGTCAATAAACAGCCGTACAATCCAATAGCATCAATCAAAGTCCTGGTGTCGGTATTTACAACTCAATATAATCCTGAGGTATATCAGACAATCCTGAACATGGCCTAGATATCAAGAGAGCAGTCTATTGAAACACCCCCCACCACTTCCATGAGGTCGATTCAAGATGGTTTAAAAAATAGGCTTCAGAATATCCTTCCCCAGAGACAACCTGAATTATAAAATGGTTGTGCTTATGTTTCACAAGTTAAACATATTCCAGGTTGACTGAGCCTTCCATCCTTCTGAGGTGGGTAAAATGAGGGCCCAAATTGTTGGGGCGCAATAGGCTGATTCTGTAAACTACTTAGAGAGGGCTGTAAAAGCACTGTGAAGCACTGGTGCTGATGACCTTCTACCGCTGCACCATAGAGAGTATTTTAACATACTGCACCTGTGTCTGGTTTGCCAATTGCACAGTGGCCGATAAGACAGTGCTCCAGAGGGTTAACATCATTGCCCAGAGGATCATTGGTTGCTCTCTCCCCTCCTTGGAAGAGCTTTATAGCTCCCGCTGCCTTAAGAAAGTTCAAAACATTTTCAAAGATTCATCTCATCCTGGGCACCCTTTTTTTGAACTATTATCATCTGGCAGATGGTATAGAATAATAAAAACAAGAACAAATAGGCTGAAAAACAGCTTCTATCCCAGGGCGATAACTATTGAATTCTACTGTATAGTGCCATATTAATGCAGTATCAGGAGTTTTCAATTCAATACATAGAATGTGAAGAATGTATGTTTGTGTTTATATTTTATTTTTATAGACATAATGTACACTGAAGAAGGTATTTAATTTCATTGTACGAAGTGCAATGACGATAAAGTGAGCTAACTAATCAAGTTTGGATCGGTTTACTTTGAGTTTGAATTTATTGTGTGCTCGTGTATTGTTGTGGTTGAAGCTGAACTAGTCATTGACAGGTAGGACATTATATTATATATCTTCAAGATGGTTCCTAACCATGATCATGGAAAATGACTAAATGTGTATATCATGACATCACAAAGAAAACTCTGCCATATTGTCAAATATTGTTAACATTTGATTAATATTGGGCAGAAGTCAGAATATCAAGTCTTCTAGATAGTATCTCTTTTTCTTCTGGAATCAGAACAAGAAGGTAATGTTGGTCTACAGATAAACATTGGACCTGAGTACCTAAGGAAAAACAGAGACCTAGAGGTGGAAGGAACTAGATAGGCAGTTGAGACCAATCCTGTTGTTCAGTGAGCGGATCCAAATTAAAACATCCCAGGAATGGTTGGTTCAACTCTGATTGAGCTCAAACAATGGAAAGGAAACCCTGCATTGGGGTAATTAGTTCCACTGTTGAACTACTCTTATACTGCTTGCCATTTTTCATCCCTGAGCTGAAAAAATTGAAAAATAAAACCCACAATATTTTCAACAATCATGTTATTTTAGATATTGTACAACATTTTGATGATGTTGGACTGAAAAATCTCTGGGCAGTGCTACTCCAAGCTGTACTTGATTCCTGTAGGTTGTAGATAAATGATTGAATATTTCTCTATGTACTGTAAATGAACAAAATTTCCCCAATACAATAATAAAATTCTAACCTAGTCCCAGTTTTGCATATGAAGCAGTGATTTCACTTCATTTTCCACTTCAACATGAATCTAATAAAGAAATACTTATTACTGGAGTTATCGAATGGATATCTGGGGCATTCTACACTTTTTATACAACCAGTCTCACAATAGCATAGCTATAGATTCAGCTATAAACACAGCAGTATGAAGAGGAAGAAAGGGGGGGGGGGGTAATAGTCTTCAAAATTGACAATGAAAACAAGTTTGGAAAAGGGGAGGAAGGTTAGGAAAAGAAAGCAAGCAAACACATCATTTTGCTCTTCGGGTCCTGGGACTAGTCCCCCGCGCCTTTTCCCATAAATGCAAAGGGTAGGAGAAGAATGACAGCTGGGAAGAAAGGCAAAAGGTAAGAATTAATAAGTTTCCAGAGCTCTTCCATGGTGTTTACATTGCCACTGTAATTTAGTGTTTTCCCAAATGCTTTGGGTCTCAAATTCCATTAGTTTCAACCAGAAAAATGTCATCTACAGTATATTCGGAACCTCATTACACAGAGCCAGGAACTCAGGCAGTAACTTTTTTGTTTGCAATCGTCTTCCTTTTCTCACATGGTAGTTATTGGAAAGTGTTCTCAGGGGAGAAAGAAAGTGAAGAATGGGGGGTGGGCTGGAGGGGACTTTGTAGAAGCAAAATTGACTAAATAAAGAAGCAAAAAAAAAAACAAACAACCCTTCAGTAGCATTCTCTAGTGCTGTAAAAACTGGAGTTTCCTCAATATGATGTAAATATTCAAACTATTTTTACAGCATAGGTTACCCTGGTATTACACTTCTGTTTCTGTCATTCACAAAAGGAAAAGCTACCTAAGAAATCCATAGGATTATCTACCAATAGAATATATGTAGCTCAGGGTTGAATGGTAGAGTTCCTGGTGGTCTTTGAGCTTGATTGTTTGCTTGTAATTTTCTTGTTACTCGAACAGTTTACATCTCCAGTGCTTATTCAATACAATTATTTTTATACTGTAATATCTTATGTAAAGTAGCTATGCTAAGAAAAACCAATGCATATTTTTAGAATTTAGTAAAATGATATATGGCATACTGAAGAAAAGACATACCACCAAATAAATGGTTAATTGTAGAATGGGTGCCATATGCTAAATAAATAAATGTAGAATGGGTGGAAATTGTAGAATTACTATCCTAATGATAATCTATTCTGTGCCTTCTAGTTAAAAACTGGGTAAAGGGAAACTAAAACTCTATTTTATTTTGAACTTGGGAAAGGAGAATTGAAACTGGAGAAATTTTTGGGGATTAATACATTTTATTACTTATGTGTATCCTTCTATCCATTCCTATAATCCATAGAAACTAAAGTTCAAAAAAATATTTTACACAATTCCTCTATCTTAATATTTTCTGAAACCACAGCTATATAAATAAAGAGCAGCTGATTTCACAAAAAGCAAAGAGGGTCAGAATGCCCCATCCCAGTAATAAGTAGAGAGGAATTCTCATGGCTAAATGCACAAGCTACAATCATGAGTTTAGAAGATGCTGACTCTTACCTTGTTTAAGCTTCGTGCTGCACTGTCTTTTCCACCAGGTGTCAGGTTTCGAAGCTGCACATCCAATAATCCCACCAACTGGTCCATGGCACGTACTGAATATGTGATATCCCCTGCATGCAAGTGGCTTTTTGTTTGTTCGGCAAGTTCTCTAGCAACATTGGCAGCTGTCTCTCCTGATTTCAACTATGGTTGGAAAAAAAAAGTGAAAACATTACAAGGTATTTTATGGACTAGACTAAGAGAACTGTATGTGTCATGATGAGGGAACATTAAAGGCAACCCAGCTGATATCGGCAATAACAATATAGTACATCTGAGGTTTTGAAAGGGCTTGAAGCATTTGCTAGGCCATTATAATTCTTAAAATAAATGACTTAACTAAGTCATTGGGGTTTTGGAATTCTGTGTGAAATGTTCTTTGAATAGGATTCACGTCAAACATAAATGCTTTAAATATTAATAAAATCTACAGGAGTTCCCTAAAATGGCAGGAGTTCCCTAAAATGGCAGAGCTGCAAGGGATACCATAATCTGTTAAAATAAGCATATTCTAAAGTTTCCATACTTAGATTCTGAAATCACAGCAGACATCAGATTCTTTGTCAGTTCTTAAACATCAAATTGCTTTCTACAACACCTTCCCATGATTCAGGAAAAGCATCAGAGATACAATTTCTCTCTCAAAAAATGCTCAGATGTCACATCTGGAGAACAGACAGGTGCTTCCCGCCCCATACATTTGTGGCATTCATCCATTTCAGTAGGTTCTTTGTATATGTCCTTTTTCACAAGGAGGACATCTTGATGTCTTTAGCTGTGCTGGTATAGCTTGTTTTAATCATAGGAAAGGGCTTTTCTATTTGTGTTGAATATTTTGAGCCAACATAATAAATAATACAAATTTTAATAATTGACCGTTATTAAAATAACAATTATATTTCTTTTCATGCAATTAATGAGTCATGCACCTGAAAAAGTTGGACTAATCCATACAAACTAAAAGAGAAAGAAGGAAGTAACAGGAAAACCAATATCTCCATCTGGTGGCAGTATGTGACCACTTTTATCCTTATTGGGAATCATCAGACCTACCTAGCCAGATCTTTGTAGACCTTCAGGGGAGGGAAGTAATGTAAACCTTGTACACAAGAAGCATGACATAAAGTAACATCTGTATATACTGTATGTCTCTCTAAAGAGTTGACAGTACTGTACTGTATATACCATCCTAATATAAATTATTAAGAAGAGTGGAATGACTTGAGATGTATAATATCTGCAAAATTTACGTTTTGCCTGAAAAACAGCCAGGACAAATGAAACAGATTTAGATTATCAGCTCTGTGATCACCAATGAGCAATGTCCTGTTGTAGCTCTGCTTTGTTTAAAAGAAGAACTAAGGAAGAAATAGCTGATCTATATTTTGAACAGGGAACTATACGAAATACTGGATTTAAAAAAATATTCTGGTTTTGGGGAAGAAAACAGATTGAAAAATGTATAGGTAAAACACATACCAAATATTTGTTTTATAATAAAATGAAGTTGCAAAATACTAATAAGAATGCAACTATAGTTACTAATATGACATGCACCACTGATTTCAAGGGTACTTATTTCTAAGTAGGTCTAAATAGGATTGCAGTCTCAGTCAAGAATGATGACTCTGTGGTCTTCAGATGATGTTGAACTACAACTTCCAATTTCCCTATTGATCATATGGGGTGTCTGGAAGTATCTGAAAATCACAAATTGCACAAATCTCTGCTTTAAAGATATATTTTTATATAAATCACTGAGTTGTGGACAGTGGCTTTATTCCACTAGTGATTTTTTTTGAACTAATTGCTTTAAGAAATTAAAGAAGCCAAATCACAAAACTTCAGGGTTTCAATGATCACTGCTTAACTGAAAAAGAAGCAATGTGTATGTATAGAAGCATACACAAGAGTGATCAAAAGCAGGTGTGACCAGGTGATTGAAGCTCAGCTCCCTTTCAAGTTGTGTTCACATATCGCACAGACATCAAAAGGGGCAGATATTCAGTTACCTGATTGCACGCACCATTTTGTTCCATGAGTCTAATAAAGCACAAGAAAACTTCCTCAAATGGCCCTCTTTATATTTTTATATGATTTCATTATTTATAATATTGCTATCAAATGTGTCTTTATTCTTTGGATAAATGACACTATACCTTAGCTGTCTTTTCTCTAGGACCTTCAATTCGCCCATTGAAGATTTTAGAGAAAAGACAGCTAAGGAATAGTGTCACTTATTCATAGAATAAAGACAATGTTGATAGCAATATTATAAATAATAATGAAATCATATAAAAATATAAAGACACTAAGAATTTAGCATGACCGATGTTTCGAGACATAATCCCCAGAGCAACCAAATTAATAAAACTATTCCTCCACTTTTCAAACATGATAGCACATCAAATACAGAATAAATAAAATGTAGACTATTTTAAAATGAGCTATTAGAGGCTACTTCATATGGAACACTATAAAAATGTTAAAGACCTTGAAGCAAAGAATAAATATTAGAAGAACTTCTGCTTGGTTTATTTCACAAATAGTTTTTAGCAGTTTTGTAAATTTGAAAAAGAAAGTCTTTACCCATTTTAGAATGTGAAACTAGCAATCATAACAATATTTTAAAATTGAGTAATTAAAATGGCATTTCAATCTATTTTCTGAAAAGAACATTAATTACTTAATATAATGCAATTCTTTGAAACTGAAGCTACTTGAATGTGGACAATTCCATTCCTCCATTTCTACAGGACAGAGTATAGGAAAAGATCCAAAGAAAGCTAAAACTGAAACTGTAAACATGTCCTTATTTAGTCATAAAGTAAAATATCAGACACAACCTTTTTTTTTACTGTGAAGAAAACTAAAATAAGAGTAATAAACTATGATATCAAAGGGCAATAAAAGTACTTATTTTCGACACTATTTCATGTGCTCCTGAAATGTATAGGTGCATTGTGACTAGTAGTTATAATAAATACATTCTTCAGTTAACATCCATACTAGTAAAATCTGAAAGTATTTTTTTTGAATTTTCATCCATGTGTTACAATCTATTTTTTTTACATAATAAAACATCACTTCTAAAAGATTTTAGGATATCTAAAAGTTTTGAGTTACAAAGATTCACATTTCTGATTATTTTCATGGAGTCCTTCAGTCAAACTCTGACTTAAGATAAGTCGTGCTGAACTGATCTTCAGCCTTTTTTACACCTTTGTCTGACAGTTCTCCAGAGCTCTTTATTTTGCTGGATAGAATGGTTTGCTTTGATTTAGTCAAAGTTTTGATTACAAAATCTTCTTTTTAAATGAATGCAGAATGACTGTAACATACATTGTTAGCAGAAATATATCGTCTAAGTGAACAGTTACCTTCTGAGTGATGTGGTTGACCCAAAGTGAGGAACAATTGCTGAGGTCTGGCCCTTGAGGATCCCAGTTTCCACCAGGAGCAAGGCAAAGAAATGTTGAAACACCTGAAATTATAATGACAATGTCATGTTTGAATTAATAATCAATAAGATAACTTTTTGAAGAAGAGAATTATTTTCCTCCTAGTTCATGCATTAATTTATATCTTAGAAAAATATAATTGTGATTGAGAGATAGACATTGTTTTGTTCCTATATATCTAGATTTATGATACAATTATCTGAGCTGAAAACTCATGCTATCACTGAGACAATGCAAAATAAACTTCCTAGCACAGAATACTACTTTGAAGTCCAGAATTCTATACAGGCTTTGAATTCTTAGAGGCAGCTCCCAGAACTTGAAAAAGCAGTCAAGGAATTATAGGGCTTAATGTGACGGAAAGGAGAAATTACTAAGCATATGATGGGACCAGTTTGATTGGAGCAATGCAAGAATCATTGGCCACACTACCACCTGCTCATGAGTTCATTGAACCCTGGCACACCACAAGCAATTCCATCAACAGATACATTGACCTACAACCAGCTTATGAATCCCTCAGAATTCAAATCAACCACACAGCCAACCAGAGACAGCACTGACCCTCAATAAAGCCATGCAAGCCCCCCAACCAGCAATGATCGTCATCTGACATAACCTCCCAATCACAAGACCCATCACAAGATTCTCACTGGTGATCTACATCTGACCCACTACAAGACCCTTACTTGACATACCCACACCTGATCCACTCTGTAAAGGACCTTGGAATACTTATCTCTATTGATCTAAGTGCCAGAGCCCACTGTAACAACACTGCCCAAAAGGCATTAAGAGTTGTAAACTTAATCCTGCATAGCTTCTTCTCTGGTAATATTGAATTACTAACTAGCGCATACAAAACATTTGCTAGATCTATCCTTGAATACAGCTCCTCTGTCTGGAACCCACATCACATATTGGACATCAATATAATTGAAAGAGTTCAGAGATATTTCACAAGAAGAGTTCTCCACACTACTATTCGAAATAAAATACCTTATACCACCAGACTTGAAATTTTGGGCTTAGACAACTTAGAACTTCGCCGTCTTCGGTCTGACCTAAACGTAATACATAAAATCATCTACCTGCCCTACCTGTCAATGATTACTTCAGCTTCAACCACAACAATACATGAGCACACAATAGATTCAAACTCAAAGTAAACCGCTCCAAACTTGATCGCAGGAAATATGACTTCAGCAGCAGAGTTGTAAATGCTGGAATGCACTACTTGACTCTGTAGTCTCGTCCCCCAACCCCAAAAACTTTAACCTTAGATTGTCTACTCTTGACCTCACCCCGTTTCTAAGAGGTCTGTAAAGGGCATGCATAAGCGCACCAACGTGCCTACTGTCCCTGTCCTAATGTTTCTTTTTATTCGTACCTACTTATACTTATATGTTTATATGTTATGTTCATGCTTATACTTGTTTTTCTCATATATGCTTGACAAAATAAATAAATAAAAATAAATCTCTAAATATTTTTTATGTATCTCTCTGCTTGAAATTAAGATCAAAACAGAACTGTGGACACAAAAATATATTAAGGTTGGTATTCACTACACGTAATCCTTGAGTTATAATTGTAATGGAATCTAGCCATCACAGTCATAACTCGTGATCAACCTGATTTCATGACTTTTTTTATCGTTAATAGAATCAATTTCATAAAGCAAACACAGCAATCATGAAATAAACCATTGGTTTTCAAAGGGCACAGTTTTGCAGAAAACCGGAAGTAAATGCTGGTTTTTGGACAAATTGTAATAAAATGGTGATCACATGACCATGGGACACTGCAAACAGCCATAATTGCAGCCCGGTTGCCAAATACCTGAAATATGGTTATGTGACCACATGGAAAGACACGGCCATCAGAACTTCAAATCTGGGTCATAAATACTTTCCAAATCGGCCAGTTGGAACTTATAATGGTGGCTAACTGGTTGTAAGCTGAGGACTATCTTATAATATCAGTTAATATTTTCATGAAAGTATATTTAATTACAACCAACCATCTGCCAGAAACAACTGCCTTAACGATGCAACCTGAAGACGAGATGGCTTTCCTCTATGTAGTGAGATTTATTCTGATGCTATTTAATGCTTCTAGCAACCTTCTACATAATACAATCCAGATATACTTTGGGATTACAACTCCCCAATTCCCAACACTGGAATTTGGGGAAACGCATTTCAATATGTCTGAAAAAGATTAAAGAACGCTACTGTCTAGGATTGCATTTGCACACCTTTGGCTGGCCTCACCTTCTCTGAAACGTGATGTACACTTAACAAGCAGCACACATGGTCACACCTGGGGATTTTTAGTTTTAAAAGGCCCAATTAACAGCTGTCTAGAAGAGAAGAGGAAGGAGTGACTTTTGCCCTAATTGTGAATGTTTGGTACATTACACATATTTTTCCCCAGGTTTTTACATTTTATTTTAGGCTTTTAAAGGCTTTTTTTCCCTTGCAAAGCTAATAACGATCTGTTTTACTTATCCAGTGAGAGCTTTGCATGGTAGGCTTCCCCCCCTCCCTTCCTTGAGTGTACAGATGAAGCATTAAGGGCAGTATGGGTAGAACAGCCAATCAGAATAATGAGTCTCCACTGCTTGGGAAAGCGAGATTAATCTAAATCAAATACTTTCCACTATGGCAATTTTAACTAATTCCCTCATGAAAGTACAAGAGATATGTGAAACCCCTACAGTCAGCATAAACCTCCTGGTAGGACTAGACAGGTAATGCCTTTTAAGCTTGTTAATGTCTTATCCTGCTGGTTTCTACAAATGATTCAAAGAATAGCTGACTACTTTTCAACCTGTCATTAGAGAGAAATGCAACTTCCAGCTCGAAGATTGAAGGTGCAGTGTTGCAGGGTACATACATACATACCCACATGCCTTGAGAGCAGGAAAGATTATTTCTGCTTGACTATACCAATTTAATTAATCTCTATATTAGCACTTTGCAATTCACCTGGATATTCATACATCTCCAGGACCCTATAGAACAGAAGTGCTACGGGGTAATAGCTGCACGATGATAAGAATCAGTTATGCTCGAGATAAGAGGAATGTCTTGATAGAGAAGGAGACTGTCAGTGGAACAGAGCCTTCATTAATGCACCAGGCAAGAGAATAAAATGTGAATTTCCCCTTGCAGGCTAGGGCTCAAAACTAGGAAATCCATCTGTCAAATTTGCAGGCGATCATCCTGAGTCCATGCCCCTTCTGCTGAGTTACTGTTCTGTATTTGTACATATACATTCACCCATTTAAAGATATTATACAAACTAAATGTGCAACGCTAAGAGGACTTTGAAAACATAATTTTAAATCTATAATATGCTGAAACATACACTGTGTATTTTGTTTGAGCTAAGAATTGCAGTAAAAAAAAAATCTAAAAGGCATACGGATATAAATTGTCCTCCAATATTCTCTAGTCTTCAGTGAAATTCAGACTACTTCACTTTGACATCTGGACCTAAAAATAATTATATTTGCAAAATTTACAAGTAAAAAAAAAGCAAATTAGAGGAGGAAGAGTTGATGTGTGTCCTGAATTTAACCTTTCGAACTGCAGAGCTGAAAAGAAGCTACAACTGATAAGTAGTTTATGCTTCACTCTCACTTTTAACAAAACGGAACTGATGTGATTTGTCTGTCACTGAACTATCAGCAATGCATACAGGAAAAACACCTACAAGGGCTCCTTCATAGTCACTCTCTGTTATTCCAGTTCCTGCATAGGAGAAAATTATTACAGTAGGAACTGCCACAGTCAACAATCAAGAATCCAACGGGTGTTAAGCTTAAAAGATACCAGAGGGTGACTTCATTATTTTATCATCCCTGCCAGCAATTCATGTTTTAGTATTTGTTTGATAATCTTTCTGCCTGCTTTACAACAGTTGTTCCCAAACTTACTTGTACAGTAACCTGATTAAACCACTATGGGCAAAACCATATAAGCTAGAATGGAATGATTGTAAAAACAGAATATGAATGATATGGTGTATGCGTGTGTATACAGTAACATATACCATACACACAAACCCATATCATATGGTCAGTGGTGGGATTCAACAATTTTTACTACCGGTTCTGTGGTTGTGGCTTGGAGGGCTTGGGCATGGCTTGGTGGGCATGGCAGGGGAAGGATACTGTAAAATCTCCATTCCCTCCCCACTCCTGGGGGAAGGTTAC
>JAOYMU010000192.1:34610549-34620988 GCA_025802295.1 Psammodynastes pulverulentus
AAATAAATTCATTCCAACTCAGCCAATGTGATTGTCTGGATTTTTTTTTCTCATTTTGTCTCTCATAGTTGAGGTCTCTCTCATCTTTTTAAGTGGGAGAACTTGCACAATTGGTGGCTGACTAAATACTTTTTTGCCCCACTGTAGTGCTTTGGGTGAACGGAATAGCAAGAAGAGCTATCACTGACTGTTCTGCTTGACTCTACAGTTGTATCTTCCTCAATTGTCTTGGAAATGCACAGCCAACTCATCAGTTTGGGAAGAATCATTAGAAAAAAGGCAAGAGATTATCTGTTTTAGCTGAAAGAAAAACTGAGTTCTTGAAATTTGTATCACCTAACTTTGTTAAAAGAAGATGCAATGAGAATCATGCTTTTAGGAAAACTGGCTGCCAAGAGTCTGACAATCCTTTTCTCCCCAAGAGCCTCTTTGAAGAAAGATGTCAGAGGTTGGAACTCTATTGCTAAAATAGCCTCTGTTGAAGCAACTGGCAGAGACAACTGTTTTTAAGATTTTGAAGTGGGTGGAGAGAAGAGCCTCCTGCTGACATTCAAGCTTCCTCTCCCTGGAGGCCGTGTGTCTTGTCCCTGTTTGGAGGGTTTGCCTGAATAGGGAAAGACTAATGTCCCCATTCCTAACATGTCCTGGTAAAATATATTAAACATTCAGGGCTTTTTTACATGCAGTAGGATAAATAAAACATTTCTCTTCCAATTGTTGAAGCAGCCTGATATTTATTTTTTGCAAATTTTGCATGGTTATGTACAATATGTATGTGTATAATGCACTTCCATTCGATCCAAAAGCTGTATAAAATTGAATAAAAATATTCATGCAAAAATATCCAGAGACAGTCATGTGAGTCTTGTAAGACACATGGCTTAATGATTTGAGGAGAGCTGCTTTGTTTGCGCCAACAGGAATTGAGAAGCAGTTCTTTCAAATGCTTCACACCGTTCTGGAAAATATTTAAGCTATGGATGAATACTATGCAAGTAGTTTTATTTTTTCTTAAAATCACAGGACTGCTTAAATAAATCATGTGAAGAAGAATTCACTTTTTCTTTGATTCCACTATTGAGCTGATTTTACTGCTAAACGTTTTTTCCCCTCACATTTGTCCAGAATCTGACTTTCTGTAACTGATGACCATGTCCTGCATTACTGGATGATAGAGAACAGCTCATGTCCTTTTTGGGGAAGGGGGATATCCAAAAGGCCTGAAATGTCCATATTAGCAAATCTTGAAAGCTGTCCAACTAATGAGATAACTGCTTTTTGCACAGACACACTATCTTTTAATTAAAATAAACAAGTTATTACTGGTTCACTTTGTGTTTTAGTATAGTAGGTCCCACATGAATAGCATTAATGGCAACAATATAAGTGAATTCTGAAAACCTGAAATGAAATTTTTAGATTTACACAGAACTATATAAATCAATACCCTATTTTGGGGCTACTGTCATTAGGGTGTGCAAAAAATGCTCCCAAACATATATGTGTGTCACACCAGTATGCAACTCCTTATAACAGCTACACCTCTTCTAGGATGGCGTGGCTATTGTCTGTAGCTGCTACATGATTCCAAGAAAAGATACAGCTGTTTTAAAGATTGCAGACAAATGCTACATTTTGGCATTTGCATGCTTCAAAACACTTGTTGCTTTGAATCTAAAACACTGCACTGGCCTAACAATCATAATGGAAAGCAGGTAAGAAATGAAATATCTCAGTATCTTATACAGATAGTCCTTTACTTACAACCATTCATTCAGCAATCATAAAGTTATAATGGCGCAACAGTTCCTTGCGCTTACAACTGGTGCAGCATCCCTACAGCCATATGATCAAACTTCAGGTGTCCAGCAACCAGCATGTATTTATGGCCTTTGCAGCATCACAGGGTCATGTGATTGCTATTCCCCAGCCAGCTTCCAACAAGCAAAGTCAATGCTGGATTTGTTTAACCATCATGTGATTTAATTAACTGTAGTAATTTGCTTAACAATGGGGAAAAAAAGGTTGTATAAGCATAACCACGACTCGCTTAACAACTGCCTTGCTTAGCAACTGAAATTCTAGTTCCAATTGTGGATGTAAGACGAGGACTACCTGTATGCAGCAATTAAATAAAAACCAAAAAGACAATAATACAAAAGATACAATTATTAACACTGAATCTTAAAGAATCAAAAGCAAAACTGAATATGTGGAAATTTTACTAGCAGAATTGAATCAGACTTGCTACAACCTACGATAATGTTTAAGTGTTACAATTTCTTTTTTCTTTTTCTTTTTTGGCAGAAGGGTGATATCCTGAAACTCCTTAAATTCTTGCATTACTTTTTTCCCTCATGGAAGTATGACAAGCCTACTATTTTTTCTTTAAAAAAAAAGACTGCTAGTCCATGCGTGACAGTCACATCCTAAAAGAAATGAACATTTTATTAACATTCTTCTTCTTTTTGTTCAGCTACCTAATTCGTTTAAAACTGATTTAAAAAGTGTTTCTTCTGAAACAATAGAGCTGGTAGCACTGTGGAAAATTCAGTTCTGGGACCTGGTGTTATCTGGAGAGAAGAGGCATTGGTCTTACCTGATACACCTCTTCTCAGGATAATGTGATGGCATCCAGGAAGTATGGGTTGACTCTCTCCTTGTAGCTCTATAGACAGAGTGTGAAACTGAGGACATTCCCTCCTGTCCATCATCTCCCAGTTTCGGCGATGTCATGGCGAGGGCAGTGGAACTCTTCTCCAGACGTCCTCAGTTGCACCCTGGACCAGCCAGTACACAGGGTGGGGCTGGATCCCATCATTTATCCTGAGAAGAAGCATTCAGCTAAGACCAACGCCTCTTCTCCAGTATTAATGTGATGGGATCCAGGAAGTATGGGACATACCCAAGCTCATCTATAACTAGGGAGGGTCTCCAGATGGTCCTGACTATCACTGTCTGACACTACCCGTTGAAGAACCCTCCTGCCAAAGGCAGCATCCGCTGACGTGAATGAATACAGCCTATAGTGCCTGATAAATGGCATAGGAGACACCAACATGGCTGCCCTACAAATTTCCTCCACCGACGCCTGAATGGACCAGCCCACAGTGGTGGCAGCACTCCTGGTGGAATGTGCTATTATACCCTGAGGCCTAGGCACGGTCTGACTATCATAGGCCTTAGCGATGGCAGCCCCAATCCACCTGCCTATGGTAGAAGGATAAACCTTCTGACCCAAAGAGGCCTCCCTGAAGGAGACAAACAACGCTTCGGTCTTCCTAATACTGGCCGTCCGTCGTAGATAAATACGAAGGGCCCTCCCGACATCCAATTTGTGCCAACCTTCCTCCCTAGGGTGACTGGGATTAGGGCAAAAATTGGGCAGCACCAACTCCTGTGCTCTGTGAAACAAGGGGTTAATCTTTGGAATGAACGAAGGGTCGAGTCTAAGGACTACCCTGTCACAATGAAAAATACAAAGGTCCTGTCACATGGACAAAGCAGCCAGTTCTGAGATCCTCCTAGCCGAAGTAATGGCTACCAGAAAGACCACCTTGAGGGTCAAAAATTGTAATGAGACCGATCGTAATGGTTCAAATGGATCTTCTTTAATGGACTGCAGGACCAAGGAGAGGTCCCAAGTGGGGTACCTGTGAACAACAGGGGCCTCAAATTAGTAGTGCCCCTGATAAACCTCTTGATAAGAGGATGTTGAGCCAAAGACTCCAAACCTGTGCAGGACAATACGGACGCTAACGCCACCACCTGCCTGCGGATAGTGTTAGGTGACAGCCCTTTGTTCAAACCCTCCTGAAAAAAACCTCAACAGCTTGAGCCACAGACAACCTAGTGTAATTTACCTTCTGCCTGTGTCACCAACTACAAAAGGCCTTCCATGTGGCATTGTAAATGCGATTAGTGGAAGGCCACCTGGCTGCCTGAAGAGTAACTATAACATCCTCCGAGAAGTCCCCTGCTACTAAGAGGTCACACTCAACAGCCAGACAGTTAGATGAAGCCACTGTGGGTCCGGGTGACACACTGGGCCCTGGCAAAGCACGATCTGGTCTGGTGGAATCCTCCACGACTTGGCTATCGACATGTCCAATCGGTCTGCAAACCACGGTCTCCTGGGCCAAAAGGGTGCCACCAGCAACAACGTCGCCCCCTCCTTCCGAAGCTTCCTGAGCACAGCCGGAATCAGTGAAAGTGGTGGGAAGGCATACAGAAGGCCCCGGGGCCACCGACACCTGAGCGCATCTACCGCTTCAGCCCCCAGCTCTGGGAAACGTGAGATGAACTGGGTCAGTTGAGCATTGGTAGGAGATGCAAACAGATCCACCACCAGATTCCCGAAGCAAGCCAACAGCTGCAGAAACAAGGTGGGATGTAACTGCCACTCCGATGGATCCACCGTGGCTCTGCTGAGTCAATCTGCTTGCACATTGGCTGATCCCGAGATGTGCTCCGCCCTGATGGATAGCAGGTTCCTCTCTGCCCAACAACAAAGGTCCTGGGCTTCGAACATGAGGGACTTGGAGCACGTACCCCCCTGCCTGCTGATGTGGGCCTTGGTGGCCACATTGTCTGTCAGGATCAGAACGTAGTAACCCGCCAAAACTCTCCGAAAGGACTTGAGAGCTAGGTGAACTGTGTGTAGCTCCAGCCAATTTATATTGTGTTTCAAATCGGCTTGCGACCATCTCCCTTGAGCCACATTGTTCTGGCAAATAGCTCCCCAACCTGACAGACTGGCATCCATGGTCACCATGATGCAATCCGGATTGGTGAAAAGACTGCCCGACATCACCGCCTGCGTGGTCCACCAAGAAAGAGTCTTCAGCACTTTCGGTGGCAGTCGGACCTTGGTCAAGGAGGTTCCTCTCCCGGCTTGTTGATGCGGTAGAAGGACCCATTGTAATGGTCTGGCATGAAGTCTCACCCAGGGAACAATCCCGATGCATGAGATGAACTTCCCCAGCAGCTGTGACAGGGAGGCTAGGGAATCCAACTTGCGACACCTCAGTCGTAACACCAAGGATCGAATATCCGACATGCAATCTGGCGACAGGAACACCCTGCAAGCCTCGGAGTCGATGACCGCCCCTAGGTGAACGAGCCTCTTGGTTGGCACCAAATGGCTCTTCTCCATGTTGACTGAAAAGCCATGAAGCTGGAGGATGCGGACGGTAGTCAGAAGATCCAGTTCCACCCGATGGACCGAGGTGGATGAGATCAATATGCCATCCAGATAACATTGCACTCGGATGGGCAGTGAGCGTAGGTAGGCCACTAGAGCTGCAAGCACCTTTGTAAAGATCCTGGGGGCTGAGGCTAGACCAAACAGAAGGGCCCTGTATTGTAGGTGTCTCCCCTTGTAGCAAAAATGGAGATACTGCCAGTGGAGCGGGTGAATTGGGATGTGTAAATACGCCTCTGTGAGATCTAGAGACATCATATAATCCCCCTCTCTGATACCTTGAAATATAGAGGTCAGAGAGTGCATCCAAAATTTTCTGTATACAATGTACTTGTTCAGGCCCTTTAAATTGAGAATGGCTTTCCACCCCCTGGAGGACTTGGGGACAAGGAAGAGGATCGAATAATAACCTTGTCCCCTGTAAGGCTCCGGAACCTGCTCTATCGCTTGAATGGAGAGGAGGTGAGAAATGGCTTCGTCCATGAGCCTCCTTTTTGCTGCGTCCCTTGATACAGGGCACCGCAGAAACAATCTTGGGGGTGGAGTGAGAAATTCCAGTCTGAGTCCCGATCAGATGGTCTCTCTTACCCAACCGTCGGTAGTAATCTCGTCCCACCGGCTGCTGAACAGACCCAGTCTTCCGCCGATGGGAGCTGAAATCAAGTAGTCATCGTGACCATCTATAGGGGCGGCCACTCCTCCCTTGAAAGGACCGTTTGGATTGGCTCTGGGACCTGCCCCTATCTCTAGAGCCCTGCCCAGCTTGATAATCCTGTCTGGGATGAAAAGGCCAGCTGGGTCTATGGTATCCGAGGTCCGAATAACTGGCCCGGAAGGACGGACTACGAAGATGTAGAGGGACCACTATCCGCCCGCCTAGACAGGTTGGGAAAAATTTTCCTTTTTTCCCTTGATTCCACCAACACTGGGTCCAAAGCTGCTCCAAATAAGTTATCTGAGGAGCCGGGCGCAGATGCCAACTTCCATTTTTCTTGCTATCAGCCCGCCAGTGCCTGAGCCATAAAAGACGTCTGGCTACTGTGGAAGACGCCATAGCTCTGGCTCCAAACTTCGCTGAGTTTAAGGTGGCATCCGCCGAGTACTCAGTAACTGCCAAGATCTTGTTGAAATCTTGATGTGTACGCAGGTCACTCGGCGGCACACGCTCCTGCAACTGTCGTAACCACAGAAGGGCAGCTCTGGAGAAAAATGATGAGGCCGTGGCAGATCGGATCGCCCAGGCGGCCGCCTGATGAGTTTTGCGAAGGGATATTTCTGCTCGCCTCTCGTCAGGCTTCAGAACATCCTCAGCATCCGATAGGGTAGCGGAAGGAGTGACAAGTGCTACTACTGGCTCATCCACCTCTGGCATGTTCAACAGCTCCGCCAGGTCAGGTGAAATATTATAATACTTTTTTTCGAAAGCCGAGGGATTGGAGTGAGCCCATGAATTGGCTAACTGACGCTTAATCACTTGTATAATAGAGGGGGAGCTGGAATGGTTTCAGACCCTTCCTTGTGCTCAGAAAATAATATATCAGAGGGATCCCCAGACTCCATGGATGGGCCGGGCACCAGGTCATTCGCGCCCAGGCCAGTAATGCTCTTGACCTTGAGCAATAAGGCCTTGAACATATGGGTTCTGAACAACCCTTTGAACACAGGCTCCTCATCGGATAACTCCTTATCTATCTCTTCTATCTCATCTTCTTTGAAATCCTTATCTGAAGAATGAGAAGAAGAACCAGAACGATCCTCAGATCCGGGAGAAACAGGGTCTAACTGAGGAGCCAAATGAGCAGGTGCAATGGTCTCATGACCCACTCTCTGTTCCTTTGCCCCTTGGGCAGGAACTGGGGTTGGAAGCCCCTATCTAGAATCCCTACCAGTCTCAAAGCCCCTTCTCAAAGCTTCAGAAATAAAAAAATCAATATCTAAGGCCCCGGCAGGAGCCACCTGAACCGCTGGGCGGAGCCCCGCCACAGTGGGAGTGAAAGATGCTGGGAGGCGTAAGGAGGCAGAGTAGGAGCCACAGTGGCCCGCCTAACCCCTGATGAGGTCCCAGGCATCACCTCTCGGGACAAATCTAGACCTTGGGGAGATTCTGCCATAACCTCAAAACTCCTCTTAGTACCTCTAGCAGCAGATAGATCTAGAGGGACTTCCCTGGCAACTGCGGTCTCCTGATGAGAAATCGAAGGACTGAGCTGATGTAAACGTTCAGCTTCCCTCATACCCTTGGCCACTTGCTTCTCCAACGCTTTCTGGCGCATTTTTTCGGCCTTTTCTTGCACCTTGGAAGCGCGCTGCTGGGCAATAGCCTTGGCCTTGAGCTTAGCAGCCTTAGCCTTGGCTGCCTTACTAGATTTAGCCTTGACCATAATCTCCTCAAGAGAAACATGGGATTCCATCCTTAGGATTACTCTCCCAGAAACTTTATTATATATGTATAGATATATATACAATGTCGCTGATATTATTATAATTACTATAATTATCAGAATTACCACAATTATAACTATAATTACAATTATAATTATAATTATAACATTATTATAATATTATATATATAAAACCCTGATATCCTACCCAGTGGGCCTAACCCTTCTTAATCAGGTCTTTAAGATTCAGGTTAGGGTTAGGGTTAGGGTTCGGGTTAGGTTCTTGGAGTTATGAACCTGTACAGGAAAACCCCAGCCCTGCAGAAGAACCCTAACCAGGGAGGGGCCACAGTCCAATCCCCCTATTGAAGTTTGAAAGCTGGAGCCAAAAAAATTCAAAGGAGAGCCAGTGGTGGTGGGGGTGCTTTGGATCCAGCAATCCCTGCCCTGATGAGGCTTCTTCCACCTGACCTGATTCTCCAAGGCTGTTGCTGGGTCTCTTCTCCTTGTAAAGATCTCCTGCGAGACGCTGGAACAAATTGGTCCACCAAGCCACACACACACACAGGCAATCTCTTTGTTAAACCTCCCTCAAGGGCGGGCAGCCACAAGATAAAGGTGGAAATTCTGCAGCGCTTTGAAATAACGCTTGACTGAGCGATCTCCAGACTGCTCCTCTTCTCTCAGGACAAGGCTTAGTTTCCCCTCGGGCTCCAGCCGCAGGGTCCTCCACCAACCGGAAAGAGAAAATGAAACCGCGTGGACTGCTCTCCCTAGGGGGCAGGCAGCCACGCAGTCCGCATAACAACAGGAATTAATCTGCCTCCCCACGCCTCTGCTTCTCTGCGCAGGTGCTCCTGGATGCTGGCAACCTCCATGCTGCTCCTGAAGGAGCTATCTGGCAAAATGAAAGTGAGAAAGGCAACGGAAGCCGCGTGGTCTGCACTCCCGATAGGGCAGGCAGTCCCGTGGTCCGTGGAGAATGAGGGCCGTCCGGTGCCTTTCCTGGCTTGGGGAGCCCAGCTCTTGCCTCACTGAGCTCCCCCCTTTCAAGCCAATCCAATGGAGCAGGGGAATTGGTCGCTTTTAAACAACGCTTGGAATTCCCCCCCCCAAGGTGGTACCGCAGCCTGTAAGCGCTTCTCCAGGTGCCCGCTGCACTTCCATTTGCTCGTTGTGAGCGAAACGGGCTTTTGCAGCCTCAAAAATTCAAGAACAAAAATAAAAGTTGTCAAAAGTCAAAAAATCAAAAATTAAGTGCCCCGATGGAACCACTAAAACCAATAATTTCCTACCTTCCTACCCAGGAAGTATTGGTTGATACCTCTGCTCTGGAGCTAGACAGAATTGAAACTGGGAGATGATGGACGGGAGGGAGTGTCCTCAGTTTCACACTCTGATGGATCCCATCACTTTAATACTGGAGAATCAAGTTAAGCCTTTAATAGACACATAAATATCAGCTAAAAAGTGTTAGAACCACTGTACAATGACAACCTTAGAGATGTTACCTCCCAACCTCTTTTCAACCTCATGTGCGTTAGAATGCAGCTCTATTTCTGCAGCAAACCATAACCATTCCCAGTAACACCACTGACATTTTTGGTTTACCAAAATGCAAATTCATCATTGTTTGTAGGATAGACACAGACAAAAAGTACTTAAGGAGGTGGTGAGTCAAGATGCTACCAGAAGTAGGCGATCCTGCATATCTATAAACTGTTTTGGCTTCTGGATGGCATACAACAATCCAATAAATATAAAACAATTGTTACCTAAAATCTTAATACATAATTAGTAAGAAACATTAAAAACTATAAAAGCAGAACTAAACAAAAAGAAAAAAAATAATAGACTGATATCAATAATAACGGAACCATCTCACCCATAAGTTCTTTCATGTTCTGGACTCCCTAGGCCTGCTGGCATAACCTTTGAAAGCTCAGGAGTGATGAGGTCGGCTTTTGCTCTGAAATGGTGGGGGGAGAAGATGGTGCCCAACACCTAGGACCTGCCCAATGTGACTTCCTTCACAACAGAATTCATAACATAGCTATGGTATTAGATGTGGTGGGATGGACAGAGGAAATCGGGAAGAGGTGGTCTCTGAAATAGACCAGGCCCACGCCATGTAGGGATTTAAGGGTCAACACCAGTACCTTTAAATCAACCCAGAAATAAACTGGTAACCAATGCAATTTGCACAGCAAAGCTATAGCATGTACATTACCACACATTTTGTGATAATCTAATCTATTATGATATCTGAGCACTGTATATAGCCTTTGGCTAATTCATTGCAGTCATTGGTCTCATGACTGCAACCTCTGACAGCAGTACCTTGGAAAGTTTTTGGTTTTAAATTATACAGTAGCTCTGATTACACTTTTAATTTTTCCATTTTATATTGCTTTAATAAATTTATAAGTGATGGCGTGAATTGGCCACCAAAGCAAGGAAAGGTTTTTCCTTTCCTGGGGGAAGGAAACAAGCTGATTATGCAATTAACTTTTAAAAGATTTAATCGTAATACATTTACACATTGCCAAAATTCTAAGTACCATTTTGATATATTAAAGAAAATGCTACTTGTAATTTAGTGAATAAAAGCCACTATCCTTTGTTCAAAGAAATGCAATAAATAATGTTTGTATTTTCCATTCCTTTTTACAGTAACATGTCACCTTACAAGTGCCCTCTGGATTAAACAAGAGCAATCTAGCGGATTAAAAATTGTCATCATTGATTTAAGAACCAAAGCTTTATTCACTTGCAATGCAGTATTGAGTGATGCCTCTGCAAATTGCCACTTCTTTCATAAATGAGATCTGACTAGAGGTAGGGGATTTAAAAAT